>OZ030009.1:162362613-162962613 GCA_964023405.1 Apodemus agrarius | reverse complement strand
GCCGTTTTGTCCTTTGCCTTACAGAAACTTTGTACTTTTATGAGGTCCTATTTGTCAATTCTTGATCTTAGGGCATAGGCTATTGGTGCTCTGTTCAGAAAATTTTTCCTGTGCCCATCTGTTAAAGGCTCTTCCCTAGTTTCTTTTCTATTAGTTTCAGTGTGGAAGTCCTTGATCCACTTGGACTTCAGCTTGGTACAAAGAGATAAGAATGGATCAATTTGCATTCTTCTGCATGCTAGCCACAAGTTGAGCCAGCGCCATTAGTTGAAAAGGCTATCCTTTTTTTCACTGGATGGATTTAGCTCCTTTGTCAAAGATCAAGTAATCATAGGTGTGTGGGTTCATTTCTGGGTGTTCAGTTCTATTCCATTGATCTACCTGCCTGTCACTGTAACAATACCATGCAGTTTTTAACACTATTGCTCTGTAGTACTGCTTGAGGTCAGGGATACTGATTCCCCCAGAAGTTCTTTTACTGATTAATAGTTTTAGCTATCTTGAGTTTTTTGTTATTCCAGATGAACTTGAGAATTGCTCTTTCTAGCTCAATGAAGACCTGATTTGGGATTTTGATGGAGATTGCATTGAATCCGTATATTGCTTTTGGCAAGATGGCCATTTTTACTATATTAATCCTGCCAATTCACAAGCAGGAGGGGGTTGATTGGTGAACAGGGAGAGGGGAAAGAGCTAATAGGACTTTTGTGGAGAGGGGAACCAGGAAAGAGGAAATCATTTAAAATGTAAATAAAGAATATATCTAATAAAAAACATTTAAAAAAGAACTTCCTACTTCAACTTAATGAATTCTATGGTTTTCCTAGAGGATAAGATTCCTAGAGGGTCATTGTGGTGATATCACATGCTAATCTAGAAGTACCCCAAGCCTGTCATGTGACCCATGTGTTATCGTCTCTTGACTCCTTCAACCCTGTAATAAAAATATTAACTACTACTATGTATTTATTCAAAGCCATATGAGAGTAATGTGTGGAATCAGCCTATGTTATATAATTTCATATTTTATACTTTTTAAAAAACTTTTTTAAAACTATTAGGTACAAAATTTGGGAGAAAAACACAGTATTAAAGTTTATTATAGGTGGATGAAGGAGGGGGAATAGGGGAGGCAAAGAAGGAGATAGAGAGGGGCTGTGATTGGGATGTAAAGAATAAATAAATACATAAATACATAAATAAAGAAGTTGAAAACAGTTTATTATATTTAATATCTTATGCTACCAACTTTTATAAAAAAACATACTCATTGTAACAGAACAGTAAATCAGTCAATTCATATATTATCCATTCCTTCATTTCTGTTCTAATCCATTTATTTACATATTCTTTCTCTTTTCTTTCTTTATTTTCTCATTTTCTTTTTTTCCCACTGAAAGGACTAGCCTATAAAAAACTTCATGTTGATGTTGGAAGAATAATATTTACCTCCCAGTCTAGATTTTATAAGTCTTAGTCATCTATGACCCAAAACTATGTTTCCATTAAGACTATTATACATTAGTGTTAATTCAAAGACTTATTTGGAGACCCTATAACTTGATCAATATTATTAAGAAATTATATTATTTGCCCAAAACCCAAATACCCAAATGAATTTTTAAAATCTGTCCTTGGTCATCTTGTTACAACACAGCCAAGTTATGATGGAGGAAAGGTAAAGTGCTTAAGAAGATGATACCAGGCATAAAAGTAAAAATATCCAAGAAATGCAGGGCTTATATTAATTATAATTATATTATATATATATATATTTATATTTTTCTGCTATTATTATTACAATAGTTTTGAATTTTCTGATTTTTCAGAAGGATTGGCTCAGTTGTATTAATGAGTCATGACCACATTAGCACATATGACACATTGTCTACTACCTCCTTGTGGTGGAAACATTTTTTCAGGCTCACTTTGAAAGATACCAGGAGTGAGATAAATCTTTTGCAAATTTGGTATTTATTCTGAATGGGAAGATAACTCTGTGTAAATATTGGAATGCTTTTTCATTCTCAGTTATTATAATCAAGAAGGTATTTTATCATGTGTTAGCTGATGTTTATTGTTATTTTAAGGAATATTCAAACATGACTAGGTTTTATAATCTTTGATAAATTTATAGCATATTTTATATGTTATAAGATGGTGAGACTGAGTATATTTTTATTGGAAAATCATGGGGGGGAGAAGATTCTTTCCCATTATGATGCTTTCCTAGTAAAACAGGTAGGACAGCATTCGAATACTGATAATCCAAAATAATAGGGTGCTGATAGCTTCCCTAGAGGATGTCTTCTAATTCCATCAAAACAGGTATCAGTGCTTGAGGATACTTTTGATGCCTTTGATGAAGGTGCTAATGCTTATGAAACATGGTAGTGCTTACACATCCCGTGACCAAGCAGTGATAGTAAGGAGAACTTAGTTCAGGTGTCTCAATGTGTGCTCCTTAGTATTTTAGCCCAGAATCCATGTCCCAGTGAAAAGAAACCTTCTACCCTTTCTCTTTTTTCCCTCAGATCTGTAGGCATAGTGATGAGGCTAGATATGAAGAGCAGATGAGGATGAAGAAGTTCAGTAGAGTACTTTGACTTTTACAACTATCAAAAATGCCCATCTGACTGTTTATTTCTCAATCCAGTCAACAACTCAGGAAATGGAACTCAACTTGGTACTTACTTTGGAGCATAGTTGCAGACCAAGTACACTGCTCGTCGCCACACAGATCCCCAGACATTCATGTTTTGGCAAGTGTGAACTGCACATCCTATGCGATTAGAAGTGGCCCAAACCATCTGTAAAAATAAACCAATATCTTCTAATATTGCTTAAAAATGCCAACGGTCACCCAAATAAGAAAAGCACTTTAAATATGTGAAACAAAAATGAACAGAGCAGTTGAAATGACCTGTGTATAATGAGTGCACATGGGCCCAAAGCATCTCATAGGACACTGAGGGTTGCAGTCCTGAGGGTAAGGAAAGGCGTAATCTTTCACTTCATCATACCATGGCTTGACCAACTGGAGAATAGACCGATATCTAGATGTCAAGAGAAAGAGCAAAAAAGAACTCAGTACTCAGAGTAGACTCATTTTACACTATAAATAAGTGTTGGAAGATTGTTCATTATAACTCAAGCTCATGTTCATGCCTGACAATTGAAATCATAATCTTATACAGATATTGATTTCTCTGGAAGTGCAAAGCAAGAAAATAAACAAGGAACCTTCATTGTCTAAGTCCATGTCAGGCTACTCTGAAAATGGAAAAACACAAATAATTTGGGAGAAACAACCCTACTTAATTTATACATAAAATTTACTCTATGGAAATTTATAATTGAACAAAGTTGGCAGTTCAAAGTATTTAAAAAAATTTAACTCTAATTAAAGTGCCAATAAAAATAAAGTTAAACAATATCGGTCATGATGTTTTACAGTAGAAAAAATATCCTGTCAGTGAGAACAGCTATCTCATAGTTACATGTACATAACATGCTTGTGTGCATACATATGTGAATGCAGATGTTACTATTTTACCAATTTGCCCACTTACTAATTTCACTGTGTGTATATGTATATATATACATATATGTATATACATATATATACACACAAAGCAATGGAAATTGTGTATGCAAGCACACATAGATGGCTTCTGCAAGATCATAGATTTTGAGTGTGTGGGGTTGGAAAGCAGGACCCAGCATGTACAATCAGTCCTAGGAATCTGTGGGGTCAATGGTAAATACAGGTAAAGGTAGCATGTTTCAAAGGTAAGAGAGGAAAGCTGGTCATATTAGGTCTTATGAACTAGTTGTGTAATTTTTTGAAAAATATTGTTTATTCATAAGTCAAACATTTTCTGTCTTGCAGAAATAAGTAGAAAATTTCTGATATCACTTAAAATTAATACCATTTTCTGTGGGTTGTATAATCACTGAAAAATATGGGTAACTGCTTTCTACCTTCCAGTTCTTACAGACAAATTCTGACCCAAAAATCTCAGCAAATAAGAAGGTCCATGATCCCAAATGCAAGTTGCTGCCCATGCCTCAGCAGATTTTGCAAGATTTTCATCCCAGACCTGTAGAAATAAAACAGCCCTTCAGTTTTGCTGAAAACAAACAAAAAAGGAAAGAAACAGTACTCCTATTTCCAGTCTTTTCAATTCTGGGTCCTTAAATTATTTTATCTAAAAGAAAGCCAATTAGGAAAAATTCACTTAAAGTTAATGCAATAGGGATATCTGTTTGGGAGAAGGATAAGTTAAAAGAAAAAAATCACATTTAATTATAAGATGGAGAATATTACTAAATGGCCCATGAAGTTGTAATGTATTAAAATAAACTGATTTAGCAAAATCCTTTTTACAGAAACAAGAAACTTTGCCAACCATGTTTTTCCAAATAATTAGCAACAGTTTTATCCAAATTAATGTGCTCAAATCAACAATGCCAATACATTGTAACTTTCAAAGATCAGATTGTGCTATAGAAACTCAAGTTCATGAAATGGTCACATTTGATCACATTAGAATCTTTCTCATCAATATAAAAACATGAAATATACTATTATAGTTATGTGCACTAACCATAATTATTATAAAATCATTTCAGAGTACTACATACAAATACAATACATTAAGTTTGAATCAAATTAAGAAAAATATAATTTTCCTGAGAAAACAAGTTAATAGAGAATTGCATATATTACATATATATGCTCATATATTACAATATTGTTAGTTGAAAAATGTAGACTACAATGATTTCATAAATGTTAATGTAAGTCATCTCAAGACCTGCATAGACCTGCCAAATATTATGGACCTGTCAATAATAAATTACCTCTGCAATGATAGTCAACTTTCTATTAAAGTATGAAGACACAAATACAGAATATGAATAATTGCTGTACACAAAAGTTATCTTCCATAAATTGACATAGGACTTTAAAACAGAAATTTTAATCTAAAACAATTTTATCCTGTTACTTAAATGAACATTTAAAACATAGTTTATTTGATTGATAATTTATCTTATCAAACATTTCTTACTTCATCAAAAATTACTAAAATATGAATTTCTGAAATATTGATTATAGTTCATTAAAATGCAAAACTGTACAATTACATCACAAAAGAATATCTTCAACCAGCTCAACTCTTGAAAGGTTGTTAGCTAATCACAGTTACATAAGAAAAATATGTATACATACTACTTATTATTATGTAGTCTATCCTCAGTTTTAAAAATACTTTATTATAATCAATTAAGTATGCTAGTGCAGCATGATACAAAGCACTGACATGAAATGGAGTGATCTTACATTGATCCTTAATTTTGCTACTGAGATCATCAATGACTGAGGCCTGTCTTTTATCATTTGCTTTCTAATCTATAAAACAAGAAGATTCAAGGCCATAGCATCTGTACTTTTCCTTTAGATTCACTGTATCATGATTTTGATATACTTGAGTAGCCCCAAAATCAGTACCACTGAAAACATGCACTCTATAAAAAATATTTCAAAATATTTAACATGAGTTCTCTTCATCATGTGTGTGTATGTTGTATATATATGTTTATTTGTATATAGTGGTTGGGCATGCACATGTGGAAGCCAGAGATTCACACCAGCTGTCTTTCTTAGTCATGCTTCACCTATTTACTTTATTTATTTATCTATTCATTCATTCATTCATTCATTCATTCATTTATACAAGGAATCTCCCTTAATCCTGGAGCTGGCCCCTTAGCAAGAATGGATGGTTACCGATTTGTCCTTTTGACACTGTCTTTTGCCTTGCAGAAACTTTGTAATTTTATAAGGTCCCATTTGTCTAGTCTTGATCTTAGAGCATAAGCTATTGGTGTTCTGTTCAGGAACTTTTCCCCAGAGCCAATGCCCTCAAGGGTCTTCCCCAGTTCCTTTTCTATTAATTTCAGTGTGTCTGGTTTAATGTAGAGGTCCTTGATCCACCTGGAGTTGAGCTTAGTACAAGGAGATGAGAGTGGATCGATTCTCATTCTTCTGCATGTTGACCTCCAGTTTAGCCAGCACCATTTGTTGAAAAGGCTATCTTTTTTCCACTGGATGTTTTCAGCTCCCTTGTCAAAGATCAATTGGTCATAGATGTGTGGGTTCAATTCTGGGTCTTCAATCCTATTCCATTGATCCACCTCTCTGTCTCTGTACCAATACCATGCAGTTTTTAACACTACTGCTCTCTAGTATTGCTTGAGGTCCGGGATATTGATTCCCCCAGAAGATCTTTTACTGTTGATGATAGTTTTATCTATCCTATTCCAGACGAATTTGAGAATTGCTCTTTCTAGCTCTATGAAGAACTGAGTTGGGATTTTGATGGGGATTGTGTTGAATCTGTATATTGCTTTTGGCAAGATTGCCATTTTAACTATATTAATCCTGCCAACCCACGAGCATGCGAGATTTTTCCATTTTCTGAGGTCTTCTTCCATTTCCTTCTTTAGAGACCTGATTGGGAAAAGATCTTCACCAATCCTACATCTGATAGAGGGCTAATATCCAGCGTATAAAAAGAATCACGAAGTTAGAACCCGGAAAACCAAATAACCCAATCAAAAAATGGGGTACAGAGCTAAACAAAGACTTTTCACCTGAAGATATTCGGATGGCTGAGAAACACCTTAAAAATGTTCAACATCATTAGTCATTAGAGAAATACAAATCAAAACAACCCTGAGATTTTACCTCACACCAGTCAGAATCGCCAAGATTAAAAACTCAGGAAACAACAGGTGTTGGCGAGGAGGTGGAGAAAGAGGAACACTCCTCCACTACTGGTGGGACTGCAAGCTGGTACAACCTCTCTGAAAATCAGTCTGGCGGTTCCTCAGAAAACTGGACACTATACTTCTGGAGGACCCTGACATACCACTCCTGGGCATATGCCCAGAAGATTCCTCAGCATGCAATAAGGATACATGCTCTACTATGTTCATAGCAGCCTTATTTATAATAGCCAGAAGCTGGAAAGAACCCAGATGTCCCTCAACGGAAGAATGGATACAAAAAATGTGGTATATATACACAATGGAGTACTATTCAGCCATTAGAAACAATGAATTCATGAAATTCTTAGAGAAATGGATGGAGCTGGAGAACATCATACTAAGTGAGGTAACCCAGTCTCAAAAGAACACCCATAGTATGCACTCACTGATAAGTAGATATTAGCCTAGAATCCTGGGACACCAAAGACACAATCCACATACCAAATGATGTCCAACAAAAAGGAAGGAGTGGACCCTGGTTCTGGAAAGGCTTAAAGCATCAGTGTAAGGAAATACCAGAACAGGGAAGTGGGAAAGGGTGGATGGGGGAACACGGGGAGGGAAAAGGAATGGGGGACCTTTGGAGGGCAGGGAACCAGGAAAAGGGAAATGAAATGTAAATAAAGAATATATCCAATAAAACATATTGGTCATTTAATTAAACAATAATTGAAAGTATTTTAATTAAAGATTTTTTAAAAAAAAGAGTGGATGGCTAGCAAGTTTCAGGGATCCTCTGTGTCAATACTCCTGACCTTTTTATAGGAGTTTGGGGAGATTTAACTGAGGTTAAAATCTTCATGCTTGTATATAATTATCTCTCTAGAATATTTCCATCCTCTGGTTGAGAAAGAGAGAGCAAAGAAAGAGAATATGGCATATCTTAAATATATTAAATAAAACCTTCAGGAATTTAACAACTTAATAAATATAATACAATCTTTATGCTTATAATGTACATATAAAATATTGGACATAACAGTAACATAAACCAAGCAGTTCACATATACTTGAAAAATATTTTTTAAGACTATCTTTTGTTGGTCCTTGTAAGGGATTCTAATATAAAAAATTTACTTAGGAATACTGCTGGCCAAATACTTATTATTTGCATGTAAAATTATAATCAGCAGTAATATGGAGAAGGAAATTACAGGTCAAGTGAGTTTAGCTGCTTTCTTTTTCTCTCAAGGTATGATCTTAAGGAACTGATGTGACATTTTTCCTTCTCCATGTCCCTGAAAGAAGAGAAAGGAAAGCCAATTCCCTCACAGAGAGAGGTGATTTCCCTCCATGTAGGAGATATGAATGACTGTACCTCTGATACCTTCTGGAGGGTGGAGCAAAGGGGTTGTGCTGTCCCCTTGTCTCCAAGCCTGGCCCTCACCCACCTTCTAAAAGACAAAGCTTAACTTTGGAACAGGAGTTCTAAAATTAGAGACTATAAAACATTCCCATAATATTGACCTACATACTTGCTATCTCACCATTGACTACAATTCTACCAAATGGATATATAACTAATTTAGTGTCTTCGAATACATTTATGCATATGAGGAGGTTTGTTGAATCTTAAAAAATTATAACTGCATTTTAACACAGAAGTTCTAAGAAAGAGGTTGAAAATTGCATAGGCACGTGGTTTAAGATTCTGAATTGGCAATATACCTAGTATTTCTGGTATATATTTTAGTACATAATACCAGAATTAAATTTTGACTTGCTGTAGAATATAATTATATATGAAACTGTACATATGTAATATAGAAGAGGTTCAATATTGTGCCCCATTGTTGTACCAACAGAAGAAACAAATGCAAGCACAAATGTGCCCTTGTTTCCATTACATGCATATCAATATGCCCAATAGCATAATCTTTCATTAGAATAACTTATTTCAAATATCCTGACCATCTGATAATACACTGTCACAGTTAAGCTACTTGCAAAACCTTCAATATTTCTTAATGATTGAAATAAAAATTAAGAGCACTGTGAATTAATATACCAACAGTTATAGAAAACTGGAAATAGAAATTATGCTATTCATTAGATCATTTATAAACTTAAAATCACTTACAATGGAATAAAGTATGTATACACTTGTAGGTTTGCCCTATAGTTACAAATGTTTTTTTCTTGTCTAGTTAAGTGCTATTGATTTAACCATAAGTGGACTAATTAGCTATGAATTTAACTATTTACCATGGATTTTCTGTTTATTAATAAATTTAGTGATAACTTGAGCTAAGAAGAGTATTAACTGCAAATCACACAAAACTGAAACATTTAGCCTAAGACACAAAATGGATTCAAACTGATGTCATCTTATCTGGCAGAGTTGTGACCCTGAGAGATAAGAGGAAAATGAGAAGAATGCAGGATCCTCATCAAGTTCAGAAATGTTTTGAGTTTGACTCAGAGACACAACTGGAGTCAAAAAATGTTGCTTCATGGGAGAAAATTTTCATCTTATATAACTGCAGAAAAATAGATAATATTAATATAATACAAATAATAGTCTGTCATACTGCTTTAAGGTTTTCAGTGTGCTAACAGACATGATCATGGGACACAATGGTATACGTGACTATCTACTTATGTCCCAGCCAGGGTATCTGGCTAATAAGAAACAATGGAATTTGGAATAGTAACTCTAAACTTGAGATTATAATTACTGACTTGTTTGAAAACATTTTCTTTGTAATTCCAAAGAATAAAGTATGGAAGTGTGAAAAAGGGCAAAATATAAAGAACGAAAAATTCAGGTAAAGAACCAGTGCTTACAGTCTTTTGCTAATATTTTCAGTAATTAGAAGAATATGAATTCTCACAATAACACATGGTCTTGTATTTCAGTATAAAATATGCAGATAAGTCATTACTTCCAATTGTGATTTTAAGTTGAAAATAATAAAAGTTTGGTACATTTTTAAAAAGTGATGTAAAATATGGTTTTGTTTCTTTAACATTTGCTTCTTTTATTTTTCTAGTATTTTAAAATTTAAGATGATATTAAATCTGTATTTCTTGACTTATACGAGTTTCTTAAATATGTAGAAAAGCTAATTATCAAATGAAATACTTAAACAAAATTGTATTACATTTAGAAATAGAGCTTAAACATTTAATTTGCAAGAGATAGACATTAAATAAATATGCGCTTTCAAAATAAGCTACTTTCATTAAAAAACCTCTCTGTAAAAATAAAAAGCAATAAACTAAAGTGAAAAGGGAAAAATAATAGTTTAGAACACCATAGTCAACTGTGGAAACCTATTATGTATATTGCAATCATCTTAAAAGACAAAGTGCTAGAAATAAAGCAATTTCGATATAGATTTATGAGCTGTATATTGACATGGGTACCATCATAGCAAAAATATGGAAGACAAGCATGGAATATTTTGTATATCTTTATATTCTTGGATACTTACATGGGCATTTCACACATATTCAGATTTTTTTTTGACATTTCACAGTTGTTTTAATAACTAGGGTGATCCTTTCTTTTAGATTGGGGAAAGAGTACTGATTTGCAGAAGTCATAAACAAATTAAGGGGTGAAAAAATAATTGCCCTAGAGGGCACCTGAAGTATCAACACACTTTATGGGCATTAGCAAAGACATTTATGTCTTAAAATTTGTTGACTTACTCTTATTAGGCATGGTTATGAAATGACCAATGAAGGATACTGAAATAAATATGTAAGAAGCACTGCAAAACTATCCAGGAGATCAGAGCAATGAGCCTGGATTAGGCTGGTGAGGGAAATACATGGGAACAGAGGAAAAGACAGGCCCTCAGAGAAATGATTCAGGTTATTGACTAGATTAATTGAATAATATTCAAATAATGCTATATTGTAAATATAGAAGGAGGCAGGTAAAAGAAATGCATTACAACAGCATCCCCAGCCCTATAAAAAGCAACACCACACATTGTATGTAAACATATGTAGGGAGACAGAGCTGTAAGAACAGAGTACATGAAGATGATGGGAATTGGTAGACACTGATTTGTGGAGATTGCTTTATTTCTTGAAGCAGGATTTCATTCTGGATCTCAGGATGAACTTTTCTTCCAGCAACTCCTGTAATTTACAAGTGTGCACCATCACAATGGGATTTGGACTTAAAAGATGACCATTGCCAGCATGTACGATTCACAAAATTCACTGTTATTATTAATTCTATTATGTTAACACAGGTGTATTTTTTGTTATATCCATTTCAAAATGTTAAAGATAATAAATAAAAATATGGGAGCAGTCTATTTTCATCAAACATTTATTTGAAACACATATTGATCTTCCTTCAACTCCAATTAAGAAAATGTGAATCAGCAGAATGTGTCTATAAAATCTGCCAATCATACTAGGGATAATGGACAGTAATATACCACCATTATCCTTCATTGGTCAAGTCAGGTCATTGGCAAGCATCTCACAGTAGAAGGCACCGCTTTGGAACCTAATCTAACAGAGGACAAACAGGAAGTGCTATTTTTCTACACAGTTTCAAGTTCTGAAGATGACCTAATTCCTTGGTAAGGAGTGAAATTTGATTTTGAATTTCCTGGATAACATACCTAGTTTTCCAGGTTTTTAAAGAAACCAAATATCTTAGTGGAACCTTCTCTCAGAGTCTGTGTTGGCAACTGTTGAATGGGGAACAAATTTATGCAACCTTATATCATTTAAAGGGCTCATTGTTAAACAACAACAACAAAAAAAAAACCTTGATGTCTGTAACTAGTTGTCCAGGGGCAACGTCATAGTTTTCTTAGCAGATATTCAAAGATGTTTAACAGTATCATAAGACACTTTACCTATTATTTTCCAAGCATAGAGAATAAAAGAATAATTTTATTCACAATTTTTTTTTATATTCTCTGATAGTCTCAGATGAAGAACATGTAGGGAAATTTGCTCTGCAAATGATCCAAAATACAGGAGAGATGAACAGACCAAGGGAACCATGTACTGTACCACACTGTGCTGTCATGCAGTATGCTGTACTGCACTGCTATTTGAAACATATTTGCTGCCAAATAGATCATTTGAGTCAACATGTTCAAAAACTCAGAGAATTTATGCTCTCCATGCTTTGAGTTTATATCTCTAATGAGGGAATCTGTCCTCATCTCTTAAGACTGTGATGAGTAAGTTTGATGCTGGGAATGAATGTTTCCACAGTTCTAAAAGGGCTAGCGTGCAGTAAATAATACCTGCTACTATTGTATGGAATTTAAAAAATTATAGTAAGTTCAAGGGTTTGGGGAGACGCATAGAATGGGAATTAGTTTGAGAACTTTTCATGAATTTATCAACTATTTTTCTCTACTAAACAGGCAATCTGATAAGAAAACAGATAAAGCCTGACGCCATTGAAAATTCAAGTAAAGAATTGTATAAAAACAGGATACTTCCTGGGGAAAATAACATTAGACAAAAGGAGATACCATTGAAGAATTTTAGAGGTTTTTAAGAAAGTATTTTCCTTCCTTAATACATTGTTTTGCATCTGCTTTTCAAGTTAAAGTTTGAAAATAATTGTTAGTGGATTCTAGAAATGATCCTCCTCTTAAGGGGTAGTGGGTAGACTACAGTTGTCATCTGACAGTGGCATTTAGGCTGTCCAGGAATTTTCATGAATGCCCACTTCCCTTCATTGACTCAATGACACAATATGCTAAAATGGATTTCTTGATTGTAAAACTATTCTGAAATATGAATGTAAATCCCATGTCTTATATTACTTATGCCTTAGAACTTAGCTATCTGTATAGTTTCCTGCTGCATTCTGAAAAAAGACTTCCAAAGGATGTGCATAGACATAGTTGTTGAAATGTTCATGTTTAACTAAATTATGACTTTTCAGTGGAAAATATTGTGTCCTTAATCTTTGATGGCACTGATCACTGTGGAGTTTAAGAGACTTCATGAAAAGCTATTTCTAAAATCAACATAATTGGGCATTCTATCATATTTATGTTAAAATGTTTGTTATCTGATTTGAAATGCTATAAATAATATAACATGGTAGTACTCACAACTCAAATTCTATCTACCAAACCTCAGTTCAGGATGCATTTGTGCTGTCTTTATTCATCTTTTAAGACCTTAGTTTTTATCTTCCTTGCCCCTCCTCCAAGACCATCCTTCAAAACTTCTCAGAAACATTCAAATAACTCAAGTTCATAAACACCAAATGTCCATGGGCTGTTTTTGATAGTTTTCATATATATCACGTTCAAGTCACAAGATATTCTGACTAGAGATAGCAATGATTTGTATTTTCAGAAATCCTCTGATTTTTGCCCAGGAAATGCCTTATCTCGAGTGAATAGCAAAGCTTTACCCTACTTAGGTCCTTGAAACAGATTTGGATTAGGGTGGCATATTCTTGCAAACATTCTTGAGTAGTTTTCTATAGACAGGATCTTCAGTTCCATGGCACTGTTACACATGCCTTTGGGAAAAGGTTCTCATTTGACTGTCAAATCATATTCATAACCCAACATTACTCCAGTGAAAGAATGCACCTTCCTGCATTCTATTTCCTTTTCAATCTCTATAGCCATGTTCACTAGACAACAATACCCTGCCACTTCTTGTCTTTGTAAATTTTGCTTTGCCTTTCATGTTCTTATACTTGGAGTGACCTAGCAGTCCCCCTCAAAGACAGAGACAAAGTTCTGAATACTCCATCCATTAAATCCTTCTCTGAAACTTCATGTGAATCACTCTTCTGGACATGATTTACAAAATGTTTCACATATTTTTTTTTCCTGAGGCAACCAGCTTACTCTGTTGTCTCACAAATACTGCAGGTTCCAATTATCTCTTGCACAGACTGTCATGACAGCCACTGACTGGTCATCCTGTCTCCAATCTTGCTTCTTTATAGGCCCACCTCATCCTGTCACCAGAATGACCTCTCCAAAATTCAAATATGATTGCATAATTTTCCAGCTAAAACTTTTAGTACTTCCCATCATCATAATACAAAGTTCAATCAAGTTTCCCCCAATAAATTTCAACCTTATAATATTCTACTTTTTAAACATTATTTCTAATTATAGAGTTTCTACGTCATCAACATACCACCCTGTGTTTTATGGAACCCTTCTATACTGACCATATCATCCCCATCTTTATCTCTTGTCTGTATAGGCTAATATCTAGTATTATCACTTTTGGAAACTTGCACTGTTCTGTACTTCAGGCTATCCCTGGAATAGGCCTCCTCTTGGAGTTCAGAGTGGTCTCAGAGTGTTCTGTAGTTACTCTCCTTCAGCATGTAGCACAGTCCACTTCCTTGATATATACACTATTTTCTATCTTTGTTCCTCATTGCCTTCCACTGTATCAAAAAGACCAGCTAATAAATTTGAACTGTGGAGTGAGAGACTGAATATTAAAGACTTGCCCATCACCTTATCATAGTCACATACTCTAGGCAAAAACCCACTTGTTTCTTTATTAACTGTGAGACAAGATGTGACACTAGGTTCTATAAACCTTCAACATAAACACAAAATTTTAACTTCCAAGTATGAGGCCAGATATAATTTGCCACCAAGATTGCAGTAATCAGTAGGTAACCCATATGGGACTCATAGCTATTCTTCTTTTTCCCCAATGATATTATTCTAAATCATGTAATTTTAACATTTTTAACATGAGTTGCTGGCAGTGGTGATGCACTCCTTTAGTCCCAGCACTCAGGAGGCAGAGGCAGGTAGATCTTTGAGTTTGGGGCCAGCCTGGTCTACAGAGTCAATTACAGGGCAGCTGGGGCTCCACAAAAAATCCTGTTTCAAAAGGCCAGTATGTGTATGTGTGCATGTATATATGTTTGAATGTATGTGTGTGTTTGTGTGTGTGTACTTTTTATAATCTTTAACCTTATAATCTCTTATGAGAAAGTGTTCTTTTCTTCAGATTTGGAAAAGTGAAATAGAGGAAGGACATACAATTCCAGGGATGAGTACATTCTTTTGTGTGCAAGTAAACCACAGCACAGTGTATCTGCACAGAAAGCAACTACAAAATGTGCCTGGTCTCCACAGAAGCCAAAACACTAAAGTACCCATGCAGAAGAGCAGCATTGCCAAGTGCCTTTCTGTCAGTCAGCTTGCTCAGTTCACTACTTCCTGGAAGCAGTTCTCACAGGCCTTCTAGAAGTCATAAAAGCACACATTAGAGACTTAGATTAGACACAGCAAATTTACCTTTGCTTTAAAAATCTAGTTTTGTTCACCAGCAGTCACTGAGTAGTGGTGAGCTCCTCTAATGTGCTGAAGTCATAGTTCTAAAATTTCTTTCTGCCCTTGATCTCATATATTACAATCTTCCAGATTCCTTTTGTATTAGCTTTTTTTCTGCACCTCTTGGGCAGCCTGGCTGGAGAACTGTGCCAAAGCTGTTCACTGCTCATTGTCTGGAGCATCCATTGCTTTGCGTTCTATCACAGTCATTATGCACCTCTTTCAGAGTATCAGTGTCACATGCTCCTCCTCCACAGAAATCTTCATCATGTTCCAGTATGATTAGCACTTCTATCTCCAACTGTTGCCTGTTTTGCATTTATTACATCAATTCCATACAACAGAGCATTACACTGAGTTATATTACTAGTTTTACAACTATTTGTTCTGTTTTTACTGCACTGTCTATACTTTAAAGACAATAATTTCTATCTTGGAATCCTTCCATGAAGAGTCTTTAATTCTTTTAAAATTAATTTATTAAATTGCTCTGAAACAGAGAACATCCTGCAAAACGAACTCAGTTGAAGTTTTGCAAATTCATTCTTTGGGGTATAATTTTTATTTTAAGACACTAATGTGGTTTGTGGTTTAGAGGCATGGTTTAAACTGCCCTTAGGAAGAATGAAAAGCAGCTGGTGTCCAAAGCACCCTGGAAATTAATCAAGAATCTAATTGAAGAATGGGAGCCAGCAGTGCTTCGGCCTCACCTGCATGTTTTACATTCTATTTGTGCTGTTATTTATGTGAAGAGACTGTGTTTTATGGAACTAATACTGCACAAAATGTGTGTTTTATTAAAGTCACACATATGATATAAAACACTATATAACCATTTTATGAGCATAAAAAACACAGTGCTCAAATTTCTCTTGTTTACTTTGATTGAATACTGTCTAGAATAAGTACTTGAAGAATATAAGGCTCTAAAGAATGTCTTAAATATTTGTTATTTCAATTGAGTGGGATGAAATATCATGACGGTATCAAAATTGGTCCATTATAAAAACAAGTCATTGGGGTTTCATCTAAGTGCAACAAGTAATTGGTGCTCACTGTCTATATACAAAGACTTTCAAACAACACAGAGATAAAGATGAATAATAATTATCTTAGTGGCCTGTAGCCCTAGAATTAGAAAGTTAACATTGAGTGCAGAGTTAACGATTTGTCAAGGTTGGTTGTGATGAGAACAATACAATAGACATGGAGGGAATGAGAGTTCAAAGGAAAGGACATATGAAAAAATGTCATTAAAGGAACTGCTATTCTAAAACAAAAATCTTGAAAAATAGGATAAATGAATTAGTTAAGGAGGAGACCATGCATGGAGGTTGGGGGCACTACACAAAAGGCTCAGAGCATTGTAGAATAATGGAACTACAGGCAGTCTAGTACGATTAGAGAAAGTCCTGAGCCTAAGTTAATGTTTCATGAAGCTCTCCAGAGTAGCAGCACACTGGAGAGGATAATTTGAATATACAGCTGGTGACTCAGAGCCCAAGAATTTATTATGTAGTGTAATAACTATGTCCAGAGATTTCTGGTATGCATTGTACAGGTTAAGAACTGACCCAGCTTTCCAGCTGATGCCAATTCAAATCAGTTCGTTTCAGTAAAGCTAACAGTGTCCCACTAAGATCAATAATTTTCACACAACTTCAAAAGTTGAGTCACTTGGTGGACCTGCTCTAACTTGTAAGCTACTTGTTAATTTATGCCTGCCAATGAATGCTATCACAAGGGGCGCACGCAAAGAAGTTCTACTGATGGGTTGAACTATAGAATTAAAAAAGCAAGGCTATTTCTCTCTTAACTTGTTAGTTTTTTCTTCCTCTGGTCCTTTGCCTGTTCTTTTCTCTGGATATCCCTCATTTTTCATTAGGAATTCATTTCCACCTGTTCCCCAGGCCAAACTCTCCAAGTACCCCAGAGAGTGCTTACTACTCACCTTAAGCATTATCTTCATTACCTCACCAATTTCTAGCCTGCTCTAGTTGACATATTTATTTGGTTTGCTGTTTGATTACCACCCAGGGGTTAAGGTCTGTTGTTTTGCTCATGAATATATCCTAGATGATCAGAATAATCCATGGATACAGTAGATGCTAAGCAAACAGTGAATATGTGCATTTTTCAGATTTTCAAATGTCCCTGTTTTGCATTATAAAGTATATTGTTTTGGCTATGGATTTTCATTCCTTTTTTTTTGAACTAAAGAAGATTTGCAAATAATTATGTAATACTACATAATTAGGACTCTTCTGTATTGTTACAAAAATAAATTACATGCAGGGATTTGATACCTGAACAAAAAAACAATAGAATCATAAACAGAATGAGGATAACTTATAATATCTTCTGGAATTTTTATGGAGGTGATCAATATATGCCGATAGCCTCAAATTTTCCTTCAGAGGACATATGCTACATATAAGGAATAAAGAGATACCTCCCGTTATTAACGTAGACAATACAACTTTGGGGCACAGTGTTTTAGTTTAATTGTTAGCACCTCTTGGTATATGCAATTTCATTTGGAAAATTTTGATCACAATCTCAACTCCAGATGGAGAATGTGACCTATCAAATGAGATCATCACTGGAAACAATTAGCAAGGCTCTGGCACATAGAAGCAATTAAATAAATGCATGTGGAGTGACTTAATCCTTGATAAGGGCTGATGTAATGAGAAAACATATGAATGTTTTCTATTGATTTCTACTGTGTTGTACCCCTTTATGCTTCCAATCCTGGTGGCCTCTTCATCCTCAATATTATTATCATAATGAATTACAGTATTCCATTCTTTATTGATTACTTATTGTATACATTGTTATTCCCAAATAAAGAAAGAGAAGGCAAAATATGTTTTAGAGCATTGAGTTCATAGTGAGTGGCACAGTCATGATCTGAAATAAGAGGAGCTTGCTACTTAAGCTGGTTCAATGGTTTAGCCTTTGTCTGAGATTTTATGTCAGTGTGGTCATAACCAGAAAGTCCTCCCTCACCTTGTAGTATAGGTATTCCACCTTTCTGAGCTCACACAGAACTCAGCACCTTCTTCTCTCATGAGCTATAGTAGATTTTGAAATATATTTGCTCCTCCATGTATAACCGTATCTTTCCTGCATGTAAGCAACTGTCTTTGTTTTTAGATCTGGGTCCCTTTCAAAGAAAATTCAAAGTAATTCATTAAAGCTAACATTTAGTGAACAAATATATATCTGTGAGTTCTGGACTTATTTCTCTGTCTCTTAACTCATATATTTCTTACAACAGTCTCTCCTAAAAGACATTAACTTTATCCTTATCATAGAGAACATGAGAATAGAGCACACAGAGTCAAGAGCTCATGCCACTTAAAAGGAAAGACTAGAATTTGAAGACATTTAGGTACCAGTAGCCATAATTTTAATTATGGCGTTATAACACCCATGACTGATACTATCACATCTTTAGATTAAGGTATTCTGTCTATTTTCTGTGTGACATTAACACCTGCAATTAGTCGAGAACAGAAGGAGAAAAAGTACATGATTCTAGAAGCTTGTGTGTGTGTGTGTGTGTGTGTGTGTGTGTGATCTGCATTGCACCAAACAGACTCAGCATGTAATCTCATAAAATGTAGAACTTTAAATCATAACTTTGCATGACTTCAGAACCAAAAGTAAAGTTCAGCAAGACTTTTAATACAAACTTAGTATTTTTGCTCTCTTAGTGAAATGATTTAAACATAGTCTATTTTTAAGAGCAAGCAAAGAATGTGCTCATGGCAACTTGGAACAGTGTGTGAGTAAGTGCACTGGCTTCACTCTTATCTGAACGACATAGCCTTAAATCACAGGGAAGAAAGAGTCAGCTTGTCCTCCTAGAATAGAAATAAATTAATGTTGGTGAGAGCTTTGTCCAAGAAAGGGGAGAGTCACCTAGCCAGGAATAACTCATGCACATGAAACCTTTAAGTTCAAAAAACATTCTCAACACCATTTTAGTAGATAAATACGACTTTTAGGTTTAGAAAACACAGAAAAATACCTCATGAATTCAGCTCTGAAAGATCACTTTCCAAATGTGGGCAGTCAGTATACCTAATTGCTTTCCTTCTTATAGAAAATGTGTCTCATAAGGGTTATGCAACTCACAGAAGAAAATCTATATAGATCCACCTACCAGTATGTCTCAGATACATTAGTCCATAGAAGAACACAATTTAACATTAGAAGACACATAAAATTTTTTTCCTAGGTTGCTCAAACATGTATACTCTATCCCTTGGCAAACAAACACCCTGGTCCATTTTGATCCTTTTATAATGCAAAGGAAAGCTTTCTCACTCAGAATTGGAGAAAGGAAAATTTCCTCTTACCATATATTCCATGTTTGCTGCTGGTGGGAACACTTTTCCCCGAACTTGATTATGGTAATCAAGAATGGCGATCATGTCATTCTGAGAAATGTAGCGCTTCCGCCTGACTTTGGGGATACCCTCAGATTCTAGTGGTGTGCTGAAGGCGGCTTCAGTAGCACTGAAGTTATTGGCCGGCAGAGATGAGTCAGTGGAATTTAGTAAAAGGACAATGCGTGCTTCAGAGAGAAGGGACGAAAGGATCGCAAGGCTGACTGCAGAGATCATTATCAATTTGAGAGATGGAGAAGTCCTCCAGCTTTGCTTTCTTTAAAGCAAAAACAGTGTAGAGTTAGAGCCTTTACAATAGCAACCAAACAACAAGCAAATAAGCAATCAGAAAAGAGCCATAGAATATAAATTAAAAATGTCATATCTTGCAAGAATTGTTTGGGTAGATATTCTCCTAAAATCCTCAAAACTGTTGACTGAAAGAGAACCTAATGTAATTTCTACTCATTTGGGTGTGCTATGATTCACACCTTTTAAAAGGAACTTTCTAGAGTTAAAGAAAAAAAAACATGAACTTTCAGACTAAAATGAATGGGAACCCTTTGCTGAAATGCCTGAACTGCAAGACACATTGCTATAATGCCTGTTTCCAGCCAGGAATCTTTAGTAACCTGAGATGACCCTGAGATGAACAGGACAAATATAGGTAACCACAGCAAATGTGCTGATAATTTGTCCCAGACATTCTGCATACCGAGTGACAGAACTTCACACAGGGTAGTGCAGTAACTCAGTCTCACTGCTAAGGGGAAAAGATGTAAACTGCTTTAAGATAATTCATGCAATAAAATCTAGTCAACCCAAGTAGCTTACCTCTCTGCACAATGCCAAAATGAATATACTGCTCCTCCAACAATGCAAGTTTCTTTGTTATGTTGGAGCATCAACTCTTGTAAGAAGAGTATGCCTTATTACAAGCTTTCGGAGTGCAAAAGCCTGAAGATTTGAATGCTGCTGGCTACAGAAGCAGCTAACAGCTTTTATACATCAGTTTGCAAAGTCCAGAAAGGGCAGGCTCTCCTAGGGTCCCCCAGCCAAGATCTAAGGGGAGGGGTTTGGGAAAGAAAAAAATAACAGTGATTGGGTGGCAACCTTTTTATGTGGTGGTGAGGACATTGAGTCACACCCACAGCTTACAAAGCACAAATCGTGAGGCACTCCCCTTTTCACTGAGCTTCTACCTTTTCTGTGAGTGGTTAATTTTTTTTCTTAATGTATTCTAGCTCCTGGCTCCCATACCAAAAAAGACTGTGGGTTCTTGAAAACACAGATGCCTGAGTAACAAGCAGTACATTTTCTTTTGAGATGGCAGCAAATGACATAGGAGTTGAAAAAAGCAGACTGATATTAAATCAAGAGATCAACTCACACAGTTAATCTGGGTGGCCACAAATATGATGCAGGAGGATGCCAGGCAAGTCAGTAGCAACCAAACTATAGTGTATGATGTCAAGATAATACATGCTCTGGTGGCTATTCTGTCTGTCTCCATGTGGTTTTATTCTTATAATTTATGTATTTATCTCTTCTCATTCCATCTTCACTCCTTCTTTCTTTCTTCAAAACAGTACAGTCAGTAAATTACCTGCTTTCTACCTACCTTCTATAAAACATGAAATGAAACTCACAGCAAATGACAGAAGCCAAGATAACATGTTTCAGATTTAGTAGCATATACCTGAAATTTCAAGGAAGGAACAGCTGATCTTTCCCTTCAGAATATTAAGCAATGGAAACCATGAAGGATCATACAGAAGCAGCAGCAGCAGCAGCAGCAGCAGCAGCAGCCAAAAAGGACTTGCTGAGAAGATGCCACTGGAGCAAAATCCACATCTGGCAAGAATACAAATAAATACTATTGTAATCTGTAATGAAAAGATCCCCTGAAATATTATGGGTTACTTTCTCATTAACAAACTCTGGACCATTTACAATCAGTCAGAATAGGTGTTCTGGAAAACATAAACATATTTGCTCAGCCTGCTAATGGGACTGTTCTCTGCATATTTCTGCAGGATGAGCATCATGTAAATTCACAGTCATCAAACTAATGAGCATGTGGCATACTGGACTGCAGTCCAGGTCTCCTAGGATTTGTTACCAGTCAGATCACTCTCAATCTGTGTGGCTCAATTCATGCCTTTAACCCTTTGTGGGTGAATTTTAAAATGATAGGGAGAGCATATGCTCCCTTTGGCAAGTCAGCCAGAAGTAGATTTTTGAGGAGGGCACTTAATGATCTGAGTCAGAAGTACTTCTGAGGGAACTGTGATGATGCAACAAGGGTTGGTATCAGTGTTCAGGCTTTGATGAGGGTTGAAGTCTTAACTAAAGTGAAGTCACTTTAGGAGAACTAGAACTGAAAAGTCAATAGCATATCAAGTACAGAAGGTGAGTGGAGTGACTGGTAGCAGCAGGAAATAGAAGACCAAGTGGAGAGCATGCGTGGGATTAGTTACTCACAGTTTCAAGATTTCAGTTGTAGCTATCCAGTGATGTTCAAAGCCCTTCTGAAAGTCCTGATGATACCTGAGTTGATCTTGAGTATGAGATAGCAAAGGTTTCTGGATCTCTGTTTCCCAGCCTTTTGGAGAAATTAATAGCAATTGAGGTTTCTCTAGTTTTTCTGCAAATCTTAGCTAAGCTAAGCCCTGGTATGGAGAAGGAAAGGGATTTCAGTGCCTACAGAGCAAACATGAGCCGTTCTTTCTCAAGGAGAGCTGGAGTCTTATTCTTAAAGCTTCATAATAACAAACCACCCATTGCACTAGCAATTATCTTATTTTCCATGTATACAAAGAGGTATTGTCTACATCTGGCAGCTTGGCTTGGGAAATTTCCAGAAAGATGAAAATATGAACCCTGGAAAATGTGTCCAAACCATAAATGGGTTTCCTCTAAGAAGGAACTGAAGGAAGGAGGAGGAGAAAAGAAAGGATTTTTTAAATGGACCTAAATATTGGAAGGATACTGATTAGAGCCCAGTTACACAAAGGCAAAGCTGATAGTTGCTTCATCCTGAGACCCTAAGGAATGCCAATGATTTCAAATGTGTTTCAACACACATGAATTTTACTGTGGAATCTTTGACTATTAAGGAACCCACAAACCTACAAAATTATAAGAGAAAAGACCTGTGGGAGGGGAGTTGAGAATTCCGCTTCCAAGCAGACATTTTGCCAGAAGTATTTGAAATACTTTGGAAGTGATTTTAATTTAAAAATACTTGCAAAATTAAGAGGCATGCATCCAAGTTGTCAGTAAAAGAACTATTAATGAACAGCTAACAATGAAGTGGTTCTTACTGAGCTCCTCTTGAAAAGGACCTGTGATATGTTTTAAAGCCTTTAGAAAATTGTTTGCCAATAGAGACAGAAGTGGAATGAGCCTACATACTGAAAAGGAATACATTAACAATCAGAAGCATGTTGGAACCTGGGAGAAAATAGTTGGGATTCTAAAAATGTAATTGATAGCCTTGAGTGGTATACCTGCTTGATAAAAAGTGTATATGAGTATATCTGTGTACTCAGTACATGACTTTATCTACTTTCTTTCTGTTCCTCTATTCAAAATCTGTTTTATGACCTAGTGACATTGACCTTACAAATTAGAAATGCAAATTTAAGGCATCATCTAAAACCTTCTAAATGTGAACCTTACACTTTCCAGGCTCCTCAGATGATTGACATGAACATTAATATGTGGGAAGTATGAGCTAGACTTCTTTGTTTATTGTTTACAGAACTGTAAATAGTTAGCCACATGCATACCCACTGTGCAAATGATGGAAAGGTCCATTTATCTGCTCATAAAGAGATTACCAAAGACAGTGTAAGTATACACATAAACCTTTGAAGATGATAATGTAAGTCAACTTCTATTATATATGAAATGTCTGATGAATCAGGAAGTGTTTGCCTATAGCATGTTACTTAGAAATCAGAAGTTTTTTAATTACTGTATATGCCCCATTCACTCACATATCCACACAAAGCATGCCATATAAATTATTATGTTTTTCTTTATTAGTACAGCCACTTTATAGCTAATAATTCTGACTCTGGTTGTCTTCATTCAATATCTTCTGTTATGATTTCTTTGAACCTACAATTGACTTAAGTAAGAAATAGCTAGCAAAAATGCATCTATTGATTCTCAATTAATGAATTAATTATTTTTAATGTTTTAATGTCTTTAAGTCCATTTAGTCCATATGTCATTAGAAGGAACAAGACTTGCTATGTGTATGATGGTAAGTTCATGTAATATTTGTATGTGAGCTGGAGGCTGATTGGGAAAATTTCACTCTCAGGGTAAATGGTTCGTCACCATTCAATCCGCTAAAATATGCACAGTATTTTTCTATCATACATGTTCTCAGAACTACTGTTTCTCCAGCCTTTGTGTGTTGGTACTCACCCTGAATTTACTCTCTTCTCTGTGCCCTTGCACCTTAACCTGTGGACTGAGAATTATACCATCCACTTCCATGCTTTGCAGGGTTTCAGTCACATAATTTATCATTTTTCTCCAGCTTGCGGACAGTCAGGAGACATCTTGGTCTCTAAATTAAGAAGTCAATTGACTCATAAAACCCTTCACATATCTGATGAATTCTGTTTCTCTATAAAATATTGTCTAAGTATCTTTACAAAGAAAACAAATCAAAACAAAACTAAACTAAACTAAACTAAATATTTCACTTCTCTGCATGTAACTTGTTGTTGGGTCTCTATTGTCTGCTGTTGCTGGCCGCAGCAACAGGTGAACCGGACACCTGAAAAAGATAACCCTCGGGATATATGGGAAGGCGGCGAGAAGAGAATTGGGTCGAGACTTTTGCCTTTCAAGACCAAACTTTAATAAAATGTAACCCAAGATATAGTCTGAAAGATTCCCTCCCCCCAGACACAAGGCAGAGTCTTGAGATCTCATTAGCTCCAGAATCAGCAGGTGGTTGTCTCCTTCTTGACAGCCGGCCTGCAGAGGGTTGGGAATTTCAAATCCAGGATGCTTCTTTGACTTCCAGGTGTGGCTGGGTTGTTCTGAACAGAACAAAGGCCAGGAAATTCACGGGCTGAGGACAGCACCAGCAGCAGCCGGCTGAACCGCCTAGCTCGAATGCCTGAGTGGGGGGAAGGGACAGTCTGCAGAGTTAAAATTAAGTATTATACCTGCCTTACAAAGACCCCAAAGAATGAAAATCAAAACCTTTCAGCCTAATTTTTTACAGTCATCATTTTTATTTTTCTACTTCACCATAGTTCATGCCACAATTACACATAATCATTTTGCTTTTCTGTTAGTTACTGAGTTAATAAACCCAGGTGTGCCTGTGAATTAGGTATACGATAACCTTCTTAACTGTTGTTTAAAACTACATATGTTAAAGAATTCAGTTAACAAAAAAAATGCCATTGTATTATTCTTAATGATAGTTAATACATTAATTTCTTATCTATTAAAAACATACTATCTATACTCATCAGCATGTACTTGCAATTTACTAAATTTTTGTTAAGCTAACTTTAATCTTTACTAATAAATCAAGGATATATGTTAAGAATAATTTGGTAAAAAGCAAAGGCTTTCTGATAATGGCAAAATATTTTGATGCTTAATGCATTAGACTTTCTATTTGTAGTTTTAACTTTATTGGATTCAGACATATGTACAGTAAACTTAGAACATATTGTCCAATTTTAAGTCTTCTTGTTCAATATTATTTATCATATATAATACAAGATATAGCAAATAATACATAAATTATACATTTAGAATATATTTTATGAACTTGTCATTGATATAATAAACATATAACCACAAGAAACAAAATGTCTTAAAAATAGTTCAGTCAATAAAATGTATATAAAATTATATATTCCTACTACATTACTGACTGTTAGGAATCAAGTATCCATATTTTAACCTGGCATTATCTTTTTATATAAAAGGTGAGTGAAATTAAATATCTTATAATGATATTTATGTAATCATTCCAAATTTTGTGTGTCATTATTCCCTCCTATAAATACAGCTATAATTTCTACAGTTAGAGGTACAGTGAAGCATAAGAAACTAATAATTTTAAGTGGGCTTGTATATAGCATCCTGAAAACATGGTTCTAAATCATCCTTTTCAGTCCCAAGACATAAGTTGATTGATTGCTTCTAAACTAAACAATTCATAGTATGAAATAACAAATGACAGTTGTTTGATGAAATATTGAATGTGAGAGCAGAATAAAACTATATGAGAAAGGAAGAAAGAAGATCTGTTAAAGGGATACTTGGGGGACTGTCTGATAGCACAGAGAGCAATCACTCAAGCTTGGAAGAAGTTCAAGAACTTCAGGTTAGTATTTTCGAGGAGGAAAAGTCAAATAGATAGGTTTTTATGACATTTATAAGATGCTAGTAGTGTTATTAGAAACTATTGTAAGGAAATGAAGCCATCATCACTGAATAATACATGTCTATCTATCTAAAATTTAATATATTATTATTATTATTAAATGATAGTATTTAATAATAGTAATATGTGTAACTAATTACTAATATTATACTAGTAATTAATATTTGTTGTAGTACACTGACATTATATTACACAAAATATTATTAATAATGTACTAGTAGTTTCTAAAATTAATATATATTACTATTATATACAAAATACTATTATTAATACATTCTAAATATATGAGAATATTATTTTGGAATTTGTATGTTTATTGGGGAGTGAGGGGAGCTTGATTGAAAGCCAAATTCGCATCACCTTCATCAGATTCTGTATGCTACTGACTACTAGGTAACAAATTATCCCAACAACAAATAATTATTACCTTACATAATTTTTTCATGAGATGACTTCAGGAGCAAGGTGCAATTAAATAAATTGTGCAGTTAAAAATATATCCAATAATTAAAAGGCCATAAAATTAGTTTTAAGAAGCTCATATACAGGAATGACTGAACAAACTTTTTAATTGCTACTTCATTAGTGTAGCTATCCATAAAATAACCAGTATGTGTCTTTTTCTTCAACGAGAGGATTGTAGGTGCATGTACCACTCCATAGAGCTGCTTGCTCAGTTTTATACATGGAAGCAGCCTTCCTCCAGAATAATGAGCCAGAAGAAAACAACAGAGGAGATAAGTGTGTTGTGTAGCCAAGGTGTAAGCATCCCCAAAACATCTTATTGACTATATGAGTCATTGTTATGCAATCTGTATAAGGTTAATCTGCCTTTGGAAATTACTGAAGCTATTTTAAAAGATAGCTAATACTATACAAATGTTTGCATAAAAATTTTCTTTTGGAGGGTTGATGGGGGTTGGAGATAAAATATGGAGTGTAAAAAAAATAAATAAATAAATTTAAAAACTTCTCTTTTGTCTGTTAGTCAATAAACACTTATCTTACCTGGAAATAGAGTGTTAACTGCTGAAAAGAAAGATTCTTATGGGGGTGGCCAAAGGTATTGTAGATAGGAATAAATAAAATAGGATTGCTGAACTTTTAATCTTAACTTGACAGAACTATTTACTTTAAATTACATTCATTTCCAATTTACTCAAAAATAATCTGATAAAAATTAAATTTTAATTAGTACAAGATGAAATGTATTCAGTAAAGAGAAATCATATGCTATATCTTGAAATGAGGATGAAACTAATGACACATTTGTTTTTTAGTGTGTTTGCTTGTGCCACAGGTTTCTAACTGAAATTTCTTCAAATATTTATTTATTTATGTATGTATTTGTGTGTATACGAGCATATGTATACAGATGTCTGTAGGAGCCAAAGGGGGCATTAAGATAGCCTGGCACTGAAGTTACAGCTGGTGATGAGCCCTCATGTGGATGCTGTAGCTGAACTCAGGTCCTCTGCAAGAGAACCAAGTGCTTTTATCCACTGAGCCATCTCTCCAGCCTCCGACTGAACCTTTTAACTTTCAGCAGTCTTATATCTAGAATAAACTTTATATATTTTTAAATTAACCTCATCTCTCTTCTTTGACCTAATGATTTTGGAACTATTTACATCTTCTAGTTCAGTGGATTAAATGATATTCTGAATGCACAAGTATAGAGCAGTTACATAAAATACTTTGAAGCCTATCATAAAGATGGGTTACTTTAACTCCTCAGTTTTCTAAGCAATCATTAGAGTGAACACACACTTTATATCTATCTACTGGACACATATTTTCAGTGTCTGAAAAATAAACTAAATAAATCCAAAATATTTAATAAATATTAAATAAATCAAAAACATCTAATAGTCAAACAGGACTAGCTTTCTAGATCCATGGGGTTTGCCAACTTGAAGAAACACAAGCATGGTGACTCTTCAAATAGCTAATTCATTGGTGATGCTACCAACAAACAGCAATAAAACAGCTAAGTGGTGAACTATGTTGGATTTTACTAGCAGAGCTGGGCATATATTAGGTGTTTATGGACCTGAAATAGTATATGACTTAATTTATTATCATCTGTTTCTGGGTAATATGCATAATTATACTGATTGTAGGAAATTTGGATTTAGAGTTCACCAGTTATAATTACTAAAATACATGTTGAAGCATAAACACTAAAATTAAAAAGTCAGAGTTAAGTGATGCTTCTTGGTTATATAATGTAGGGGGGTAAAAAACTGCTGACAGGACTACTTAAAAACATGGTAGCCCTATAGAGATAGTGAACCTTGAAGCTCTCCTCTAGTTAGTGTAAGATAAAGTCAATGCCAGAAAAAAAGGAATAAAACCATAAATGACAGGGAAGATTTGTTGTTTTTGTGCCCAGAACCTATCACAAAGACCGTAATAGGGAAACTATCTATGCAGTGGTCAGGTAGACAGATTATTAACACACTAACTTATGGGATTATTTCAGACTTTGTCTAAAGAAGGTATCCAAAATATGTTTGTTTAAGTTTGATAAGTAAACAGACATTATGTCAAGAAAGCCCTTTTCTAATCTAGGACCTGGGCACACATCCAGAATAAACTTGGGCTCTCCAAAAGCCATCTGTACTCTGGCCAGAGTCATAAATTCTCTCAACTCCTTTCTCTGTGAATAAGATCTGGACAAACTTTGTGGGAACGTCTGACTAGCTGCCCAACGAAAACTTAGAAATGTGTATATGGTATGGTGATTTCTGACGCACATTATGTAACACAAAACTTATCACCTATCACTCCCAAATACTGAGACTAGAGGTGTGCAACCTGGTGGTTGTGGTTGAGTGATGAAAAATATTAAAATGCCAGTAAAATATTTCAATTCATATATATTATTGTAAGCTTTTTCTTGTAACTGGCATGTATGAAAAAGTCTACCCAAATGAAATTATATATAATGGGTTAATATTTTTAGAATAATAAGCTAAAATGATGGTTATTTTCCTGCAAATCACTCTCCCACAAAGCCTTTATGCCATAATAACTCCAAGAAAAACCATTGGTATTCTTATCTAATGATGGTATCTTAGCTAGGAGGGTGGAAGTGAAACTCCAGATAACTGAATATTTAATCCAGAGATTATATTAACCTGTATAGACATAAAGATACTACTCTATTCATTCTTTTGGTAAGAGCCAAACATTTGTTGTCCGCCAAATCTTCCTTAACTACCCAAAAGGATGTAGGAGAAAGCTTAGGTATTGTCAGGTTTGCAGATAACTATGAATTATGCCGTGAACAGTATCAAAAAATGTGATAGAGATTTGCATAAGATTGTTTGGAAGATGTGTAAACTGTCTAAGAGTGTTCTCTAGATGATAGAAAGTCTTACTTTTAGAATTTATTTTTCTTAGTCTCTTCAGGTATTTCTCTCAGTGATGTGTGCTGGTTCTATGCAGTGGGTGTAAGGTCATAAGTGATAAGGGAAAGGTGTCATTTTAATTATTCTGGAGATATGATTAAAGGTGTGGTCAAGGACATTATTTACTGTTTCGACCGACTCTTTCAGCGTGAAGAGTTTATTTCCTAAAAATATATAGAAGGAACATCCTTTCTCCTGCAAAATTAGTGGAAGTTTTTCTCTTATAACATTACAAACACTATAAACCAAGACACTTTTCTACTTCAGTCAACAGAACCCTAGTGCCATGGCTAATGAAGCCATCTTTTCTTTAACATTGCATCTTATACACCATACTTACATATCCTTATTGTTCCATGTAGTTTTATTATTTGTAGTTTGAGTGCCCAAGATTTTTTAATCTATTGATTTTTACAACTAGCACTTTTATTTATTTTTATATATTACCTATTATTCTTAACATTAACAAATAGGGACAAAAATAATAGTTTCTGTGGCTTATTGAGACTTCCTATGAAAAGAATTTGTTCCAAGATAAAATTTCATCATAATATATACTATTATGACCTTTTATATCACTACTGTATTGTTTTAAAAATCTTGAGATTTAGTGAAATGATTATATGTATCAAGATTTACAAGCATAGAAAAGTTCAGCCTAGAACTCATTGCTTTGTTAGTCAGGGGACAAAGTTTGACTTCCTGGCTTCAGAATATCCTGGCAAGTTGATTCAAAGTGAGGTTCACACAGGTAAATATCATCAGCTGTCCCTTCCCCCCTCCAGCGTTCAAGCTGGGCTTTCCAGTCTCTGTTTTGATCATCAGTCCTCAGCCTGTGAAATTCTTTGCCTTTGTTCTTTATAGAGCAACACAACCCTCTGCTTTCACCTGGAAGCCATGGGCAGTCTCAGGGCAGCCTCACATAAAAGCATCCCGGATTTGCTAGACTTCAAGGGCTCTGATCTCAGCAGGCAACCTGCTGAGAGTGGAGCCAGCAAGTTCTCGGACTTCACCTCCCATCTGGGAGGAGGATCTTTCCCAAGCTATATATGGACTAATATTTATTTATTTTATTTTATTTGTTGTTGTTGTTGTTGTTGTTTGCTTGGTTTTTTGTTTTTGTTTTTGTTTTTTTTGTTTTTTTGTTTTTTTTTTTTGTTTGTTTGTTTTGTTTTTTCCGAGACAGGGTTTCTCTCTATATCCCTGGCTGTCCTGGAACTCACTCTGTAGACTTGGCTGGCCTTGGACTCAGAAATCCACCTGCCTCTGCCTCCCAAGTGCTGGGATTACAGGCGTGTACCACGGACTAATATTTATTAAAGCTTCAGTCTTGACCAGCAAATGTCACCTTGACTCAATTCTCTTTTCGCTGCTTCCCCATCCATCCCCTCAGTTTCTCTTACAGGAACCAGTTCACAGTAGCTACAGAATACAACAATCAGCCACTAAACAATAAATATATGAAAACTTGGTTTTCAGTTCTTCTATGAATACTAAAGATGACAACAGCATTTTATTGTATTATCTTCCTTTAAACTTTTGTTTGCATTTTAATTTAGGATAATATATATATATATATATATATATATATATATATATATATATATGCCATGTTGATGGCCAAGGAACATCCTGAGCAAAATGTTACCTCCTATTTGTAGGAATAGGAAATAAAAAGTGAATACTTTGAAAAATTGAAGAAGAGAATTCACAATTAAATATATCATTAATTACTATAAGAAATCTGTATTTTTTAAATAGAAGGAAATCAACATGTATTAAAAATAACAAGATATTTTCTTCTCATGAAATAAAATCAAGCCTAAAAAAACAAAACTAAGTAGAGTTTCAAAATAGGAGCGCTCCATAAAATAAGGAGGAACAAAAAAAAAAAAAAGCTAGAACTTTGGTGGAACAGGAGTAGCTATGGCCAAGAAATAGAATTTAACATGAAGATTAAACATGAAAATTAAATGTCATCAAAAAAGGAACTCAATTTTTATGTGTTGAGTTTGAAATTATTTCTATTTGGAAATGTCAAGTTGGAGAGTTGGAGGCATTATAATGGAAATTGAGTAATGGTCAAGATTTTTTTCATCAGTACAAATGTGGAGAGAATAGAGAATACACTGTAGGTTCAACTTCTATCCAAAAATCATTCAACACCAGAGAATTAGTTAATATGAATAATTTAGCACATTCCTCACCTGCTGCACCAGGAACTGGCTTTGCAAAGAACTGGCTAAATGATTACTCACCAGAACCCCATACAGGAACTAGCTAATTGACTTTCATCCAACCTTCCTCGCCCTCGCATTCCGAGGATGTTTTCACCTGACCACTCCAGTTCTACCACCTTTCCCACTTCAACCCCTTACTGCTTATAACCCCTTGCTCTTGTTACAATAAACCAAACCTCGACAGTGGCTCTGCCTGATCTCGCTCTTTTTATCCCGCCCGTTCTTCTTTCAGGTTGGATCCACTTTGGACCCATAAATATCTGAGTCCCGCGGGTCAGGACAATGGAAAAAGCAATTCTTAAATGCATCTGGAAAATTAAAAAACCAAACAATAGCAAAACAATTCTTAACAATCAAAGAACTACTGAGGGAATCAATATCTCTGACCTCAAGCTAAACTAGAGAGCAAAAGTGATAAAAAAAAACTACATGGTATTTGTACAGAGTTGGACATGTTGATCAATGGAATAGAATTGAAGACCCAGAAATAAAATCACATACTTATGGACACTTGGTCATTAACAAAAACGCCAAAAAATACGATGGAAAAAAGAAGGAATCTTTAATAAATGATACTGGTTGAACTGGCAACCTGTATGTAGAAAAAATGAAAATAGATCTATATTTGTCACCTTGCACAAAGATCAAGTCCAAGTGGATCAAGGACTTCAACATAAAACCAGGTACATTGAATATAATAGAAGAGAAAGTAGGAAATAACCTTGAGCTCATTAGCACAGGGGGATATTTCCTAAACAGAACATCACTGGCTCATGCTCTAAGATCAAGAATTGATAAATGGACCTCATGAAGCTGGAAAGCTTCTGTAAAGTAAAGAACATAGTCAATAAGATAAATCAGGAACCTACAGATTGGGAAAAATTATTCACTAACCCCATATCCAATAGAAGGCTATTTTCCAAAATATATTAAGAATTCAATAAGCTATCCACCAAGAAACCAAACAACCCAATCAAAAAATGGGGTATAGATCTAAGCAGAATTCACAACAGAGGAATGTCAAATGTCTGAGTAGTACTTAAGGAAATGTACAAAGTCTTTAGTCATCAGGGAAATGCAAATCAAAACAACCCTGGTATTCCACCTTATAACAATCAGAATGGCTAAGATCAAAAACTCAGATGACAGCACATGTTGACAAGGCTGTAGAGAAAGAAGAAAACTCCATTGCTGGTGGGATTGCAAACTGCTGAAACCACTCTGAAAATCAATCTGGAGGTTCCTCAGAAAATTGTAATAGATCTGAAGACCCAGCTATAGCACTCTTGGATATATACCCAAAAGATGCCTCACTATGCCACAGCGGTATGTGTTCCACTATGTTCATAGGGATCTTATTTGTAATAACTAGAAGATGGAAACAACCCAGATGTCCCACAACAGAAAAAAAGATAGAAAACATGGTTCATTTACGCAATGGAATACCACTCAACTATTAAGAACAAGGACATCATGAGTTTTGCAGCCAAATGGATGGAACTAAAAATATTGTCCTGAATGAGGTAACTCAGATCCAAAAGGATATATGCTTGGTATGTACTCACTAATAAGTGGATATTAGCCAAAAAAATTATGGAGTTCCGAAGGGGCCAACTGAGGGTGCCTCAATCCCATTATGGAAGGGAGAAGAAAGCAATCACAGCATGGGCGAGGCAGTGAGAGACCTGGGTGAAAAGGTGACAGGAAGGAGAAGAGGGGAATATGATCAGATATTTGGGGGAAACAGGACTGAATCCCTGAGGGCCAACAGAAAGAATTGAAACTGGCAAACTTGTGAATTGGGAGGTTGGGGGACCCTCTAGGATATACCAGAGACATGAGAGGTGAGAGACTCTCAGGACTCAAGAGAACAGACCTTAGATGAAGTGTCCTACAGTGGGGAAGAGGGAACTTGTAGAGTCCACCTCCAGTAAAAAAAAAACAAAAAACAAAACACACACACACATACACACACACACACACACACACACACACAACAAAAAACAAAAAACAAACAAAACAAACAAACAGACAAAAAAAAACAGAGAATCAAGTGGAGGGATGGTGCTGCCATCCCACAGTAAAAACTCTGACTCATAATTGTTCCTGTCTGAAAGGACTTCAGGGAAAAAATGGAGAAGAGTCTAAGGAAAAGGAGTTCCAGTGACAGAACTGAACTGAGATCTTGCTCAGGTGGAGGTCCCAAGGCCTCCTATTACAAAGGATATGATGTACTTACAAACAGGAACCTATCATGACTGCCCTCTGAAAGGCCCAATGAGCAACTGAAAATGTCAGATGCAGATTTTTACACCCAGTGGTGACCACTGTGGTTGAATTAGGGAAAAGCTGGAAGAAGCTGAGGAGAAAGGAATATCAGAAGTCTCAACTAACCTGGATCCCCAGAATCTCTCAGACACTGAGAAACCAACCAGGCAGCATACACCAGCTGATATGAGGCTCCCAACATTATATATGTGTTGATATTTAGATGTATGTATGTATGTATGTATGTATGTATGTATGTATACATACAGACTGCTGGAACTGGACTCAATCAAAAGTCAAAGAAGATACACGTAACTCTCCAGAGACTTGGGGGCCACAGGAAGTGGAGCGATCTGGTGGATAAAGTGTGGACTGAAAAAAAAAAGATTAAAGAATAAAAAGAAAAAGAAAAGAAATGTAGAGAACAATCCAAAGAATCAACAAAATTCCAAAGCTGGTTCTTTGATGGAATCAACAAAATAGATAAATCATTAGTTAAACTAACTAAAGGTCAAAAGACAGTACACAAATTAACAAACTCAGAAATGACAAAGGAGATATAACAAACAAACAAACAAACAAAAAACCTGAGGAAATTCAAAAAATCATCAGATCTTACTACAAAAACTCAACAAAACTAGAAAACCTAGATGAAATGGATGACTTTTTCAACAGATACCATGTGCCAAAGTTAAATCAATAGCAGATAAGCTGTCTAAACAGACTCACATCCCATAAGGAAAGAAGAAGTCATTAAAGCTCTCCCATTCAACAACAACAACCAAAAAAAAAAAAAAAAGCCCTGGACCAAGTGACTTTAGTGCAGAATTCTACCAGACTTTCAAAGATGAGCTAATATCAACAAACCTCAAACTATTCTATAAAATAGAAACAGAAGTAACACTACGTAATCCATTCTGTCAAGCCAGTTTCTCTGATACCTAAACCACACAAAGACCCAAGAAGAAAGAGAGCTTCAGGCCAGTTTCATTTATGACTATCTTAAATGTTGAGAAAATCTTCCCCCAAGGGTCTCCCACTTTTCATCCTACCTTAGTTTGAGCATACCTTCTCCCAAAATTCCTTGTAAGCAGAGGAACTCAGGCCTTCGGTACTTGTAGAATCATCAAGAAGAATGAGTAACACATTACTGTTACACACTTGTTGGATGTTGTTATTATTATTGTTGTTTTGGCAGCACTTGAGTAGATTCTGGGACTTCATTTTCTAACTTTTCTAGATACTAGTGATCCAGTTTACATAGGGACTATGAGAACAACTGTATTTTTAAAAACCAATGTTTGGATAGTTATATCCCTGATTTCATGCTTGTTTTGTGTGCTAAATAAGAAGGTCAGGAGAGTCTTGTCTATCTCTCAGTGAGCAGGCACACTATTTGGTACAATACTAAAACTGAGCTAAATAAATGAGGTAGCTACCTTCATTTTATCTCAAGATATTTTTAATTGAACTATGTGGCTATGGGTGTATATGTATGTGTGTATGACTTTATGTGTGTGTTTCTGTGTCAATATGTGTGTGTGTGTGCATGCATGGATGCACACAAAAATCTGTGTGTGTATATGTCAGCATGTGTGTGTGCATGCAAATATATGTTTCAGTATATGTCTAAATATGATTGTATGTGTATGTCAGGATGTGAATGTGCATATATATGTGTATATATGACTTTGATGTGTGTTTGTGTGAGAATGAGGGAGAATTACTATTTCTCTCTCTTTATGCTGAAAAATGTTGCCTATTATTTTATTTAAAAACCTATCTTCAAACTTACAATATTGACTTTGTTGACTTTTTGCATACCTTGAAGACATGCTTGGAGATTTGTGACACTGAATTATTTCTGCAAATATATCTTCCTCTTTTATGATTTTCATTCTCTTCTGTTTTAGTTTCCTAGAAACTAAAGTTTATACATTGCATTAGTTACTTTTCTGTTACTATAATAAGTATTATTGTCAAAATGATAGAAGAAAGTGGTTTTCAGGACTAATGGTTCTTTAGGAACAAGAGTTCACCCCTGCATGGAAACATGGCAACAGGCAATTGGCATGGCAACAGGAACAGGAAGTGAAGTGTTCACATCTTCAAATGCAAGAAGAAAACATGAACAGTAAATGGGGTGTGACTATAAATACCCTAAGTCCATCCCAAGTGACATATTTCCTTCAACAAGGGTCTACCAGCCAAGCATCCCCTAACTTTACCAAAAATCACCTATAATTAGGGACATGGTGTGTCTCCACACACATTTCCTCTTATTGGAACAGTTTTCAAATACTATTTCTTAAGATCTTGGTCTTTGTCTATGCCTTAAGTCTCTGCCCCTGAGTGTCTCAACATTGCATTTAGTATGAATCGCTCACTCAGTTTACAAACTTGTAACCCATACTGTAGAATATATTATTTGAATAACTAACTTCAAAATAAGACCACAGGAATATATTCTACACTTTATAAAATATGTTCTTTCAATATCTGTGTCTTTGTTGATATCCTTTTCATTGTTGAACACAGCACATGCCAAACTTACCAACTTCTACACATACACACATAAAAAGCTACTTATCCCTCAAACTGAACTTAGCTAAAGTCATCATAGGCACTTATGATGATATGGATGCTCATATAAGTACATAACAAACCATGTGACTTCAGTTTTTCTAATGCTTGTGTAACCAACAGACATGACCAGAATCTGTGAAATGCCCTTCTATCTTTTTATTCCTCTGAAATTTTAAGACATTCCTACTCCATGGATGGAAATACTTCTTTATCAATAATGTTTTCAACTAGTTTTCACTGATATCAGGCCATTTATATCACTTTCCTCAACATGAACTGATATTCAGTTTTCACTGCAAACTCAGCACCTCTGCTTGTGATGTAAAGTCAGTGTCATGATCTCTCTCCTCTGTGCTAATCCTGTTTTCAGGCTTCTAAAACAGATCAAGTGTGTGTGTGTGTGTGTGTGTGTGTGTGTGTGTATAGCAGTTTTTGCAATTTTTTTATTGGATAGTTTCTTTATTTATATTTCAAACATTATCCCCTTTCCTTGTTTCCCCTCCCTGAGAAACATCCTATCCTATCCACTCTCCCCCTACTTCTACAAGGGTGTTCCCCTACCCACCCTGGCACCCACCCACTCCTGCCTTCCTGCCCTCGAATTCCCCTCTACTGGAGTTTTGAGCCTTCACAGGACTAAGGGCCTTTCCTCCAACTGCTGTCCAACAAGACCTTTCTCTGATACATATGCAGCTGGAGCCATGGATCCCTCCATGTGTACTCCTTAATTGGTGGTTTAGAACAATGAATTCATGAAATTCTTAGGCAATTGGATGGAACTATAATATATCATCCTGAGCGAGGTAACTCAATCACAAAAGAACACACATGATATGAACTCATTGATAAGTGGATATTAGCCCAAAAGCTCAGAATACTCAAGATACAATTCACAGATCAGATAAAGCTCAAGAAGAAGGAAGACCAAAGTGTGGGTGCTTCAGTTCTTTTTTGTTTTGTTTTGTTTTGTTTTGTTTTGTTTTGTTTTGTTTTGTTTTTTTGAGACATGTTTTTTCTGTGCAGCCCTGGCTGTCCTGGAACTTAACTCTGTAGACCAGGTTGGCCTTGAACTCAGAAATCTGCCTGCCTCTGCCTCCCAAGTGCTGGGATTAAAGGTGTGCGCCACCACTGCCCAGGTGCTTCAGTCCTTCTTAAAAGGGGGAACAAAATACTTATAAGTACAAATAGGAAGGCAAAGTATAGAGCAGAAACTGAAGGAAAGGCCATCTAGAGACTGCCCCACCTGGAGAATCCATCCCATACAGAGTCACCAAACCCAGACACTATTGTAGATGCCAAAAAGTGCTTGCTGAAAGGAGCCTAATAATAACTGTCTCCTGAGAGGCTCTGCCAGAGCCTGACAAATGCAGAGGTGGATGCTTGCAGCTAACCATTGGACTGACTACAGGCTCTGCAATAGAGGGGTTAGAGAAAGGACTGAAGGAGCTGAAGGGGTTTGCAACCCCATACAATGAACAATAATATCAACCAGCAAGAACTCCCAGAACTCCCAGGGACTAAACTACCAACCAAGGAGTACACACCTATATTTATCTAAGTTCTTTCATACCATTTTAATTTATATTTGGTTAAATATTTTGTTCCCTGTGGAGAGCTTTGGAGGGTTGCTTCTAGAAATTTCTAGAAATTTGTCACTGGGCTAAAGGAAGTAGGCTCAGACAAGAATATTCACATTTGGACTAATACAAAGCTCAATGTAAATTCAGTCTAGGAATCAGTTCAGGCATTCCTTTTATCTTGGACATCCTGATAAGACCCTAGAAACAGTGACCAGGGGTCTTTGTTTACTCCTTTGTATGTTAACTTGTTTGATTACTTTGTCTTTGATCTAAGAACTGACACTCTTCTCTGCAAGTACCTAGAATGGTATAAAAGCTGACTGGGAAAATAATAAATCCTCTTCAGCCTGACTGGCTGTAGTCATGTCATAATGTTATCTAATTGATTTTTTCTTTTTTCTTTTTATCTACTTTTTGGTTTTTAAAGATAGGGTTTCTCTGTATAGCTCTGGCTATCCTGGAACTTACTCTGTAGACCAGGCTGGCCTCAAACTCAGAAATCCATCTGCCTGTGCCTCCAAAGTGCTGGGATTAATGGTGTGCATCACCATTGCCCTCCCTCCCTCCCTTGAGACCTTGTTGACTGACTAAGCTGGCACTATCAGTTCCCCAATCTATACAATATGTGGGTTAATCTTCTATGGCATAACCATACATCATCTGTAAAAAGACTTTGTTCTTGTCCATCTGCATAGTACTCAAAAATTTGTACATAGCATACCCTTAACTTTGGTTAAGGAGGTATTCATTCACTAAATGTTAACAATAATGTTTCTTGATAAGGAGTAATTATATATTATCATGAAGGGTAAATAGGGAGGGTGATGAGATCAATATTAGCAAATAGAAGAAAGTAGTTGACAGGGGGGAAGATGAAATACTCAACTCACTAAGCCCCATAAGAGAGCATGTACTAAAATGGTGTTTGCTTTACAAATGACTGCCAAGGATTCCAGACTACTGACAAGCAGGCTGGTGAGTTTCCAACCAACCTTGATTGCAACTCTGTTCCATTCCTCTCTTGGAAGTGCACTCTGTCTTAATAAACTGCTCCTACAGTTATCCATATTCACCAAGTCCTGATATCTGCCTACAACACTTGAAACAGAAAAACCTTCCATAAAATGTTTGAGCTGTGAATCTTAAAAAAAAGAAGAAGAAGAAGAAGAAAAACAAACAAACTATTAAAACCCATTATTTCTAGTTCTGAGGATAAAACTCAACTTCCCAACCACTCCAGGCAAACAGTAACCACTGAGCTTCATCCTCAGTTTTAATACAAAAGATTGTGTCACAGGAATATTTGAAATCAAACTGGCCTACTCAAACCAAGATGAGAAATGTCTACTATGTTTAAAACAAAGAGAGCAAATACTCAACATTGTAATGGAAAAGCCATCCAGTATTACCCTCTTTTCTTTTAAGTTTCATCTGCTCATTAGGCACTGCTTTTTAAAATTTTATTTGTACATGCCCCTGCAGTACTGTGATGTCGGCAATAAAATCCTTTAACCCCTCCAAAATTGTGTGCTTAGCTGTAGGTCATATCTTCAGGCCATCTTGACAAGGATCTGAAAAATAAGTGGGTACTCAAAAACTGAAAACATAGAACAAAAAGTTTTCCTTTTCAGAAGATAACAATAAATAGTCTATAAGACCAGGTGTAGCTCTTTTTTATTCTTGGCTATAAGATGTCTTCAGTTTGCTCAAGTAAAAGGCTCATATTTAGCATAATGTTCCCCAGTCTTGAGAAGAATTAAGAGGAAACACACAGCCACACTATGGTGTGAGTCTGACTCATAGGCATCCCAGATCCAGCTACATTAACAAATTATCTGCTTTCATTAAGCTAACCCTTTAATTATGTTTAAACAAGAAATAGTAATATATTTCACATGCTTATTGTGAGAATTAAAACAAGTAATCTTCTGAAAACATTTATATATGTTTTCAGTTATATATGGAAAAGAGTTATATATGGAGAAAGAGAGGGGGGATAGAAATGAAGAATACCCAGATTCTTATAAGACAAAAAATATATGTATTCTTACATTTTTATAATTTAAAAACTATTCACAATTGGGGAGATAATCATAAATATCATAATAGAAATGCACTTTTGAAAAGTATGAATGGCATATGATAAAAGAGAGTTGAATGGGGGCCAAAAGGAAATGACTGTCTATAATTAGGGGCATAGTCTTCCATGGCTTCCATATTCTCAGACTGAATATGAGGGACCAAGTCCAGCTTCAATTTTCTGTATGGAAAACCTGAATAAAAGGTTCAGATTTGTGAATTCAGGGGAAGGACAGCATAGGGCAGTCTAAGCAATTAGAATTTGGGTATAATGTGATTCAGTTGTAACATCTGTGAAGTCCCAGATGCTAGACACATCAATGAGGAGGTGACGTCATACTGTCCCAGCACACTGAATAACATTTGGAGCTGGACAGTCCAAAATGTCCTTTTGTTTTTCCCTTGCTCTTATTTCCCACCCATAGTAAGTTCTTGAGTGCTTCTAAAGTATTCGTGCATCATCTGAGCTGCATTAGTCTTTCAAATGATGCACTTGTTCAGGAAGATACATGTGACTATCCAAATGTTCCAGACTACATCAAAGAGAACCAAACAAGATCGACTTCAACAGATCATAATTTATCCTGGCAGCTGGACAAACAAAAGCAGAGTGACGCATGAACTAGCTTTCGGAAATTGCCAATCCTCACAGACTGCTTATTATATTATTCTTAAATATTTCAAAATAGGTCAGTTAGAATAATATCATGGTCATCATGATGCAGAAGAAAATAAATTTCTCTGTAGAAAGTTGAATTCTTCCTCTAAATACTCTCACTTAGGTCTTCTTATTTAAGCATGATTTTGTAGAAGTCAGCAATTGCAATGGTTTACACTTTGACCTGGCGCTGGGAAACTGTAGGTCTTTTCCAGGTGGTTTTAGGCACTACCTACATGGCTGCTCACACCATATATTTTGTCTTGGAGACTGTAAGAATAACAACAATGAGCTCCATGAGAACCACAACTTCATTCTGCCAGAGGTTCTCAGACAAATGCCCAGAGACTCTGAGCTTTGGGATGACAAGGATTTCCCACGTCCAAACTCAGACAGCATTTTCTCCCAGTATTTAATGACAAGGTAGTCCACAGATTAGTTAAAGCTGGGTCGGATACAAGAAGTGATCTTGAATAATATTTGAGCTACATATTGTTGTATCAATGGCTTTACTATCTGGAACCACATCCAGTTTGATGACAATACAACTGGTACTGGCTAATAACAAGTGAATTTTTTGTGCTTGTATATAATTCTCCACCTATGATGTTTTCAAAAAAAAGGAATTTACCTACTTATATGTTTGGGGCAAAGAAATTGAAAAACAACACAAAAGAGCATTACCTTTTGATATATCAAGATATGCATAATAATTTTCTTCTCCCTCTGAAATGAGGAAAACATCTCTAAATATTACCAATTAGGAAAGAGGTCAGGTTGGGCAAGGATATCCACATGGAGTGAGGTGGTGAGCAGGAGCTATGGGATATGCTACAGTTGGAAGGTAGAAAGGTGGGGATAAAATATGGAGTATAAAAATAAATTAATAAATTTTAAAAATATGATAACAAGGAAGACTTTATACGAGTAATAAAATAAATACATGTTTTAAACAGAATGGATATGCATTCATAGCAAAATGATAGAAAATATTTGTGGAAGCTGATGATGCATTGTAAAGAAAGAAAAATGATATTATTAAAAGCTAATGTATACAGAGGGAAAAGGGGGTTGAGGTTGAAAGGTAGAATCAGGCCAAAATTACAGAAGGATGGTGCTGTACTAAGAAACCTGACCTTTATTTTTTACCACATGAGGAGGGAAAGAAGTTTTAATTAAGTAAAGTACACTGCAGGCATGTTCCAGTTGATAATTTGTGGTGACATAAACAATTGAATGACAGAAGAAGAAAATTTTAAAGGGATGCTGCAATGATCCAGATGAAGACTTCATGGATAGCAGAATCAAGGAAAGACATATAAGTGATATTTCAGTCAACAGCAAGGTTACATGGTTAATGTTTGTAGATAAGATGCAATAGGAAAGTTGTACTGAATTTAACAAAAATCATGTTGAAAGATGTTTGAAAAGGGACTCATGCCTCTAAAAACAATGCCTTTTACAATATTCTGAAAACAGCATTAGTTAATAAGTGGAACCAAATCCAGTTTCCAGAGTGCTCAAAGAATGAAAGATGTAAAAGCAGTAAATGGAGGTTGCTAGTGAGAGATTTATATTCTACTGAGATAGTCATGAATTCTTGGACAGGTCAAATATACTTTTTATCTCCTTTTGCCTTAAAGAGAAACATTGTTATCAGGAATGTTTATATTCAAAACATATTATAATAGTGTGTGAGGTTACACAGAGAAGTTAACTGGCAAAGTAAGTGTAGATGGCAGTGGGAGTAAGAAAGCTTTTAGAGCAGAACAATAAGAGTTAGCTGTTGTTGTTGAGTCTTTTCGATGCTAACACCAAAAACATACAGTGTTTTCAGAGGGAATGAAGAGGCTACTTTCCATTCATCTTAAATAATTGTATGTTAGCAGTGTGCTTATTATCTTTGTGTTTGTTTCTTGTCATTTTTTTGTTAAAACTAAGGCAGACAAGCATCATTAACAAATTCAGTGCCTCTTTGTGATGGACTCCACTGACTGCATGCTCCACAAATGTCAATATCTACAAAAATAATGGCAAATGTTCCTGAAGCAGTTGCATTGATTCCTTTTATATCTATGGATGGCATGTTAATAAGAAAAAGACAATCATACATACAATATAAGAGGAGAATTTGAAGTCAAGATTTAGAGTCAAACCACTCTTTTCAAAGAGAGCAGCTTCAGGAAAAACAGAGCAGTGTAGGAAAATGTAGAAGAGGGTAATAGGAAATCAGGAGTATCTAAAAGGCCCTTTCTTCAGAATTTGCTCTACATTTTGTCTCTCTATCTCTTCCCATGGCTATTTTGATTCCCCCTTCTAAGAAGGACAGAAGTATCCACACTTTGGTCTTCCTTCTACGTAAGGTTCATGTGGTCTGTGAAATATATCTTGGGTATTCTGAGCTTCTGGGCAAATAATTCACTTATCAGTGAGTACATACCATGTGTGTTCTTTTATGATTGGGTTACCTCTCTCAGGATGATATTTTCTAGTTCCATCCATTTGCCTAAGAATTTCATGAATTTATAGGTTTTAATAGCAGAGCAGTACTCTATGTGGAAATGTACCATATTTTCTGTATCCATTCTTCTGTTGAGGGAAATCTGGGTTCTTTCTAGCCTCTGGCTATTATAAATAAAACTGCAATGAACACAGTAGAGAATGTGTCACAATTACATGTTGGATCATCATCTGGATATATGCCCAGGAGTGACATAGCTAGGTTCTCATTTGGTACTCTTTCCAATTTTCTAAGGAATTGTCAAAATGATTTCCAGAGTGGTTGTACCAACTTGAAATCCCACCAGAAATTGAGTTTTCTTCTTTATCCACATCCTTGCCAGCATCTACTGTCACTTGAGTTTTTTTATCTTAACCATTCTGACTGGTATGAGGTAGAATCTCAAGGTTGGTTTGATTTGCATTTCCCTAATGACTAAGGATGTTGAATATTTCTTTAGGTGCTTCTCAGTCATTCAGTATTCCTCAGTTGAGAATTCTTTCTTTAGCTCTGTACCCCATTTTTAGATAGGGTTATTTGGTTCTCTGGAGTCTAACATCTTGAGTTCTTTGTATATATTGGATATTATCCCTCTATTGTATGTATGATTGGTAAAAATCTTTTCCTAAACTGTTGATGGCCCCTTTGTTCTATTGACAGTGTTCTTCGCCTCACAAAAGATTTGCAATTTTATGAGGTCCCATTTTTCAATTCTTGATCTTAGAGCATAAGCTATTCTGTTCAGGAAATTTTTCCCTGTGCCCATGTGCTCAAGGGTTTTTGCCACTCTCTTTCCTATTAGGATCAATATATTTGCTTTTATTTGGAGGTGCTTGATGGACTTGACCTTTGTACAAGGAGATAAGAATGGATGGATTTGCATTCATCTACATGTTAACTACCAGTTGAAACATAACCATTTGTTGAAAATGCTGTCCTTTTTCCACTGGATGGTTTTAGCTCCTTTGTCAAAGATCAAGTGGCCATAGGTGTGTGGGTTCCTTTCTAGATCTGCAATTTTATTCCATTGACATACCTGCCTATCACTGTACAAACACCATGCAGTTTTTATCAAGATAGTTCTGTAGAATAGCTTGAGGTCAGGGATGGTAATTCCACCAGAAGTTCTTTTATTGTGGAGAATAGTTTTTTGCAATCCTGGGTTTTTTTGTTATTCCAGATGAATTTGGAAATTTCTCTTTATAAATCTAAGAAGAAGTGAGTTGGAATTTTTGACAGGGATTGCACTGAATTTGTAGACTGCTTTCAGCAAGATGGCCATTTTTTTATATTAATCCTGCCCATCCACGAGCAGGAGAGATCTTTCCATCTTATAAGGTCTTCCTTGATTTCTTTCTTCAGAGACTTTGAAGTTCTTGTCATAGAGATCTTTCACTTGTTTGGTTAGAGTCACACCAAGATATTTTATATTGTTTGTGACTATTATGAAGGGTTTTGTTTTCCTAATTTCTTTCTCAGTCTGTTTATCCTTTGACTATAGGAAGGCTACTGATTTATTTGAGTTCATTTTATATCCGGTCACCTTGCTGAAGTTGTTTATCAGTTGTAGTTCTCTGGTGGAGTTTTTTTGGGTTGCTTACGTATACTATCATATCATCTGGAAACAGTGATAATTTGACTTCTTCCTTTCCAATTTGTATCCTTTTGACTTTCTTTTGTTGTCTAATTGCTCTAGCTAGAACATCAACTACTATATTGAATAGATATGAAGAGAGAGGGCAGTCTTGTCTAGTCCCTGATTTTAGTGGGATTGCTTCAAGTTTCTCTCCATTTAGTTTGATGTTGGCTATTAGTTTGCTGTATATTGCTTTTACTATGTTTAGATATGGGTCTTGAATTCCTGTTCTTTCCAAGACTTTTAGCATAGAAGGATGTTGAATTTTGTGTAATGCTTTTTCAGCATCTAATGAAATGATCGTGTGTTTTTTTTTCTTTGAGTTTGTTTATGTAGTGGATTACATTGATGGATTTTCATATATTGAACCATTCCCGCATCCCTGGGATGAAGCATACTTGATCAGGGTGAATGATCTTTTTGTTGCGTTCTTGGATTCAGCTGGCAAGAATTTTATTGAGTAGTTTTGCATCGACATTCATAAGAGAAATTGGTTTGAAGTTCTCTCTCTTTCTTGGATCTTTATGTGGTTTTGGTATGAGCATAAATGTGGCTTACTTCTGTTTCTATTCTGTTTCTATTTGGTGGAATAGTTTGAAGAGTATTGGTGTTAGGTGTTATTCTGAAGGTCTGATAGAATTCTGCACTAAAGCCATCTGGTCCTATGCTTTTTTTTTTTTTTTTTTTTTTTTTTTGGTTGCAAGAATTTCAATGACTGCTTCTATTTCTTTATCAGTTATATGACTATTTGATCCTGATTTAATTTTGGTATTTGGTATCTGTCTAGGAAATTGCCATTTCTTCCAGTTTTTCCAGTTGTGTTGAGTATATTTTTTCATAGGATCTGATGATTTTTTGTATTTCCTCAGTTTCTGTTGTTATATCTCCCTTTTTATTTCTGAGTTTGTTAATTTGGATACTGTCTCTGTACCCTCTGCCTAATCTGGCTAAGGGTTTATCTATCTTGTTGATTTTCTCAAAGAACCAGCACCTGGTTTTGTTGATTCTTTTATTGTTCTTTTTGTTTCTACTTGATTTCATCCCTAAGCTTGATGACTTCCTGCCTTCTACTCCTCTTGGGTGCATTAGCTTCTTTCTGTTCCAGAGCTTTCCTGTATGCTGTCAAGCTGCTGGTGTATGCTCTCTCCAGGTTTTTTTGGAGGCACTCAGGTCTATGAATTTTCCTCTTAGCACTGCTTTCATTGTATTCCATAAGTTTGAGTATGTTATGCCTTCATTTTCATTAAATTCAAAATGTTTTGATTGCTTTCCTTATTTCTTCCTCGACCAAGGTATCATTAAGTAGAGAATTATTCAGCTTCTGTGTATATGTGGGCTTTCAGTTGTTTTTGCTGTTATTGAAGACCACCATTACTCCATAGTGATCTAATAGGAGATATGGGATTATTTCAATCTTCTTATATCTGTTGAGGTCTGTTTTGTGAACAATTATATGGTCAATTTTGGAGAAGGTACCATTAGGTACTGAGAATAATGTATATTCTTTTTTTTTCTTTCTTTCTTTTGTGTGTGTATGTTTCCGAGACAGGGTTTCTCTGTGTAGCCTTGGCTGTCCTGGAACTCACTCTGTAGATCAGGCTGGCCTTGAAATCAGAAATCCATCTGCCTCTGCCTCCCAGTTGCTGAGATTAAAGGTGTGTGCCACCATCACCCGGCTGGTACATTATTTTGATTTAGGATGAAATGTTTATACACACACACACACACACACACACATACACACACACACATCTGTGTGTGTGTGTATGTGTGTGTGTGTCTGTGTCTGTGTGTGTCTGTGTCTGTGTGTCTGTGTGTGTGTCTGTGTTTGTGTTAAAACCATTTGGTTCAAAATTCCTGTTAGTTTCACTGTTTCTCTGTTTAGTTTCTATTTCCATTGTTGCTGCCTGCCGCTACTGAGAACTGGGTTCCTGGAAACGGAAGCTGAGGGATGGATGGGGAAGGACAAAAAGAAGGAGGGCCAAAGTTTAATGGAAGTCAGACAATTTAACAGTTTTGGGGGAGCCCCTCCTCCCAGAGTCTTGTGTGTCTTCTTTGGGTGTTGGTTCCACTGTTCAGGCAGCTGGGTGGGTCACCTGATTAATTCAGGAATTCTTAGATCTGGAGGAACTTCACCTTCATGCTGAACACTCCACTCCAGGTGGGGCATGATCATGAATAGCACAGGAATCCCTGCTCAAAGGCTGGGAGAGGAAGTTCACCTTGACCAATGTCAAGTCCTGCCATGTGGCCAGACACCCCAATATGGCTCTGTACATTCTATGAGCTGTCTATTGATGCGAGTGAGGTGTTGAAGTCTCCCACTATTATTCTGTAAGATACAATGTGTACTTTGAGCTTCAGTAAAGTTTCTTTTACGAATGAGGGTTCCCTTGCATTTGGAGCAAAGATTTTCAGAATTGAGAGTTCTTCTTTGTGGATTTTTTCCTTTGATGAGTATGAAGTGTCCTTCTGTGTCTTTTTGATAACTTTTGGTTGAAATTCATTTTTATCCAATATTAAAATGGCTACTCTAGCTTGTTTCCTGGGATCATTTGCTTAGAAAAATATTTTCCAGCCTTTTACTCTGAGGTATTGCTTGACATTGACACTGAGGTGTGTTTCCTGATTGCAGCAAAATGCTGGGTCCTGTGTACATATCCAGTCTGTTAGTCTATGTCTTTTTATTTGGGAGTAGAGTCCATTGATGTTAAGAGATGTCAAGTAATAGTGATTTTTGCTTCCTGTTATTTTTGATGTTATTTTTATGTTTGAGTGGTTATCTTCTTTTGGGTTTATTGAAAGAATCTTACTATCTTGCTTTTTCTAGGATGTAGCTGCCCACCTCGTATTGGTGTTTTTCCATCTATTATCCTTTATAGGGATGGATTGCTGAAAAATTATTGTGTAAATTTGGTTTTATAATGGAATATCTTGGTTTCTCCATCTATGGCAATTGAAAGTTTTGCAGGGTATAGTAGTCTGGCCTGACATTTGTATTCTTTTAGAGTCTGCATGAGATGTGCCCAGAATCTTCTACTTTTCATGGTCTCTGGTGAGAAATCTGGTGTAAATCTGATAGGTCTTCCTTTATATGTTACTTGGTCTTTTTCCCTTATTGCTTTTAATATTCTTTCTTTGTTTAGTTCATTTGGTGTCTTGATTATTATGTGGCGGAAGAGATTTCTGTTTGGTCCTATCTGTTTGGAGTTCTGTAGGCTTCTTGTATGTTCATTGGCATCTCTCTCTTTAGGTTAGGGACGTTTTCTTCTATAATATTGTTGAAGATATTTACTGGTCCTTTACATTCTAAATCTTCACTCTCTACTATACCTACAATCCTTAGGTTTGGTCTTCTCACTGTGCCCTGGATTTCCTGGATGTTTTGGGTTACAAGCTTTTTGCATTTTGTATTTTCTTTAATTGTTGAGTCAATACTTTCTGTGGTATCTTCAGCACCTTAGATTCTTTCTTCTATATCTTGTATTCTGTTGTTCATGTTTGCATCTATGACTCCTGAATTCTTTCTAAGGTTTTCTATCTCCAAAGTTGTCTCCTTTTGTGATTTCTTAGTTGTTTCTACTTCCGTATTTAGATCCTGGATGGTTTTCTTCATTTTCTTCAGTTGTTTGTTTGTGTTTTCCTATAATTCTTTAAGAGATTTTTTGTTCTTGTTTACTCTTTCAGGGATTCTGCCTGTTGACCCATGTTCTCCTGTATTTATTTAAGTGATTTTTGTGTTTTGTCTTTATGGGCTTCTATCTGTTGACCCATGTTCTCCTGGATTTCTTTAAGCAATTTTTGTGTTACCTCTTTAAAGACTGTTGACTCATGTTCTCCTGTACTTCTTTAAGGGAGTTATTTATGTCCTTCTTGAAATACTCTATCAGCATCATGGAATGTGATTTTAAATCCAAGTCTTGCTTTTCTGGTGTGCTGTTGTATCCAGGACTTGCTGTTGTGGGAGAACTTGGTGCAGATGGTGCCATATTACCTTGATTTTTGTTAGTACCATTCCTATGTTTGCCTTTTGTCATCTGGTTATCTCTGGCATTGGTTGGTCTTGTTGTCACTGGCTGGTGTTGTACCTCCTGTGGCCTGTAAGGCTAATTGCACATCTCTAGATGTCTGGGTTTCCCCTGGCTCAGATTGCTGATGTGCTACCCTCCTCTTGGGTGCCCTTGGAGCCATAATGTGTCCTACCCCAAGCAATGCTATACTCTGGTTGTCTCTGTGAACCTGGTGCTGCCTGTCTGCTTCTTCAAGGAACACAGATGGCAGATTCTTCAGGGAACTTATCTAAGTGCTTATCACTCTGCAGGGCAGATGACCACCCAACTGGGTTGGTGCATGACCAGGTTGGTGTACAGATGGCTTGCTAAGCTGCCCAGACCCTGGGTGCAGGCAAAAGACTGGCAGGCTTAGACTCATGCAATGTTAGCCTTGGGCTATATCTGCATACCAGGCACTGTCTGTGAGATCTCTATGGTGTCCCGCATGCAAGATGGCAGGCGCCCCTGCAACTGCTAGGCAGTTCGCAGGGCAAATGACCCCCAACTGGTGTACAGATGGCCTGCCATGCTGCCCAGGCCCTGAGTGCAGGCAAAAGCCTGACAGGTTTATACCCGAGAAATGTTAGTTTCTGACTATGTCTGCAAGGGCAATTCTTTCTTTAGGTTAGGGAAGTTTTCTTCCATAATTTTGTTGACGATATTTGCTGGCCCTTTAAGTTGTAAATCTTCACTCTCATCTATACCTACAATCCTTGGGTTTTGTCTTCTAATTGTGTCCTGAATTTCCTGGATGTTTTGGGTTACAAACTTTTTGCTTTTTGCATTTTCCTTCACTGTTGAGTCAGTGGTTTCTGTGGTATGTTCAGCATCTGCGATTCTTTCTTCTATCTCTTGTATTCTATTGTTGATATTTGCATCTATGGCCCCTGATTTCTTCCAAAGGTTTTCTATCTCCAATGTTGTCTCCCTTTGTGATTTCTTAGTTGTTGCTACTTCTGTTTTTAGATCCTGGATGTTTTTGCTCAGTTCCTTCACTTGTTTCTGTTTTCCTGTATTTCTTTAATAGATTTTTGTGTTTCCTCTTTCATGACTTCTGCCTGTTGACTCAAATTCTTCTGCATTTCTTTAAGTGATTTTTGTATTTCCTCTTTATTGGCTTTTATCTGTTGACCCATTTTCTCCCGAATTTAAGTAATTTTTGTTTTTCAATTGTAAGGGCTTCTAACTTATACATGTTCCCCTGTATTTCTTTAAGAGATTTATTTATGTCCTTTTTGTGTTCCTATAACAGCCTCATGACCGGTGATTTTAAATCCAAATCTGTTTTTCTTGTATGTTGGGGTATCCAGGACTTGCTGTTGTTGGAGAATTGGGTTCAGATGCTGCCCTATTGCCTTGATTTCTGTTAGTAATGTTCCTGCATTTGCCTTTTGCCATTGGGTTATCTCTGGCATTACTTGGTCCTGCTGTTACTGGCTGGTGCTTGAACCTCCTGTGGGCCTGTAAGGTTATTTCCACACCCCTGGATGCCTAGGTTTCCCTGGCACAGATTGTTGATGTGCTGCCCTACTCTTGGGTGCCGTTGGAACCCCAGTGTGCCTTGTCTAAAGCCATGATCTACTCGGGTTGTCTCTGTGTACCTGGTGTTGCCTGTCTGATTTGCCCAGTAGTGAAGATGGTGGATGCTGTGATGACCCCCTCCAAGCACCAATCACTATGTAGGACAAACGGCCCAGCACAGGTCTTGCTGCTGGATTTCATATGCTCTGCTAATGCTGGTTCTCGAATGCCCCTGTTTCTACCAAATAACCTGCTCCTGTCCATTCTTGATAGACTATCAGGAAGTAGGATCTTCTCTGTGTCAGATATAGCACAGGCCTACTCCATCTGATGGAAAGGGGCAGTGGATATTAACCTGTTCCTGCAAGTTCTTTAGAGAGTATTAAGAAGTGGGATCTTCCCCGTCAGATGTGGCACAAGTCTCTGGCAGAGATGGCTGCTTGGTCACAGGAGCCAAGATGGAGCCAACCTCAGACCATAGGGCTCTGTCTAATCGTGGGACTCCCTGAAGGTCAGGTGCCCCCCTGCAGGACACGTGCCCAGACAGCTGTAGAGCTGCCCAGCTCCCACCTGCAAAAGGAACCCAGGCCGGCTGTGTCCCAAGCAATCCCTCACTCCAGTGTTCCCTGTGAACTGGCCAAGCTGGCTGCTTGGCCATAGGAGTCAAGATAGTGGGGATCTCAGACCACCAGGCTCCCTTTAACAGCGGGACTACCTGCAGGTCAGATGCTCTCCTGCAGGATACTTGCCCAGGAGCTGCCCTGCTCCTTCAGGTGTAAAGAACACAGGCAGTTTGTGTCCTGAGAAATCCTTCACTCTGCTGTCCTCTACGTACCTGCTGAGCTGCCTGCTTTGTAGTAGGATCCAAGATGGTGGCGACCACAGACCTCAGTGCTCCATCTAACCATAGGATTCCCATAGGTCAGGCGTTCCCCTGGCTTAGCTGGCCACTTTGTCCTATATACCAGCTTCTATCTAAGATCTCATTTTAAATGATTAGTATATCTACTTTTCTCTCACAGTAAATGGAATTTCCCCATTATCATCTGGTATTAGCAGTATGACAAATCATGTTTCCTGCTTTAAATGATCCCATTCAATTATCTCATTAGTAAAAGCAGTCTGTGTTCTTTCCACTGATAGAATAGACACACACAACAAAAACTACTTAAAAATATCTAGAATCTTGAAAAAAGGTAAGAAATGATTGAAAACAATAATATTATATATCCATACTGAAAACATAGGCCTATTCTAGAGTCCAAATAAAATAGAAACAATCTAATTTGATAATTAGAATGATTTGGAGTATAGTATGATAGTGATTATTTAATTTTTTGTTGTATGAAGTAAGGAATAATACACAAAATATGGTAGACTTTCATTCTTCTCCTTAGATATTTTCTTTCTTTTTCATTTTTCATTTTTTTTATTTTCTATATTCTTTGTTTACATTCCAAATGCTATCCCTTTTCCCAGTTCCCGCCTCACCATATGTCCCATAAGTCCTCTTCCCTCCACCCATTCCCCAATCACCCCCCTCCAATTTCTCTGTTCTGGTACTCCCCTAAAGTACTGAATCAAGTCTTTTCAGGAACAGGGCCCTTTCCTCCCTTCTTCTTGAGAATCATATGATTTGCTAATTGTGTCTTGAGTATTCAGAGCTTCTGGGCTAATTAATATCCACTTAATAGTGATTGCATTTTATGTGAATTCTTTTGATTGGATTAGCTCACTTAGGGTGATATTTTCCATTTCTAAACATTTGCCTACAAATATCATGAATTCATTGTTTTTAATTGCTGAGTAGTATTCCATTGTATAAATATACCACATTTTCTGTATCCATTCTTCCATTGAGAGGCATCTGGGTTCTTTCCAGCTTCTGGCTATTATAAACAAGACTGCCATGAATATAGTGGAACATGTGTCCTTGTTGCCTGCAGGGGAATCCTCTGGGTATATGCCCAGTAGTGGTATGACAGGGTCCTCTAGAAGTGTCATGGCCAATTTTCTGAGGAACTGCCAGACTGATTTCCATAGAGGTTGTACAATCTTGCAATCCTACCAGTAGTGGAGGAGTGTTTCTTTTTCTCCACATCCTTACCAACACCTGCTGAGTGTTTTATTTTAGCCATTCTGGCTAGTATGAGGTAAAACCTCAGGGTTGTTTTGATTTGCATTTCCCTAATGACTAATGATGTTGAACATTTCTTAAGGTGCTTCTCAGCCATTCAAATTTTTTAAGGGGAAAATTCTTTGCTTAACTCTGTACCCCATTTTTAATAGGGTTATTTGGTTCTCTGGGGTTTAAGTTCTTGAGTCCTTTATGTTTATTGGATATAAGCCCTCTGTCTGATGTGGGGTTGTTGAAGATCTTTTCCCAATTAGTTGATTGCTGTTTTGTCCTTCTGACAGTGTCCTTTGCCTTACAGAAACTTTGTAATTTTATGAAGTCCCATTTGTTTATTCTTGATCTTAGAGCATAGGATATTGGTGTTCTGTTCAGGAACTTTCGCCCTAAGCCAATGTCCTCAAGGGTCTTTCCCAGTTTCTTTTCTATTAGTTTCAGTGTGTCTGGTTTTATGTGGAGGTCCTTGATCCACTTGGAGTTGAGCTTAGTATGAGGAGATAAGAGTGGATCAATTCAGATTCTTCTGCATGTTGACCTCCAGTTGAACCAGCACCATTTGTTGAAAAGGCTATCTTTTTTCCACTGGATGGTTGTAACTCCTTTATCAAAGTTCAAGTGTCCATAATTCTATGGGTACATTTCCAGATCTTCAGTTTTATTCCATTGATCTACTTGCCTGTCAATATACCAATCCCATGCAGTTTTAGACACAGTTGCTCTGTAGTACTGCTTGAGGTCAGGGATATTGACTCCCCCAAAGTTTTTTATTGTTGAGAATAGTTTTAGCTATCCTGGGTTTTTTGTTGTTCCAGATGAATTTGAGAAATGCTCTTTCTAAATCTATGAAGAATTGATTTGGGATTTTGATGGGGATTGCATTGAATCTGTAGATTGCTTTTGGCAAGATGGACATTTTTACTATATTAGCCCTGCCAGAACAAGGAAGATTTTTCCAACTTCTGATGTCTTCCTCATTTTCTTTCTTCAAAAAGTTGAAGTTCCTGTCATACAGATCATTCACTTGTTTGGTTAGAGTCACACCAAGATCTTTTATATTGTTTGTGGCTATTATGAAGGGTGTTATTTCTCTAACTTCTTTCTCAGCCTACTTATCCTTTAAGTATAGGAAGGCTACTGATTTGCCTGAGTTTATTTTATAACCAGCTACTTTGCTGAAGTTGTTTATCAACTGTAGGAGTTCTCTGATGGAGTTTTTTTGGGTCCCTTGATTATACTATCATATCATCTGCAAATAGTGATAGTTTGACTTCTTTCTTTCCAATTTCTATTCCTTTGACCTCCTTATGTTGTTTAATTGCTCTGGCTAGAACTTCAAGTACTATATTAAAAAGATATGGAGAGCCTTGTCTAGTCACTGATTTTAGTAGGATTGCTTCAAGTTTCTCTCCATTTAGTTTGATGTTGGCTACTAGTTTGCTGTAAATTGCTTTTACTATATTTAAATATGGGCCTTGAACTCCTGTTCTTTCCAAGACTTTTAGCATGAAAGGATGCTGAATTCTGTGTAATGCTTTTTCAGCATCTAATGAAAGGATCATGTGGATTTTTCTTTGAGTATGTTTATGTAGTGGATTGCAATGATGGATTTCCATATATTGAACTATCCCCATACTTGGGAAGAAGCATACTTGACATGTAGATGATCGTTTTGATGTGTTCTTAGATTCAGTTGGCAAGAATTTTATTGAGTATTTTTGCATAGACATTCATAAGAGAAATTGGTCTGAAGTTCTCTTTCTTTGTTAGATCTTTGTGTGGTTTTGGTATCAGGGTAATTGTAGCATCATAGAATGAGTTGTGTAGAGTTCCTTCTGTTTCTATTTTGTGGAATAGTTTGAAGAGTATTGGTGTTAGGTCTTCTTTGAAGATCTGATAGAATTCTTCACTGAATCCATCTGGTCATCTGCTTTTTTTGGATCGAAGACTTTCTATGACCCTTCTATTTTTTCGGTGTTATGGGACTGTTTAATTGATCTATTTGATCCTGATTTAATTTTGGTATTTGGTATCTGTCTAGGAAATTGCCCATTTCCTCCAGATTTTCCAGTTTTGTTTAGTATAGACTTTTGTAGAAGGATGTGATGATTTTTTGTGTTTCCTCCATTTCTGTTGTTATATCTCCCTTTTTGTTTCTAATTTTGTTAATTTGGATTCTGTCACTCTGCCCTTTGGTTAGTCTGGCTAAGGGTTTATCTCTCTTGTTGATTTTCTCAAAGAACCATCCCCTGACATTGATGACTCTTTGTGTTGTTCTCTATGTTTCTACTTGATTGATTTTAGCCCTGAGTTTGTGATTTCCTGTCTTCTACTACTCCTGGGTGAATTAGCTTCTTTTTGTTCCAAGGTTTTCAGTTGTGCTGTTAAGCTGCTAGTGTATGCTTTCTCCAGTTTCTATTTGGAGGCACTCAGGGCTATGAGTTTTCCTCTTAGCACTGCTTTCATTGTATCCCATAGATGTGGGTATGTTGTGCCTTCATTTTCATTAAATTCTAAAAAGTCTGTGATTTATTTCTTTATTTCTTCCTTGGCCAAGGTATCATTGAGTAGCGTCTTGTTCAGTTTCAATGTGTATGTGGGCTTTCTGTTGGTTTTGTTACTATTGAAGACCACTTTTACTCCACAGTGACCTGATAGGAGGCATGGGATTAGTTTGATCTTCTTATATTTCTTGAGGTCTGTCTTGTAGCCAATTATATGGTCAATTTTGGAGAATATACCATGAGGTGCTGAGAAAAGGGTATATTCTTTTGCTTAGGATGAAATGTTTATATATATATATATATATATATATATATATATATATATATATATATGTTAAATCCAATTGGTCAAAAGCTTCAATTATTTTCACTGTGTCCCTGTCTAGTTACTGTTTTCTTGATAGTTCCATTGAGGAGAGTAAAGAGTTGAAGTCCCCCACAATTATTGTGTTAGGTGCAATGTGTGCTTTGAGCTTTAGTAAAGTTTCTTTTACAGATGAGGGTGCCCATGCATTTGGAGCATAGATGTTCAGAATTGAGAGTTCTTCTTGGTGGATTTTTCCTTTGACTACCAAGAAGTGTTTTTCCATGTCTCTTTTGATGACTTGAGGTTGAAAGTCAATTTTATCTGATAATAGAATGACTATTCTGGCTTGTTTCCTGAGACCATTCGCTTGTAAAATTGTCTTCCAGCCTTTTACTCTAAGGTAGTGTTTGTCTTTGACACTGAGATGTGCTTCCTGTATGCAGCAAAATGTAGGGTAATGTTTCCATATCCAGTCTGTTAGTCTATGTCTTTTTATTATGGAATTGAATCCATTGATGTTAAGAGATATTAGGGAATAGTAATTATTACTTCCTGTCATTTTTGATGTAATTTTTATATTTGAGTGGTTATCTTCTTTTGGGTTTGATGAGAGACGGTTTCCTTCTTGCTTTTTCCAGGGTGTAGTTTCCCTCCTTGTACTGGAGTTTTCCATTTATTATCTTTTGTAGGGCTGGGTTTGTGGAAAGATATGGTACAAATTTGGTTTTGTCATGGAATATCTTGGTTTCTCCATCTATAGTGATTGAGAGTTTTGCTGGGTATAGTAGTTTTGGCTGAAATTTGTGTTCTTTTAGAGTCTGCATGAGATCTTCCCAGGGCTCATAACCCATGCCTGGCTGGCCCACAAGAACTGCTGCTCTGCCTAGCTCCTGTGAACATGTAGCTGCCTGGAGGTCTGCATCCCCAGAGATCTTAAACTCGGGATATCTCATGTACGTTGGTCCACTTTCCCAGTCCAAGCAGAAACAAAGATGGCGGTGGCAGGGAGTGAAGGATACCCCACAGGGCACAGAACCCACGCCTGGCTGGCACATAGGAACCACTGCTCTGCATAGCTCCTGTGCGCAGGTCGCTACCTAGCGACCTGTGTTCCCAGAGATCTTAAACTCGGGATGTCTTGGGTACCTGGGTCTGCTTGTCTCTCATTAGATATCTTAATTGGCAGGTTATCATTAGGCTATGATGGAGATATTATGTATTTGATATCAAAACTGTTCTTGGACCACCCTGAATATCACCCTTTAAAGTAATATTGTTATTTTGAATACAAAGTTTACAAAAATTAAACCCACTTATCAAAGACACAACACATAAAACTAACTAGAGGATAAAAGTAAACATGGATTTCATGTAATAATGTCACAAATGATATGGAAGTAACCAATCACCTCTGCTCAGATTTAAGGCCTGTTCCATAGAACTCATGTCCATCAGTTTTAATAAAACCTAGAAATGGTGGCTAGACAGGCCCTGGGGGAGAAGTTATTATCATCATACTGATAAGTAGACATAGAATTACAATAAGTCCTGCATGTTTCAGCCCTCATCAGAGAAGCTACTTCTTGCAGTTGATGGTACTTTAACATAGAACCAAGCAATGGCCAAGAGGCTGATGATAAGAGATTGTGGAGATATTATGTCACACCTTTCCCTATCAAGACTGGTGTCTTTGAGAAAGAGATGATAAAAAGGTGATGAATGACTTCAAGAAAACAATGGTTTCCAGACACAACACAATAGTGGAACACATGAGCTGATACTGAAAGTTTTACATGTACAAGATCACACAAACAGAAGCCTGTCAAACTCTACCACATAGTAGAGGAGGTGCACAGGTATCTCCTAGATAATGGGCTATTAGGACTTAGTAATAGCTACTGGGAGAGGAAGACAGTTTTCCTAGATGGTATAAAATATAGTATATCAACCACACCCAAGGCAGACCTCATACTCTAGAATAGTTAGGCAATTCAAATTGGATGCACCCAGGTTAGAAAAAGGAGAGAGAGAGAGAGAGAGAGAGAGAGAGAGAGAGAGAGAGAGAGAACATAAAGTTGAATTGTAAGGAGGTAAGAGTAGATCTAGGAATAGTGAGAGTAAATTCTATGAGATTCTCAAAGAAGTGGTAAAGTATAATTTTAAAATTTGATAAGTAGTTCTTTAAATTTTTACTTCAAGTCCCTTTTCTCTTCTTCCTCCAATTTTTCCTCATATTCATATCTCTGCCTCTGTTTCCCTGTCTGATTCTGTGTCTCTGTCTCTCTTGTGCTCACTCTCTGTGATTCTCTCCCTCTCCCCTATATTTTCTAAATCACCTTAATTTCTTCCTTCTACTCTATGCTGACACTAATATGAATATGCCTGAGTAAGAACATATTTCTCTGTGTTCCACAGCATTAGATATATACTTACAACTATGTAATTTTGTAATTTTGTGATGGAAATGCTTTCCAATATATATGTTACATAATAAAAATGTAAAATGAATAAGGATAACTATATTTCATTAGTTAAAAGATAAAGCAGAAATACAAGAAAAATATTTAATTCTGAAATATTTCCATCTTGAAAATAAGATTTAATATAGTTAACAGTAGTGTCCAGACCACAAACAATTTAGATTGAATTTGGCTTTAGGTTTTGGATATAAATATGTTGGTTTCTTATTATTAGTTTATTTATGTATTTTTTAAATTTTTATTTTTTATTGTATTCAACAGGATATATTTTTATATCAATCATAAAATAATGGACATGTTAAATTAACATAAAAAGATAAAATCTTTTTGTTTGTTTATTTTGTTTTTAATAGGACCTAAAATCTTGGCTCTTATTGTGATAGAAACTTGTCCCATCCCCCACTTCAGCATTTGAGCTAGGCAGTTCAGCCTCTGCTCTGATCAGCTCTCAGCCCATGAATTTCCTGGTCTTTGTTCTGTATAGAACAACCCAGCCTCACCTGGAAGCCACAGAAGCATTCCAGAGCCAACCAACTGCTGAGAACCGGAAGCCAGCAAGATCTCAAGACTTCACCCCAAGCCTGGGGAGGGGGATCCTCCAGACTATATATTGCCTAACTTTTATTAAAATTGAGGTCTTGAAAGGCAATGTCGTCTTGACCCAATTCTTCTTGTGCCACTTCCCCATCCATCCCATAAGTTTCTCTTGCAGAGTCAGTGTGCAGTAGCTGCAGATAGCTATGGAACTCAACAGAATGGCGCCCAGACATGTGGCTGGAGTCAAGAGAAAGGTGATCCTGTCTTAGCAAAGTTTTGCAGGAAAACAGAAATAGATGGTATCCTGCACGGTGAGAAAAATGGGTGCTGGAGGATACGGATTAAGTAAGGCAATGTTGACCCAATACTAAACTCCTTCCTTAGAGGCAGACAGGGAAATGGGGAAGAACATTATAGGTTCTGGATTATAACCGCAGCTATCAAGAGCTATTCAGGTGAAAAGGAAAGGGTTTAAAAATAGGCATATTTCCGCAGCCTCCAAGAGCTGCTTTAAGAAAGTTTAGAAAATGAGAAAGAGAGAAGGAAAATGGATATAATTGCATAACAAGCATGCTTCACTTTCTGTGTATCGTCGTCTGTTCTTGGTGTACCATGTCTACATGTATGTATGTCCTATTTGTGGTGTTGTGCGAATGACTTGTCTAAGTGTTCAAAGAAACTTAATAAGTTAAAAAGAAAAATTAATAAAAACTTCATCTACTGGAAGTCTTTTTTAATCTAGCTGCAATTTACACGACAAGGGCTGATTTAAGATGTCCAGCACTCAGCTAGGAGTCAAGCATAGTTAGAGAGAAAGCTGCTTTAAAAAAGGGGAGGGAGGGGACAACAGCCTCAAGTCTAGGACAAATGGATCAATGGTTGCTTCTTTTAAAGAAAAAATGTCTACAATTGTGGTTTTTTTGGTTCAAAGTGCTTTTTTTAAGTCTCAAAATTACAGCTAGAAAACAGAAAAATTTGTTTGGTTTAAGTTTATGAGATTCGTGTAATCATTTTATTCTTGTTTATAATTGGTCTTAAAGGAATAAATATATTTTGCATGGCTTGACTATATAAAATATTGGCTTATAAGTTATTAGACATAAATTAAAAGGTATAATGTTTTCAAGAAAAGGTTAGTTTAACCAGCAACATGTGGCCTAATACAATGCATGCATTATTCACTTTTTATAATTGGTCTTAAAAGTATGAATATATATTACATGTTTTGACTGTAGAGTATTGGCTTATTAATTGTTATACATGATTTAAATGGTATAGAGTTGGCAATAAGAGGCAAGCTTAGGGCTGATGACTCAAAGTTATGGCCATTTTGAGCACATGGCACGTTAGACTCATAGAATATAGGCCTCTGAGATGCTTCTAAATTGGCATGGTGTTTTGCGTAAGTCTTAACCTAGAAATCAGAATTGTAAAAAATAAGATTTAAAATAATGTCTCTTCAATTAGTTGTATTGTCATAACATAAAAGCCGGCAAACAAATCTTATGCTGTAAAAATAATGCATTTGCCATTAATTTTAAAGAAAATAAATAGTTTAAAATTGGGCTTTGCGGGGAGGAGGGGTTGGGGGGGGCACTGGCTCGCAGGCTTGCAGCCAGGCCGCCATCTTACCTTGGGTCACTGTGGACTGCCTGCCCGTGGCTGGGTTCAGGTTCATGGACAGAGACCTAGCCTAGCAACAACTACCGGTCAGGCTCTTGCTCGCGCCCAGAGCCAGGGAAGGTCGGCAGGAGGTCTGTGCACCAACAGCTTGGCAGTACACCCAGAGCCAGATCAAATAGGCAGGCGGCCTCTACCCCAACCCACGTGAGCACCAACCTGCTAGAGGGTCTGTGCCTAGAGTACAACCAGAGGCCGATATCTTGCCTCAGGACAACACAGACAGTTAACAAGACAAAGCCCTGTGGACTGAGAGCAACACTATCTAGGTTCTAGTAGCCCAACCAGGGAACCTCAGGTCCTGCAGGGAATCCAGTGATTAGACACAGCCCTGAGATCCGCCACCATCTTGGAGCTGGTGGCCTAAACAGGTCACCATAGAGAACCAACAGAGGAGCCCAGGTCACCATAAAGATCTAACAGATGAGCCCAGATCTGTGGAGGAAAAAAATAAGATCTGATTCTTAAGTGCTGGCAACTAGGCAAACCAGGAAGAGACTGCGGGTGGCCAATTGCAGGTCCAGCAGCAAGCCTGGGGAAGACTTGGATCTGGCCCAGCAGAGCTGAGGAGGTAATTCGGAGCCCAGTAACTGAAAACTCCTGGTCTCCACCTCGGGAGCTCGGACGCCCACTATGACAGCAGTGCCAAATGCCAGGCTCACAGGTGCTTCAAACACCAACCAGTAACAATAAGACCAACTAACTCCAGAGATAAACAGATGGCAAAAGGAAAAAGGAGGAACATTACTAACAGAAATCAAGGCAATATGGCACCATCTGAACCCAATTCACCAACCACAGCAAAGCCTGGATACCCCAACACACCAGAAAAACAAGAGCTGGATATAAAAGCACTGGTCATGATGCTTCTAGAGGAACACAAAAAAGACATAAACAAATCTCTTAAAGAAATGCAGGGGAACATAAATAGGGTAGAAGCACTTACAATGCAAACACAAAAATCACTTAAAGAATTCTAGGAGAATGTGGATCAATAGACACAAGCCAATAAAGAGGAAATGAGAAAATCACTTAAAGAAATGCAGGAGAACTTGAATCAGCAGGTAGAAGTCATGAAAAAGGAAACACAAAAATCTCTTAAAGAATTGCAAGAAAACACAAACAAATGAAGGAACTGAGCAAAACCATCCAAGAGCTGAACACAGAGGTAGAAACAACTAAGAAATCACAAAAGGAGACAGCTTTGGAGATAGAAAACCTTGGGAAGAAATCAGGGGTTGTAGATGCAAATATCAACAACAGAATACAAGAGATAGAGGTACGAATATCAGATGCTGAAAATATCATAGTAATCATTGAAACCAAAGTAAAAAAAAAAAAAAAAAACACACAAAATGCAAAAGACTTGTAACCCAAAACATCCAGGAAATCCAGGACACAATGAGAAGACCAAACCTAAGTAGATGAGAGTGAAGATCTACAATTTAAAGGGACAACAAATATCTTCAACAAAATTATGGAAGAAAACTTCCCTAACCTAAACAGAAAGATGCCCATGAATATAAAAGAAGCCTACAGAACTTCAAACAGACTGAACCAGAACAGAAATACCTCCTGTCACATAATAATCAAAACCCCAAATGTACTAAACAAAGAAAGAATATTAAAGGCAGTAAGAGAAAAAGGCCAAGTAACATATAAAGGAAGACCTATCAGAATCACACCAGACTTCTCTCCAGAAATCATGAAAACTAGAAGATCCTGGGTAGATCTCATGCAGACTCTAAGAGAACAAAAATGTCAGCCAAGACTACTATGCCCAGCAAAACTCTCAATCAACATAGATGGAGAAATCAAAATATTCCATGACAGGACCAAATTTGCACATTATATTTCCATTAACCCAGCTCTGCAAAGGATAATAGGAGGAAAACTCCAATACAAGGAGGGAAACTGCACCCTGGAAAAAGCAAGATAGTAACCTTCTTCCAACAAACTCAAAAGAAGATAACCACTCAAAAACAAAAATAACATCAAAAATGACAGGAAGAAATAATCACTATTCCTTAATATCTCTTAACATCAATGGACTCAATTAATCAATAAAAAGACATAGACTAACAGACTGGATATGGAAACAGGACCCTACATTTTGCTGCTTACAGGAAACACACCTCAGAGTCAAAGACAAACACTACCTTAGAGTAAAAGGCTGGAAGACAATTTTGCAAGCAAATGGTCACAGGAAGCGAGCTGGAATAGCCATTCAAATATCAGATAAAATTGACTTTCAACCCAAAGTCATCTAAAGAGACACAGAAGGTCACTTCTTGCTAGTCAAAGGAAGAATCCACCAAGAAGAACTCACAATTCTAAACATTTATGCTCCAAATGCAAGGGAACCCTCATTCATAAAAGAAACTTTACTAAAGCTCAAAGCACACATTGCCCCTAACACAATAATTGTGGGGGACCTCAACACTCCACTATCCACAATGGACTGATCAGGAAAACAGAAACTAAACAGGGACACAGGGAAACTCACTGAAACGTTGGATTTAACAGATATAAATAGAACATTTTATCCTAAAGAAAAAGACTATACCTTTTTCTCAGAACCTCATGGTATCTTCTCCAAAATTGACAATAAAATTGGTCACAAGATAGACCTGAACAAATATAAAAGGATTGAACTAATCCCGTGCCTCCTATCTGATCACCATGGAGTAAGAGTACTCTTCAATAGCAACAAAAACAACAGATAATCCTCATACACATGGAGGCTGCACAATACTCTATTCAATGATACCTTAGTCAAGGAAAAGTCAGACTTTCTAGAATTTAATGAAGACAAAGGCACAACATACCCAAATCTATGGGACACAATGAAAGCAGTGCTAAGAGGAAAATTCATAGCCATGAGTGTCTCCAAAAAGGAACAGGAGAGAGCATATATTAGCAACTTAAAGGCACACCTGAAAGCTCTAGAACAAAAGGAAGATATTTCACCCAGGAGGAATAGAAGGCAGGAAATCATCAAACTCAGGGCTGAAATCAATCAAGTTGAAACAAAGAAAACCATACAAAGAATAAACAAGTCCAGGAAATGGCTCTTTGAGAAAATCAACAAGATAGGTAAACCCTTAACCAGACTAACCAAAGGGCACAGAGACAGTATTCAATTTAACAAAATTAGAAATGAAAAGGGAGATATAACAACAGAAACTGAGGAAATTCAAAAAATCATCAGATCCTACTACAAAAGCCTATAAACAGCACAACTGGAGAATCTGGAGGAAATGGACAATTTCCTAGACAGATACCAAATACCAAAATTAAATCAGGATCAAAGTGTTCTTCTAAACAGACCCGTAACCCCCAAAGAAATAGAAGGGGTCATAGAAAGTCTTCCAACCAAAAAAAGTACAAGACCAGATGGTTTTAGTGCAGAATTCTTTCAGACTTTTGAAGAAGACCTAATACCAATACTCTTCAACCTATTCCACAAAATAGAAACAGAAGGAACACTACCCAACTCATCCTATGAAGCCACAATTACCCTGATACCAAAACCACACAAAGATCCAACTAAGAAAGAGAACTTCAGACCAATCTCCCTTGTGAACATCGATGAAAAAATACTCAATAAAATACTTGCCAACCGAATCCAAGAACACATCAAAACGATAATTCTCCATGATCAAGTTGGATTCATCCCAGGGTTGCAGGAATGGTTCAATTTAAGGAAATCCATCAGTGTAATCCACTACATAAACAAACTCAAAGAAAAAAACCACATGGTCATCTCATTGGAGGCTGAAAAAGCATTTGACAAATTTCAGCATCCTTTCATGTTAAAAGTCGTGGAAAAAAAAACAGGAATTCAAGGCCCGTACCTAAACTTAGTAAAAGCAATCTACAGCAGGCCCGTACATAAACATAGTAAAAGCAATCTACATCAGACCGGTAGCCAACATCAAACTAAACGAAGAAAAACTTGGAGTAATCCCACTAAAATCAGGGACTGGACAAGGCTGCACCCTCTCACCATATCTCTTCAATATAGTCCTTGAATTACTAGCTAGAGCAATTCAACAAAATAAGAATGTCAAAGGGATACAAATTGGAAAGGAAGAAGTCAAACTATCACTATTTGTAGAAGATATGATAGTATACTTAAGTGACCCAAAAAAAAATTCCACCAGAGAACTCCTATAGCTGATAAACAACTTCAGCAAAGTGGCTGGTTATAAAATCAACTCAAGCAAATCAGTAGCCTTCCTATACACAAAGGATAAGGAGGCCAAGAAAGAAATTAGGGAAATGACACCCTTCACAATAGCCACAAACAATATAAAGTATCTTGGTGTGACTTTAACCAAACAAGTGAAAGATTTATATGACAAAAACTTCAGGTCTCTGAAGAAGGAAATTGAAGAAGACCTCAGAAAATGGAAAAATCTTTCATGCTCATGGGTTGGTAGGATTAATATAGTTAAAATGGAAATCTTGCCAAAAGCAATATACAGATTCAATGCAATCCCCAACAAAATCCCAACTCAGTTTTTTTATAGAGTTTGAAAGGCAATTCTCAAATTCATCTGGAATAACAAAAAACCCAGGATAGATAAAACTATCATCAACAGTAAAAGAACTTCTGGAGGAATCAATATCCTGGACCTCAAGCAATACTATAGAGCAGTAGTGATAAAAACTGCATGGCATTGGTACAGTGACAGGGAGGTGGATCAATGGAATAGGATTGAAGACCCAGAATTGAACCCACACATCTATGATCTTTGACAAAGGAGCTGAAAACATCCATTGGAAAAAAGATAACCTTTTCAACAAATGGTGCTGGCTCAACTGGAGGTCAACATGCAGAAGAGTGAGAATTGATCCACTCTTATCTCCTTGCACTAAGCTCAACTCCAAGTGGATCAAGGACCTCCACAAAAAACCAGACACACTAAAACTAATAGAAAGGAAACTGTGGAAGACCCTTGAGGACATTGTCTCAGGGGGAAAATTCCTGAACAGAACACCAATAGATTATGCTCTAAGATCAAGAATAGACAAATGGGACCTCATAAAATTACAAAGTTTCTGTAAGGCAAAAGACACTTTCAATGTCAAAACAATGACAAATCAAAACAACCCTGAGATTTCACCTCACACCAGTCAGAAAGGCTAAGATTAAAACTTCAGGAAACAACAGGTGTTGGGGAGGATGCGGAGAAAGAGGAACACTCCTCCACTGCTGGTGGGACTGCAAGCTGGTACAACCACTCTGGAAATCAGTCTAGTGGTTCCTCAGAAAACTGGACATGATACTTCCAGAGGACCCAACCATACCACTCCTGGGAATATACCCAGCAGATTCCCTAGCATGCAATAAAAATACATGCTCCACTATGTTCATAGCAGCCTTATTTATAATAGCCAGAAGCTGGAAAGAACCCAGATGTCCCTCAACAGAGGAATGGATACAAAAAAATGTGGTATATATATACACAATGGAGTACTATTCAGCCATTAGAAACAATGAATTCATGAAATTCTTAGAGAAATGGATGGAGCTGGAGAACATCATACTAAGTGAGGTAACCCAGTCTCAAAAGAATACCATGGTATGCACTCACTGATAAGTGGATATTAGCCTAGAATCTTGGGATACCAAAGACACAATTCACATACCAAATGATGTCCAACAAGAAGAAAGGAGTGGACACTGGTGCTGGAAACAATCAAAGCATCAGTGTAGGGGAGTACCAGAACAGGGAAGTGTGAAGGGGTGGATGAGGGAGCAGAGGGAGGGAAAAGGGCATGTGGGACCTTTGGGGGGCAGGGAACCAGAAAAAGGGAAATGAAGTGTAAATATAGAATATATCCAATTTAAAAAAAAAAAAGGAAAAAAATTGGGCTTTGCTTCCAAAGTTGTAGTTGCCATAGTAGTGCAAGAGAAAATTTAGAGTTACAATAAAAATTGCCAATGTACCATTGACTGCACTTTGCAATCCGGTTAAAGACCAAGATTCTTCATATATTTTAAAAATGATAAAGGTTATAAAAGAGCTGTGGCCAATATGGGCCTATTGCAACTTTTTCACAAGTTTATTGGCTACAATGGTAAAAACAAAATTTAACCCTCTAAGATTATAAAGGAGATCTCAATGGAAATTTATTTGATATCAAACAAGTTCCTTTGACTACTGTGTTAAACAGATTGAATTTGCATTTGAGTAGGTGCAGAGCTTGGAGCTTCCTCAATGGCACCTTGTAAGGGGCTGCTTTTGTCTTACAGATCCCACCTAAGGAAGTTTTGGCCAAAACTAAGTTCTTAAGAACAATTTCATTAAAAGGTTTTTTTCCTCAAAAAATGGCTAATAGCCTTACCTTACATGAAAAAAATGTTTTGGCTCTGCTTACATACAAGAAGCTGGAATCATAGGTTTTTCAATATATTTTGTTTATTGAATTTTGTTACAGACCTTCGCTTATGGGTCTTTAAATTTTTTAAGTAAATGATTTTCAAAAAATGTTAAAATAAATTAAATGGCTAAGACATCACTTTAAGCTTGCCACAAAAGGACTTAAACCTCTGTTTTCAAGGTAGATATAAATTAACTGGCAAAAGATAATATTACAGATAATAAAGGCTACTGTAATCAGTTGTTTATGTTATGTGTTCATTGCCATTCATTGGCAAAGGAAACGTTAATATAAAATCATCTTTTTTCCTTTCCAAATAAAGGTCTTGCATCTTTCAATGGAGATGTTGATGTGTTGGTAAGATGTTATACGGGTGTTTTGGAGGAATATTTTAAGAGCCTGGTGAGGCTATTTGTACCTTGTTTCAAGCAGCAATCAGATTATTATTAATTGTTGATCTATTACATGGCAAGCTTTTTTTTAGGGAAAATTAATTGCTATCCAAAAATAATTTGTTGCAATTTGGTTTTATATTTCTATACATATGTCCCATGTAAGATACATCAACTATGGGAGTAAAGTTTATATAATTAGATCACACGTTTATTCCTTTAAGTTTCCCCCTGCTTCAGCACAAGTAACTTGGGTGCTATAGCAGCTATTTTTAAAATGTTAAAAAAAAATCAAGCTTTTATTTATATATTAATAACAAATATAAATCTATTTATGGCTCATGGTTTACAATTGCTTAGAATTATTCTTTTATTTTAATACTGCTAATTCTTAATTTTTACAATTGTTTATAAAAAATATTTTTCAAGTTAAAAAGGTATATTCTTTAAATAACTATCCTCTAGATATTGGATATAGTTGATTTTTAAAAAGGTACCTGGACAAAGACCTCTTAAAGCAAGGCACATAAAGTTTATGTCCTAGATAAACTATATAGAAACAATTGGATATACAGGCATATTTTTTATATCATCAAAAGGAATAATGGCTTTAAAATAATTTTATATTTTTTGTGCTTATCAAATTATAAAGATTTGTTCTTAAATGTCCTCAATTTCTATCTCTACCACATAATGGTATTAATACTAGAAGACTTATTTAATTGTTGCACATAAGTGATACTCATATTTCTAATTTATGTTATGATATATGCTTGGTGTTCCAACTTAAAGTAATACAGACAATGGAACTGGCCATTTAATAAAGTTATTAAACATTTGAGATGTCTTTGACAATTTAATTTTTTTTATCCTCAAAGATGAGGTAATAAATAAAAAATTTTTAAAACAATATCTTCTTAAAAAAGAAAAAGAGAAGGGAGGTTGTATCCCTGTGTGTATCATTTAAATTATGCTTGTGTATTTTTAAGAAAATTTTAAAATTTAGATGCCAAGAAAATTCTTGCTGAGTATATGGCATCCTATAACTAAGCATACTGATGCCTATGTGAAAAAAAAATTCAGGTATTAGCATATGACATGATCCTGACTTGATGTTGGGGAAGAAGGCATGTCTGTATTTTTTCCATGGAATACTGCAGGAGTGTATGTAAACCAGCTGGTAAGTATTGGCTGATTTCAAAAGTGTTCTCAGGGCCACTTCTCCCTTAGTTAGGAAGATAGGCTAATTGTTTTCTAGCAATTAATTCACAAGCCCCAGGCCCTGTTACCTGAATCATAAATTTGCAATTGAATTAGATACCTTGGTCCTCCCAGAGATGGTCCAAGTGGTTTTGTTTTCTGGCACTTAATTTACAAGCCAGGCCGCTTAGCCTGAGTTACAAATTTACAATTAAATTGAATATCTTGGGCCTTCCAGAGACAGGCAAGTTTTTTCCTTTTAATCTCTCCTTTTGTGTTTCAAGCAGGTATCTATCTTTCAGATACAGCAACTGCTTCCAGGTCTTGAAGGTGGGCTGCTATAAAGGCCAGACAGCTCACATTCATGCAGCATTTATTTTATCTGTGGATCTCCAAAAATGGAGCTGCATAGAACTCAGAGCTATGCATGTTTGTTTTCAAGCAAGCATGGGCACCAGTTGAGGTGCGAGGCGAGGCACTGCAAGGGAAAAGGAAAAAAATCCTGTGTCTGAGTTTCTCTAAAAGCACACCTGGCTGCATAGGGGTAGATGTTGAGAGACTGTCCTTATAATAATAAGGCAGTCTATTTCCCCTCCCCTAAAAACGATGTCATTTAATATTTAACGGGCCCGAAGTCTCTGCCTTTTCTCACTGGTAAATGCCCGCCATCTTTATATGGATATATTTATCCACTGGCTCTTTTAAAAAATTATAAATTAGGGGGAATTGTCCCTTCCCCCACTTCAGCATTAGAGTTAGGCAGTTCAGCTTCCGCTCTGATCAGCTCTCAGCCTGTGAATTTCCTGGCCTTAGTTCTGTATAGAACAACCCAGCCTCACCAGGAAGCCACAGAAGCATTCCTGAGCCAACCACCTGATGAGAACCGGAGCCAGGAAGATCTTAAGACTTCACCTCAGGCCTGGGGGAGGGGGAAATTCTCCAGACTATATATCGCTTAACTTTTATTAAAATTAAGGTCTTGAAAGGCAATGTCTTCTTGACCCAATTCTTTTTGTGCTACTTCCCCATCCATCCCATAAGTTTCTCTTGCAGATTTAGTGTGCAGTAGCTGCAGATAGCTATGGAACTCAACAGAAACCTAAAGAAAAATTTTTGGACATTGGAGTTCATCATAATAAGGCTATATGTACTTCAATGTCCCTCACATCACCAAAGGAGTTTACCTCCATAGTAGCTAAGCTAAGAGTTGACAGTTCTGCTGTGCCAAGGAATGAATTGTAGGCCCAATAATTTGGTTACAAATTTCCTGCTATGGTCAATGCTATTTGATTTGATTGACTGTCATCATTCTCATCCCATATCGAACAGGTTACATTCATGTAAGAAATGGTGTGTGTATTAAGATGTTCTGTCCATAAAGTCATTCATCAAATGTTTAAATGAACAATGGAGGGTAGCACAGACATTAGGTGAGGGTAAGATTCTGGTTCATTGGCAGTGATGATTTTGAAAAATATTCATCTCAGTAAAAGAGTAACTTATAAGGCCATCTTCTTCAAAGTTGATACAATAATTATAAATATCAAGCAAAACATTCAGTGTCACTCTTTGTTGTTCTCTTAAAAGCCACCTCCCAAATTAATTGCCTAAGTTTCTTTTGGTTTGTAAATAATTTTGAAATGTGCAAGCTGTTCTGAAAACCATAGCATAGTATAAAAACATCAAATAAAAAATCCTACTAATAGAGAGGCTGAGATAGGTGAAGCATGATTATAATAGCATTATGTGGTACACAGCAAGACACTCTCACATACAAATAAGCAGAATGTATGTTTGGATTGTACATTATTGGACATATCTCCCTAATTACCAAATTTGGAGAGACTACTGGGTGACAGCCAACAAATTTCTAATTTTTCATATTTTAAAATTTCAATTGATTAGGATATGTTGGTAATATTAAATTTCATATTAAGATATATTAAGGAAAAGTGATTGTTACTTCCTGGTATTTGTTGTTAGAAGTGGAATTATGATTATGCCAGCTTGTTGAAAGATAACTTTCTTGGTTTTTCTAGGGTATAGTTTCACTCCTTTCATTGGTGGTTTTGATCTATTATCCTTTGCAGGGCTGGATTTGTGTAATGATGTTGTGTAAACTTGGATTTTTTCATGGAATATCTCATTTTCTCCATCTATGGTAATTGAGAGTTTTGCTAAGTATAGCAGCCTGGGCTAGCATCTGTGTTCTCTTAGGGTCTGTATGACATCTGCCCAGGATCTTTTTTAGCTTTCATAGTTTCTGGTAATTATGCTAGGCCTGCCTTCATATGTTACTTGACCTTTTTCCTTTACTGCTCTCAATATTCTTTCTTTGTTTAGTGCATTTGCTGTTTTGATTATTATGTGCTAGTGAAAGATTCTGCCTCAAAATTTTATTTACCCCCAGAAAATCCTGCTTTAAAAGGCCAAAGCGCTACCATTTTGTAACTCTGTAATTCCTACCCTTTCTGACCCCTATTCCAGGAACTAGCTAACCACCAAGGTTATTCTGCATTCTATAGATAGTTGATGTTTGCCCAACCTATTGCAGAATGCAGTTAATCCATTTTGCGGAATGTAGTTAATCCACCTTGCAGAATGCAGTTTCTCCATTTTGTGGAATGCAGCTACACCTGGCCCTCAGGGATGAATTGCCTCATGATCTATGTGTAACTTCCTTATCTAACTTCCCCCAACCCCTCCCCCTTCTGTGATTTTTTTGGTTTCAAATACTCTTTGCGCCAGATACGCGGGATCGATCTCTGACCCTGCGCGGTTATGAATCGATCCCAGTATACTGGAACCCCAATAAAGACCTCATGTGATTGCAGCGAGACGGTCTTTGGCTGATTCTTTGGGCGTCGCTTTATCCCGAGACTTGAGTACGGGGGGTCTCCCTATCTCGTGGGGTTCTCCCCATTTTAGAGATCTAACATTGGGGGCTCGTCTGGGATTTCGCGACCACCCTAAATCACCAAGACCCTCTTGGAGGTAAGATCCTGTCGTGTTCTGTCTGTCCGTTGTGTTTCTGCGTTTCTGCGTTTGTCTGAATTTCTGAGGCGCCAGATCTGGTACTTTTGGTTTGCAGTCACCTGTGCTCATGAGAGCACAGGGCCCCCCATTTGGGAAGTCGGGGGTGTTACTAAACAGACGTGTTGAGGCGTAACTGACTGCCACCCCGGAAGACGTTCCAGGGGACTGGAGGGAGACCCGAGGACGCTCGGAATTCTCCCGTCGGGGTGCCGATGTGGACTTTGAAACTCTCGTAGAACCAAGAGACTTCAGGTCCCCTCGGCCGTCTGATTCTGTTTCTTTTTCTGGTGTGGGGATCCCACAGGAGGTGGGCCCTAGTTTCCTTGATATTTGTTTCTGTTTCCTTGATATCTTTGAGTGTTTTATTTGTGTTCTGTGTAACTCTGACGATGGGACAGACTGTAAGTACTCCCCTTGGACGGACGTTAGATCACTGGACTGAAGTAAGGAAACGAGCTCATAATTTGTCTGTAGAGATCAAAAAGAAACCTTGGAGGACTTATTGTTCCTCTGAGTGGCCATCCTATGGTCTTGGCTGGCCACCGGAGGGAACACTAGATTTAACTGTCATTTCTGCTATCAAGGACATTGTTTTTCAGAAGGGACCGGGGTCGCACCCCGACCAAGTTCCTTATATTTTTGTTTGGGAAGACTTAGCCCAGGATCCTCCCTCCTGGCTTAAACCTTGGACACAAAAGACAAGGCCAGGCTCCCGAGTCCTGGTGGTCCAGCGAGACGGACCAAAAATGAGAGTAACCTCGGCGGAGCCCGAACCGCCTCGGAATTCTACGGCACCTCCAAAGATCTATCCCGAGATCGAGGAGCCTGCCCTCTGGGAAACTCCTCCACCCTACCGCTCCCCTCCACAGGGACCCCCACCTCCAGACCAGGGTGCAGCAGAAGGACCAGCCGCTGGGACACGCAGCCGGCGTGCTCAGAGTCCTGGGGGACCTGATTCAACTACAGCGTTGCCTCTGCGGGTCTACGGCCCCCCGGCTGGCTCTGGACAATTACAGCCCTTACAATACTGGCCCTTTTCATCCACTGATTTATACAATTGGAAATCTAACCATGCCCCATTCTCTGATAACCCCTCCAGTCTTACAGGTTTAGTGGAATCGCTGATGTTCTCTCACCAGCCAACTTGGGATGATTGCCAGCAGTTGCTGCAAGTTCTTTTCACTACTGAAGAAAGAGAGCGAATCCTTTTAGAAGCCCGAAAAAATGTCCCTGGTGAAAATGGGCAGCCGACCCAACTCCAGAATGAGATCGACGCTGGATTCCCCCTGAACCGTCCCAACTGGGAATATAATTCACTTGAAGGTAGGGAGAGGTTGTTGGTGTACCGCCGGGCTCTCGTGGCGGGTCTCAAAGGTGCCGGACGACGGCCCACTAATTTGGCCAAGGTAAGAGAAGTATTACAGGGAGAAACGGAGCCCCCTTCTGTCTTTCTAGAAAGGCTAATGGAAGCTTATCGGCGCTACACGCCTTTTGACCCCACGTCTGAGGGGCAGCAGGCAGCAGTAGCCATGGCCTTCATTGGGCAGTCAGCCTCAGATATACGCAAGCGGCTACAACGGTTAGAAGGGCTCCAAACCCTGTCGTTGCAGGATCTTGTTAGGGAAGCAGAGAGAGTTTACCATAAAAGAGAAACGGATGAGGAGAGGAGAGAGAGAGAGAAGAAGGAGGCTGAAGAGAGGAAGAATAGAAGAGACAGGAGACAGGAAAGGAATCTGACTAGAATTCTGGCCGCAGTAGTAAGTTACAAAGAAGAACAGACACAAGGCTCAGGGAGGCGACAGTCAGGGTACCTGGGCAACTCAGGGCTGAAGAAACCCCCTCGTTCAGGGGGAGGAGCTCGCCCACCGCTAGCCAAAGACCAATGTGCATACTGTAAAGAGAAGGGGCACTGGGCTCGAGACTGTCCCAAGAAAAGGGCGGGCCCCAGGACCCCTAAGGTCCTGGCCTTGGAGTCAGAAGAAGATTAGGGGAGACGGGGCTCGGACCCCCTCCCCGAGCCTAGGGTAACCCTAACAGTGGAGGGGACTCCTATGGATTTTCTTGTGGACACTGGAGCCGAATTTTCAGTTTTACAACAGCCTCTAGGAAAAACTAAGTCCCACCAGACAATAGTAATCGGGGCCACTGGGAAGAAACCATACTCATGGACCACTGATCGAAGAGTTGATCTCAGGAGAGGGCAGGTCTCTCATTCCTTCCTTGTCATTCCCGAGTGTCCCACTCCTCTACTGGGACGAGACTTGTTAACTAAACTAAAAGCCCAGATCACCTTTGGTCCGAGGGGTCCATCAGTTCAGTGGTCACCACCTACTTCTATGATCTTGGCACTCAGATTAGAAGAGGAATATAGATTACATGAGACTCCCATCAAAGCAGCCATTAATGAGAGATGGTTGAAAGCCTTTCCTCAAGCATGGGCTGAAACAGGTGGAATGGGAAAGGCAGAGCACGTGCCTCCTATAGTCATAACCATGAAGCCAGATGCCACCCCTATTGGAGTCAGGCAGTATCCGATGAGCAGAGAGGCCAGAGAAGGAATCAGGCCTCATATTCAGAGACTACAAAGACTAGGCATACTAGTACCTTGCCAGTCCCCATGGAATACCCCTTTGCTGCCTGTGAAGAAACCGGGGACTAATGATTATCGACCTGTTCAGGACTTGCGGGAGGTCAACAAGAGAGTTCAGGACATACATCCCACTGTACCTAATCCATATAATTTGCTCAGTTCACTCCCACCCGAGAGACAATGGTACACTGTTCTTGATTTAAAAGATGCTTTCTTCTGCTTGAGACTACACCCCACCAGTCAAGCCATCTTCACCTTTGAATGGAGAGACCCGGAATCAGGACAAACTGGGCAGCTGACCTGGACCCGCCTACCACAAGGATTCAAGAATTCTCCTACCATCTTCGATGAGGCCCTACATCGGGACCTAGCGCCTTTCAGGTCAGGTAACCCCCAACTATCTCTGGTTCAGTACGTAGATGACTTACTTCTTGCAACGACCACCCGACAAGAGTGCCAGGAAGGGACTGAGAGACTGTTGCTAGAGTTGGGGAAATTAGGGTATAGGGCTTCAGCAAAAAAAGCCCAAATTTGCCAGACTGAAGTTACTTATCTCGGCTACACCCTTAAGGAAGGCAAAAGATGGTTAACAGAGGCCCGGAAAAAGACTGTGATGCAGATACCAGTCCCCACCAGCCCCAGACAAGTTAGAGAATTCCTGGGGACGGCTGGCTTCTGTAGACTGTGGATACCGGGGTTTGCTACTCTAGCTGCCCCCCTGTACCCTCTCACCAAAGAGACTGGAAATTTTACCTGGACTCCAGCTCATCAGGAGGCCTTTGAGAAGATCAAACGGGCCTTATTAGAGGCACCCGCCTTAGCTTTACCAGACTTGACCAAGCCCTTCATCCTATACGTAGATGAACGGGCAGGGGTCGCCCGAGGGGTTCTCACCCAACCCATAGGCCCATGGAAGCGGCCAGTAGCTTACCTATCTAAGAAGCTTGATCCGGTGGCCAGTGGCTGGCCGACCTGTCTCAAGGCTATAGCAGCTGTGGCTCTGCTCCTCAAGGATGCAGATAAACTAACTTTGGGACAATCAACGACCATAGTAGCCCCCCATGCCCTTGAAAGCATCATACGTCAACCCCCTGACCGGTGGATGACGAATGCTCGCATGACCCACTACCAAAGCCTGCTACTGACGGAGAGAGTGACTTTTGCGCCCCCGGCTACCTTAAACCCTGCCACACTGCTGCCCGACTCCGATGACTCAGCGCCCATACACCAATGCCTTGACATCCTGGCAGAAGAGACTGGGACTCGCAGAGACCTTACAGATCAGCCATGGCCAGGATGTCCCAACTGGTACACCGATGGGAGCAGTTTCATAGTGGAAGGTAAGAGAAGGGCCGGGGCGGCGGTAGTGGACGGCAAACAGGTCATCTGGGCCAGTAGCCTGCCAGAAGGGACCTCTGCTCAGATAGCTGAACTCATCGCGCTCATCCAGGCCCTGAGACTGGCGGAGGGTAAGAGCATCAACATCTACACAGACAGCAGGTATGCTTTTGCCACGGCTCATGTGCATGGGGCTATTTACCAACAGAGAGGGCTGCTCACCTCGACTGGGAGAGAGATTAAAAACAAAGAAGAAATCTTAAGTCTGTTAGAAGCTATTCACCTGCCTAAGAAACTGGCCATCGTGCATTGCCCTGCCCACCAGAAAGGGCAAGATGCAATAGCCAAAGGAAATCAGATGGCTGATCTGAGTGCAAAGCAAGCAGCTCAGGGAGCCATGATTCTGACAATACAAAAGCAGCCTAAAACTCTGAGGGAGATCAGCTTTAATTACACACCAAAAGATTTGGAAGCGATAGAGGGACTTCAGCTTGCCGCAGAATGGACCCCCCAGGGAGTTGCTAGAACTAATGAGGGAAAAGCAGTTCTGCCATATGAAGAAGGAAAGAGATATGTTACCCACCTACATCGACTCACCCATTTAGGGACTAAGAAACTAAAAGACCTCATCCATGAATCTGAATATTTCATCATGGGACTGTCTGATATCGTGCATGACTCTGTAACCAACTGTCGGGCTTGCGCCCTAACTAACGCAGGACATCACGTAGGCCCTCCGGGAAAACGGCTAAGAGGAGACCGTCCTGGAGCCCACTGGGAAATAGACTTCACTGAAGTTAAGCCTACTAAATATGGTAACAAATATTTACTAGTTTTCATAGACACTTTTTCAGGATGGGTCGAAGCTTTCCCCACGAAATCAGAGACTGCTAACGTAGTAGCTAAGAAGATCCTTGAAGAAATCTTCCCAAGATTCGGAATCCCTAAGGTAATAGGTTCTGACAATGGCCCTGCCTTCGTTGCCCAGGTAAGTCAGGGACTAGCGGCACAACTGGGGATAGATTGGAAATTACATTGTGCTTATAGACCCCAGAGCTCAGGACAGGTAGAGAGAATGAATAGAACTCTAAAAGAGACCTTAACCAAATTAGCCATTGAGACCGGCGGGAAGGACTGGACAACCCTCCTTCCCTTCGCCTTGTTCCGAGTCCGGAACACCCCTGGTCACTTCAAACTTACCCCCTTTGAACTCCTGTTCGGAGGACCACCTCCCTTGACTGAGGCAGGAGGCATAGTTGATCCTGATGCTTCTCTTTCTCAACCCTTCCTAGCCCGACTGAAAGCTCTTGAACTGGTCCGCAAGGGTGCGTGGGAACAACTCAAGGAGGTCTACAAACCAGGGACCCTCGATACTCCACACCCTTTCCAAGTGGGAGACCTAGTCCTGGTCCGACGCCATCGTGCCGGTACTCTGGAACCTCGCTGGAAGGGACCCTACCTCGTCCTTCTGACCAGTCCCACTGCGCTAAAAGTCGAGGGCATCTCAACTTGGATCCACGCCTCCCACGTCAAGGCCGCACCACCCGCTGCCCAAGATGAATCCTGGAAGTTGGAAAAGACTGATAATCCTCTTAAGCTGCGTCTACGGCGGCTGCCTGGCAAGCCCAAGGAACAATAACCCCCATCAGCCGATGACCCTCACCTGGCAGGTATTGTCCCAAGCCGGAGACCCCATCTGGAGCATCTCTAAGGTGGCTCCTCCCTGGACCTGGTGGCCTTCCCTGTACCCGGACATCTGTAAGTTGGCATTTGGGGCCCCTGCAAACTGGGATATGGAAGGATATTCTGACCCCGATATGAAGGCCCCCAACGTCCCCTCACCGCCACGGCGTTATGGTCTAGACCCCTGGGGAGGGTGTGGACACCCTTCCCGAAGGAGCCAATTAAGAACCTTGCCTTTTTATATATGCCCAGGATTCCATCGGGCAGTGGCCTTGAACCCCACGTGTGGTGGGGGAAGCTATTTCTTCTGTAAAAATTGGGGGTGTGAGACTTCAGGAAACACATACTGGAACCCCACCTCCTCATGGGATTATATCACTGTCACAGCTAACTATTCTAGACATGAAACAGGGAGCCAGGGATGGACTTACAAGCCTGAGTGTGAAAATTGGTGTCTCCCCTTAAAGATCAGTTTTACTGAGCCAGGCAAGAATCAGAGAGGTTGGACCAATGGATATACCTGGGGACTTAGACTTTATAAAGAAAGATTTGATGACGGTCTCTTCCTACGCATTAGGCTCAAGGTCACTAGCATACCTCCCGTCGCTATAGGACCTGACCATGTTATAGTTGAGCAGGGACCCCCTAAAGAACCTCTTCCCCCCCTTCAAAAAGGGTTTTACCCTCACCTCTGCCCCCCTCAATAATTGAGGCAGTTCCCGCTGAGGAAGGAGTGCCCACTGCTCTTCAAACAACCTTCCCAACCACTCTGTCCCCCACTACAGGTGACAGACTCTTTAGCCTCATACAAGGAGCCTTTTCAGTACTAAACGTCACCAATCCTGAGGCTACTGAGTCTTGCTGGCTCTGCTTAGCCATGGCTCCACCCTATTATGAAGGAATAGCGGTGTTGGGTCAAATTATTTACACTTCAGACCACACCCAGTGCCGTTGGGGCACTCAGAGCAAACTCACCCTTACCGAAGTTTCAGGGTCCGGAATCTGCTTAGGACGCGTGCCCCCTACTCATCAGCATCTCTGCAATCAGACCTTACCTGTTAATACTGCTCAGGATACCCAATATCTACTCCCTTCCAATGATAGCTAGTGGGCCTGCAGCACCGGGCTCTCCCCTTGCGTCTCTACTTCAGTTTTTAACCAATCTAAAGATTTCTGTGTCATGGTTCAGTTAGTTCCTCGTATCTACTATCATCCTGAGGAAACTCTGTTACAGGCATATGATAACTCTCCCTCCAGGATTAAAAGAGAACCTGTCTCGCTTACTTTAGCTGTTATGTTAGGATTAGGTCTAGCCGCTGGCGTTGGTACTGGCTCTGCTGCTCTAATTAAGGGGCCTATAGACCTCAAACATGGCCTCGATAACCTCCGAGCCGCCATGGACACTGACCTCAGAGCCCTCCAGGACTCCGTCTCCAAATTAGAAGACTCGCTAACCTCATTATCTGAGGTAGTACTCCAAAATAGAAGGGGTCTTGATTTATTGTTTCTTAAAGAAGGAGGTCTTTGTGCTGCCCTAAAGGAAGAATGTTGCTTCTATGTAGACCATTCGGGCGCTATACGGGACTCCATGAAAAAACTCAAAGAGAGACTGGACAAAAGACAGTTAGAGCGTCAAAATAACCAAAACTGGTATGAAAGTTGGTTTTCTAAATCCCCTTGGATGACCACCTTGTTTTCTGCCCTCATGGGACCCTTATTGATTCTTTTGCTACTTCTCACCATAGGACCCTACATAATTAATCGATTGATTACTTTTATTCGTCAGCGTGTCAGCGCCATTCAAGTCCATTGGAGCCCAATATCAGCGGCTCCAGTCAGATCAATTAGAACCAGATGAAGTTGAGACAAACATTTAGTTCTAAGGTTAGAACTACCTCCTAGAGAGAGTGGGGGATGAAAGATTCTGCCTCAAAATTTTATTTACCCCCAGAAAATCCTGCTTTAAAAGGCCAAAGCGCTACCATTTTGTAACTCTGTAATTCCTACCCTTTCTGACCCCTATTCCAGGAACTAGCTAACCACCAAGGTTATTCTGCATTCTATAGATAGTTGATGTTTGCCCAACCTATTGCAGAATGCAGTTAATCCATTTTGCGGAATGTAGTTAATCCACCTTGCAGAATGCAGTTTCTCCATTTTGTGGAATGCAGCTACACCTGGCCCTCAGGGATGAATTGCCTCATGATCTATGTGTAACTTCCTTATCTAACTTCCCCCAACCCCTCCCCCTTCTGTGATTTTTTTGGTTTCAAATACTCTTTGCGCCAGATACGCGGGATCGATCTCTGACCCTGCGCGGTTATGAATCGATCCCAGTATACTGGAACCCCAATAAAGACCTCATGTGATTGCAGCGAGACGGTCTTTGGCTGATTCTTTGGGCGTCGCTTTATCCCGAGACTTGAGTACGGGGGGTCTCCCTATCTCGTGGGGTTCTCCCCATTTTAGAGATCTAACACTAGAGGAATTTATTTTTTGGTCCAGTCTATTGGAGTTATATAGGCTTCTTGTCTGTTCATGGGCATCACTTTCTTTAGGTTAGAAAAGTTTTTCTTCTATAATTTTGTTGAAAGTATTTAGTGGCCCTTTAAGTTGGGAATGTTCACTCTCTTCTAATGCTTATTATCCTTAGTTTTGGTCTTTTCATTGTGTCCCGGATTTCCTGGACATTTTGAGTTAGAAGATTTTTGATTTTTGTATTTTCTTTGACTGTTTTATCAATGTTTTCTATGCTATCTTCTGCACCTGAGACGCTCTCTTCTATCTCTTTTATTTTGTTGCTGATGCTTGTATTTATGACTCCTGAGCTCTTTCCTAGGTTTTCTAGCTCTGGGGTTGTCTCACTTTGTGATTTCTTTATTGTTTCTATTTCCATTTTTAGATCCTGGATAACTTTGTTTATGTCTTTTTCCTCTTGATTGAGTTTTCCTGAAATCCCTTAAGGAATTTTTGTGTTTCCTCTTTAAGAGCATCCAGCCATTTACCTGTGCTCTCCTGTATTTCTTTAAGCGAGTTATTTATGTCCTTCTTAAAGTCCTCCATCATCATGATGAGATGTTGTTTTAGATTTGATTCTTGCTTTTCTGGTTGGATGATGTATCCAGGACTTGCTATGGTGGAAGAATTGGTTTCTGATGACAACAAGTGACCTTGGTTTTTGTTGCTTATGTTTTTACACTTGCCTCTCACCATCTGGTTATCTCTAGGGCTACCTGCCCTTGCTATATCTGACTGGAACCTGTCCTTCCTGTTATCCTTCTTGTGTGAGAACTCCTCAGAGTCAAGCTTTCTCTGTGATCCTGTGATTCTGTGATACTAAGATCTTGTGTGTATCTGATCTTCTGGGAGTCAAGCTGCCTCTGGGACCCTGAGATCCTGGTGTGACCAAGCTCCTGGGATCCTGGGATCCTGGGCTTGTAAAAGCTCCTGGGAGTGGAGCTTCCTCTGGGTGTTGTGGGACAGGCTGAGAAGTTCGGGCCCAAGATTTGCTCAGGGCACTGACCCAGACAGACTGGCTTATTATTACTTCATGTAATTAAGATTAATGTTTTCTTCCTAAATATAGTCAAATCTGAATAAGAATGTGTTTTTTCCTACCAAGGAAAATACATCAAATAAATTACTTTACATATTTGAATTGGATGTGAACCTATAATGTTATAGTAGTTATAGAACCTCTCAAAGAGTGAGTGCTGACATCCATAAAAGCATTATCATGAGAAGACAAAGAAAGAGTATTCCATAGAAAGCATGGATAACAAAATTCAGAATCTCAGGAGGTTACATAGAACATCACAAAATAAGTGAAATAAGATATCTCATGAGAAAAAATTATGAGTTCTTTGATATTTTTGATTGCTCTCTTCAACTTATGAATGTAATGGCAAATGCACAAAGAATTTATCAAGAAAGCCTGATGACTCACTGCTTTAACTCAGCTGCTTATCATATGGGGATTAGCCATAAACATAGGAAAAGTTGAGAGCAGATTTGAAGTTTAGACAAGCATGTTTGAATACTCACATATGTGGTGAAAAGATGGGAAAGCTCTTCTGGACCTTAGCATTGTTTCCCTGTGACTTTACAATGCTGCTCAGAACTAGAAAATTACATTAGATTTCTACTTGTTACTGAACCTTGGCTTGTAGTCAGAGCTAAGGGCAAAGTTAGGTGTAAATAACTAGAATCTTTGATCCAACTAAAATATTATTTTTAACTGGGTTTTAGACTAGACCCTTGTTTGCATCAGCTGTTCCCAGGCAGAGTAGTATATAGCACATTTGTTCAGAGAAACACTATTATATTCTATCTTCTAATTTTGTATCTAAAAATGATTATGACAACACTGGGTAGCAGTCTAAGTTTTTCTGCTTTGTACACAAGGGAAAGAATATTTTGCTTGAATAGGCAAGCAACTAAAATCAATTGATGGTGCAGAATCACAACATGTAAACATTTAGATTTAGGTGAAAAAGTTGCTGCTGGATGTGTTACTGTATTTTGCAGCTCCCTATGACTCTCTTCATTCAGTATCTTCTCTTTCTACCTTGTTCTCTTTGTTTTTGTCCAAACACATGCCCTTCTTAGTATCATTCTTTCTGTGGTACCTGTGGGTTATGTTTCTTTGCCCACATGGGTGTTAAATACACCAGAATCTCACATTCTGTATCAAATGGGTTTCCATGTTGGTGAATAGCAGTTACAAGCTTTGTCCTTAAATCTCCAGGTTTCAGATGATTTCCCTACTCCCTTTGGCACAGAAAATAGTCCCTGTCTCATATTCCCACCTGAGAAGCTCATATCCCTTAAGAAATGAAGAAATGCTCTCAGCCCAGATTGTTTATATTTCTACTTACTGCTTCTCAACCGACTGGTTCTACCCCTGATTTCTTTTCTGATTTCTTTTCTGATTTTTCTTTAATACCACCAGAATTATTTGCAGTGTTCTGTGCTGCCTACAAAGTCTGTCATGTAAACTGCATATCTCCTGTTATCATTGTGTTAGCCTTATATTCTCAGAAGCTTGACATACTCACTGTGAACAATATAGAGAGTGAAAGTCTCACCTATTTCATGAGTGTCAGCAGCTTAAATCATTCAGTTTGTCAGCCTTACCACGAATCTAATTTCTTTCCATCCTTTCAACTCTGCTGAGGCCTTGGGAGAACCTATCTGTATATATTCCTGTTAATATATCTTCCATATGGCCTCTTGGTGATACTGCATTAAACTTATGGTTTACATCTGTGTACATGTACATGTGTGTATACACATGTGTTCATATGTTCATATGGGGATATTCACACCTATTTTCATGCTCATGCATATGGAAGCCAGAAGTCAACCCAAGATACCATCTTTAGTTCCTCAGGACATTGCCCACCTTGGGTTTTGTTTGGTTTAGTGGAACTTTATTCTGATTGAGACAGGATCACTCACTGGCCTGAAACTCACCCATTTTGCTAGTCAGTGAGCATTAGAATGCTGCCTGTCTCTGCCTCCCTATTTTTTAGATTATATGTGTACCATCATGCCAGGCTTTATTTTTTCCACAGATTTTGGGGGACAGAAATTAACTTCTTGTGCTTCAACAGTAACCATTTTACTGAGCAAGCCACATCCCCAACACAGTATCAATTTTCATAAAGTAACACAAAACAACTAGCTTCGATCTCAATGGTCAGTATTGACCAGCATTGTTTGCAAGACCTCTGAAGGATGATGAGGAAGAAAATGCCTCCTTCTTGCTCATGTTTGTCCCCTTGCTGTTTCTCCATTGCTCATGACAATGAGAAGAGCAGAGACAGAAGTAACGATAGTCTGTATATGTAGTCATCAAATAACATAAACTTTGCAAACCACAAAAAGAGAACAGCCTGTACGTGCCTTGTCATATGAGGGAAGCCAATCCAAGTTGCAAGGTTGCCATAAGTGATGTAAATTAACTCAATATTGGATGTACCTTCTATTTATAGAGAATTTTGTGTATAATCTTCTTTAAACAAAGAACACCAGGGAATACACTGATAATTTTCAGAATCTTTGTTTAAGTTTTGACCTTTTTTTCAAAAATTCATCTGTGAGGAAGGGTCCAGACTATAACAAAACTGCAACCTATCTCTTCAAAGTTTATCATTACTGTGGCAGGTCTCTTGATAATTACCACTGCTCCCAATGTGTCTGTGCAATTGTACCTACTATGCCCTAACTTAAAGCTGATGCAGGCAATGTGATTTCTTTTTATTTGCAAGAAAATTAACCTAAATTGAAAGTATTTGAAGAATGTCAAGTTAGAAATTATTTTAAAAGTCTTAAAATTCATACTTCATATTTCCAGAGAAATGTGTTTTAAAAAGCAATTTTAATTTTTCTTATTTTAAATACAAATATTTCTAAAGCATTAATAAAATAAAGATGATTATAAAATAAATTTAAAGCAAAAGGATAATGATAAATGCTTCCTAATTATTTTATTCAAAATCTCTTCCTTTCTTATTCCATCTGCATCTACCTACCCTCTCATTCCTGTGTGCTTCCAATTCCTCAAGACACTACATATGTTCTCTTTAAATACAAATGTGACAAGCAATATCACCTCAAAGCCTCACTCTTGTAAAGCAGGAATCTTCTTCTTCTTCTTCTTCTTCTTCTTCTTCTTCTTCTTCTTCTTCTTCTTCTTCTTCTTCTTCTGGGAGCCAGTCCCAGCAAAGGTGTTTCTTCTTGGTCCTTCTTGAGGCAGCGGAGGGGGGAAGCGTCGGCGGGGGTAAGACTTTGTCTTACGGAAAGTTTAGGGTTGTTGTATAATAAAAGGTTTACTTATCTAAATCTAAGTTACTAGGCTAACATAGCTGACCTGCCTTCTGTGTTCCTCTGGAGCCAGAGACTGCAGTCTCAGGTATTTAACACCTCATCCTAAAACAGCAGGAGATTAAGTAAAGGGTTAATTGCTAGAGCCTTTTCCCTATTGTCCAGATGCCTCTTGCTTGTCAGTCTAGGGGGGAAGTTAGGAGCAATAAACTTCTAATGAACCTGGAGAAGAGAATAACACTTGTAGACAGAAAAATTTCTACATACGTGAATATGCATAATCTCACATAAATTCACACATACATCTTCATACATCTTCATACATAGATTCACACATACATCTTTCACGCAGTCAGCTGGGCCCAGCTTGCATGCATTCTCACAATTTCATACTTACACACGTACATGCACACATTCCCACAATTGCATACTTACACACACATCCATACTTACACATGCATATGGAGCAAAGACCAAGCACCGGTGCAGAAAGAACTCACTCATTCTGGATAAAAGATGGACTACAATATTTATTGCATGGAGAAAGAAAAAGCTTCCACCCTTTCAATGCTAAATGAATTAAATCCATGTTTGTAAGAAAAAGACTTTGTTTCTCTTAATAAGACTAATCCTGCTTTGTCCTTACCATGGGACCTGTCCTTTCCAATGGTAAGGAGAAGCCTGCCTGCTCCTTCTACTCTCTGCAACATCTTCTTTTTTCCTCTTTCTCTCTGCCTCCTGCACATTGTTATTCTCTTAGTTAGTTAATGTTACCTATAGTTTCTAAGTTATTCCACTCTGCATTATCCTTCTAGTCTTGTTCTCTTCTGACTAAAAAACTTCTCCTCAGTTCAGTTCTCCTCTCAGCTCTGTCCCTCTCATTCAGTTCTTCTGGTCTGACTTCTCTTTGTCCTCAGCCCTTAAACGTCTTTCCGAATGCATGATCACATGTTACAAAGTTCATCATAAGTTCACACAGAAAACCAAGTCCTAAATTGAAATAGAAGCTTACAACAGAGAATGTTTACATACATATCCATTAGGAGTAATTATCTAGCTATCACTTGTCTTCTCTACAGGTTCGTAGAAAGTTTAAAACCATAACTAAGTTATAAGTGACGTTTTGTATAGAAAAACCCAGTCAATATTTTACCTTCTGTCCTAACACCTATAATAAATCCTAGTTCCCTTTTTATGACCTTTAGTTAATTGTTTTACAACCTCTTGGAATGTGCTCTGAGTAGGAGAAAGTCTGGTTGCCATCTAAGAGCAATTAACTTGTGACACTTGGGAGACTGGCAGAGTTCTCATTGCAGTTTGGCTATAGGAGGGATCCATTAGAAAAGAGCTTAGTAATCACAGATATAATTTTAGGAATTCTTATAGGATCATCATTAAAACTAAAGTCATCTATTTGTCTACATAGCATCACTATAAGACATCTTCATGGATCTGCAAGGATCTGCTCCAAAGGAATGTGCTATTACTATTGATTATTAAAAATGTATAATAATAATAACAACAGGAAAAGCATATAAATAGCAGGAAATCTTTCCTAAAATTAGTCCCCCACAGCCTTGCTGAATGGGGGCTCACCTGTCGCAGATTATATAATAATCCGAGGCAGGCATTTCAGGATGAACATCTGCTAGTATATTAGCTTGTCCCATTATGGCTCCTGACATCTCTTCCCTTCGAATAATATAAATGAAGCGTATATATCTCTCTTTGAGCAATCCTTAATGGCAGACCCTAAACACTTGAAGATGACTGGAAGAAGAAACAGAAGCAAGATAACTAATCCTATAATAATTCCCAAATTTATAAGAAAATTCCATAAAGAATTATCCTTAACAAAATATATGATTGAGTATGAAAAATAATCAGCCAGTTCTGCTGCTGAAGAACTCTTAAGTCTGGAATGACTGATGGCACTGATCTGGGAATGCAAAGTGTTCATATCAATAGCAAGTTGTGAAATGTTCCACACACCATGTAGATGTGCTTTTATCCGTTTCTAAGACATTTCTGACTCATTGTAGGGCCGAGGGGTGACATAAATCCACTTAAAATTGGCATGACATGAAGTAGTTAGACTATTTAAATATTTTGAGCCTTAATTCCTATGTAAAGCATGGTTCCCTCTAGAGCATTGGCTCTATCTGTTAAACCTCTATCAATTCTATCCTGAGTAATCAGTGCTAAAGAAATAATTTTTGTCAATGAATTAAAGTGGTTAGCAGTGTAAATCTGTTGGACTAGGGAGGCAGCAGAAAATGCAACTCACCCTAAGATAGCAATTAAAGCAGTAATGTCTAAGATAAGCCCAGTAATAAATCTCTTAGGTCAAGAAAGAAAATTTACAGTCTATACCAAAGCAGACAAAGCAAAAGCATTACATCAAGACAGTGAGAAAGCAATAGGTGACAAAATATAAAGCAGCTGGTATACAATGAAAAAAAGAATATGACACAATGGTGATATTGTACAATAGGTCAAAATAGCATTCTAGTAGAAAATGATAGATAACAGATTTATATTTAACAATTTTATATCCCCTATATCCCCTGGGTATAGAATTAAAAGTCCAATTAGATGCAATCAGGAACTGTGTCTTCAATGTCTCCTTTTGCTGGGGTCACTGGGGTCTGCAGATGGTGATGGCTCTGAAGTACGCTTGAAGGAAGTGGCAGGTGTGGAAGTCTCTGTCCCTGGAGAGGGTCTAACACAATCAGGTGGTCTGGCATCTACAGGGTCCTGTAAATATATAAACAGAGCTTCTCCCGGAAAAACATCCAGTCTTTTTTATTATCCAGTTAGTAGGTATTTATTTTAGAAGAGGCTTGAAAAGTTTGAAAGTTGACTTTTTCTTTTTCTTTTCTTTTCTTTTTTTTCTTTTCTCTCTATTTTTTTTTAAATATCTATGCACAGTAAAAATTCATATTTAGTTAGATAGGCTCGCTATTTAAAACCAGTCATGAGGGGTCATAAGCAATTTAAATGCCAAAGGTTCCCATAAGTGACCATTGTCTTCTTTGTTATTCTCCATACTCGTTGGGAAACAGTCTACCGATTTACCCTGTTGCTGAGTTTGAGGTACACCAGCAGCAGTTCCCGTAGGCCCCTTTAGTTTCTTTTTAAGTTGTTCAAGGGGTCTTGTGGAATGACTTATATTTAAATGCTGCATGGTAGGCCATTTATGATTATGATATTTTGCTACTTTCTTTTCGGAGTAGATTCCTCTTCTGAAGTTGATATTTCCTCTCCTGACTCATTACTATTTTCTCCTGAATTACTTTTCTCAGACTTTTCCGTCAAGGCATAAACACTTTTCTTACATCCTGAGTGAGACTGTAGTAACAGGGTGCCCTCACAAGGAGGTGAATCTGTTTCCTGAATTCATATGACTTTTACATCATCTGCTAATGCCTTCCTAAGCGCATTCCAAATAGCAAACGCTATAAGAAGCATACCTAATCCTCCAGTCTCTGTAAACCAGTTTTTATTATCTAACCCTACTTTCTCCCATGTATCCCCTTTCTGGGAACTAGGGACTGACTGTACAAACTGAAGAAAGTCAGTCAGCTGGCTAGTGCTAACCTCAATGCCTTTTTTCTGGAGAGTATACTTTACAATATCTATAAAAAAACTCTCTGTCTCTAGATTCACTTTGACCCATGCTGATTCAGGTTGATGTTAGCAGTAGTTGTTGGAATCTCCCCTGATAGCTACAAACAATTTACACGTAACAGGAACAATATCAGAATGCAGGCCAGTGTTTAATACAAGCCAATAAAACTACTATAAGTGAAAACAGCTATGTAATTATCAATAACCTACTAGATGCCTTCTTTCAGGCCAAACATCTAGATTTAACTCTTAGAGCTAATTAACAACAACCGATCAGAGTGCCTTCTTTCAGGCTAGGGGTGCGGGTGGGGTTGTGAGACCTTATTTCAGGCCTGGGATTGCTTTCTTTCAAGCAAGGGTGTGGACAACTGCTTTCTCTCAAGCAGGGGGGCTTTCTTTCAAGCCGAGGGGGGGCTGCTTTCTCTCAAGCAGGGGGGGGCTTTCTTTCAAGCCGAGGGGGGGGCTGCTTTCTCTCAAGCAGGGGGGGCTTTCTTTCAAGCCGAGGGGGGCTGCTTTCTCTCAAGCGGGGGGGCTTTCTTTCAAGCCGAGGGGGGCTGCTTTCTCTCAAGCAGGGGGGGCTTTCTTTCAAGCCGAGGGGGGGCTGCTTTCTCTCAAGCAGGGGGGGCTTTCTTTCAAGCCCGACACACACATTACTCGCCTCTCCTTTTAGACGAGATTCTAGCTTTTCCCAGTTACATACAGAATTTTGGGGACTTACCTCAAGAAGTCCCTGTTCAAGGCGCCATTAATAATGCTGGGAGCCAGTCCCAGCAAAGGTGTTTCTTCTTGGTCCTTCTTGAGGCAGCGGAGGGGGGAAGCGTCGGCGGGGGTAAGACTTTGTCTTACGGAAAGTTTAGGGTTGTTGTATAATAAAAGGTTTACTTATCTAAATCTAAGTTACTAGGCTAACATAGCTGACCTGCCTTCTGTGTTCCTCTGGAGCCAGAGACTGCAGTCTCAGGTATTTAACACCTCATCCTAAAACAGCAGGAGATTAAGTAAAGGGTTAATTGCTAGAGCCTTTTCCCTATTGTCCAGATGCCTCTTGCTTGTCAGTCTAGGGGGGAAGTTAGGAGCAATAAACTTCTAATGAACCTGGAGAAGAGAATAACACTTGTAGACAGAAAAATTTCTACATACGTGAATATGCATAATCTCACATAAATTCACACATACATCTTCATACATCTTCATACATAGATTCACACATACATCTTTCACGCAGTCAGCTGGGCCCAGCTTGCATGCATTCTCACAATTTCATACTTACACACGTACATGCACACATTCCCACAATTGCATACTTACACACACATCCATACTTACACATGCATATGGAGCAAAGACCAAGCACCGGTGCAGAAAGAACTCACTCATTCTGGATAAAAGATGGACTACAATATTTATTGCATGGAGAAAGAAAAAGCTTCCACCCTTTCAATGCTAAATGAATTAAATCCATGTTTGTAAGAAAAAGACTTTGTTTCTCTTAATAAGACTAATCCTGCTTTGTCCTTACCATGGGACCTGTCCTTTCCAATGGTAAGGAGAAGCCTGCCTGCTCCTTCTACTCTCTGCAACATCTTCTTTTTTCCTCTTTCTCTCTGCCTCCTGCACATTGTTATTCTCTTAGTTAGTTAATGTTACCTATAGTTTCTAAGTTATTCCACTCTGCATTATCCTTCTAGTCTTGTTCTCTTCTGACTAAAAAACTTCTCCTCAGTTCAGTTCTCCTCTCAGCTCTGTCCCTCTCATTCAGTTCTTCTGGTCTGACTTCTCTTTGTCCTCAGCCCTTAAACGTCTTTCCGAATGCATGATCACATGTTACAAAGTTCATCATAAGTTCACACAGAAAACCAAGTCCTAAATTGAAATAGAAGCTTACAACAGAGAATGTTTACATACATATCCATTAGGAGTAATTATCTAGCTATCACTTGTCTTCTCTACAGGTTCGTAGAAAGTTTAAAACCATAACTAAGTTATAAGTGACGTTTTGTATAGAAAAACCCAGTCAATATTTTACCTTCTGTCCTAACACCTATAATAAATCCTAGTTCCCTTTTTATGACCTTTAGTTAATTGTTTTACAACCTCTTGGAATGTGCTCTGAGTAGGAGAAAGTCTGGTTGCCATCTAAGAGCAATTAACTTGTGACACTTGGGAGACTGGCAGAGTTCTCATTGCAGTTTGGCTATAGGAGGGATCCATTAGAAAAGAGCTTAGTAATCACAGATATAATTTTAGGAATTCTTATAGGATCATCATTAAAACTAAAGTCATCTATTTGTCTACATAGCATCACTATAAGACATCTTCATGGATCTGCAAGGATCTGCTCCAAAGGAATGTGCTATTACTATTGATTATTAAAAATGTATAATAATAATAACAACAGGAAAAGCATATAAATAGCAGGAAATCTTTCCTAAAATTAGTCCCCCACAGCCTTGCTGAATGGGGGCTCACCTGTCGCAGATTATATAATAATCCGAGGCAGGCATTTCAGGATGAACATCTGCTAGTATATTAGCTTGTCCCATTATGGCTCCTGACATTCTTCTTCTTCTCTTCTCCTTCTCCTCCTTCCCTTTCCCAGTCCCCTCCTTCTCCTCATTTCTTTCTCCTCCTCCTCCTCCTCCTCCTCCTCCTTCTCCTCCTCCTTTCTCTACTTCTTCTTGTACTCACAGGCCACTTACCAGTGTTCTTCAGAGGTATAGGTTTGAGATTCCCATAAATTTGGGTTTTGCTCTGCTCTTTTAGATGCCATGAGAAACAGCATTTTCCTGGCACTTCCATTGAAAATACTTTTGGCTCACATTGTGTGGCCTTTTAGTCATGGGGTGTATACACAGAACTGGGATAAAAAGGGAGCAAAGAGAAACTACAGCTTGCCAGCTGAATCCAAAGTCCCAGTAATTGGGTTTCATCTGAGTCAAAGGAAGGGACACAGAGAACTGTCATGACTTGATTCCAGGAAATAATGTCTTGGTGCTCTCTGTGGTCCATTCTCACTGCTGCTCTAGAAAAGCATTATGGCAGATAACACATTTAAAGATCTTCCTTGCATTTAATTAGCAACAAGGCCATTGTTTTCAAGTAGAATTTTACTTACCACTTTCAAAGTTTTCAGTGCACTGCAAAGTTTGGTAGAGAAAAGGAAGAAGGATGGAGAATGAGCTTTGTCACCAGACACTGTTTAAATAGTATATACAGATCATACTGATCAAAACCACATGAAGACAAATGTTCTTCATTAGTTCTTAGAAGTGAGAACAAAATACTCATGGGAGGATATACTGAGACAAAGTATGAAACAGAGACTGAAGAAAATGCTATCCAGAGACTGTTCCACCTGGGTATTCATCCTATATGCAGTCACCAAACCCAAACACTATTGTGAATGCCAACAAGTGCTTGCTGACAGGACCTGATATAGCTGTCTCCTGAGAGGCTCTGGCAGTTTCTGACAAATACAGAGGGGAGTGCTCTCAGCCAACCACTAGATTGAGTATTGGGTCACCAATGGAGGAGTTAGAGAAAGGACTGGAGGAGCTGAATGGGTTTGCATCCCATAGGAAGAACAAGAATATCAACTATTCAGCACTTCCCAGAACTCCTAGGAACTAAACCACCAACCAAAGAGTACACATGGAGGGTCCCATAGCTCCAGTGACATAGGTAACAGAGGAAGTCCTTGTCAGACATTAATGGAGGAGAGGCCCTTACTTCTGTGAAGACTCGATGCCCCAGTGTAGAGGAATGAAGGTGGAAGTGGGTGGGTGAGTGAGTGAGCACCCTCACAGAAGCAAGAGGAGGGAGAATGGGATAGGGCAGTTCCAGAGGGAAAACCAGGAAATGGGATAACAATTGAATGTAAATAAATAAAATATGAAAAAGAAAGTGAATCACGCATGCCCTTTCCTTGCTATCAAAAATAATGCAATGCGTGTAGAACCAGGCACAACTTCCTAGACCCCTTTGCTCAACTTTTGGAAATGGAGTATGTTTATCATTGCCTTTGCCTTGTTTGGTAAATTGACAGCTACTCTAAGCCAACAATCCCACATAGTTTTAAATATTATTTGGTGACAAGTTGTTCCAATTTTGAGAACATGAAGAAACTAAAAGCCAACAATATAAAATATTGTGTGGACAATTAATATATGAGATACAATGGCCGACCTTCTTGGGTACAGTCAAAACATTCATCATAGCAAAATATATAAGGATAAATATGCACATGTATATATTAAGATTTTATATATAGATAGATAGATAGATAGATAGATAGATAGATAGATAGCAATAGTATAATTACTTATATAATATGTTAACATAGATACAGAGTATATAATAACCTTATCTAATATCTAAACTGTTATTACTAGTTGTTATACATGGCCAGTAGATTTAACATTTTAACTATTAAATTTGTTATCTTTAAGATTTTTAAAATATTAACAACTAAGCTGCAATTAATAGCTTACTTGTAAGGAAAAATTTACTAATACCCACAAACCACCTAGCTGGGAAATTTGACAAAGCTCTCAGACTTACTTGATCAGATACATGCAGTATGCAGGAACTCCCCATGACTTAACTGATATGTTTGTTTATAAAATAATGAGAGAAAGAGAGAGAGAGAGAGAGAGAGAGAGAGAGAGAGAGAGAGAGAGAGAGAAGAGAAGAGAAGGGAAGAGAAAGGAAGGGAAGGGAAGGGAAGGGAAGAAAGGGAGGGGAGGGGAGGGGAAGGGAAGGGAGGAAGGAAGGAAGAGAAGGAAGGAAAAAGGAAGAGAAGAGAAGGGAAGGGAAGGGAAGAGGGAAGAGAAGAGAAGAGAAGAGAAGAGAAGAGAAGAGAAGAGAAGAGAAGAGAAGAGAAGAGAGGAGAGGAGAGGAGAAGAGAAAAGAGAAGTAGAGGCAGGCCATGAGCATATGTAGAACGAGGGAGAAGGAAATGGGGAAGGGGGGACAGAGCAGGAGCAGGAGCAGGAAGGCAAGAGCAAGAGAGAGAGAGAGAGGAAGGGGCAAGCATCCCCTTTTATAGTGAGTCAGGCATACCTGGCCATTGCCAAGTAACTGTGGTGGAGCTTAGACAAAATGTTAACTGCCCTCCAAGTATTTATTATTCCAAGGCATAGGATGGTCACTTTGCTGAATTCCAAAAGGATAAATGGCAATCAATCACTTAACTCATACTTCTTTATGTTGTATCTTGTGTCTCCCTTGAACATTGTTTTCAATTTCACAAACCATTCCCACAATGGAATACATGTGCAAGTCCATTTTATTCTATTATTATTATTATTATTATTATTATTATTATTATTGCACTCATTTAAATGTTTAGTTAAATTTTGTGATGAGTCCTTCATGTCCTGGGGTTTTCTCTATTGGAAAACTTTCACTGGTGTTTGAAGGGCACTGATGGCTACAGTTCTGTTAAACTGTTCATATCATGTTGATACAATTTTGGTAGGTTTTACTGTTTAGGAATTTGTTTCTTCTAGATTTTCAAGTGAGCAATGTTGATTCTACGTATTTTTGTATCTATTTTTATTAATGTCTACATTAGCACTTACTACTTCTATCATATACAATTGAATTGGGGTTATCTTGGTTTTATGATTTAGAGATGCATTGTTCAGTTATTTAGGATCTTTGTAAAATTTTTAGAAATAATCTTTGTTTACATTTCAAATGTCCACTTACCTGGTTCCCCTCCCCCAAAAGTCTCATAATTCATCTTTCCTCCCCCTGTTCCCCAATTAACCTTCTCCTGCTTCCCTGGTCTGGTATTCCCCTACACTGCAGCATCAAGCCTTCCCCAGAACAGGGTCCTGTCCTCCCTTTGATGTCCAACAAGGCCATCCTCTGCTGCCTATGCATCTGAAGCCCTGGGTAACTCCATGTGTACTCTTTGGTTGATGGTTTGTCCCTGGCAGTTCTGGAAGTATAGGGTGGCTCATATTGTTGTTCCTCCTATGCTGCTGCAATCCCCTTCAGCTCTTGAGTCCTTTCTCTAGATCCCCCATTCAGGACTCAGTGCTCAGTTTAATAGCTCACTGACAGTGGCCCCCTCTATATTTGTCATGCACTAGCAGAGCCTCCCAGGTGACAGCTATATCCAGCTTTGGTCAGCAAGCACTTGTGGGCATCCAAAATAGTATCTGAGTATTGTAGCTGTATATGTGATGGATTCCCAGATGGGGCAGTCTCTGGATGGTCTTTCTGTCAGACTCTGCTCCACACTTTGTCTCTGTATCTCCTGTGGGTATTTTTCTCCCCCTTCTAAGAAGGGCCAGAATATCCATAATTTGTTTCTTTCTTCTTGAGCTTAATTTGATATGTGAGTTATGTCTTTGGTATTCCAAGCATCAGGGTTAATATCCACTTATCAGAGAGTGCATACCATGTGTATTATTTTGTGATTGGGTTACCTCACTGAGGATAATATTTTCCAGTTCCACCAATTTACCTAAGAATTTCCTGAATTCATTATTTTTAATAGCTGAGTAGTATTCCATAGTGTAAATATACCACATTTTCTGTATCCATTCCTTCGTTGAGGAACATCTAGGTTCTTTCCAGCTTCTGGCTAATATAAATAGAGCCTCTATGAACATAGTGGAGCATATGTCCTTATTACATGCTGAGGAATCCTCTGGGTATACGCCCAGGAGTGGTATAGCATGGTCCTCCTATAGTATTATGCCCAATTTTCTGAGGAACCACCAAACTGATTTCCAGAGTAGTTGTGCCAGCTTACAATCATACTAGCAATAGAGGAGTGTTCTTATTTCTCCACATCGTCTCCAGCATTTGCTGTCCCTTGAGTTCTTGATCTTGGCCATTCTGACCAGTATGAGGTGAAATCTCAGGATTGTTTTGATTTGCATTTTCCTGATGACTATGGATGTTGAACATTTCTTTAGATGCTTCTCAGCCACTCAATATTCCTCAGGTATAAATTATTTGTTTAGCTCTGTACCCTATTTTTAATGGGTTACTTGGTTCTCTGGAGACTAACGTCTTTAGTACTTTTTACATATTGAATATTAGCCCTCTGTTGGATGGCAGGTTAATAAACATCTTTTTGAAATTTGTTGGTTGCTGGTTTGTCCTACTAACAATGTCTTTTGCCTCACAGAAACTTTGTAATTTTATGAGGTCCCATTTGTCAATTCTTGATCTTAGAGCATAAGCTATTGGTGTTCAGTTTAAGAAATTTTCCCCTGTGCCCATGTCCTCAAGAGTCTTATCCAATTTCTTTCTATTAGTTTCAGTGTGTCTGGTTTTATGTGCAGGTCCTTGATACACTTGGACTTGAGCTTTGTACAAGGAGATAAGAATGGATGATTTGCATTCTTTTGCATGCTAACCACCAGTGGAAGCAGCACCATTGGTTGAAAAGGCTTTTTTTTCCATTGGATGGTTGTAGCTCTTTTGTCAAAGGTCAAGTAACCATAGGTGTGTTGGTTCATTTCTGCATATTCAACTCTATTTCAATGATCTCCCTGCCTGTCACTGTACCAATACCATGCACTTTTTAACACTATGGCTCTGAAGTACTACTTGAGTTCCAGGATACAGATTCATTCCACCAGAAGTTCTTTTGCTGTTGACAATACCTTTTAGCTATCCTGGGTTTTTTGTTTTTCCAAATGAATTTAAGAATTGATTTTTCTAACTCTATGAAGAATTGAGTTGGGATTTTGATGGGGATTGCATTGAATTTGTATATTACTTTTGGCAAGTTGGCCATTTTTACTCTATTTATCCTGCCAACCCATGAGCATAGAAGATCTTTCCATCTTCTGAGGACTTTGATTTCTTTCTTCAAAGACTTGAAGTTCTTGTCATACAGGTTTTTACACGTGTTTAGTTAAAATCACACCAAGATATCTTATATTGCTTGTGACTATTGTGAAGGCTGTCATTTCCCTAATTTCTTTCTCAGCCTCTTTATCCTTTGAGTATAGGAAGGCTACTGATTTGTTTGAGTTAATTTTGTATCCGGCCACTTTGCTGAAGTTGTTTATCAGCTGTAGGAGTTCTCTCCTGGAGTTTTATGGGTTGCTTAAGTATACTAACATATCATTTGCGCATAGTGATAGTTTGACTTCTTACTTTTCAATTTGTATCCCTTTGACCTCCCTTTGTTGTCTAATTGCTCTAGCTAGAACTGCAAGTACTATATTGAATAACTATGGAGAGAGAGGGCAGCCTTGTCTAGCCTGAGATTTTAGCAGGATTGTTTCAAGTTTCCCTCCATTTAGTTTGATGTTGGCTATTAGTTTGTTGTATATTGCTTTTACTATGTTTAAGTATGAGCCTTGAGTTCTTGATCTTTGAAAGAGTTTTAACATGAAAGGATGCTGAATTTTGTCAAATGATTTTTCACCATCTAATCAAATGACCGTGTGTTTTTTAAATTTGTTTATATAGTGGATTACATTGATGATTTCCATATATTGAACCATCCCTGTATCCCTGGGATGAAGCCACCTTGATCATGGTGAATGATCATTGTGATGTTTTCTTGGATTTGGTTGGCAAGAATTTTATTGGCTATTTTTGCATCGATATTCAAAAAGGAAATTGGTCTGAAGTTCTCTTTCTTTGATGGATCTTTGTGTGGTTTTAGTATCATCATAATTGTTGCTTCATAGAATGAGTTGGGTAGTGTTCCTTCTGTTTCTATTTTGTGGAATAGTTTGAAGAGTATTGGTTTTAGGTCTTCTCTGAAGGTCTGATAGACTTCTGCACTAAAACTATGTGGATCCGTGCTTTTGGGGGTTGGGAGAATTTCAATTACTGCTTCTATTTCTGTAGGGGTTCTGCAACAGTTTAGATGGTCTATCTGACCCTGATTTAAGTTTGGTATCTGTCCAGAAAATTGTCCATTTTATCCAGATTTTCTAGTTGGGTTGAGTATAGGCTTTTGTAGTAGGATCTGATGATTTTTTTTTATTTCCTCAGTTTTTGTTGTTATATCTCCCATTTCATTTCTTATTATGTTAATTTGGATACTGTCTCTGTGCGCTTTGCATAGTCTTTTTAGAGGTTTATCTATCTTCTTGATTTTCTCAAAGAACCAGCTCCAGGTTTTGTTCAATCATTGTATGGTTCTTTTTGTTTCTACATGGGTGATTTCATCCTGTGTTTGATGATTAGCTGGCTCTACTCTACATGAGTGTATTAGCTTCTTTCTGTTCTAGAGCTTTCAGGTGTGCTGTTAAGCTCTCTCCAGCTTCTTTTTGGAAGAACTCAGAGTTTTGAGTTTCCTCTTAGCATGCTTTCATTGTGTCCCATAAATTTGGGTATGTTGGCCTCAGGACATTGTGGACTGCTGGCGGCTGAGGTCAGGTGCATGGACAGAGACCTAGCTTAGCTTAGCATAGACAACCAGATCAGGCCCTTGCCAGCACCCAGAGCCAGAGGAGCTCGGCAGGAGATCTGTGCACCTACAGCTTAGTGGCTGGTTGCTAACCACTGGAGATTGGCTCACCGGGCTTGCAGTGAGGCTGCCATCTTGCCTCGGGACACTGCGGGCTGCTGGCAGCAGGGGTCAGCAAGGCTGTCATATTGCCTCAGGTCACTGCTGACCACTGGCAGCTGGGGTCAGGAGAACAGACACCCTCTACTACAGGAGCACCAAAAGCCAGGCTCACAGGAGCTTCAAACTCAAACCAGTAACAATAAGACCAACTAACTCCAGAGATAAACAGATGGCAAAAGGCAAACGTAGGAATGTTACTACAGATATCAAGGCAATATGGCACCATCTGAACCCAATTCATCAACCACAGCAAGTCCTGGATACCCCAACACACCAGAAAAACAAGAGTTGGATATAAAAGCACTGGTCATGATGCTGCTAGAGGAACACAAAAAAGACATAAACAAATTTCTTAAAGAAATGCAGGGGAACATCAATAGGGTAGAAGCTCTTACAATGCAAACACAAAAATCACTTAAAGAACTCTAGGAGAATATGGACCAACAGACAGAAACCAATAAAGGGGAAATGAGAAAATCACTTAGAGAAATGCAGGAGAACTTGAACCAATGGGCAGAAGTCATGAAAGAAGAAACACAAAAATCTCTTAAAGAATTGCAAGAAAACACAAACAAGTAAAGGAACTGAGCAAAACCATCCAAGAGCTGAACACAGAGGTAGAAACAACTAAGAAATCACAAAAGGAGGCAACTTTGGAGATAGAAAACCTTGGGAAGTAATCAGGGGTCGTATATGCAAATATCAACAACAGAATACAAGACAAAGAAGTAAGAATATAAGATGCTGAAAATACCATAGTAACCATTGACTCCACAGTCAAAGAAAATCCAAAATACAAAAGGCTTGTAACCCAAAACATCCAGGAAATCCAGGACACAATGAGAAGACCAAACCTAAGGATTATAGGGATAGATGAGAGTGAAGATCTATAACTTAAAGGGCCAGCAAATATCTTCAACAAAATTATGGAAGAAAACTTCCCCAACCTAAAGAGAGAGATGCCCATGAATATAAAAGAAGCCTACAGAACTCCAAACAGACTGGACCAGAACAGAAATGCGTACTGTCACATAATAATCAAAACCCCAAATGTACTAAACAAAGAAAGAATATTAAAGGCAGTAAGAGAAAAAGGCCAAGTAACATATAAAGGAAGACCTATCAGAATCACACCAGACTTCTCTCCAGAAACCATGAAAGCTAGAAGATCCTGGTTGAACCTCATGCAGACCCTAAGAGAACACAAATGTCAGCCAAGACTACTATGCCCAGCAAAACTCTCAATCAACATAGATGGAGAAATCAAAATATTCCATGACAGGACCAAATTTACATAATATCTTTCCACTAACCCAGCTCTGCAAAGGATAATAGGAGGAAAACTCCAATACAAGGAGGGAAACTGCACCCAAGAAAAAGCAAGATAGTAACCTTCCATCAAACTCAAAGGAAGATAACTACTCAAAAACAAAAATAACATCAAAAATGACAGGAAGAAATAATCACTATTCCTTAATATCTCTTAACATCAATGGACTCAATTCCCCAATAAAAAGACATAGACTATGTCAGACTGGATACAGAAACAGGACCCTACATTTTGCTGCATACAGGAAACACACCTCAGAGTCAAAGACAAACACTACCTTAGAGTAAAAGGCTGGAAGACAATTTTGCAAGCAAATGGTCGCAAAAACAAGCTGGAATAGCCATACAAATATCAGATAAAATTGACTTTCAACCCAAAGTCATCAAAAAAGACACAGAAGGTGACTTCTTGCTAGTCAAAGGAAGAATCCACCAAGAAGAACTCACAATTCTAAACATATACACTTCAAATGCAAGAGTACCCTCATTCGTAAAAGAAACTTAACTAAAGCTCAAAGCACACATTGCACCTAACACAATAATTGTGGGGGACCTCAACACTCCACTATCCTCAATGGACCAATCAGGAAAACAGAAACTAGACAGGGACACGGGGAAACTCATTGAAACATTGGACGAATTGGATTTAACAGATATATATAGAACATTTCATCCTAAAGAAAAAGATTATACCTTTTTCTCAGCACCTCATGGCACCTTCTCCAAAATTGACCATATAATTGGTCACAAGACAGACCTCAACAAATATAAAAAGATCGAACTAATCCCATGCCTCCTATTGGATCACCATGGAGTAAGAGTGTACTTCAATAGCAACAAAAACAACAGAAAATCCTCATACACATGGAGGCTGCACAATATTCTACTCAATGATACCTTAGTCAAGGAAGAAATAAAGAAAGAAATTAAATATTTTTTAGAATTTAATGAAAATGAAGGCACAACATACCCAAATCTATGGGACACAATGAAAGCAGTGCTAAGAGGAAAACTCATAGCCCTGGGTGTTTCCAAAAAGAAACAGGAGAGAGCATATAGTAAAAACTTAATGGCGCACCTGAAAGCTCTAGAACAAAAAGAAGCTATATCACCCAGGAGGAGTAGAAGACAGGAAATGATCAAACTCAGGGCTGAAAACAATCAAAATGAAACAAAGAGAACCATACAAAGAATCAACAAAACTAGGAGCTGGTTCTTTGAGAAAATCAACAAGATAGATAAACCCCTTGCCAGACTTACCAAAGAGCACAAAGACAGTATTCAATTTAACAAAATTAGAAATGAAAAGGGAGATATAACAACAGAAACTGAGAAAATTCAAAAAATCATCAGATCCTACTACAAAAGCCTATACTCAACACAACTGGAGAATCTGGAGGAAATGGACAATTTCCTAGACAGATACAAAAACCAAAATTAAATCAGGATCAAATAGATTGTCTAAAGGGACCAATAACCCCCAAAGAAATAGATGGAGTCATAGAAAGTCTTCCAAGCAAAAAAAGCACAGGACCAGATGGTTTTAGTGCAGAATTCTATCAGATTTTCAAAGAAGTCCTGATACCAATACTCTTCAAACTATTCCACAAAATAGAAACAGAAGGAACACTACCCAACTCATTCTATGAAGCCACAATTACCCTGATACCAAAACCACACAAAGACCAAACTAAGAAAGATAACTACACGCCAATTTCTCTTATGAATATCGATGCAAAAATACTAAATAAAATACTCGCCAACAGAATCCAAGAACACATCAAAACGATCATTCACCATGATCAAGTTGGCTTCATCCCAGGAATGCAGGGATGGTTCAATATATGAAAATCCATCAACATAATCCATTACATAAACAAACTCAAAGAAAAAAAACACATGGTCATCTCACTGGATGCTGAAAAAGCATTTGACAAAATTCAGCATCCTTTCATGCTAAAAGTCTTGGAAAGAACAGCAATTCAAGGCCCATATCTAAACATAGTAAAAGGAATTTACAGCAGACGAATAGCCAACATCAAGGTAAACGGAGAGAAACTTGAAGCCATCCCACTAAAATCAGGGACTGGACAAGGCTGCACCCTCTCACCATATCTCTTCAATATAGTACTTGAGGTACTAGCTAGAACAATTCGACAACATAAGGAAGTTAAAGGGATACAAATCAGAAAGGAAGAAGTCAGACTATAACTATTCACAGATGATAGGATAGTATACTTAAGTGACCCAAAAAACACTACCAGAGAACTCCTACAGCTGATAAACAACTTCAGCAAAGTGGCTGGTTATAAAGTCAACTCAAGCAAATCAGTAGCCTTCCTATACACAAAGGATAAGCAGGCCGAGAAAGAAATTAGGGAAATGACACCCTTCACAATAGCAACAAACAATATAAAGTATTTTGGTGTGACTCTAACTAAACAAGTGAAAGATTTGTATGACAAAAACTTCAGGTCTCTGAAGAAGGAAATTGAAGAAGACATCAGAAAATGGAAAAATTTTCCATGCTCATGGGTTGGCAGGATTAATATAGTTAAAATGGCAATCTTGCCAAAAACAATATACAGATTCAATGCAATCCCCAACAAATTCCAAACTCAGTTTTTTATAGAGTTAGAAAGAGCAATTCTCAAATTCATCTGGAATAATAAAAAACCCAGGATAGATAAAACTATCATCAACAGTAAAAGAACTTCTGGGGGAATCAATATCCAGGATTTCAATCAATACTACAGAGCAGTAGTGTTAAAAACTGCATGGTATTGGTACAGTGACAGGGAGGTGGATCAATGGAATAGGATTGAAGACCCAGAATTGAACCCACACATCTATGGCCAATTGATCTTTGACAAAGGAGCTGAAAACATCCATTGGAAACAAGATAACCTTTTCAACAAATGGTGCTGACTCAACTGGAGGTCAACATGCAGAAGAATGAGAATTGATCCACTCTTATCTCCTTGCACTAAGCTCAACTCCAAGTGGATCAAGGACCTCCACAAAAAACCAGACACACTAAAACTAATAGAAAAGAAACTGTGGAAGATCCTTGAGGACATTGTCTCAGGGGGAAAATTCCTGAACAGAACACCAATTGCTTATGCTCTAAGATCAAGAATAGACAAATGGGACTTCATAAAATTACAAAGTTTCTGCAAGGCAAAAGACACTGTCAAAAGGACAAATAGGCAACCAACAAATTGGAAAAAGGTCTTCACCAATCCCACATCTGACAGAGGGCTAATATCCAATGTATATGAAGAACTCAAGAAGTTAGACCCCATAAAACCAAATAACCCTATCAAAAAATGGGGTATAGAGCTAAACATATACTTTTCACCTGAAGAAATTCGGATGGCTGAGAAACACCTTAAAAAATGTTCAACATCATTAGTCATTAGGGAAATGCAAATCAAAACAACCCTGAGATTTCACCTCACACCAGTCAGAATGGCTAAGATCAAAAACTCAGGAGATATCAGGTGTTGGCAAGGATGTGGAGAAAGAGGAACACTCCTCCACTGCTGGTGGGACTGCAAGCTGGTACAATCAGTCTGGCGGTTTCTCAAAAAACTGGACATGATATTTCCGGAGGACCCAGCCATACCACTCTTGGGAATATACCCAGAAGATTCCCCAGCATGCAAGAAGGATACATGCTCTACTATGTTCATAGCAGTCTTATTTATAATAGCCAGAAGCTGGAAAGAACCCAGATGTCCCTCAACGGAGGAGTGGATACAAGAAATGTGGTATATATACACAATGGAGTACTATTCAGCCATTAGAAACAATGAATTCATGAAATTCTTAGAGAAATGGATGGAGCTGGAGAACATCATACCAAGTGAGGTAACCCAGTCTCAAAAGAATACCCATGGTATGCAGTCACTGATAAGTGGATATTAGCCTAGAATCTTGGAACACCAAAGACACAATTCACATACCAAATGACGTCTGAGAACAAGAAAGGAGTGGACACTGGTGCTGGAAAGGATCAAAGCATCAGTGCAGGGGAATACAAGAACAGGGAAGAGAGAAGGGGAATATGAGGGAGCAGGGGGAGGAAAAAGGGCATGTGGGACCTTTGAGGGGTAGGGAAACAGAAAAGGGGAAATGAATTGTAAATATAGAATATATCCAATAAAAAAAGTAAAAAAAAAAATTTGGGTATGTTGTGCCTTCATTTCCATTAAATTCTAAAAAGTAATTGATTTCTTTCTTTAATTCTTCCTTGACCAAGGTAAAATTAAGTAGAGAAATTTTCAGCTTGCATGTATATATGTGGGTTTTCTTTTGTTTTGTTTCTATTGAAGACCACCCTTGCTCCATAGTGATCTGATAAGAGGCATGGGATTAGTTCAATCTTGTTATATTTGTTGAGTTATGTTTTGTGAGCAATTATATTGTCAATTTTGGAGAAGGTACCATGAGGTACTAAGAAGAAGGTATATTCTTTTGATTTAGAATAAACTGTTCTATTGATATCTGTTAAATCTATTTGGTCCAAATTTTCTGTTAGTTTCAATGTGTTTAGTTTGTGCTTCCCTGATGTGTCCATTGATGAGAGTGGGGGGCTGAAGTCGCCCATAATTATTGTATAAGCTATGAAGTGTACTTTGAGCTTTAGTATAGTTTCTTTTACAAAAGAGGTTACCCTTGCATTTGGAGCATAGATGTTCAGAATTGAGAGTTCTTCTTGATATATTTTTCTTTTGATGTATATGACGTGTCCTTCCATGTTGTTTTTGGTGACTTTTGGTTGAAAGTCAATTTTATAGGATATTAGAATGGCTACTCCAGCTGGTTTCTTTTAACCATTTGCTTGGAAAATTGTTTTCCAGCCTTTTACACTGAGGAAGTGTTTTGTTTGACACTGTATGCACTGTTTCCTGTATGCAGCAAAAGGCTAGGTCCTGTTTACACATCCAGTCTGTTAGTCTATGTCTTTTTATTGGGGAATTGAGTCCACTGATGTTCAGAGATATTAAGGAAAAGGGATTATTGCTTCCTGTTATTTTCGATGTCATTTTTATGTTTGTTGATTATCTTTTTTGAAGAAGATTACTATCTTGCTTTTTCTAGGGTGTAGTTGCCTTCCTTATATTGGTGTTTTTCCATCTATTATCCTTTGTAGGGCTGGATATGTGGAAACATAATGTGTAAATTTGGAACATCTTGGTTTTTCCATCTATCGTGATTGAGATTTTGGCTGGGTATAGTAGTCTGGGCTGGCATTTGTGTTCTCTTAGTATCTCTATGACATCTGCCCAGGATCTTCTAGCTTTCATGGTCTCTGGAGAAAAGTCTGGTGTAATTCTGAAAGGTCTGCAATTATATATTACTTGACCTTTTTCCCTTACTGCTTTGAGTTCCTCCTTTACTTCTTTTAATATTCTTTCTTTGTTTAGTACATTTAGTATTTTGATTATTATGTGAAGGGAGGAATTTCTGTTCTGGTCCAGTCTGTTTGGAGTTCTGTATGCTTCTTGTTTGTCCATGGGCATCTCTCTCTTTGCCTAGGGATGTTTTCCTCTATAATTTTGTTGAAGATGTTTACAGGCTCTTTAAGTTGTAAATCTTTGCTCTCTTCTATACCTATAATCCTTAGGTTTGGTCTTTTCATTGTATCCTGAATGTTTTGTTTTACATACTTTTTGCATTTTGCATTTTCTTTGACTGTTGAGTCAATGCTTTCTGTGGTGTCTTCAAGACATCAAGAGATTCATTCTTCTATCTCCTTTTTTTTCTATATTCTTTGTTTACATTCCAAATGCCTTCTCCTTTCCCGGCTCTCAGCTCCCCATAAATCCCATAAGCCCTCTTCCCTATGCCCATTCCCCAATCACCCCCCTTCCATTTTTCTGTCCTGGTACTCAAATATGATGCTGGATCAAGCCTTTCCAGGAGCAGGATTCTCTCCTTCCTTCTTCTTGGGAATCATTTGATATGTTAATTGTGTCTTGAGCACTCAAAACTTCTGGGATAATTAATATCCACTTATCAGTGATTGCATTCCATGTGTATTCTTTTGTGATTGGGTTACCTAATTTAGGTTGATGTCTTAGTTAGGGTTATACTACTCTGAACAGACACCATGATCAATGCAAGTTTTATAGAAGATAATATTTAATTGGGGCTGGCTTACAGGCTCAGAGGTTCAGTCCATTGTCATCAAGGCAGAAACATGCCTGCTTCCAGGCAGATATGGTGCAGGAGGACCTGAAAGTTCTACATCTTCATCTGAAGACTGATTATGGAAGACTGACTTCCAGGCAACTAGGGAAGAGGTCTTAAGGCCACACCCACAGTTGCACACCTACTCCAACAAGGCCACATCTCCTACTATGGTTTCTCCCTGACCAATCATATACAAACCCATCACAAATGATATTTTCCAGTTCCAACCATTTGCCTAAAAATTCCATGAATTCATTGTTTTTATTTGCTGAGGAGTATTCCATTGTGTAAATATACCACATTTGCTGTATCCATTCCTCCATTGAGGGATATCTGGGTTCTTTCCTGCTTCTGGATATTATAAATAAGGCCACTATGAACATAGTGGGGCATGTGTCCTTATTGCATGCCAGGGAAGCCTCTGGGTATATTCCCAGGAGTGGTATAACAGGGTCCTCCAGAAATGTCATGCCCAGTTTTCTGAAGAACTACCAGACTGATTTCCAGAGTGGTTGTACCAGCTAGCAATCCCACCAGCAGTAAAGGAGTGTTCCTCTTTTCCACATCCTTGCCAACACCTACTGTCTCCTGAGTTTTTAATCTTAGCCATTCAAATGGAACCTCATAAAATTACAAAGTTTCTGTAAGGCAAAGGACACTGTCAAAAGGACAAAATGGCAACCAACAAATTGGGAAAAGATCTTTACCAACCCTACATCCAACAGAGGGCTAATATCCAATATATGCAAAGAACTCAAGAAGGTAGACTCCAGAGAACCAAATTACCCTGTTAAAAAATAGGGTACAGAGCTAAACAAAGAACTTTCACCTGAAGAATTTTGAATGGCTGAGAAGCACCTTAAGAAATGTTCAACATCATTAATTATTAGGGAAATGCAACTCAAAACAACCCTGAGATTTCACCTCACACCAATCAGAATGGCAAAGATTAAAAACTCTTCTATCTCTTGTATTCTGTTGTTGATGTTTACATCTATGACTCCTGATTTCTTTCCAAGGTTTTCTCTCTCCAGAGTTGTTTCCCTTTGTAATTTCTTTGTTGTTTCTACTTCTACTTTTAGATCCTGAATGGTTTTATTCAGTTTCTTCACTAGTATGTTTGTGTTTTCTTGTAATTCTTTAAAGAATTTTTGTATTTCCTCTTTCAGGCTTCTACCTGTTGACCCATGTTCTCCAGTATTTCTTTAAGAGATTTTTGTGTTTCCTTTTTAAGGGCTTCTACTTGTTGACTCATGTTCTGCTGTATTTCTTTAAGAGAGTTATTTATGTCCTTCTTGAAATCCTCTATCAGTACCAATGAGATGTTTTAAATCCAGATTTTGCTTTTCTGGTGTGTCGAGGTATCCAGGATTTGCTGTTGTGGGAAAGCTTGGTTCAGATGGTGCCATGCTGCCATGGTTTCTGTTGGTAATGTTCTTGCGTTTGCCTTTAGCCATCTGGTTATCTCTGGTGTTAGCTGGTGTGGCTGTCTCTGAAAGTGGTTTGTCTGTCATGCAAGCCTCTGTATCTATGTTCCTGGGAGACCCATTCTTTTTGTGTACACAGGTATATAGGTACTCCTGTGAGATCTGCTTTTTCATGGTTGTTTTGGGGTATGTAGCTCTGTGGCCCCATCAGTTCTGGGTGTGGGCAGAAATCAGAATACTCCTGTTCCAGGTTGTTCTTAGGATCTTGTATCCTCAGATTAAAAACTCACTTGTTTGTTTGTCCTCAGGGTATCTGGCTGCTACCTCTGAGTTGCAGGGGTGGTCCCACCTGTGCTGTCTCTCTGCACTCCTGAATGGTTAACTAAGTCCATAAGCCAGTTGGGTATGACAGGCTGTACCAGAGGATGGTGCCAATCTGGAGACAAAAACCAGGGGGCTTCTGCTTGAGGTTTCAGGATATGATCCTGTGAGCTCTGGGGGTGGTTCTATCTGTGTTGTCAGGCCTCTCCCTACTCCTGGGTGGTTAGTTACCTCTGTGTGCCTCTTGGTTATGATGCCCTGTGGCAGAGGATGGTCCCAAGCCAGAGAAAGGAACCAGAAAGCTTCTGCCAGTAGGTTCTGGAGGTGATCCTCTGACCTGTGCTGACTGTCTTCTCTGCACCACTGGGTGCTGAGCTACATTCCTGTACCACTTGGATATCCATTTAAGTTTTATAATCAGTAATTCAATTGCCTTATGAAATTAGCTTCCTCCTCACACTGGACCAATTAATTTTGTTAAAATAATACAGTCTCTTAGACTCAACTATACTGAATGTCTATGCTATTTGCTGTCAAAACAGACACCGTATTTTATTTATGAGTATGAAAATCTATTTCTTCCAGTTTTTCAGTTTTCCTACCACATAGTATCATAATTTAGATGTCCACAATATAACATTGATTTCAGCAATGACTGCCTTATGACATCATCTAAGCATGAGTCCCAAACAACTCACCATTGCCTTCAGTAGCAATGCAAATGACAATTAGGTATTCTCCTTAAAGAAACTTGATTGGAACCTTTTCAACTAAGGAATCTATTACAAAGATCAGGAATGATGGCCAATGAACACACAAATTAAAGCATTTTTTTGTACTAACATTGTTCCTTTAGCATAACTTAACACACTCTGATGGTGGCACTAATCTTCCTATCTTTTTTTATTCTTCCTTTTTCTTGGAAGAATAAACTTTCTCAAAGTATTAGGCATAATTAAGCAAGATGCCAACATCATTGCTCTTGTTATTTTAGTAAGAAAATGCTGTAGTTGGAGGAAAATTCTTCCAGGAATGGTTAAAATAATATAAAAAATTTTTAAGTGCTCATGGGTTTTAGTTTTCTTAACTGAGTGATAATTTTAACTTTTCTTTTTTTTCTTCTGTCCTATACAAACCCATTCCTTTCTATGATAAGTTAATATATCATTTTCTATATAATATAATGTAGACTAAATGATTCTCAATGTATAATAAGCATTATATTTTATCTTGGTTGCTTGTGTCATAATTGTGACAAAATACTTGTCTGAAAAATTTTAATGAAGGAAATGTATGTTCTGGAAAAGACTGGGTAGGGGTTGGGGACAACCAGTTTGTCACATTGTATCTGCACTCAGGTAGCAGAATCAATAGGAACAGGAAGTGGCCCAGAGTGTAAAGCATTAAGTATCATCCCTAGTGATTCACCTCCTCCATTAAGGATCCACCTCTTAATGGTTCTACAACCTTGACAAATAGTCAATAGGGGCCAAGTGTTTAAGTATATAGAGGACATTTCATGTTCAAATCACAACATACCTCATAATAAAGTCCATGGCTATTGTCAAGTATCATTTAAAATAGTGGGCATGTTCTGAATGCCTACCCCCTGCTCCTACTATTGTCCTTCAAATGTGTACTTTGTCCTTGTCCAACACTAAAAGAGGAACCAGATGGAACTGGGAAACTAGTGTGTGTAAAATTGCAGAATAAAATTGTGAAAAGACTCAGTAGAAGAAGCTCAATGTCAAAGAGATAGATATATTGGGAACTACTGCTTTTCTAAAATCCATGAGTCTCACATAAGAGGTTGGTGAACAACTTGGGAAGTGTATTAGATCTGCAATATCTCATATGCAGAACACAGAGAAAGGGTAAATCAGCCCCAGATGAAGCAGAAAAATAAAGGCAGACAAGTGTACTTCTTGTTAGCCATGATAAGGACTGTGTTCTTCAGAGTGATAGCTGTTGATATTATAAGATAATATGGAAAAAAGTGTCAACTTTGAAGCATAAACTCAATGGAATGTTACAGTTCTTTAATTCAGTTATTTTTCTATTTGATAATTTACCAATAACTTAGATAAAAATATAAAGGCAATCCCAGACCAAGTAACAGGCAGCACAATCCTGGAAATCACCAAAAATACAAAAATTAAAATCCAAATGTAGTTCAAAAAGTCAGATTGCTGACCTAAAATTAAACAGCAAACCCTGGAGAGCTAAATGTAAAATTTTGAATCAATGAACAATTAAGTTTAAAGGCCAGTGCGAGAGCTGGCTTTTTGGCAGTCCTTGTGAACATGTCTAAATGTGTTGGCTTGTGCAAGTCACAGTATGGTATGGTGTCATGAGAGAGCCAAAAAATCTCAGAATCAGCTAAGATAAATAAATAGTGGAGGAGTCTGGCAACCCTTGTTGGGCATTGAACTTGAACAGGCGTATTCTATCAAAAGTTGGTCATTTATACACTATGAAGCCTCTAGATAAAGACAAACTGTAGTGAGGGAAACCAAAATGAGATCATTCCACTAACTAGAAAACATAAAATCTGTCAGACAAATTTAAGAAGATTAGGCACTGGTACATTCTGATGGGAAAAGCTTTTCCATATTAGAAAATTCAAGTAGAGGTTATAAGGAAAATTTTTCAAGGTTTTCTGCAGGGATCTCTTTTGAGGGAAAGAAAAGTACAAACTAAGGAGATGACGTTGGCATTCTCTGCCAATCCTAAATAAGCAACAATTCTCTGGATGCTTTATTTTTCTGTCTGCTAAATATCTACACCCTCTTATACATGTGGCAAATTTCTTACTCTAATTGTCTTGGTGAGACTGGCCCTTCCTCCAAGTACAGAGTGTAAAACTACCCAGTCCTTATTTCATGCACTCTATTGTGCAGAGTAAACAAAATTGAGTTCAGTCACCAAGAGGTACCTGCTCTAGAATTTGTTTAGTAACTTAATGAGGCAAGAAGAGAATCCATTTGGTAAGCAGGTGGCTCTATAAAACTTGGGTACATTAAACTGTGGGCCTTGGAAGGAATGATTTGTAGCCCCTTTCAAACTGGGGTGCTGACTGCAGTCCAGTCTTCTTTGCCAATTTTTTTTAACGCAGGCCCCATGTCTTTCCAGTGTTCTGCTTTTCACAATGTCATTCCAATAATCTATTTTTACCTTAAGATATTACCTAGATTTTTTTCTAGTTTATGTAGTAGCATAACATAACTGATATACTGTCAATTGTATTTTCAACTGAATTGTAAACATCCACATTTCTATGAAACAGTGAAGGACAACAGAGTCCAGATTCTAGGGTGAAACTCATAACAGTTATGTTCAGTCTTGCCAAGGGAGTGGCTGATAGACCAAGAACCTAAATTTGAAACAAAGCAGGATATTATATAAGTTAAAAATATCATTGAAAATATTTGTAGTCCATCTTCATATCATGGGTTCCAAATTCACATACTTGTTCACTCACAAATAAGTATTTCCAACTCCCAAAACAGTACTTTTGCATTTTGTGGTTCCATTGCACATGTGCAGGTCAGTGAGAAAATTTGAATTACAATCTGTACACCTTCAGCTGAGACATCAGCTGTGTGGCTCCCAGCCTTTTCAGATTAGATGTCACACAAGAGGGTCCTCTTGAAAGTAGGTTTAGTGTTACACAGTTTTCCATGTCTGTGCTTTTTGCTGGTGACCTTTCTGATTTTGTAAAGCTGATTTTGTAGCAAGCACTGTGCTATTGAAGTATCTGACATGATAAACACAAGAAGGCTCTGAGAAATCACTGGTTGTGGGTGTACTGCATTCAGGCATGAGTTACTATTTCATTGGCAGTGAATTCAAAGTCAATAAATCAACAAACCATTGCTGTATTGTCTCTGAGAAAGAGTGACTTAGTGGTTACTAACTCAATATCTACTCATATTTTAGGGCATAGCATTCACAACCAACTTCACTGTAGAAGAAGAGGCCAGTCAATGGCTGTGTAAGTCCTTCTTACATACTAAAAGTAAAGAAGAAATAAATCCTAATCTTCTCATCCCAAATCTAGGAAACGCTTTCATAGGAAAATATGAGTTTTACAAAGTCAGGGACATGACAAGTTGTTGTGAGCTTCCAGAATAAATTACAGAGGTTGATACAATTGGCATTCATATTCAATTGAATTATTCATATTCAATTCATTGTTCATTCAAGTCATATTCAATTATTGTTTCTCAGGGAATGATCTCCACACCCAACTTCAAAACCCAGGATAAATGACTATTTCTCCATGGGCAGTGAGTGAAAACCCCAGGAGAAAAGAAGTTAGAAAAGAGCTGATTTAAGAGAATTACATGAAAAGGCCTGGGAGAAAGGCCTTAGCAACACTATGTACACACTTCAGACAGACCAGGAGCTTTGGAGCTGTTCACAAGAGAAAATAGACTGGGAAGTAGAGAGAAATTTTAATGCACCAACATGGCTATTCTGGCGCAAATATAGCTTTGCTTTTGGTAGACACCTTTAATCCCAAACAATGTAGGTAAGGTTAGTGTATAAAAGGAAGATGCCGTGTTTGAAAGTGACATCTTTTTTTTCTTTTTTTTTTTTTAATTTTCTATATTCTTTGTTTACGTTGCAGAATGCTTTCCCCTTCCTGGTTCCCCCCCACCCCAACGTATGTTCCATAAGTCCTCTTCCCTCAGCCTATTTCCCAATCACCCCCTCCCATTTCTATGTTCTGGTACTCCCCTACAATACTGGATCAAGTCTTTTCAGGACCAGGGTACTTTCCTCCCTTCTTCTTGGGAATCATATGATTTGGTAATTGTATCTTGAGTATTCAGAACTTCTGGGCTAATAAATATCCACTTATCAGTGGTTGCATTTCATGTGTATTCTTTTGTGATTGGCATACCTCACTTAGGATGATATTTTCCAGTTTCAAACATTTGCCTACAGATTTCATATCATTGTTCTTAATTGCTGAGTAGTATTCCATTGTATAAATATACCACATTTTCTGTATCCATTATTCCATTGAGGGACATCTAGGTTCATACCAGCTGCTGGCTATTATAAACAAGGCTACTATATACATAGTGGAGCATGTGTCCTTGTTGCCTGCAGGGGAATCCTCTGGGTATACGCCCAGGAGTGGTATGACAGGGTCCTCTGGAAGTGTCATGGCCAATTTTCTGATGAACCACCAGACTGATTTCCATAGTGATTGTACCATCTTGCAATCCCACCAGCAGTCGAGGACTGTTCCTCTCTCTCTACATCCTCACCAACACCTGCTGTCTCCTGAATTTTTAACCTAAGTCATTCTGACTGGTGTGAGGTGAAATCTCAGGGTAGTTTTGATTTGCATTTCTCTAATGACTAATGATTTTGAACTTTTCTTAAGGTGCTTCTCAGTCATTTGAATTTCTTCAGGTGAAAATTCTTTGTTTTGCTCTGTACCCCATTGTTAATAGGGTTATTTGGTTCTCTGGTGTTTAACTTCTTGAGTTCTTTGTATATATTGGATATTAGCCCTCTGTCAGATGTTGGGTTGGAGAAAATCTTTTCCCAGTTAGTTGGTTGCTGTTTTGCACTTCTGACGATGTACTTTGCCTTACAGAAACTTTGTAATTTTATGGGGTCCCATTTGTCAATTCTTGATCTTAGAGCATAAGCTATTGGTGTTCTGTTCAGGAATGTTCACCCTGTGCCCATGTCCTCAAGGGTCTTTCCAAATTTCTTTTCAATTAGTTTCAGTGTGTCTGGTTTTATGTGGAGGTCCGTGATCCACTTGGATTTGAGCACAGTATGAGGAGATAAGTGTGGATCAATTCCCATTCTTCTGCATGCTGACCTCCAGTTGAACCAGCACCATTTGTTGAAAAGGCTATCTTTTTTTCCACTGGATGTTTGTAGCTCCTTTATTAAAGATCAGGTGACCATAATTTTGTGGGTTCATTATCAGGTCTTCAATTCTATTCCATTGATCTGCTTGCCTGTCACTGTACCAATGTACCAAAATACCATGTAGTTTTTAACACAATTGCTCTGTAGTACTGCTTGAGGTCAGGGATATTGATTCCCCCAGAAGTCCTTTTATTGTTGAGAATAGTTTTGGCTATCGTGGGTTTTTTGTTACTCCAGATGAATTTGAGAATTGCTCTTTCTAAATCTATGAAGAATTGATTTGGGATTTTGATGGGGATTGCATTGAATCTGTAGATTGCTTTTGGCAAGATGGACATGTTTACTATATTAATCCAGCCAATCCAAGAGCATGGAAGATTTTTCCATCTTCTGAGGTCTTCTTCGATTTCTTTTTTCAAAGACTTGAAGTTCCTGTAATACAGATCTTTCACTTGTCTGAATAGAGTCACACCAAGATACTTTATATTGTTTGTGGCTATTGTGAAGGGTGTTATTTCCCTATCTTCTTTCTCAGCCTGCTTATCCTTTGAGTATAGGAAGGCTACTGATTTGCATGAGTTTAGTTTATAACCAGCTACTTTGCTGAAGTTGTTTATCAGCTGTAGGAGTTCTCTGGTGGAGTTTTGGGGTCACTTAAATATACTATCATATCATCTACAAATAGTGAGAGTTTGACTTCTTCCTTTCCAATTTGTATCCCTTTGACCCTCTTATGTTGTTTAATTGCTCTAGCTAGAACTTGAAGTACTATATTGAAAAGATATGGAGAGAGAGGGTAACCTTGTCTAGTCCCTGATTGTAGTGGAATTGCTTCAAATTTCTCTCCATTTAGTTTGATGTTGACTACCAGTTTGCTGCATATTGCTTTTACTATGTTTAGGTATGGGCCTTGAATTCCCGTTCTTTCCAAGACTTTTAGCATGAAAGGATCATGAATTTTGTCAAATGCTTTTTCAGCATCTAATGAAATGATCATATGGTTTTCTCTTTGAGTTTGTTTATGTAGTGGATTGCATTGATGGATTTCCATATATTGAACCATCCCTGCATCCCTTGGATGAAGCCTACTTCATCATGGTAGATGATCATTTTGATGTGTTCCTGGATTCAGTTGGCAAGAATTTTATTTAGTATTTTTGCATTATATTCATAATGGAAATTGGCCTGAAGTTCTCTTTCTTTGTTGGATCTTTTTTTTTTTAAATTTTTATTTTCTATATTCTATGTTTACATTCCAAAGGCTTTCCCCTTTCCCAGTTCCCCCCTCCCTATGTCCCATATTTCCTCTCCCCCCCCCAACTATTCCCCAGTCATTCCCCCTCCCCCCACAGTTTCTCTACAAAACTGGATCCAATCTTTACAGGCCCAGGGTCCTCTCCTTTCTTCTTCTTGGGAATCATTTGACATGCTAATTGTGCCTTGAGTATTTAGGGTTTCTGGGCTCATTAATATCCACTTATCAGTGATTGCATTTCATGTGTATTCTTTTGTGATTGGGTTAGCTCACTCAGGATATTTTCCAGGTCTAACCATTTACCTACAAATTGCATGAATTCATTATTTTTAATTGCTGAGTTGTATTCCATTGTATAAATATACCACATTTTCTGTATCCATTCCTCCTTTGAGGGATATTTGGGCTCCTTCCAATTTCTGGCTATTATAAACAAGGCTGCTATAAACATAGTGGAGCATGTGTCTTTATTGTATGCAGGGGAATCCTCTGGGTATATGCCCAGGAGTGGTATGCCAGGGTCCTCTGGAAGTGACATGCCCAATTTTCTGAGGAACCGCCAAACTGATTTCCAAAGCGGTTTTACCATTTTGCAATCCCACCAACAGTGGAGGAGTGTTCCTCTTCTTTGTTGGATCTTTGTGTGGTTTTGGTATCAGGGTAATTGTGGCTTCGTAAAACAAGTTGGATAGTGTTCCTTCTGTTTCTATTTTGTGGAATAGTTTGAATAGTATTGGTGTTAGGTCTTCTTTGAAGGTCTGATAGATTTAAAACCATCTGGATCTGTGCTTTTTTTTGTTTGTTTGTTTTTGTTTTGTTTTGTTTTTTTGTTGGAAGACTTCCTATGACCCCTTCTATTTCTTTAGCGGTTATGGGACTGTTTAGATGATCTATTTGGTCCTGATTTACTTTTGGTATTAGGTATCTGTCTAGGAAATTATCCATTTCCTCCAGGTTCTCCAGTTGTTTTGAGTAAAGGCTTTTGTAGTAGGATCCGATGGTCTTTTGGATTTCCTTCATTTCTGTTGTTACATCTCCCTTTTCATTTCTAATTTTGTTAATTTGGATATTGTCTCTGTGCCCTTTCGTTAGTCTGGCTAATGGTTTATCTATCTTGTTTATTTTCTCAACAAACCAGATCCTGTTTTTGTTGATTCTTTGTATGGTTCTCTTTGTTTCTCCTTGATTGATTTTAGCCCTGAGTTTGATGATTTCCTGTCTTCTACTCCTCCTGGGTGAATTTGCTTCTTTTTGTTCCAGGGCTATCAGGTATGCTGTTAAGCTGCTAGTTCATGCTCTCTCCAGATTCTTTTTAGAGGCACTCAGGGCTATGAGTTTTCCTCTTAGCACTGCTTTCATTGTATCCCATATATTTGGGTAAGTTGTGCCTTCAATTTCTTTAAATTCTAAGAAGTCTCTGATTTCTTTCTTTATTTCTTCCTTGATCAAGGTATCATGTAGTAGAGTATTGTTCAACTTCCATGTGTATGTGGACTTTCTGTTGTTTTTGTTGTTATTGAAGACCATTTTTACTCCATAGTGATCTGATAGCAGGCATGGGATTAGTTTGATCTTATATTTGTTGAGGTCTGTCTTGTGACCAATTATATGGTCAATTTTGGAGAATGTACCATGAGGTGCTGAAAAAAAGGTATATTCTTTTGCTTTAGGATGAATATATATATATATATATATATATATATATATATATATATATATGTATGTATATGTTAAATCTAATTGGTCAAAAGCTAAAATTAGTTTCACTGTATCCCTGGTTAGTTTCTGTTTTCCCGATTGGTCCATCGAGGAGAGCGAGTGTTGATGTCAACCACAATTATTATGTTATGTGCATTGTGTGCTTTGAGCTTTAATAAAGTTTCTTTTACGAATGAGTGTGCCCTTGCATTTGGAGCATAGATGTTCAGAATTGAGAGTTTTTCTTGGTGGATTTTTCGTTTGACCAGCAAGAAGTGTCCTTCCATGTCTCTTTTGATGATTTGAGTTTGAAAGTCAAATTTATCTGATATTAGAATGGCTACTCTGGCTTTCTTTCTACCATTTGCTTGTAAAATTGTCTTCCAGCCTTTTACTTTAAGGTAGTATTTGTCTTTGACACTGAGGTGTGTTTCCTGTATGCAGCAAAATGTAGGGTCCTGTTTCCCTATTCAGTCTGTAGTCTATGTCTTTTTATTGGGGAATTGAGTCCATTGATGTTAAGAGATATTAAAGAATAGTAATTATTACTTCCTGTCATTTTTGAAGTTATTTTTTATATTTGAGTGGTTATCTTCTTTTGGATTTGATGAGAGAAGATTTCTATCTTGCTTTTTCCAGGATGCAGTTTCGCTCCTTGTATTGGAGTTTTCTCCTTGTTATCCTTTGTAGGGCTGGGTTTGTGGAAAGATATCGTGCAAATTTGGTTTTGTCACGGAATATCTTGGTTTCTCCATCTATGGTGATGTAGAGTTTTGCTGGGTATAGTAGTTTTGGCTGAAATTTGTGTTCTCTTAGAGTCTGCATGAGATCTGCCCAGGATCTTCTAGCTTTCATGATCTCTGGTGAGAAGTCTGGTGTAATTCTAATAGGTCTTCCTTTATATGTTCCTTGGCCTTTTTCTCTTATGGCCTTTAATATTCTTTCTTTTTTTTAGTAAATTTGGGGCTTTGATTATTATGTGACAGAAGGTATTTCTGTTCTGGTACAGCCTGTTTGGAGTACTGTAGGCTTCTTGTATATTCATGGGCATCTCTCTCTTCAGGTTAGGGAAGTTTTCTTCCATAATTTTGTTGAAGATATTTGTTGGCCCTTTAAGTTGTAAATCTTCACTTTTATCTATACCTATAATCCTTAGGTTTGGTCTGCCCATTGTGTCCTGTATCTCCTCAACGTTTTGTGTTACAAGCTTTTTGCATTTTGCATTTTCTTTGACTGTTGAGTCAATGGTTTCTATGGTATCTTCAGCATCTGAGATTCTTTCTTCTCTCTCTTGTATACTATTGTTGATATTTGCATCTATGGCCCCTGATTTCTTCCCAAGGTTTTCTATTTCCAATGTTTTCTTCCTTTGCAATTTCTTAGTTGTTTCTACTTCTGTTTTTAGATCCTGGATGGTTTTGCTCAGATCTTTCACTTTCTTGTTTGTGTTTTCATATAATACTTTAAGAGATTTTTGTGTTTCTCTTTCATGACTTTTGCCTGTTGACCCAAGTTCTCCTGTATTTCTTTAAGTGATTCTTGCATTTCCTCCTTATTGGCTTCTATCTTTTGACCCATATTCTCCTGAATATCTTTAAATGATTTTTGTGTTTCCCTTGTAAGTGCTTCTAAGTATTGATCCATTTTTTCCCGTATTTCTTTAAGAGATTTATTTTTGTCCTTCTTGTGTTTCTCTAGCAGCTTTATGACCAGTGATTTTAAATCCAAATCTTGTTTTTCTGGTGTGTTGGGGTATCCAGGACTTACTGCTGTTGGAGAATTGGGTTCGGATGATGCCATATTGCCTTGATTTCTGTTAGTCATGTTCCTCCGTTTGCCTTTTGCCATCTGGTTATCTCTGGCATTAGTTGGTCCTGTAGACACTGGCTGGTGCTTGAACCCCCTGTGAGCCCATAAGGCCATTTTTTCACCACTGAATGACTGGGTTTCTCCGGCACAGGTTGCTGATGTGCTGCCCCCCTGTTGGGTGCTGTTTGAACCCTGGTGTATTTTGCTCCAAGCAATGTTATACTCAGTTGACTCTGTGGACCTCTTGCTATTTGTCTGCCCTAACAGGGAGTGAAGAAGGTGGCTGCGAGCCTGTCCAAGTGATGACCACCCCACAGGGCACAAGACCCATGCTTGGCTGGCACACAGACAATCTGGTGCTCTGCCCAGATCCTGTGCGCTGGTCTCAGCCTGGCGGCCTGTGTCCCCAGAAATCTTAAAGTTGGGATATGTCGAGTACCTGGTGCCTCTTCTCCTGAGTGAGCAGAAACAAAGATGACTGAAAGTGACATCTAATTAAGGGGAAGATGACATCTAATTCAGAGACAGATTAAGACCACCCAATTAAGAGGTGATGAAACAGAGAAAGATTTGATAGAATGAGTCAGAGATAGGATATGCCCAACTCTCACAAGAAGTGACAGAAATAGGGCAGTTCAGGTGAGTTTAGGCAATACAGTTCAATTCAGTTGAGTTCAGTAGCGGAGTTAGGTTGAGTTCAGTTCAGAGGCAGTTTTTACTTGGACAGTTTTAAAGAGACAGATTTCAGAAAGAACAAGCTAGACACATGTGAAGACAATTGAGCCTGAGAATGAGATAGGGCCAGAAAATTCTAATAGATTGCTTGAGTTAGTTTGATCTAAAGCAGAACAATTCAGTCAGAAGCTGAGAGAAGCCAGTTTGAATCAGTGAGTTTGGAGAAGAGATTAAGCGAGAGCAACTGAGTTTAACCAATCAGCCAGAATTCAGAAAAAGCTAAGAAGGGTGAGCTTATTTAGCAAAAAGCCTCTAAGACAATTATATTTGGAGAAAAAAAGCTACATTTACAAGAAAGACCCTGTAATATGTCCCAGAGCAGGTATAATCAGCTTTCCAAATTTATGTAGAAAAGCTCTTGTTTTGTTGTAGCAGTAAAATCCATCCAATATCTTGCCATTTTCATCCTCTCTTCTCTCTACCCTTAAACATAACAGGGGCTAAAACATGTATTTAATTGAGCCACAGATTTCAAGTAAAGACATAAAGGAGTCAATATAGTCATATACTAACAACTCCCTCTCCCAGTGAAAGTCTCTAGCCAAAGCAAAAGTTAATATCAGGTTTCTGGTTCCATTGGCTATTGTAAAACACAAATAAAAGCAGATTTCTTGCAGCTGGTATTTTAATTTCTTAATTAAGAATCTATTTGTCACATAGAGTGTCTATAGAGTTGTCTGTTCATTAAGTCATTAAGACTTGCATGTAGGTCTCATTGAGCTCATTTCTTATGGAAGTGCACCAACAATTTCAGTGAAAATGCTTTAAACTACTATAGATGACCATGATAAACCGGTGCTTGAGAAGAAAATAATGTTATTTTTCAAAATCCAATAGAACCAGATGTCTGCTAAAATCTTAAATTTATTTTTCAGTATTCTTTGTAAATATCATTAGATCCAAAAACCAAAATCTAGCCACAAATTATGTAGCAGACTTGCTCACAATTATAAGTACTGAATGCTACCCACACCAGCTGTCTACCATCTTGATTTTCTTTACTCATTCCTCACATCAGTATGTTAAACAGACAAATAATCTTGTATTGCTAAAGAGAGTATTATTTTCACACATTTTCTCACATACGTTTTTCAAAATGCCCCTAATTGACTCATTGTGTACTTATTCTAACATCTGATCCCTCTGTTTTCCTATTTTCCCCTCTCTTTGTGATCATTTTTTAAAAAATTGGTTGGACAAATTATATCTCTTTTCAACTTTGGTATTTCTTTATACCTTACATTTTTCATTTTCCACTTCAATTTCATAGTTCCTCTGTGACTGACCCATTTTTTTTAGATCAGTCCCACTATTTAAATCTGTCTCTTAATACTGAATCTTACTGTTTGTGTGGCCTTGGATATGCTTCTCATTGGATCCTAACACTATGGTGAAAGAAAAACATGGAAATTGCTCCTACCCTATTCTTTGGCCAATAAGTAAAATATGGATTTCAAGCATGAAGACCTAAGCTTCTGTCTAGAGAGATCTACCACTGAAAATAACTGATCAGCCAAAATAAATAAATAAATAAATAAATAGGAGCAGAGAGGGATTTGACACATATGACAGGACAGAGTTTCATAAAGACAGCTCCACTTTCTTTTATGCTTTGTGCACTTGGGCCAGCAATTACTTGATGTAGGTTATTAAAGTTCAACACAGAGTACTCAATACCCAGATTCCATTTCTAACATTTTCTTTAATAAAAAGAAATAGATTCTTAGAGTAACAGCCAATTCTAGGTCTGTAGTAGGATGTATAAAAGATTGTCTTTACAACTGTATAGTATCAGAAGGTTAGAAAAATGCTTTCTTAAGTTCCTTATGTTTCTATGGAAGCTGCATACCCAGGTATCAGAAATATCAGCTGAAAGACTCTAAATAGCCAAAGCTGTAGTAATTTGATCAACAAAATGGAGGAAATATTACCAAGATACAATCTGTGTTTAGTAAGTATCTGCAAGTCTATATTGTTACAAGTAAATGACACATTTTTCTTCTTTTTTTAAAAAAAAAATTTTTGGTTTTTTCTGAGACAGGGTTTCTCTGTATAACGATGGCTGTCCTGGAACTCACTCTGTAGAACAGGCTGGCCTCGAACTCAGAAATCTGCCTGCCTCTGCCTCCCAGAGTGCTGGGATTGCAGGCATGTGCTACAACTACCCGGCTAAGTAAATGATATATTAATAAATTTGGAAGAATTCATAATTTACATGGATAAATCTGCCACAGAGAAAGGAGAAGTATTATGTCACTAGTTAAGATGTCATGTACTGATTTCTTTCCAAAGAAAATATATAATAAAGAATAAAAACCAAGTTACTTTCTAATGAAATAAGAAAAAAATTGACAATAGTTAGGGAGATTCCAGGTCATTATCAATAGTGACATCATATTGAAGTTCAGCATACCATCTTGATAAGATGTGATAAAAAATTTATAGCTGTGGCCTTTGTCTCTAAACTGCTAATTCGGCTTTGAAAAAAAATACAAAATCTCATGCAGTGTTTCTCAACCTTTCTAATGTAATGTTTCCACCTTTTAATATAGTTCCTCATTTGTCATGATCCCCAACCATGAAATTAGTTTTTGCCATTTCATCACTATTACTTTTCAACTGTTATAAACCATAATTTGAATATTTGATAATCAATATCCCACTCCACAAGTTGAGAATTACTCGTCTAAATGAAAGGCATTCTCAAAATACCCAGTCAATACTTTTAAAGTATCTATTTCCTCCATATCAAAACATTTACTACTTGAGCCAGGTGGAAACCTCATAAGACTTTAAAAGTCATGGAAAATCACAAGTCTCAGAAAGTTACAAGATTCTGGATACAATTATTTGTTAATAATTTTGGGAGAAAGACTAGGAGATTCTGTTCAATGAAGCTAAACCAAATCGGGCAGGGAACATCAAGGATTCTGCTTTCCTCAATTATCTGTCACACAAGCTGACATAGCCTTTTCAGTAATACAATCCCTGTGAGTTTCTTTTGCTCCCACAAGTAAGTCCCTATCCTTGCTTTTGTAAGTAAGCCCTAAACTCATTGGTTTAACAACCTAGACTTTGACCCATAGTCCATTCTCTATCTAGGGTGAGTATATGTTTGCTCATATCACTCTAGGAGAAAAGAAAATCACTCACCAATATAAACTTTAAGATTATTAAAATGAAGGAATGCACCTTCTTAGTTACTGGTATTTGTTTGAGATAAGAAAGAATGTCATAACATCATTTCTCATGTTACAGTAAGTGTTACAAAAGCAAAATGTAGACAAAGGGTCTGTAACACCAAAGTGTTCATTGATTATTATTAAGGTGAAGTCTGGAATAATAAAGGGGCTGACATAACTGTGAAGAAGGCAAATGACTCATGACTGTGTATTTAAGAGGTATGGACATCAAAATATTAGCAATTTCACACTTGAATTGATCACTGAGCAAAATTTGTGGGGGGAGGGTTATCTAAGACATTAGAAAGAAAAATATTTGTAATACAATTGATTAATCTATTCTTAGTAATAAAATATTCTAACTTTAATTAAAGCACCATTGAAATCGATTTATGAAATGAAGGTGATATGGTGGAGGTCACGGTGGTAGTGGTAGAGGTCATGCTGGTAGTGATGGAGGTCATGGTGAGGGGAAGTGGACATGGTGGTGGTAAGGAAGGTTATGGTGGTGGAGGTATAGTGGTGGAGGTGGTGATGATGGTAGTGGAAGTAGTAGTGCTCCTGGTAGTAGCACTGGTAATATAGCCATATTTTTAATTAATACTTAGTTTCTGGCAATGTAATAAGATATTAAAAATCACTTTGCTTAAACTTCACAGCAACATTATAGATATCCCTAGCTAATTAATCACTTCTATGTTGTAAGTACATTATACACTTTAGCTCATTTCATGTAATCAAACCCCAAATTTTATGTGGTCAGTACAGCTATGATTACTGCTCAAGAGTAGATGATACTGAAGTACAATAACTTATAACAACATGTCCCAAGTAACAACATCAATCAGGAATTTAAACAAAGACATGAAGGGGAGCAAATTAAGGGGCTTCTTCTTATTACAGTTTCCCAATTGGACCCACCACCAACTTGCAGTCTTTTTGTACTTTTTGAAATTTTCAGTTTACAAAACATATATGCTAGAGCCTTTCTTAGAACCCTCCTTTATGCCAAGCACTATCTGACTTGTATTATTTTTTCCTTTAACTTAAAATAGCCTTTGTTATATAATATATCCTGATTTTGATTTCATCTTCTCAAAGTCTTCTCCCAGCCTTCCTTCCATCTAAAATCATCCTATTGCAGGCACTCAGTAGGAATCAAGAAGGCTTCTAAGGTATAATAAGAAGATAAAGCAAAAATTAATACATCAGAATAGGACAAAACAAACAGAAGAATAAGAGACCAAGAAAAGGCACAAGAAATAGATATAATGGGAGGGGAGGTCCTTGTTCCTGTGAAGGCTTGATACCCCAGTGTAGAAGAATGCTAGGGTGGGGAGGCAAGAATGGGTAAGTGCGTGAGAGAGCACCCCCATAGAAGCAGATTAAGAGGAGATAGGATAGGAGGCTAGCAGAGAGGAAACAAGGAAAGGGGATAACATTTGAAATGTTAATCAATAAAATATCCAATATAAGAAAAACAAAAAAGAAACAGATATAGAAGCTAAAGTCCACTTGCTCACACACTCAGGAATCCAAAAGCACTAAACTGGAAGCCATAATATATATGCATAGAACCTGTAGGGTAAAAAAGGGAAATGTGTGTGTGTGTGTGTGTGTGTGTGTGTGTGTGTTTGTGTGATATGTATACACATGCGCACACGTATGTAGGTGTGAGTGTGTGTATGTGTGTCTATGTCTAAGTGTACATATGTATATAAGTGTGTGTGTACATGAGTGAGTGTGTGAGTATCCATGTGTGAGTGTGCGCATGTGTGGAATGTGTGAGTGTGTGCATGTGAATATGTAAATGTGCAGGCTATAAGATAATCACTTTTTACCCGTTTGAAAAAGGTTTTGATTTATTTTTTACCTTTGTATTGATTCCTTGTGAGTTTTACAACACGTATCCCTATCCTACTCAACCCTTTGAACCTACCCTTTGCCCTTGCAATTCCCACCCACTAAAACCCTCATTGTGAGAACTGTAATGTATTACAGTGTGTCATGATACGCCTTGTCCACACTACTTACAAATGTTCATTGCAATGAGTCATTTGTACAGTTTAAGGCCTCTGGCTTCAACTGTATTATCAATATTATAACCTCACAGGGACTCTTAGATTGTTGTTGCCCTGTGTCAAGGAGATCCTGCAGCTTTGTACCAATAGGAGAAGCCTCTTCATGCACCCCAGCAGTTCATAAATGAAGTAGATGTTGGGGTGAGCCAATTCTAAGTCCCAGATCTGGTTTTGGGTGATAGATGAACTGGTCAGCCCTCCAGATATCCCCCTATACCACTAGGGTAAAATATTCAGCCCTGCTCTGGATAGCCCACCCAAAGCCACAGCAGGCAAGGGGCATCTTCAATTCTCCCACTCTCATGCCCTCAGGGCTGGCTAACCTGTATCTACTCCAACAGGGCTAGTTCTATTATGCTGCTCAGGCAAGATGCAGGGCCAGTTCACATGAGTGCTGCAGCAGGTGAGGGGTTGGAACAGCCCTCCCACTCTCCCACTCTCATGACCAAGAGGCCAGTTCTCCCACCTGCGATAGGTGGTGAGGGGTGAGATGGGGAGCATCTGTCCCTCATCCATGCCATCACAATGCAGAGAAGTGGTAGGGTTATCTCTCTTATACTCATGCCTTCAAGTCTGGCTCATCAACACTCCCAACAACAAGGTCCAGCTCTACTGTGTTTTCTGGGCAAGGTGCAGAGCTGCTGTTCCAAGTGCTATAGCTGACAAGAAGCAGGGACAGTTCTCCTGTTCTCACAGCCAGCTTCCATAGAATGCACAGGTGGATGGTGGGTCAGCTCTGCACAGCCCTAGGACATGGCCCCGAGTGGGAGTCCAGGCCAGGGACATCCATCTGGCCCTTGTTGGTAACAGGGCCCCACCTCTGCAGGGTTACAGACCCAGAAATGGCCATTAGTGGCAGCAAGGTCCAGGACATCATGATGGCCTTAGGTTATATTGCCAGCTACTCATATCAGGCTGTTCCTCACTACCCTAAGTCTCCAGTTTCTACTTTCTTCCTTGTGCTCACATCCTTCTACTTCTTTTTTTCTTCCATCTCTCTACCATTTACTTACTCATCTTAGTGGTGGCCAGGGCCTCTGGGTGTCTGGAATCCTCTCAGAAGTGCTATACTTCACCCATGTCATGTGGCACCATGCTGGGGTCATATTGGGTGTGACCAGCATGCCTGCCTGGGATTCATGGCACCTGGCAGTATTTCTATTTTTTAAAGTGGTGGCTCATGCCATTAATCCCAACCTTTGGAAGACAGAGGCTGGTGGACCTTTGAGGTCTAGGTCAGCCAGGGATACACAGAGAAACCCTGTCTTGAAAAAAAGTTTCATCATCATCATCATCATCATCATCATCATCATTACTTGATTATTTTGAATATTTATGTATATACACAAATAAATATATCTAATTGTATAAAGTGTGGGCATACACATGAGGGTCAGAAAACAACCATCGGGAGTAGGTTCTCTCCTACCGTTTCATGGGCTCTGGAAATAAAAGATCCCCATGCTTGGGTAGCAAATGTTTCACCCAGGGAACCACTTCACCTGCTCTACAGTCATTTTTGTTGTTGTTCACCATAGCTTCTGTCAGGCTAGCTAGTCTGCAATCTTCCAAAAATTCTTCCAGAAGCTGCCCCACTTCCCCACAAGAGTATTAAAATTAATGTTCTTTCTACTGTGCTAGATTTTACATAGGTCTGGGGAATTAGAACTCATATCCTCATACTCAGATGGCAAAGACTTTACACAGAGTCCTCTTTCCAGCCCTGGTTGTGATATTTCATTAATACTTTTAAAAATATATACATCCTGTTAATATGAGTGGTGTTGCTGCCGCAGCTTATAATTTGTCACTTTCAACATTTGTCCAAAGGAGGAATTACATTTTTCAAAGTTGTGAAAGAAATGACATAATCAAACCAAATAGTCCATTAGTGTTGAAATAAACTAAAAGTCTTGAAATACAGTAATTTAGCTGATTTGAATAGAAGTTATCTCTAGATAAATAAGAAAGGAGTAATCTGGGAGCAGAGCTAGCCACAAAAGACACATGCTCACTGCTCCACTCTTTCTTCACTGATGTTCTATACTTATTTGTCATGTGTAATAAAATGAAAAAATGTTTTATTTAGCAGAAATTTTGATAGCAGGGAAACTACATATTCTTAGAAGAGATTCTGTAACAGATACAAGGTGATGTTAGAAGGGCTCCTCCCTTGTATTCAGGAATGGATCAGCTAATTCAAAGAGCAAAATGAAGGACAATAAAAAGGAATTCAGGAAGAGGCCCATATCCTGAGATTTGGTCCCAATATATTGGTAATGACAACAATAACAGTTAATAGTGCATGATACTCTTTACAGGTACCATACTAAGTCCCTTACATCACTGATATCACAGGTTCTTCTAATCACTCTCAACCACTGAGTCCTCTCAATCAGATCCAATGGATGATTAATACAAGGGAAGTTCTCTATAGACACAGGCATCTGGGAACAGAAAAAAAATTACACTGTCCCTTGAAATCAATTCCATCTCACATCCCACTCTCCCTGATACCATGAGCATTTGTCTCATATTAAATAGCATAGCATTTGCATAACACACACACACACACACACACACACACACACACACACACATATATATATATATATATATATATATATCATATATATATATATATATATATATATATATATCCTTGTATGTACTTTAAATTATCCTCAGATGGCTTTTAAATGCATTGTCAACATTTTGAGGACAGCTGCAGTACTGGAATGTTCAGAGAATAATATACAGGGGAACTATCTATGCATGTTTAGTAGATCACATCTAGTACACTTTTAAGAAACTTCTTATTTATTCTTGTGTATTTCATATTATGCACCCCAGTCTCACTCATCTTCCTCTCCCTTCCACCCTTGCAACCTCTAACCTAAGAGAGAAAGAAAAACATTTCATTGTAGAAACTAGTATGTCACAGTGTGTCCCACAGTATACCCTTTTGTTCACACATCTTACTTGCAAATGGTCATTGCAATGACTTGGTCCAAAGCCCTGATTCTGGGCCTAAGAGGTCCACCAGCTCTTTTGCTCTCATGCCCTCAGGACCAGCTATCCCCAAGTCCATAGCCTGCTCTACTGCTTCCTAGGTGAGATGCAGGTGAGATGCTCTTCTAAGTGATGCAGTTGACTGGAGACATGGCCACTTCTCCCACTCTCATGACCCTGAGCCAGATCTCCTGTCTGTCATAGATAGGGGAGGTGGGCATCTCTCTTTTGTCCACATTTCCACACTGGACACAAGTTGTGGGGTCAGATCTCCCATGCTACACCCTCAGGGCCAGATCATTCCATGACTCCTCCACCCCAACCCCAACCCTTTTGCCAACCCAATCCCCATCATCAGACTGTGCTGCCCAGGTGAAGTACAGGGCCTGCTCTCCCACTCGAATGACCTTAAGGTCATCTCTTCAGCCTGCTGTAGGTGACAAGAGGCAAGAAGGGATGCATCTCTCCCCCGCCCATGCCATTGTACTGCAGAGAACTGGAAGAGTCAGAGCTCTCCCATGCTCATTCTCTTGGGTAGGCTCACCTCTACCCCCACCACTAGGGTCAGTTCTACTCTGCTACCATGGGAGATAAATGGCCTGTTCTCCCTAGTGCTGGAGCTGGAAAGAAGGGTATCCTTCTTTTGACTACACCACACAGGAAATGAGTTGTGGAGCCAGCTTTCCCAAGATACCTAGGTGAGAGATGGGGGTCAGTTCTGCACCGCCCTCAGGTATCAACCCAGAACACAGACATCCCTGGCCTTTTGGGTTAAGAGATCTCTGTTGCTTCAGGGTCATGGACTCAGACATGGTTCCCAGTGGCAGTACAGGCCAGAATCCCACCACAGTCCCAGGTGGCATCACTGGCTACTCACATCAAGCTGTTCCTCATTACCCTCAAGTCTCCAGTTCTCCCTCTCTCCATTGGTATGCACACACTTCTGTTTCTCTTTCTCTTCCATTTCTCCCTACTTAATTGCTCCTCTTAGTAGCACCTGGGGTCTCTGAATGCCCGGGGTCATCTCAGGCATGGTCTCTGTAGTGCTGGGCCCTGTTCATGCATTATGGTGCTTGTCAGGGGTCATCTCAGGCACGGGGAGCCCCCAAGCCTGTACCACACTGAACTGATGGGCCTTTCATGCTAGCTCCCTGTCCAATCCACATAGTGCCAGTATGATGGTTACCTCTGGCTTGTTCCTTACTAAGCCTGCCTGAGTGGCCCCCATGTGAGGGTTCTCTATTTCGTGGTCACTCCAGCCCAGATCCATGGTCCCAGATGAGGTTCATCTAGTCTTCAGTACACTCCTCATCTGGACTTGCCTGTCACTAGACTGATGGTCATCTCATTTTTCAAAGAATGTTAGGCTATTAATCAGATATTCATAGATCAGAACACTGGCCGTAGACATACCATCTAAGCTATGTGACACTCACATGTGACACAGCAGCCACACCTACAACACCTCTGGAGGAAGTTCTTCCTATACTTTTAATCTACAGAACCCATGGTAGATGACAGTATGTGCAATGCAGTCCAGCAGCCATAGAAAACCAGGGATATCTCTGAGGCAACATACAGTGTGTGTTAAAGACAACTATAATCACATTTTTGATGAGACCTGAAGTTCTAACTTACACTTGCTGAAAATCCTAGAACAACTAGGAAAAACAACAACTAGCAAAAGGAGGTAGTTAGCCTATTTTTCCTAGTTATAATGGTCCAGTGAAGTGAATGTTGGCTTATGAATCAGACAAGTACCAGTCATATGTGTGAAAAGAGACAAGTAACTTATCACCTTAAAAAAGAGTTAGCTATACAGGACTGGTTTCACACCATAACTTTTGCAAAATCAAATGGAACTCAGTGCTACAGAGGGTATCGCCTTGCCTTAATCCTCTACCATTTCCATCTTAAAATTCTCAGTAATTTTAAACGTAGGTGCTACAGTGGTTTGAATGAAAATGGCCTGCATAGGCTAATAGGAAGTGGGACTATATTAGAACATGTGACCTTGTTGGAGTAAGTGTAGGCTTGTTGTAGAAAGGATGTCACTCATGGTAGTCTTTGAGGTTTCTCTTGCTCAAGCCAGGTCCAGTGTTATTCTCTCTTTCTGGTGTCTTCAGATTCACATGTAGAACTCTCAGTTACTTCTTCAGCCACCTTGTCTGTCTGCATGATACTATGCTTCCTGCCGTGATGATAATGGACTAAACCTCTAAACTGCAACCCAGCCTCAATTAAATGTTTTCCTTTGTAAGAGTTGCTGTGGTCATTGTGTCTCTTCACAGCAATAGAAACCCTAAATAAGACAAGTAAGTCCCTATATTTTCATTTTACGCTGGCCCTTCAAGACCTCTAGGCAGTACTGTCTCACTACCAATAATAAATTCCAATACCTACTTCACAAGTCAGCATAAAATATTCACACTGAGCATTCACCAAGAAACCTGGCAAACAGAACTTAGAAATGTTTTACGACCAAAAATAAAACCCTCAAAAATAATATACTTTTAAACTTGTGATATGGTGTGTGTGCAAAAACTATCTCAAGGAGGAGAAAGAGAAAAAGTAAATGAGCTTCCCAGGTAGTAAGATGGTTCTTCCTAGAAACTCTCTATATATAACAGGAGTGGGTTGTATATAATGTAATCCTTCTCTTACTCAATCTCATGGAAATTTAGGGTTTAAAATCATTCTGAAGTTTCCTGACAAAATATCCTAACAACGTGTAATTTTATTTTATTTTATTTTAATTCTTATTTATTGAAAAGGGAAGTAAAGGGAAATAAAAACACTTTATGATAAAATTAAAGATTTACATAAAAAATATTTCAGATAAACACATTAAAATTGACAATTCTCATGGAAAATTAAAGAATAAAGTGGTAGACATGTAACACATTGCTAAATTAATTGAAGTATGAGATAGAAATATTTTATGATAGAATTGAAGATTTACATGGAAAATATTTAATAAGATTGTAGAAAAATGTAGAAAAACATGTTAGAATTGAAGATTATCTTGGAAAAATTTATATAGATATAATAATGGTAGGTATAAAAGTATTCCTAAGTTGATTGAAAGTGGAATTATAAACATCTTTTTTTTTCTATATTCTTTGTTTATATTCCAAAGGTTTTCCCCTTTCCCAGTTCTCTCTCACCATATGTCCCATAAGTCCTCTTCCCTCCACCCATTCACATCCCCCCACCATTTCTCTGTTCTGTACTGTGTTCTCTGTACTCTCCTATAATACTGGATCAAGTTTTTTTGGGACCAGGGTCCTCTCCTTCCTTCTTCTTGGGAATCTTTTGATTTGCTCATTGTGCCTTGAGTATTCAGAGCTTCTGGGCTAATTAATATCCACTTATCAGCGATTGCATATAACATTTTCTGATAAACTTGAAGATTCCCATGGAAAATATTTCTGATAAAATTGAAGAAATATATAGAAAAACATGTTAAAATTAAATATTATCATGGAAATTATATAGATAAAATAATAGGGATAAAGACAATTCTAATTTGACTGAAGGTGGAATTATAAACATTTTCAGATAGCATTGAAGATTTACATGGAAAATATTTCTGGTAAAATTCAAGAAATAAATAGACAAACATGTTAAAATTGACTATTTCATGGAAAATTTTACATATAAAATGGTAGATATAAAATCTCTTTCTAAACTCTTTCTAAATGAAGGTGTAATTAGAAACATTTGTGATAAAACCAAAGATTTACATTGAAAACATTTCTGATAAAATAGAGGAAGTAGATTGAAAGACATATTAAAATTGAAAATTATCATGAAAAATACTGCAGATAAAATGGTAGACATACAAGAAATTACTAAATTAATTAAAAGGGGAATTGCAAACATTTTCTGATAAAATTGAAAATTTACATGAGAAATATTTCATTAGGCTATGTCTTTTTATTGGGGAGTTGAGTCCATTGTTGTTAAGAGATATTAGGGAATAGTGATTGTTGCTTCCTGTTATTTTTTGTGCTATTTTTATGTTTGTGTGGGAATCTTCTTTGGGTTTGTTGGAAGAAGATTACTTTTTTGCTTTTCTTAGGTTGTAGTTTCCCTGCTTGTGTTGGCACTTTCCATCAATTATCATTTGTAGGGCTGGATTTGTGGAAAGATATTGTGTAAATTTAGTTTTATCATGGAATATCTTGGTTTCTCCATCTATGATGATTGAGAGTTTTGCTGGGTATAGTAGCCTGGGCTGACAATTGTGTTCTTTTAGGGTCTGTATGAGGTATGGTAGGATCTCCTAGCTTTCATTGTCTCTGGTGAGAAATCTGGTGTGATTCTGATAGGTCTGCCTTTATAAGTTACTTGCTCTTTTTCCCTTACTGCTTTTAAAATTATTTCTTTGTTTAGTGAATTAAGTGTTTTGATTATTATGTACCAGGAGGACTTTCTGTTCTAGTCCAGTCTGTTTGGAGTTCTGAAGGTTTCTTTTATGTTCATGGGCATCTCTTTCTCTAGGTTAAGGAAGTTTTCTTCTACAATTTTTTTGAAGATATTTACTGGGCCTTTAAGATGTAAATCCTCACTCTCTTCTATACCTATAATCCTTAGGTTTGGTCTTATTGTATCTTGGAGTGTCCCTTCCCCCTCTTCAGCATTCAAGCTAGGCAATTTAGCCTCTGCTCTGCTCAATCCTCAGCCCATGAATCTCCTGGCCTTTGTTCTGTACAGAGCAACCCAGCCTCACCTGGAAGCTGAGGAAGCATTCTGAATCTGCAATTCTCAGGCCTCAGCAGGCAGGCTGCTGAGATGGAGCCACATACCTACTGAGTCTGGAGCCAACAAAGATCTTGAGACTCCACCTCAAGCCTGGAGGGAAGGAATTCTCCAGACTGTATATTGCCTAACATTTATGAAAATTGGGGTCTTGAAAGGCAATGTCTCCTTGACCCAATTCCTTTGCACCACTCCCCCATCCATCCCATAAGTTTCTCTTGCAGAACTAGTCTGGAGTAGCTACAGATAGCTACAGAACTCAACAGAATGGAGCCCAACGTGGGGCTGGACTCAAGAGAAAGTTAACCCTGTCTTAGCGAAGCTTTGCAGAAAAATGGAAAAAGATGATATCCTGCATGATGAGCAAAATGGGTGCTAGAGGATACGGATTAAGTAAGGCAGTATTGACCCAACATTGAACTCCTTGCTTAGAGGCAGACAATAGAAAAGGGGGAAGAACTTTATAGGTTCTGGGTTGTAACCGCAGCTATTAAGAGCTATTTAGGCAAAAAGGAAAGGGTTTAAAAATAGGCATATATCCACAGCCTCTAAGAGCTGCTTTAAGAAAATTTGAAAAATGAGAGAAAAAGAGAGAAGGAAAATAGATGTAATTGCATAACAAGCATGCTTTCCTTTCTGTGTATCCTTGTCTGTTCCTGGTGCACCATATCTACATGTATGTGTATGTCCTATCCATGGCATTGTGTGAATGACTTGTGTGCGAATGACTTGTCTAAGTGTTTAATGTTAAAAAGAAAAATTAATAAAAATTTCACCTACTGACACTCTAATTTTTAATCTAGCTGAAATTTACAATGCAAAGGCTGATTTAGGGTGTCCCATCCTGAGCTGAGAGTCAAACATGGTTAGAGAGAAAGCTGCTTTAAAAGGGGGTCAGCAGCCTCAAGTCAAGTGGATTAATGGTTGTTTTTTTTTTTAAAAAATCCCTACAATTGTGTTTTTTGGTTCAAAGTGTTTTTTAGTCTCTTGAAATTAGAGCTAGAAAAGGGAAAAAAATGTTTGGTTTAAGTTTATGAGATTCGTGTAGTTGTTTTGTTCTTGTTTATAATTGATCTTAAAGGTATAAATATATTTTACATGTCTTAAATATTGGCTTATAAGTCATTAGACATAATTTAAAAGGTATAATGTTATTAAGAAAAGGTTAGTTTAACCAGCGACACATGGCCTAATGCAACGCATGCTTTATTCACTTTTTATAATTGGTTTTAAAAGTATAAATATATTCTATATATTTTGACTATAGAGTATTGACTTATGACTTATTGTGCATGATTTAAATGATATAGAGTCAGCAATAAGAGGCAAATTTGAAGCTGATAGCTCGAGGGTAGGGCCATTTTGAGCACATGGCATGGCATGTTACAACTCGTAGAATATAGGCCACTGGGATGCTTCTAAATTGATGTTTTGTGTGAATCTTAACCTAGAAATCATACTTGTAAAGAATAAGATTTAAAATAATGTCCCTTCAATTAGTTATATTGTCATAACATAAAAGCTGGCAGACAAATCTTTTACTATAAAAATAATGCATTTGCTATTAATGTAAAAAATATATTGTTTAAAATTAGGTTTTGCTCTAATGTTACAAGAGAAAATTAAGAGTTACAATAAAACTTGCCAATGTGCCGCTGACTCCAGTTTGCAGTCTGGTTAAATGCCAAGATTGATAATATATTTTAAAAATAATAAAGATTAAAAAAACAGCTATGGCCAACCTGGGCCTATTGTGACTTTTTCACAAGTTTATTGGCTACAATGACAGGAACAAAATTTAGCCCTCCAAGATTATAAAGGACATCTCAATGGAACTTTATTGATATCAAACATGTTCCTTTGACTACTGTGTTAAACATTGAATTTGCATTTGAGTAGGTACAGAGCTTGTCGCTTCCTTGATAGAGGCCTGTAAAGGGCTGGTTTGTCTTACAGATCCCACATAGGGAAGTTTTGGCCAAAACTACGTTCTTAAAGCAATTTCATTAAAAAGGTTTTTTTTTCCTCAAAAACTGGCTAATATCCTTATCTTATGTGAGGAAAAGTGCTTTGTTTCTGCTTCAGTACAAGAAGCTGGAATCAGATTTTTCAATATATTTTGTTTATAGAATTTTGTTACAGGCCTTTGCTTATGGGTCTTTAAATTTTTTAAGTAAATGATTTTCAAAAGACCTTAAAATAAGTTAATTGGCTAAGCCATCGCTTTAAGCTTGCCACAGGAGGACTTACACCTCTGTTTTCAAGGTAGATATACATTAACTGACAAAGAATAGGTAATTTTACAGGTAATGAAGGCTACTGTAGTTTGCTGTGTATGATATGTGTTCATTGCCATTCACTGGCAAAGGGACCGTTAATATAAAATCCTCTCTTTTTTTCCTCTCCAAATAAAGGTTTTACATCTTTCATTGGAGATGTTGATATGTTGTAAAATGTTATAAGGATGTTTTAGAGGAATGTTTTAAGAGCCAGATGAGGGCATTTGTTCCTTGCTTCAAGCAGCAATCAGATTATTATTAATTGTTGATCTATTGCATGGCAAACCTTTTTTAGGCAAAATTAATAATTGCTATCCAAAAAGATAATTTGTTACAATTTGCTTTATATTTCTTTACATATGTCCCATGTAAAATACATCAACTATGGGAATAAAGGTTATATAATTAGATCACATGTTTATTCCTTTAAGTTTCCCCCTGCTTCAGCACAAGTAATTTGGGTACTCTAGTGGGTATTTTTAAAATATTAAAAAATCAAGCTTTTATTTATATATTAACAATAAATATAGATGTATATATGGCTCATGGTTTACAATTGCTTAGAATTATTCTTTTATGTTAATACTGCTAGTTTAATTTTTATAATTGTTTATACAAATGTAATTCAAGTTAAAAAAGATATGTTTTTTAAATAACTACTTCTAGATATTTGATATAGTTGGTCTTTAAAAAGGTGCCTAGATAAAGACCTCTTAAGACAAGGCACATAAATTTATATCCCAGACAAACTATGTGGGAATGGTTGGCTATACAGGCATATTTTTTATATCATTGAAGGGAATAATGGCTTAAAAATGGTTTTATACTTTTTGTGCTCATCAAATTATAAAGATTTGTCCTTAAATGTCCTCAATTTCTATCCCTACCACATAATCGTGTTAATTCTAGAGGACTTAATTAATTGTTATGGATAAATAATACTCATATTTCTAATTTATGTTATAATATATGCCTGGTGTTACAACTTAAAGTAAAACAGACAATGGAACTGGCCATTTAATAAAGTTATCACACATTTGAGATGTCTTTGACAATTTAATTTTTTATTATCCTCAAAAACGAGATAATATAAAAAATTTTTAAAACAATATCTTCTTAAAAAAGAAAAAGAAAGGGGAGGTTGTATCCCTGTGCATATCATTTAAATTGCTCGTGTATTTTTAAGGAAAATTTAAAATTTGGATGCCAAGGAAACTCCTTGCTGAGTATAAGGCATCCTATAATTAGGCACACTGATGCCTAGGTGAGATTAAAAAGATTCACTTATTAACATATGACATTATCCTGACTTGATGTTCGGGAAGAAGGCATGTCTGCAATTTTTCCACGAAATTCTGTGGGAGCGTAAACCAGCTGGTAAGTATTGGCTGATTCAAAAGTGTTCTCAAAGCCAATTCTCCCATAGTTGGGAAAATAGCCTAATTGTTTTCTATCAATTAAATTACAAGCCAGGCCCTGTTGCTGGTGTTAGGAATTTATAATCAAGTTAAATATCTTGGGCCTTCCAGAGACAGCCAAGTTTTATTCCTTTTAATCTCTCCTTTTGTGTTTCAAGCAGGTACCTTTCAGATACAGCAACGGCTTCCAGGACTCAAAGGTGAGCTGCTATGAAGGCTAACCAGTTCATATTCATGCGGCATCTACTTTACCATTTGATCTCCAAAGATGAAGCTGCATAGAACTCAGATCTATGCATGTTTGTTTTCAGCAAACATGGGCACCAGTTGAGGTGTGAGGCAAGGCACTGCAAGAGAAAAGGAAAAATTCCTATGTCTGAGTTCCCCTAACAGCATACCCGGCTACATAGGGGTCGATGTTGAGAGACTGTCCTTACAATAATAAGGCAGTCTATTTCCCCTCCCCGAAAAAGGACATCATTTAATATTTAAGGGGGCCGAGGTCTCTGCTTTTTCTCACTGGTAAATACCTCTCATCTCTAGACAGATATATTTATCCACTGGTTCTTTTAAAAAATTATAAATTAGGGGTAATTGTCCCTTCCCCAACTTCAGCATTAGAGCTAGGCAATTTAGCCTCTGCTCTGTTCAATCCTCAGCCCATGAATTTCCTGGCCTTTGTTCTGTACAGAACAACCCAGCCTCACCTGGAAGCTGTGGAAGCATTCTGGATCTGCAATTCTCAGGCCTCAGCAGGCAGGCTGCTGAGATGGCACCAACCACCTACTGAGTCTGGAGCCAGCCTGGGGGGAAGGAATACTCCGGACTAGATATTGCCTAACATTTATGAAAATTGGGGTCTTGAAAGGCAATATCTCCTTGACTCAATTCCTTTGCACCACTCCCCCATCCATCCCATAAGTTTCTCTTGCAGAACTAGTCTGGAGTAGCTACAGATAGCTACGGAACTCAACACTGGAGTTCCTGAATGTTTTGGGTTACCAGCTTTATGCATTTTGCATTTTCTTTGACTGTTGAGTCAATGCTTTCTATGGTATCTTCAGCATCTGACGTTCTTTCTTCTATCGCTCATATTCTATTGTTGATGTTGTTGTGTTCTGTTGTTGTATGACTCCTGAATTCTTTCTAAGGTTTTCTATCTCCAGTGATGTCTTACTGTGTGATTTCTTTCGTATTTCTACTTCCACTTTTTGATCCTGGATGGTTTTGTTCAGTTCCTTCACTTGATTGTTTGTGTTTTCCTGTAATTCTTTAAGGGATTTTTGTGTTTCTTTTTTAAGGTCTTCTGCCTGTTGACCCATTATCTCCTGTATTTCTTTAAGGGATTTTTGTGTTTCCTCTTTAAGGGCTTTTACCTGTTGACCGATGTTCTCCTATATTTCTTTAAGAGAGTTATTTAAGTCTGTCTTGAAGCCCTCTATCAGCATCATGAGATACGATTTTAAAACCAACTCTTGCCGGGCGGTAGTGGTGCACGCCTGTAATCCCAGCACTCTGGGAGGCAGAGGCAGGCAGATTTCTGAGTTCTAGGCCAGCCTGTTCTACAGAGTGAGTTCCAGGACATCCGAAGCTACACAGAAAAACCCTGTCTCCAAAAACCAAAACAAACAAACAAACAAACAAAACAAAACAAAAACAACTCTTGCTTTTCTGATGTGTTGGGGTATTCAGGAGTTGCTGTGGTGGGAGAACTGGGTTCTGATGTTGTCATGTTGCCTTGGTTTCTGTTGGTAGGGTTCTTGTGCTTGCCTTTTACTATCTGGTTATCTCTGGTGCTAGTTGGTATTGTTGTCTCTGTTTAGAGTTTGTTCCTCCTGTGGGCCTGTAAGCCTGTGTCCTTACTTCTCTGAGTTCAAAACTGAAAGCACTGCTGGGAGATCTCTCTCTTCTGCTGGGCTATAAAGAGAAGGCTGTGATGCTTCCTGGCTTCTTGTGGAAGACTTCAGTTCTAGTGCTCCACTGAACTTAGGCCCTGTGTGCTCCTAGCTGTTCCTCTCCAGAGAGAAGGTGGAGATCTCACCTCTGTGCTCAGAAGTGAAAGCACTGCTGGCAGATCACTCTTTCCTGTTGGGCTATGCACAGAAGGCTGTGGAGTCTCCTGACTCCCTAGTGCAAATGGCAGCAGGAAGACTTCTATCCCAGCTGTACAGCAAAGTGTAATTTTAGTGGGTTGTATTTTTGCTTGTAGTTCAAGGATGTAGTTCTTAATGATAGAGAAGTTATGCTCAAATGATCTTGAAGTATCTGGTTACATTATATTCATAGCAAGAAAGATAGGTTTTCAAGAATAGATTCTGCTTTTATTTAGTGCAAGACTTTAGCCATGGATTAGTGCTTCCAGAGTTAGGATGATCTTTACTATCCCAGTTACCTACTCTATATAATTTCTTATAGGCATGCTCAGAAATTTACCTAATCTAGATTAGCCTTCACAGGCATGCTCATAGGCTTGTCTGATAAGTGATTATAGATTCTGTTAAGTTAATAATTATTAACTATCAGAGAAGGTTAATAAAATTCAAACTTCCTAATTTACCACTCACAGACACACAGACACAGACAAACACATGCACACACACACACACACACACACACACACACACATCATTTACTTAATAGGAAAATACACCAACTCTTTTGAAATGACGCATCCTAATGAATGCACAGTGAATAGAGAAGTAACATGTTAGTAATGTTATATCATCTTTAGAACAGCATTAAAACTTGGAAAGAATGTTCTGTATGTCTTAATTTTATGTTATACATATGAGCTATTTCTTAAGGTAATGTGATCAGGTGGTTACTAGAATCTGCATCTTTATTTGCCAGCTCAGGTCTTTTTTCTGTCTCTGCAAGACACACCATGTGGCATAAATTACCTTGAACAAAAGATCGAGAAACAAATATGTGTAACTTTTAGTTTTTTCAAAGCCTACTTTTAATGATGGCTCTTAAATGCTTTAACCTTCATCCTAATCCCCAGAGGTAGTAGAAAAGAAAGGATATGGCAGTGGGTGAGGTGGGGTGGGAGTGGACCTGTTTAGAAATGATTCTTTGGAGCAAATCACATCTGCATTGTTCAGTTCACAGGTCACCAGCTATAGCTAGATCTACTCCACTCAGAAACACTTCTTGGATACACCAGCAGTCCAGTTTAGTAGTGTCAGCATACTAGCAGTGGCACAATGTAGCAAAGGCAACCAGGCCTCAGTTAAATTGGCAGGGGTCAGCAGAATTCATTTGGACCAACAGAGACACCAGGAGGAGTTCTCCATTGTGCCTCTCTTAGGTAAGTGTAGATCAATGAAGACTTGAGAACAAGAAGTGTTTAGCTAAGCAAGCAAGCAAAGCTCTTCTTACAGTTCTTTGAGTCTTATTTATATTCCCTCCTAACATCATGTGTCCTCCACAGAAAATCACCTGTCTTGCGTCAGTATGTGTCTTGCCTCAGCACATGAGTCTGTATCAGTTGACATCACTCTGCCAATCAGCTTAAGTCTGCTGACGTGACAAGAAGCTGCAGCACACCACTGGAAAATTTGGGGGGAGGTTTTTTTTTCTATGAAGTTCCAACAAATTGAGCTCAACTACACTGTGTAATGCAGACCAACACATGTGTGTCATTATGGAAGAATCCTTTATCACGTGTCTTTTCATGTACTTGCTTTAGCCTGTTTCTGCTTCAGTGAAATGTTCCCTCATGAGTCTGCTTTAGCAAAATGTCCTTTCACTGGTGGCTGCATCAGGAAAACAGTCCTTCATGTGTTTGCCCCAGTAAAACATCATCCAACACAAATGAATTTCCAGAGAACCCAACAATAAACTCTAAAGAGCTCAAATTCAGTTACTGTGGATTCTAAAGCTCCATGCACTGTGTCAAATTCTATCATTAAATGATCACAAATACCAATTTTTTTGCAAACAAAAAACAACTAGTTTTAAGATTTACTTATTTTATTATATGTAAGTACACTGTAGCTATCTTCAGACATTTCAGAAGAGGGTGTCAGATCTCATTACAGATGGTTGTGAGCCACCATGTGGTTACTGGGATGTGAACTCAGGACCTTCGGAAGAGTAGTCAATGCTTTTAACCACTGAGGCTTCTCACCAGCCACTAAGGAATTCATTTAAACAAGCAACACAAATTGTATTAAGGGAACAAATTGTTTTAGAAATAAGTATAATATAATAGTACACTAGAAAATATTTGAATTAGTCATATTATTTTACAAGAAACAATGTACAGTATTATGAGCAAATCTAAAAAGTTTTATGCCCCTTGAGCAAGATCTTCCACCTCCTTGGACCTCTGCTTCTTTCCTTGAAAGATGGGCAATAAATAGAATTTTACTATTAGAATTTGATGACATCTTGTCTTGATGTAATCCTTGAAGTCCTTGTCTTGATAATAAACTCTCTATAACTATAAAATGTCCTTAAAATGTATTACTTTCATCCTATTGACACTGGGATAGCTGGAGTATGATACTTTTTGAGAGTCCTGCTTTATAGCAACCAATGCCTAAGAAACATTTAAAAATGTACTTTTAAACATTTAAAAATATGCCTCACCCATTGAGAATGCTTATTAGGTTTCCTTTCAGAATTTATTCCATATAAAAACACAATACCCACATGTTTGGTTTTTTTGTAAGTATATGTAATCATAATATATCTCGAGATTTAACCCAAAGTGAATGGTTAAGAAAATGCAAGTAAAATAAATAAGTGAGTGTGTGAATAAATAAATAAGCCATTCTACCTGAAAGGCATCAAAATCATCATAATGAATAAAGAATCAATTCAAATAATTCATTAGGAATTCATACCTTTCCTCCTCCATTTACTCTTCCTTTTATTTCCTTTTCTTTGTTTCATTTTGCTTTATTGAGACAGAATATCACGTTTTCCAGGATGACTCAAACTTTCTTTTTAGCTGAGAATGACTTAACATTACCAAGTGCTGGTATTACAAACATATGTCACAATGTTTCTTTAGCTTGTTTCTTTTATACATTATTCTGAATTTGCAAACGAAACATCAGTAAACCACTAAAGACTTATGGAGTTTCAAGTGTATTTATTATTCTATAATGTAAAATTTTATTCTACCATGTAAATAGAAATGTAGCCACTCAAGTATAAAGCATCCAGAGTTGACGCATAATGAGAATCTCTTTTGGTGTTTCATCAATTTCATTATTTTACTGAGAACAATAAAGAAATCTTGAATCATTTAGAAACCATACTGAAAATGTTCTGTATTGTCATATTTTTTGAACTTGAAATTTAGAATATGACCCCATATATTAGATAATACTATAATCACAATGTTGATTTACTGTATTCTAGAAAATGTAATACCATTTGGATGCTTTGCATATGCAGAGGCAAAGTAGCAGTAGCAGACAGGTGTTTTGTTTTCGTTTGGTTTGTTGTTGTTGTTGGTTTTTTTTTTTTTTTTGAGACGGGTTTCTCTGAGTAGCTCTGCTAGAACTTGCTCTGTGGACTAAGCTAGTCATGAAGTCAGAGCTCCACTTGCTTCTGCCTCGCCAGTGCAGCATCACAGAATTAAAGGCAAGCATAACAGTCTGGTGGGGCTACTGGGCTCAATGGAGTAATATCATTGTGCTTTAATGAAATAAAATAAATAGAAAATATGTATGTGTAGTGAGTTTGGACTAATGATGCTTATATTATGTTGCCAAAATTGTTACCATGAGAATCTGCACTTATGCATATAAGACACTGAGGGACCTTACACCCAGTTGGTTCTGATTGGCAAATAAAGTTGTCAGCAGCCCATAGCTGGGCAGGACTGACAGAGGCCAGACTTTTAGTTTTTAGAGACAGAAAGAAGGAGAGGAAGAAGGAAATCCATCATATCTAGAGAAGGAGATGAAAGATGCCACGCCTGAATAAGTCCAAGACAGATAACTTAGCCACCATGTAGGAGCTGGAGGAGCACAGCCCAAGAAGGCCCCATGACTGGGTCCATGGCGAAAAAGATGGAATATAGGATTTAGTAAGTAATAACTCAAAAATATCAAAGGGAGGTGGATTAGCTAGGTGGAGGTGAGGAAGTAGCCCAACCATTGACCCATTTTAGGCATATCAAAATATAAAGGCTGTGTGTGTGTCTTTCATTCAGAAACCCAGAACTGGAGTCAGTAGCACAAAACACACCACCACCAGGATCTACTTAAGCATTTAATTTGTTACTACTATATTTGTGTTTCCAAACAATAATTTAAAACTATATCTCCTGAACTTTTTTTTATTTTAGAAACCATTTTTTCCCTTGACTCTATCATCTGTTTCAAGCCACATTGGCCACTTCTGGAGCAACCTAATATTCCTTTTAATATTGATGTTATTACTAATTATCCTACTGGTTTTTAGTTAATACTTAATGAATAATATGTCATTTTAAAATCACTTTTGCAATAAAAGAAGTTAAATTTTGAGATACTTTTTCCCAGCAAGACTTCAATAAAATTATCAATTTACAACAATAAAAATATTTTGGAAGATTAACCATGTGATTTTTACCTACCTATGCACACTTGTAATCAGTAACTTTTGTTGGAAAAAATAAAGAAACAAGGAACCAAAGAAGAAAATATAGTATGCTCTTAATATCAGGAGAATCCCATTCAAGGGAATTGGGAAATTCATTGCATTCTCCTTCCAAGTTTCTTTTAAGTCTGAGATTACATCAACATAAAAACATACAGTTTAACAACAACAAAATAATGGTTCTGATGATCTGGGTGGATGTTCAGTGGGTAAGTAAAGAGAAAATGGTTCAGCTCAAGTATATGTAAATCTGGAAATATAACATTAAGAGCTGGTGTGGTGACACAAGATTAGAGGAAGCACCAAGGATGTGTGCTCCTGTGAGAAACTATTGAAGGATATAATGACCAGTAGAGTAAGAATGTTAGACTGAATTTCAGAAGGACTAACCAGCAGATATATGTATCATTCATGGTAAGCATCAAGAAAGCTAGTGGTAATTGATATAATTCAAGAAATCCATGAGGATCTAAATGAACATATCAGTTGAAAAGATGAAATACAAAAGCATCATAAAATGAAGTAATTACAAGCTGATTTCAAACCCCAGAGTTTAGCATGTCCCAGCTATGTCATCTCTAGCAGCTGATGTAACGGTGATCAGCTTTTCTTCTCAGTATTCATAAGATGGACAAAGTAGAAGCTAGCCCTCATGAAACTGAGAAACTTGACAGTAGGAATAAACAACCATCTACTATATAGGAAAATTAAGTGATAATGGTAAAACACTGACAGACTTATCTAGCTATCAAGCCTATGATCTAGAACTCCAACTGAATAAAAAATATGAGGATATGGCTGTTCGAAGATATGGGAAAGGAGAATGCTTACTGTGGATATTAGAGAGAGAGCATCCAGAAGCATCTGAAAGAGTCCAGATTGAACATAATCAAGAAACTGAACCAGGCCATGATGGGGTCACGGCAGTGAGAGAAGAGAGAGAGCCAAGTGGCCAATAGATCCAGGAGCATAGTCATCCAGGAGAACAAGAGACCACTTGACCAAAATTGCTGAAGTTATAAATAATCAGAAGCTGGAGGAAGGGAAGCAGAAGCTCGGCCCCTAGAGTTGGGGTGAAGTGAGAAACACTGTGTTGGGGGTTGGTCTGGTGTTGCTATGTACTCAAATGCTAAATTCTGGTCCCCAAGTTTTGCTTGGAGTCTGGACTAGAACATTCTCATGTACACCAAATGATGTTGTATACACTTTGCTTGCCAGAATTCTCTGACTGGTTAATAAAAGTGGCTATAGCCAGTTACTGAGGAGACTAGAAGTAGGCAGGTCTTGGCTGAGAGTCACAGGTGGGAGAGAGAGGAGAGAGGAGAAGAAAGAAGATGGAGAGTAGGAGGTTTCCATTAGACATAATGGACCAGGAGCATATGGCCTACTGAGGGAGAGAAGTACAACCTGAGGACAAAATTATGGAGTAGAAATAATTGAGGCAAGATTCAAATAGCAAGCAACTTGAAGAATGCAGATGAGAAATAGCCAGACTAGCACTGAAAAATAGTTTAGGGGTAATCACTCAGTAAAAGTGCTAAAGCTGATTAAATAAATCAGTAGGACAATGACTCTATTATTTGGGGGATAGGCCTCTCTGAGTTGTAAAAAGCTGATAGGGTAATTAAATACCTTACAAAACAATGCTGTTTGGAACCACAGATACTGAGAGAAATTTGTCTCAGTTTCTTTGGGTTTCTTTGAGAAGTAACATCCCAGTTCTTTGATGATAAGGGGTAGGTGGTTTGTTTGTATGTTTTGTTTATTTGCGAGTTTTGTTTTTCTTTTTTTGAGACCTAATATCAACCTGTTAGGTAAATATGTTTATAAGTATAGTTATTTCTACTTTTATGGAGATAACCAGTTTGTATCTGATTGGATTTGTTGACCCCTCTATAAGAATGAATTCACAGATGATATTATAAACTTGGTCAACAATCAATGCCTGAAGAGGTCATAAGACCTAGGGACAAGCTTAACAGTTGTTTAGATAAATTGTCATGACACTACACTGCTTCCTAAATATTTATACTTATACCCATTGAGGAATGCTATTCCTAGCCTCACTTAGAAATGCTCTCTTTACAATAAAAAAAAAAAAAAAAACAGTGAATGTGAGACACAAGACAGCTTAAGATGCCAGTTAGCGCTAAGTGATATTTGTGTTTACTCCTAAATATTTCACCTCCTCTAAGGTTCAAAGAAGATTATGGAAGAGGGGTTGAGGAGATAGAGAGAAGGGTTGTGAAATCTTGTCTCCTGGGCATGGCATAGACATGGTCATGACCTCCCAGCTACAACACCACAGGACCTACATAAATTGGTCACCACTGAATCATATAAACACATGCATATGAGTAACATGTCAATCATGAATTAAAGAAATGCTTCTATTTCTATTCTATTGGTGAACTATTGGTTACTAATGGATTCTATAAGAAGGGTAGTCATTGTTCTCTTTGTTTACCCACCTGTGTTTATCCCACTACTAGGATCCAGTGAATAGTTCCAAAATCCTAGTCATTCAGATGATCATGATTAAATGCAGAAAAAAAACATCTAAAATGTCAAGAACAGAGAAAGGGAATTTGTAGGGATGAGGGTGTTAATATGGGTGGGCAGAAGACTAGAGAGGGTTAGGCATTATAATAATCAAAGTACAATAAATGTGTGCTTTATAAATACTTAAATTTTCAAAGAACAAATTCAAGAAAAAGGGTTTTAACAAAAAGAAAGTAAAGTAAATGCCAACATTGTCATTACTTAGCCCAGTTTCCCCACATGGATATTAGAGGATGTTTAGTATTCTGGCTTCTGAAGGACCCTGCTATACCACTCCTGGACATATACCCAGAGGATTCCCCAGCATACAATAAGAACACACGCTCCACTATGTTCATAGCAGCCTTATTTATAATACCCAGAAGCTGGAAAGAACCCAGATGTCCCTCAATGGAGGATACAGAAAATGTGGTATAGTTACACAATGGAATACTACTCAGCAATTAAAAACAATGAATTCATAAAATTCTTAGACAAATGGTTGGAACTGAAAAAATATCATAGTAAGTGATGTAATTCATTCACAAAAGAACACACATGGAATGCAGACACTGATAAGTGGATATTAGCCCAGAAGCTCAGAATACCCAAAACACAACCCACAGATCAAATCATTCCCAAGAAGAAGAAAGGAGAGGACCTGGGTCCAGGAAAAGCTTGATGCAGCAGTTTAGGGGATTGCCAAGACAGAGGAGTGGGAGGGGGCTGATTGAGGAACTGGTGGATGGAAGAGGGCTTATGGGACTTAGGGGGAGGGGAGAAGGAAAGGGAAAATCATTTGGAATGTAAACAAAGAATATAGAAAATAAAAAGAATATTCTGGTTTCTAAAGGCAATTTATAAAAGAAACAATTAATTTGAGACTCACAGTTTCAGAAGGGTCAAGCCCATGACCATCATAGCATAAAGCGCAGCATGACTTCCTTCACTTCTTTATTTGTATTTTCATGTAATTGTTTAAGGGATTTTTGTGCTTCCTTTTTACGGGCTTCTACCTGTTGATCCATGTTCTCCTGTATTTCTTTAAGGGAGTTATTTATGTCCTTAAAGTCCTCTATCAGCATAATAAGATGTGATTTTAAATACAGATCTTGGTTTTCCAGTGTGTTGGGGTATCCAGGACTAGCTGTTGTGGGAGAACTGGGTTTAGAAGATGCCATGTTGCCTTGGTTACTGTTGGTAACATTCTTGCATTTGCCTTTTGTCATCTGGTTATCTCTGTTGTTAACTGGTCTTGCTCTCTCTGACTGTGAATTATCTGTCCTGCAAGCCTGTGTATCTATACTCCTGGGATTCCCATTCTCTCTGTGCACACAGGTGTGTAAGCACTCCTGGGAGACCAGCTCTCTTGTTGTAGTATTTGTGTATGTAGCTCTGTGGCCCAGGATCAACTCTGTGCCCTCAGACCTCTCCACAGTCCTGGGATATTAGCTATCTCCCTGTGCCACCTGGATATGGTGCACTGTGGGGAAGCATGGTCCCTAGCAGGAGGCAGAAACAAGAAATCTCCAGTCTGAGGGTTCCAGACAGGTTCCTATGAGCAACAGTGGTGGTCCTACCTGTGCTCTCAGGATTCTCTGCACTTCTGCTCGGAGTGGCGCATGTTCCCTAGGATATATCAGAAGATGGTATCTTCACTAGAACAGAGCAGTCTAGGGTCTGCCCCAGGAAAAAGACCAGGCAGCAGAAGGGGTGGAAGGAATGGAAGGGGAATAGAATTTGGGAGGGCAGGGGTTTTGGTGGTTGATGGGTAATGAGTCCGCCAGGTTTCCAACAGCAGCTCTAGGACTCAAGAGGTGTGTGTGTGTGGGGGGGTCTTAACAGCTGCTGTGAGTGCAGCAGGATCTCTAGGATGGATCAGGAGATGGTGTCTTCATGGGAGCAGAGCAGCCAAGTGCCTGCCCCAGCAGAAAGGACAGGCAGAAGAAGGGGCTGAACCAAAGGAAGGGAGGTCCCGCTATTTAACCATGGCATATGAGCTGGAAGCGACTAGACGACAATGGCAACCTGCTGCAGAATGACTTTTAGCAACAGTTTGCAAAAAGTTTAAAACTAATAAGAAAAAGCAAGATGTACTTTTGGTGATCTTGGAGGGTATAATTCCCCATTTTTTGATATTAAAAGCCAATTTTTCAAAGTGTGATGTGCATGCTCAACAATTCCTTGACCCATTGGTTTATAAGGAATTTCATGTTCCTTTTATGTTCAATACCAAATTTTTTACAAAATGATATAAAGTTGTTGCCAGTATAAGCTGGTCCATCATCTGTCTTAATGACTTTAAGTAATCTCATAGCATTAAAGGCTTAATAAACAAAGATCAATTACATTTCTAGCAGCTGGCTTCTCCTGAATACAGAGAAGCAAAAAGACATCCTGAACAAGTGTTAATACAAATATGTATATTTTTCAAATTCTTCATGATGAGTTACCATTTGCCAAATATGTTTGGGCATAAGGCTTCTCCGATTTACCCCTAAATGAGGACCTGGAGATAAGGTAAGACAGTTAGAGCATTGTTATACAATCATTCTTGCCTGCTCCTTAGTGATCTTATGTTGGAGCTTTAAGGTGTGGCTAGAAGGATTAAATTTGTTATGATCACTTCTAGCCAATGCAACAAAATCCAAAACTAGGGACTCTTCTGTCAGTACAATCATTGCCTGCAGCCTGCAGGAAGACTAGAATGAGCTCATATATGACCAATATAAAAAGGATTCTTTTTTAGCACAAAGATGTTTTGCAATTGTGACAACAAAGATTCTGCTGGTATATTAAAATAAAATGTACCCCAAGTTTCCAACAGAGGAAAAAAATCAGCCACATACAAACTATCAGTAAAAAGGATAAAAGTATCATCCACAAGTTGAAAAACATGTAGTACTGCTGTCAGTTCTGCTAACTGAGCTGAGAGCCCAGGGGTTTCTATTACTACCCATTGATTATTCATAATATATCTAGCTCATCCTTTTGGGGAACCATCAGTAAAAATCAAAAACTCATTATTCGGAGACTGTAAAGATGTCATATTAGGAAATATAACCCTAGGTACATTCAAAAATTGTATCAACTTATCTTGAGAATAATGATTATCTTTAATTCCTTTAAATCCTACTTGAGCAAGCAACAAATCCATACTATTAATTTGTCCTGAATTGCTCTCCTCACCTTTCCAGGTTAGAAGTTTAGCACTTTGTTTTGGGTTACTGGCATAACCAATCACTTGGAGGTAAGTGAGCATATCTGACAAGGGCCAAGTTGGAGGCCAGTCTTGTCCTCTAATAATTGTTACATCAGCTCCAGTATCTATTAATCCTCCTTCAAAGCTTTTCCTCTCAATTGTTAATTTAAGGTTAGGCCTTTTACTATTAAGAGGTTGAACCCAATACACATCAGAGGAACCAAAACCATTCTGTCCTCTCTCACTCTTAATGAATCTGGAAAGTAGCAGATGCAAGGAAACTAAGATAAATTGAGCAATTCTTTGGTTAGCAGGCACAGTTATAATACCATGAGAGGAGCCAGTCATAATTTTAAGATCTCCTTCATAATCATTATCTATGACACCTGGATAAATCTGTAGTCCTTTTACAATGGTACTGCTTCATCCTAGAAGCAAGCCCCAAGTTTCTGCAGGCAAAAGTCCAAAAACTCTCATAGGAAATGTCTGAACTCCCATTTCTGGGATTAATACCACATGGAAGGTGGAACAGAGATCCAATCCTGTGCTTCCTGGGGTTGCCCTGATAAGTTCAAAAATGGATTTCCATGGCCTGGCAGCAGCTTCAGGGCCCCGTAAGCTGCTTGCTGTGGGCATCTGGGGGCCTGAGGCTAGCCCCTCTGCTCATTTTCCAACACTGTACAGCCTTGAATATCTCTTAGATTTACATTCCCTCATCCACTGGCTACCTTTCCTGCATTGAGGACAAACTCCTTGAGCATAACCTGATTGCCTGTTTATGGTGCCTCTGTTCCTAAGACAATCATTTCTTAAATAACCCAAGCCTCCACATTTAAAACATGCCTTTTTCCCTCTTTTCTGAGAAAGTATTGCTCTCACTGTGGTTCCTTACAATGCTGTAGCCATGGCTAGACCTTGATTGTATGAAGGCCCAATCTCTGCACAAAGGTAAATATACCCAGCTAAGTCTGTCTGTGCCCTGTAAGGTTGAATAGTGGATGTGGCAGGCTGCATTAGCATTCTTGTAAACTAATTGTGTAACAGAAAAATTTCCTGCTTGAGAATCTCCAAAAATTCTACTAGCTGCTTTCAGTAGCCTATCTATGAAATCCTGAAAAAGGAGCCTAATACTAGCTAAATTTCCCCTGAGATCCCCTTTAGTAGATAATTGATTCTACAAGCAGTGGGTCAGCCATTGCAACCTGTGCATACACTTCAACAGGAAACCCAATCTGATTAGCATTGCCTTCATATTGATCTCCTAGTACCATGTTAGTATCCCAATCTGAATTATCTGTCTGAGCATTCATGGTAGCAGTTCTTTTACTAGTTTCACGCCATTCAGGACTCCAAAGGAAGAAATCTCCTCCTGACAAAGTAGCTTCACATAGAGTCTTTCAATCTTTTGGGCTTAAATTTGATTCCATCACAGTGTCCAAGAAAGCTTGTGTAAAAGGAGCCATAAGGCCATACTGTGACACAGCTGCTTTTAATTCTTTTATCAAAGTCTGATATTGTCTAACTCTATTGTTCTGCTGGTCCATGATCTCAATGTTAGGAAATGCCAGAGCATCAGGCGTATCCTACCCTTTCCCTTGAGCCTGACTCGCAGCTCTTTCTAGCAGCAATTGGTGTATCAGAATCACTGCTCTTTCCTGCACTTGATACCCTTTTTAGCTCCTGTAGCTCATTAGTCAATTTCTGCAACTTAATTTCAAACTCCAATTTATGTAGTTGGATATCCATCTGGGTATCATCTCATGCAGTAGAGGCCATAGGCAGAGCAGAAGGTGCACAAGGAGGCTAATCCTCACCAGAATTTTTGGCAGCTCCTTCGTCTGAATGAGCCTCCTCCTCTAGGGTTAGCTCATCAGTAGTATCTCAATATCTTTCTAATTTAGGGTTGGGAGGACCCTTTTCTGAGAAAGTCCTCTCGGGCAGGCATTCTTCCTGAGATTATTCAAGTTCTCCCTGGGTACTATCTGATGCCTGTGAGGTCTCTTTATCAAAAGCATCTTTTATAAGTGCCCAGAGGCAGAAGGCAGTATTATCTGCCTTGGTGGTTCTTAGGGCTTCTCCAGTTTTTTCTCAGGTTCTCATATCTAAAGTTCTTTTTTCTTGGAACCATAGGCAACAAGAATCTCTCTGATCTAAAAAGTCTTCTAACCATTGTTCTTCAAACCCTACCCCTCTCCCCTGAAGCAGCTCTTGAGCACTGAAGACAACAAATGGCCTGTTTAGAAGTTTTCTGTCCTATTTTCCACTGTCAAACCCTAAGTGAGCTCAGTGTTGGGTCAATGCTGTTCCAACTTAGCCTGTATCCTTCAGTACGTACAACAACAGTTTAAAAAAGATGAAATTTAAGACTAGCACTAGTATTTAGTGCTACATGTTGTTCACCATGCAGGATACCATCTTCTTCCATTTTCTTTGGAGCTCCACCAAGACAGTATCCCTCAGATGATCTCCCAGTGTCCAGCCATATGTTCAGGCACAATCTGTAGCTGTCGGCAGCTACATTGATTGGGTTACCTGGAAAGAGAGCTGGGGATGGATGGGAAGAATGGTGAAAAAGAATTGAGACCAACATAATGTTATTGCTGATCAAGACATGAATTTAAATGTCTGACTTTGAATTTAAAGGTTGGAGAAAAATTCTTCCCCCAAAATTCCAGGGTCTGTTCAGGAGAACCAGTTTAGCTGCTCAGCAGGTGACTGGCTCCACTGCTCAGTGGGTCACCAGGTTAGTGTAGGAAGCTACAGATCTAGAAGAATCTAGGTCCTAAAGCTCCACTCTAGGTGGGTGATTGTGACCAGCACCGAGGTCTGAATTTCCTACTCAAAGGCTGGGTAAGGGCACAGGATAATAGAAAGATTTCAAGTTAAGAAAATGTCAATATCTAAATATGTGCCTCCCTTGTGGGATGTTAGGAATTAAGAGATGAAAGGCATGGTGAGGGAGTTTGGAATCACTAGTTCTTATGCTGATTCTGTGAGTGAACCCTGAAATGATCTCATTCAAGCGTCTCAACTTACCCATTTGGTTGTCTATAAAATATTATAAGTACTGACAATATATCATAAGCGTTAAGAAAATGAAGAGTAGCCAACTCTAAGATAGCAGTGGTTATAAAAATTGACATACTTGTAGGCTTATTGTTTTAAGAACATTTATACATACAAGCATACATACATACATACATACATACAGACAGACAGACAGACAGACAGACAGACGGACAGACAGACATACACACACACATAACACCCATGCATATAAATCTTTATTTTTTCCTTACATGGTATGGAATTATGACTTCCATATTTTTCTTTTACCTAGTTGATGATGGAAAGTTGAAGATGAAATGAATGAAGATGAAAAAGATGAAGATGGAAAGTTGAAGACGAACAATGCCAGATGACTTTCCAAAAAATTAAGCTGTTAACCACAAATACATGATTATAAATGAAAGTTCCAATGCTCCAAAGGGCAGATTAAATGGGTAAAGTAATTTAGATTATGAAGAAATCTTTGGCTGTTAGATAATTGAAGTGTACTTGACTTAGTAATTCTCTTTCTTTCCTAAGGCCAAAGGGTATCTAGCACACGGTTCTCTTTCATGCTCTCTTTGTCTTGTGCAATGTTGCAAATAATTTAAAAAATAACAGCTTCACAGTTCTTAGACATCTCTATCTCCCATGCCCCCACCAACTTAATCACTTCACTCATTATCTCTCATTATCACTCATTATCTTCACTCATTGTACAGAGCCATATTGGGGTATCTTGCCATATGGTAGAAACTTGACATTGGTCAAGGTGATCTTCCTCCAGCTTTTGTTGAACAAGGATTCCTGTGATATTCAGAATCCCACTCCACCTAGTGTGGAGTGATCAAAGTGAAGTTGAAGTTCCACCAGGCCTGCAAATTCCTGAATTAAGCAGGTGACCCGCCCAGCTGGCTGAGCAGTGGAGTCAACGCCCAGTGAACAGCGGGGACCAGTTCCTGAAACCCAGCCTGGAGCCTGGTGGGTGGGGTTCACCTAAGCTGTTATATTGTGTGACCTCCATTAAACTTGGGGCCTCCATCAGAAAACTTAGTCCTGGCCTTCATTCCTTCTCGCTGCCTCCCCATCCATCCCTCTGCTTCCCTTACAGGACCCAGTTCAGAGTAGCTGCTGGCAGCTACAACTCATTATACTCTCATAATCATCTATGGAATTCAAATGCTCTTTGGTCACAGCTACAGTTCTTATTTCTCATGTTCCTCTTTATAGACCAAGTCCCAATGACAAACATTTCAACCACATAGTAACCACCAATCCAATCTTCCTAGCACTTGCATCTCCCATTGATTTCTCCCAAGTATGCTCCAGACTGCAAAATTTCCTCAAGGTAAGACTGTTCTGAAGAAGTTATCACACTAGTGGTTTACACACAGCTGAGACCACAGTGCCCATCAAGAACAACTTTAATTAAGAAAGGGAAGAACGGGCTGGATAGATGGCTCAACAGTTAAGAGCACCTAATGCTCTTCCGAAGGTCCTAAATTCAAATCCCTGCAACCACATGGTGGCTTAGAGCCATCCATAATGAAATCTGACACCCTTTTCTAAAGTGTCTGAAGACAGCTACAGTGTGCTTACACATAATAAATAAATGAATCTTTTAAAATAAGCTCTAATGAAGTAGTAGACTACGTTGACTTTATCAGAAGTTAATAAAAAAATGGAAGAGTAATCTAGATCAGGATGTGTTACTTCTTCATGTCTGGTGGTTATCTAGGGTCACAGTGGCCTGAAGCTATTTACACTAAGCTACTTACATCACACTGTATCATGAAACAAAGAACAGGGTTGGGGCAGGGTAATGTTCACGCCCAAGATTTTAGCCCAAGACTGAGTATCTTGGCTTTCATGATGGGTCTTCTCTCACAGAGTGAGAGATTTCCTCAGAGTGCCCTCAGAGACACACCAAAGGCATCATCTCAGTTTTCTCTGATTATAAAACTAATCAGATAGACAATGAGGATTTACCACTTCTGTTACACCTGAGAACTGTGGTAGAAAATATCAAGTCCATGATTGTCCAAGCTCAATTTTGGGGTTCAAGCAGAAGTGGCAAGTTGGTTGTCTCACCCTGTCTGGATTTGAAAGAGTACCCCTGGCCAGCCTCTTGATATCTTGTTTATAAGAGAGATAAGGTGTTCACAGGAGCAAGAGAGTCAGTTGTTAAAAAAAATAAAATGAAAGGAAGGAAAAATGGTGAATGGGGTCACATGTTTAGTGGAGGTTGAAAAATATGATTTACATTTTATACCAGATATAAGAAAACAAAACCATTACATATGGAAACCTTAACTTGCAAGGACATAACACAAGACAAACAGAAATTTATTCTTAACTGTCTTAAATGCAAGTAGAACCCTCAACCTGCAAGATATATTTCTCCTAGTTTGGTGTTGTAATTTCCTGATGAATAAAGACAACATATTAAGAGAAAAACATATTTTGTAATATTTTATTATGCAGGCATGGAAATGGGAGGAGGAAATAATTCCTGGAGCAAGACTTAGGAGAAAGTCAGGAGGTTGACAAAATGAACCCAGGGAAGGATATATGATAATTCTTACTCAACACCTGCCATAGTGACTTTTGGATAATCCTGAGATATCAGACAACATCAGTTCAATGATCAAAAAAGAAACATTTGTAAAAACCTCAGAAAAGAGCTTTGTTAACATTAGAAGAAATAGAATTCTAGAAGAAGTTAGCATGTTCGTACAGGTAGAAGTAAAATGTTATGTATTACTTATATCTGAGTACTTATAAACAATGTAATGAAGAGAACAGCTTAATGGGCAGAGATACTTATTTTGGCAACCAATGTCAGAGATCTTAGTTTATATTTTCTGTCTGAACTGATTCTAGACATGGGGAAACAAGATGATAATATCAAGAGAATTTGGTGGTGGTGATGGTTCTTTACCATGTGAGAGAAAGGAATCAAGGACTAGAAATATATAGACCCCAAGGACATGTCCCAGTTTGTGATCTACTTCCTCTAGTAAGATCCTATGTTCTAAAGTTTCCAGAACAATCCTAAATTGAGTTATCAACTGAGGAACCAGTCTTTAATATGCTTGCCTGCTGAGGGAAAAACCACTTTCCAAATCATAGCACTTTTCTTAGTGCTAACATAAAACTGTGGAAATGCAATCAACATTTCAACTGCTTGCTAAATATTAATACAAAGCCAATTGGATGCTTTAATGCCTAAAGCCTAAAAAGCTGATTTCTATCATCTGGCCCCATAAGGTGGAAGAAGGGAACTACTACAAGTTGTCTTCTGACGTCTACAACCAGGCTAGGGGATGTAAGTCTGCACAACACATGTACATAACAAATCAATCAACCAATCAACCAATCAATAAATGTCAAAAATGTTAATAGAATTTGTTCTTAAAGATAATCAAAGATATAATTAGATATTCTTTGCTATAATTTTAAAATAATCTAAATTAAAAACATAGCAAAATGCACCCAAGTACATGAATTTGCCTATATGGCAACCCATCTTTAATATAGAAGGCAAAACCATCTGATTTAATTAATGTAAGCATTTGACATTTACATACAAATTCATGCGTGTGAACCTAAGTATAAGAATATCAATTGAAATTTATTTTACTATAGATTATTTTGACTTTAATTTAAACACTAAAATAATCTAGTAAGCCAATATTTCTAGATAAACTAATTTCTTGAAAATACATTCTCTGTGATGCAATTCATAGTTGGGAAGTTATTTTCTTGTATAATATGCTTTGTAGAGGGTCATGAGAGTTCCTATAGTTTTTGCACCAAAATATTGTCTTGTGAAACTTACTATCTTAAAGATCTTATTGGATTCCCTAACTGATTAAAATAATAAGTAAAAAAAGCCAGTCACTGGGCAAGAAGGAGGAGGGCTTTCAGGGTTCAAGAGAGGAAAAGGGAAGGCAGGAGGAAGGAACTTCCTTTTGGTAAGTGGGAGCAAAGCAGACATGATGGAGACTGGGGGACTGTTAGATTACTGGCAGGCGGATTCCACCACTGGAAGATTTCTAACAGAATAGTAGGGGAATTTAGGATGCTATATTCTGCACCCAGCAATTGTGTTATCCTAAACTAAAATTGTCTGGTGTTTTTCTTGTGTGCTGGTTCAACTGAGCTCCAGGGAAAGCTAACCAAGGTAGAGTACAGGTTTGTGAGAGATCTCCCAGCTACCCAAGGAAATTTGGGAGTACTGAGTGAGTTAGGCAGCATCCAACCACAAGAAGAAGAGAGCTATCTCAAGATCTAGAGAGGCCTTAGCATGGAAAAACATGCAAATATGGAATTGGTAGTAGGCTGGGAACAGACCAAAACCACGAGCCAGTGCTCGTCAGCTGTAATGTATGTTGTTTTTTAATATTACACACTACAGAGACAGTCCTCAGTACCAGATGAAACTGATGAAATTTTAAGTGAAAGGTTTGCAGCTGCCATATTTTATGAAAACTATGTTCTGTTAAACTTTAGTCTGGATTCATAGCCAAGGGGCAGAGGAAAATCCTTGATTTATTTTGTGTATTATTGATAGTAGTAACAGGATTTGGCTCCTGTCACCATTATTATTTACCAATTATTCTGGACATCTGCAACCAGGACCCACATGTCTTCAAAACTGCATTAGAGATTCATTTGTATGACTACAAGACTGGCTCAGGCACATGAGCCAGCTGTCCCTCCCCCACCCACCCACCCCCACCCACCCCCCCGCCACACACACACAGTGCAGCTACAATGAACAAATGTGATGGAGACATGGGAAACATGGAAAAACATAGTGATGCATGTTGGATGAAGAGAGATAGAACTGGAGACATGAGGGCAGTAACAGGTCAAGACAACAGAGGTTGATATGCTGCCATTGCCTAGTAGGGTCATCAGGATGGTTTGCAAAAGCCTAGAGCTTATACAGGTACAGATTCCACCTCCAAACCTATGCTGAGTCTTAGGATTACCCTGACCCTGTACAATGAAATGGTTTATTTTCTAGACTGGACCTCCTTGAAGGACCACCATGATCTATAATATCATTAGAGATCATGTTGGTTGCCTGTGTTCTATGTTGCTACTCCAGGTCAGATGAAGAATATACAGTCTGTGTTGCTGTCTAATGCCTTGGTTATGTCCTTGAGCTTTGCTGCCTGGGGTTGGAGGGAATGAGGGGAGAGTATGTTGATATGAGTAGCTTGTGATTATGAAAGGGCCAAGGTCTGTGCTGTAGCTGAGGGACAGGAGTGGGTCAATGGTATAGATATGGCCAGGTTCCTGTTGATGTCTGTGGCCCACGTTACCACCCAAGGTCATGTGTATATCTGTGGTCTGTGCTGCTGCCTAAAGCCATGTTGATGTCTGTGGGCCATGTTCTAGGAGCCATATTGATATGAGTGGTCTGCACTACTCTCCTAGGCCATGCTGATATCTGTGTGACAAGGGCACAATCTGAGTCCATGGTCCTTCTACAATTAGAGCCATGTTTGTGGTCTGTGCTGTCACAAGAAACCATGTGGAAGACTACAACCTATGGCCCAACCAATTTAAAGAATAAGAAAGCTACTTTTGAAGTGATAATGATGACTGTAGTTGCACAGTTGAGAAAGAGGGACATGGAAAGATTCTGTGACAACCTACCCCTACCCCAACCCCAACCCTCAAAAAGCTTAACAGCCTAAATAGGATACCATCAAAGAGAAATCTTAAAAAGTGTGATAAATATGCTAAAGAGCAGATCAACACAATTGATGGCTTCCGTCATGGGTGTGGGAGTTGAATTAAACAGATGTATTTAAGGGCAAGCCATTGAGAATTTGAAGATCCAGTGAGTATATAGTTGATACAAATTGGACTTGTATTTTTCTATTTCTATTTTTCTTTTATTTTTAATTTTAAAATTTCATTTTTATTTATTTGGGGGGTAGTGAGGGAAAGAACATGGAAGAAGTAAGAAGTGAATGTGACCAGAGTGCCTAATATTAAGCTCCTCTCTTACTTAGGGTTTTATTGCTGTGAAGAGACACCATGACCACAGCAACTATTGTAAAAAGCAGCATTTAATTGGGGCTGACTTACTAATTCAGAGGTTTAGTCTGTTATTATCATGATGGGAAAAAAATGGTGGCATGCAGGTAGACAGTGCTAGAAGACCTAAGAGCTCTACATCTTGATTCAAAGGTAGCAGACTGGGACGAAATGGATATAACTTGAGCATTTAAGATCTCAAGGCCTGCCTCCACCTCCTCCAATAAAACCACAATTCCAATAGTGCCACTTTCCTATGGTCAAGCATTCAAACTCATGACTCCAACAGGGGGCGGTTGGAGGGAGATACCTACTAAAACCACTACATTCCCAAAGGATAAATAAAAATATATGTTGGGACTTGGAAAGTGTCCACTCAGCATCTGCCATCTTTCCTCCCAGACAGACCAGACAGGCAACACAAGGTACTTGGAGATATTCCAAGTTTAACATCGCTTGGGACACAGCCCACCAGGATTCTGCCTGTGCCCAAGGCCTGGGCAGCTCTGTGGGCCATATGTGTGCTAGCCCTGTTGTGGGCTGTACACACTGCAGAGTGATCAGCACTTGGAAAGGGTCCCCAAAGCATCTGCCATCTGTGCTCCAGGACATACCAGACAGACAACACCAGGTACACAGAGACAACCTGAATATAACATTGCTTGGGGCAAGACACACCAGGGCTGCAACTGCACCAAAGAGTAGGGCAGGTCATCAGCAATCTGTGCAAAGGGAAACCCAGTCATCCAGTGGTACAGAAATAGCCTGACAGGCTCATAGAAGGTTCAAGCACCAGCCAGTGACAACAGGAAAAACTAACACCAGAGATAACCAGAAGGAAAAAGGCAAATGTAGGAACATTACTAAGAGAAATCAAGGCAATATGGCAGCATCTGAAACAAATTCTCTGAGAACAGCAAGTCCTAGATACCCCAACACACGAGAAAAACTATTTAGATTTAAAATCACTGGTCATGAGGCTGTTAGAGAAACAAAAGAAGGACATAAAAAAATCTCTTAAAGAAATACAGGAGAAAATGGATCAAAAGGTAGAAGCCCTTACAAGGCAAACACAAAAATCATTTAAAGAAATTCAGGAGAATATTGGTCAAAAGATAGAAGCCAATAAATAAGAAATGCAAAAATCACTTAAAGAAATACAGGGGAACTTTGGTCAACAGGAAGAAATCATGAAAGAGGATACACAAAGATCTCTTAAAGAATTACAGGAAAACACAAACAAGTGAAGGAACTGAGCAAAACCATCCAGGATCTAAAGACAGAAGTAGAAACAACTACGAAATCACAAAGGGAGACAACTTGGGAGGTAGAAAACCTTGGGAAGAAATCAGGGGTCATAGATGCAAATATCAACAACAGAATATAAGAGATAGAAGAAAGAATCTCAAATGCCAAAGATACCATAGAAACCATCGAATCAACAGTCAAAGAAAATGCAAAATACAAAAAACTTGTAAACCAAAATATCCAGAAAATCCAGGACACAATGAGAAGACTAAACCTATGGATTATAGGTACAAATGCGAGTGGAAGATTTACAACTTAAAGGGTAACCAAATATCTTCAGCAAAATTATGGAAGAAAACTTCCCTAACCTAAAGAGAGAGATGCCCATGAATATACAAGAAGCCTACATAACTCCAGACAGACTGGACAAGAACAGAAATACCTCCTGTCACATAATAATCAAAACCCCAAATGTACTAAACAAAGAAAGAATACTAAAAGAAGTAAGAGAAAAAGGCCAAGTAATATATAAAGGAATACCTATCAGAATTATACCAGATTTTCACCAAAGACCATGAAAGCTAGAAGATCCTAGGCAGATCTCATACAGACTCTACCTCGGTGTAAAAGGCTGGAAAACAATTTTAAAAGCAAATGGTCTCAGGAAACAAGCCAGAGTAGCCATTCTAATATCAGATAAAACTGACTTTCAACCTAAAGTCATCAAAAGAGACATGGAAGGACATATCTTACTGGTCAAGGGAAAAATCCATCAAGAAGAACTCTCAATTCTGAACATCTATGCTCCAAATGAAGGTCAAAGCACACATTGCACCCAACACAATAATTGTGGGTGAAGTAGTCATTAAAACTCTTCCAAGCAAAGCCGGGCGTGGTGGCGCACGCCTGTAATCCCAGCACTTGGGAGGCAGAGGCAGGAGGATTTCTGAGTTCAAGGCCAGCCTGGTCTACAGAGTGAGTTCCAGGACAGCCAGGACTACACAGAGAAACCCTGTCTCGAAAAAAAAAAAAAACAAAAAACAAAAACAAACAAACAAACAAACAAACAAAAACTCTTCCAAGCAAAAAAAGCACAGGACTAGATGGTTTTAGGGCAGAATTCTATCAGACCTTCAAAGAAGACCTAACACCAATACTCTTGAAACTATTCCACAACATAGAAACAGAAGGAACACTACCCAACTCGTTCTATGATGCCACAATTACTCTGATCCCAAAACCACACAAAGCTCCAAAAAATAAAGAGGACTTCAGACCATTTTCCCTAATGAATATCAATGCAAAAATGCTCAATAAAATTCTTGTCAACTGAATCCAAGAACATATCAAAGTGATCATTCACCACGATCAAGTAGGCTTCATCCCAGGGATGCAGGATTTCAATATATGGAAATCTATCAATGCAATCCACTACATAAACAAACTAAAGAAAAAAAAAACACATGGTCATTTCATTAGATGCTGAAAAAGCATTTGACAAATTTGGCATCCTTTCATGCTAAAAGTCTTAGAAAGAGCAGTAATGCAAGGCCCGTATCTAAACATAGTAAAAAAGCAATATACAGCAAACCGGTAGCCAACATCAAACTAAATGGCGAGAAATTTAAAGAAATCCCACTAAAACCAGGGACTAGACTAGGCTGCCCTATGCTCTCTCTCCCCCCATATCTTTTCAGTATAGTACTGGAAGTACCAGCTAGAACAGTCAGACAACATAAGGAGGTCAAAGGGATATAAGTTGGAAAGGAAGAAGTCAAACTATTACTATTTGCAGATGATATGATAGTATAATTAAGTGACCCAAAAAAACTTTACCAGAGAACTCCTAGAGCTGATAAACGACCTCAGCAATGTGTCTGGTTACAAAATCAACTCAAGCAAATCAGGAGCCTTCCTATACTCAAAGGATAAGCAGGCTGAGAAAGAAAATAGGGAAATGACACCCTTCACAATAGCCACAAACAATATAAAGTATCTTGGTGTGACTTTAACCAAACAAGTGAAAGATGTATATGACAAAAACTTCAGGTGTCTGAAGAAGGAAATTGAAGAAGACATCAGAAAAGGGAGAGGAGCACTCCTCCACTACTGGTGGGATTACAAGCTCAAACAACCACTCTGGAAGTCAGTCTGGCAGTTCCTCAGAAAACTGGGAATGGTATTTCTGGAGGTCCCTGCTATATCACTCCTGGGCAAATACCCAGAGGATTCCCCGGCATGCAATAAGGACACATGCTCCAATATGTTCATAGCAGCCTTATTTATAATAGCCAGATGCTAGAAAGGACACAGATGTCCCCCAATGGAGGAATGGATACAGAAAATGTGGTATATTTACACAATGGAATACTACCCAGCAATTAAAAACAATGAATTCATGAAATTCTTAGGCAAATTTTTGGATCTGGAAAATATCATCCTAAGTGAGATAACCCAAACACAAAGCGACACATATGAAATGCAGTCACTGATAAGTGGATATTAGCCCAGAAGCTCTGAATACCCAAGACACAATCAACATATCAAATGATTCCCAAGAGATAGGATGGTTAGGGCCCTGGTCTTGGAAAGGCTTGATGCAGCAATGTAGGGGGTTACCAGGACAGAGAAGTGGGAGCGGGTTGATCGGGGAATGGACAGAGGGAAGAGGGCTTATGAGACTTATGGGGAGCGGGGAATGGGGAAAGGGGAAATCATTTGGAATGTAAACAAGAATGTAGAATAGAAAAAATATATGTTTGAAAAAAGTTAAATATTAGTAACCCTTTTTAAATTTCATTTTCTGTACATGGATCACTGTTACAATTTCTTTCTGTTATGTTCTACAGTCATTAAAAAATTCATTCCAATTTTTAAAAGAAGATAAACATGTTAAGAAACATTAATTTTGTGGAAATAAATTTAATTATGTCTCTTTAAGACTCTTTTTTTTCATAGTATCTCTTCAATGTTCTGATTCTAAAGCATTCCTATGTAAACTAATGATAATTACATGCTTCTTGGCTAGTGTATATTTCAGTAAATTTAATTTGTCATCTTAATTGTAAATGTTTACATGCTAGTAAGTTCTTTTACTTATGTCTATACAAGATGTATTGTTTATGTTTACAAATCATTTGGAATTAAAAGCTAAAATATATTCAAATGTTGTTGCTTATGGTAATTATAGTCTATAAAGTTTCCATGAACAATGAATAAGCCAACTCCAAATCTTCATGCCTTTACTCTTAGGGGAAATACAGGATTGTATTTCTTAGAGTCTCTGGTCTCAGTAATATAAACTAATTTGTACATGTACACACACACACACACACACACACACACACATTTATATATGATTTGTTTCTTATTGTTTTTGGATGATGGTAGTAGTGTTAGTGCTAGTATTGGTGGTAGTGCTGCTGCTACTGTTGCTGTTGTGGTGGTGGTGTTGGTGTTGGTGGTGGAGGTGGAGGTGGTATTGTATCTAAGGGCACTCACAATGAAAAGCAAGAAACACTACTTCATGCAGCCTGGTTGAGTTCATGCTTGGAACCATGGAGACCCAGCAGGTGACTGTTGCCTGCAAGGGGCAACAGATGTTCAACCACACTCCTTGGGCCCCTAGCTCCTGTCACAGCTACAGTCTCTACAGTCCTCCCCACTACTACCATCACCACCACAGCAGAAAGGAGTGTGGGCATCAGTCACATAGGAGCAGCACCAAGCCCTCCCACATGCAGATAAGGTTTCCCCAAGCTCTCAAATCAAGCCAATGAGAAGTGCCTGTCATCAGACCCTGGCCCACCCCAAAACTATATATAAGAATCCTATCCAGAAGGATTAAAGGTATGCAAGAACTACTCCATTGTCTGGTAGCTTCTGTCATAAGAGCAGTCTGCTCTCCCAATGCACTGCCTGAAGCTCTTCTGCACTCCTCCCTGGCTAGTTGGCCTTTTGTAGGCCCAGATCAACCTGACTCAGTGCAGGGCCACAATGTAGAGTACCTAAGATGGCACAAAGCAGAGACAGGTGGAGCCCACTGCAGCAACAGAAGCTGCAGAAATGACTTTCTCTCCCTCCTTGCACTCGATCCCCTTTGCATGAATTCTCCCATGCATCTGGGCTAAAGATCTCCATGAAAAGCCTCTGGTACACAGGCCCACACTCTATTAATTTATTTATTCCCATTACATCCTGACCAGAGTTAACTCTCTCCCAGTTCCCCCTTACAGAGTCCTTCCCCAGCCCCTCCCTTTCTCTTCTGAGAAGGGGGAGTGTCCCCTTTTACCAACCCAAGTCACTACAAGACTACAAGAACCTCTCTCACTGAGGGTCAGACAAGGTAACCTGATTAGGAACAACATTCACAGGTAGGGAACAGACTCAACGACACCGCCAGCTCCTGTTGTTTGGAGATCCTCATGAAAACCAAGCTTCTCTGCTACATATTTTTGAGGGGAGGGGCTGGGTCTAACCCATGTATGCTCTTTGGTTGATGGTTCTGGGAGCTCTCCAGAGTACAGGTAAGTTTGACTCTGTTAGTCTTCCAGTAAAGTTCCTATACCCACCTAATCTCTAAATCCTCCCCCAACTCTTCCACAGTAGTCCTTGAGCTCCATTTAATGTTGGGCATAATGTGGGTCTCTGAATCTATTTCAGTCAGCTGATGGGTGGAGACTCTTGGAGAACAGTTATGCTAGTCTTCTATCTGCAAGCAAAACAAGATCATTAATAGTGTGAGGGATTGTTTCTTGCCAATGGGCATGATCTCATGTTGGACCAGTCTTTAGATGGTCATACCTTCAGTCTTTGCTCCATCTTTGTCACTGCAATTATTATAGACATGAAAAATTTTGGACCAAAGGTTTTGTAGGTGAGTAGGCATTCTTATTCCTCCACTGGGAGTCCTGCTTGGCTATAGGAGGAGATCACTTCAGACTCCATATTACTCACTGCTAAGAGTAACCTCAGACTCCCAGTTTTATCCCTGACACATTGTAGAGATAATCCCTCCCACCAGCCAATTTCCATTCCCTCTCCCAGGCCTTTCTCCCTTCTCTCCCCACATGTGATTGCCCCCATACTTTGCCCTATCCCCTCTTCTACCCAATTTCCTCCCTCTATCTGCCTCCAGTGAGTATTTATTTCCCCTTCAAAGTGAGAATCAAGAAACTTCACTTGTTTACTATTTGTTATTTAGCTTCTTTACATCTGTGAATTATAGCTTGGATATACTGTACTTTATGGCTAATATATATTTATAAGTGAGTATATATCACACATGTCCTTTTGAGTCTGGGTTAACTCACTCAGTATGATATTTTCTAGTTCTATCCATTTGCCTGAAAATTTCATGATGTTCTTGTTTGTAATAGGTTCATTGTGTGAATGAACCACATATTCCCTCTCCATTCTGATTGAGTGATATCAGGGTTGTTTTCTACCTATTACCGATAAAGTTGTTATTAATATAGTACAGTATATATCCTGTGGTATGAGGGACATACTTTGGGGGTATATACCTAGATATAATATAGCTGGGTCTTGAGGTAAAACTATTCCCAATATTCTGAGAAACTGCCAGATTTATTTCCAGCATGGTGGCACAGTTTGCACTTCCACCCCAAATGGAGGAATGTTCCCCTTGTTCCACATCCTCCAGCATGTGGTATCACTTGAGTTTTTGAACTTATTCTTCCTGATGGGTGCAATGAATGTCAGAGTAACTTTGATTTGCATTTCCCTGATAACTAAGGACATCAAACATTTCTTTAAGTGTCTCTCCACCATTAGAGATTCCTATGCTGACTTATCTATTTAGCTCCATATCCCATTTAAACTTTTTTTTTACTCTTTATCTCTTTTTTACAGTCCAGTTTTCATCCCCATCCTGGTCTGCCTCCCAACCACTTTCCATTCCACACCTCCTCCCTCCTCCATCTCCAAAAGGATGTTTCCAACCTCCTACCTCTAGCCCATCAGAACTCCCCACTCCCTGGGGTCTCTAGAGGGTTTGTTGCATATTCTCTCACTGAGTCCAGACCAGGCTGTCCTCTTCTGTATATGTGCTGGGGCTTTCACATCAGCTGGTGTGTGCTGTTTGATTGGTGACTCAGTATCTGAGAGATCTCAGGGGTCCAAGTCAGTTAAGACTGCTAGTCTTTCTATGGGGCCACCCTCCTCCTCAGATTTTCCCAGTTTTTCCCCAGCTTCTGTCCATTGACTGGGTGCCAGTATCTTTATCTGATTCTCTTAGCTCCTTGTTGGGCCTTTTGGAGGGCAGAGAGGCTGGGCAAGCAAATCCCTCTTATTAAATGGTTTGTTTGGTTGTTTTGGTGTTTAACTTCTTGAGTTCTTCGGAAATTTTGGATATTAGCCCTGTGGTCAGATGATGATTGGTGAAGATCTTTTCCTAATCTGTAGGCTACCATTTTGTCCTATTAACATTGTCCTTTGTCTTACAGAAGCTTTTCAGTTTCATGAGGTCCCATTTATTAATTGTTGATCTTAGTGTCAACAATTGGAGAACTCTTCAGGAAGTTTTCCCCTACACTAATATGTTCAAATCTATTCCCACTTTCTCTTTAATCAGGTGCAATGTATCTGATTTTATGTTGAGTTCTTTGATCCACTTGAACTTGAGTTTTGTTCAGGGTGATAAATATGGATCTATTTGTATTCTAAATGCAGACATCAAGTTAGACCAGCACAATTTGTTGCACAAGTTTTCTGTTTTCTATTGTATGGTTCTGACTTTTTGTAAAAAAAAAAAAAAAAAAAAAAAAAAAAAATGAGGTGTCTGTAAATGTGTGGGCTTATTGCTGGGTCTTTGATCCAATTCTGTGATGAATTTGTCTGTTTCTATACCAATACAGCTTTTATTATTGTTGTTCTGTATTACAGTTTGAATTCATGAATGGTGCTACCACCAGAATTTCTTTTATTGTGCAGGATTTTTTTTAGCTATCTTGGGTTTCTTCATCTTTCCATATGAAGATGAGAATTATTCTTTCATGCTCTGTTAAAAAAAGATGTGTTGAAATTTTGATGGAAATTGCATTGAATTCTTGCTTTGGGTAAGATGGCCAATTTTACTATGTCAATCTTGCTAATCCATGAGCATAGGAAATCTTTCCATTTTATGATATCTTCTTTAGTTTCTTTTCATTTCTTTTTCTTTTTTATTTGATATTTTCCTTATTTACATTTCAAATGTTATACCTTTTCTCTGCTGCCCCAGACCCCTATCCCATCCCCCATCTCCTGCTTCTATTAGGGTGTTACCCATCGACCCACTCACTCCCACCTCCCTACTATCAAATTCCCCTACACTGGGGCATAGAGTCTTCACAGGATCAAGGGCCTCTTCTCCCATTGATGCTCAACAAGGCCATTCTCTGCTACATATGCTGCTGGAGCCATTGGTCCTTCCATGTGTACTCCTTCAGCTCCTTCAGCTCCTCCAGTCCTTTCTCTAACTCCTCCATTGGGGAACCTATGCTCAGCCCAATGGTTGGCTGCAAACATCCACATCTGTATTTGTCAGGATCTGGCGGAGCCTCACAGGAGACAGCTATATCAAGCTCCTGTCAGCATGCAGTTCTTAGCATCCATAATAGTGTCTGCTTTTGTTGACTGCATAGGGGATGGATCCTCAGGTGGGACAGTCTCTGAATGGCCTTTCACTCAATCTCTGCTCCACACTTTGTCTCTGTATTTTCTCCCTTAAGTATTTCTAAGAAGGACTAAAGCACCCACACTTTGGTCTTCCTTCTTCAACTTCATATGGCCTGTGAACTGTCTGTGAATTGTATCTAGGATCAGTCTCTTGATGGCCTTTCCTTCAGTCCCTACTCAGCACTGTCTACATATTTAAACAGGAGCCCTTCTGGGTTAAGAATTTGGAGATGAGTGGGTGACCCCATCCTCCAACTGGGGCCTTACCTAACCTCTGAATATGGTCTGTTTAGATTCTCCATCCTCTTCATTGGGCATTTCAGCTAATCTCATTCCTGTTGGATCTTGGGAGCCTCTTGCTTTCCTAGCATCTGAGAATTGCTGGTAGCTAACCCAAGTCCATCCCCCCCCCATATTGCTACATATCTCTGTTCAAATTTCTGGCCCTCTGTATATCATCCCCATCTCCTGATACCTGATTCTGCCACCCATTTTTCATTCTCCCCCTCCTTTCTTCCCCTCAAGTTCCTCTAATCCTCTATCTCTTGTGAATATTTCCCCCTTCTAAGAAGGACTGAAGCACCCACATTTTAGGCTTCCTTCTTGAGCTTCATATGGTCTGTGAATTGTATCTTGGGGATAATATCTACTTATCAGTGAGTACATAGCATGTGTGTTCTTTTGTGACTGGGTTAAGACACTCATCCCTATATTTTCTATTTCCATCCATTTGTCTAAGATTTTCATGAAGTCACTGTGCTTCATTGTGTAAATATACCACATTTTCTGTATATATTCTTCTGTTGAGGGACATCTGGGTTCTTTGCAGCTTCTGGCTATTGTTAATAAGGCTGCTCTAAACATAGTGGAGCATGTGTCTTTGATGTATGTTGGAGCATCTTTGGGGTATATGTCCAGGAGTGGTATAACTGTGTTCTCAGGTAGTACTATGTCCAATTTTCTGAGGAACTGCCAAGCTGATTTCCAGAGTGGTTGTATCAGCTTGCAATCTCACCAATAATGGAGAAGTGTTGCTCTTTCTCCAGATCTGTGCCATAATCTGTTGTTACCTGAGATATGATTGTAGCCATTCTGACTGGTGTGAGGTGGAATCTCAGGGTTGTTTTGATTTGCATTTCCCTGATGACTAAGGATGGTAAACATTTCTTTAGGTGCTTCTCAGCCATTCGATATTCCTCAGTTGATAATTCTTTGTTTAGCTCTATACCCCATTTTTAATAGGGTTATTTGGTTCTCTGGAATCTAACTTCTTGATTTCTTTGTATATATTGGATATAGGTCCTCTATAGGATGGAGAGTTGGTACAGATCTTTCCACAATCTGTTGGTTGCTGCTTTGTCTTATTGACAGTATCCTTTGCTTTAAAGAAGCTTTACAATTTTATGAGGTCCCATTCATTTGTTGATCGTCGATCTTAGAGCATCAGGACACCATTGGTGTTCTGTTCAGGAAAATATTCCCTGTGCTCATGTGTTCGAGAGTCTTCCCCACTTTTTCTTCTATTAGTTTCAGTGTATCTAGTTTTAAGTGGAGGTCCTTGATTGACTTAGACTTGAGTTTTGTATGAAGAGATAAGAATGGATCTATGTGCATTCTTCTACTTGCTCATTGCCAGTTGAACCAGCACGATTTGATGAAAATGCTTTTTCCACTGGATGGCTTTAACTCCTTTGTCAAAGATCAAGTGATTATAGGTGTGTGGGTTCATTTCTGGGTCTTCAATTCTATTCCATTTATCTACCTTCCTGTGACTGTACCAATTCCATGCAGTTTTTATGACTCTGCTCTGTAATACAGCTTGAGGTCAGGGATGATGATTCCCCCCAAAATTATTTTATTATTTAGCACAGTTTTTGCTATTCTTGGTTTTTGGTTATTCCAAATAAATTTGCAAATACTCTTTGTAATTCTATGAAGAATTGAGTAGGAATTTTGATGGGGACTACATTGAATCTGTAGATTACTCTTGGCAAGGTGACCATTTTTACAATATTAATCCTGTCAATACATGAGCATGGGGGATTTTTCCATCTTCTAAGATCTTCTTTGATATCTTTCTTTAGGGACTTGAAGTTCTTGGCATACAGATCTTTGACTTTCTTGGTTAGAGTCACACCAAGGTATTTTATATTATTTGTGACTATTGTGAATGGTGTCATTTCTCTAATTTCTTTCTCAGCCCTTTCATTTGGGCCATAGTGTTCTGAATTGAAACATCATCTTGGTTAATTTTTCCTTTGATGAATATAAAGTATCCTTACCCATCTTGTTTGATTAATTTTAGTTCAAACTCTATTTTATTAGACATTAGGATGGCTAATAGAGCTTGTATCTTGTTTCCACACCATTTTCTTGGAAACCTTTTTTGCAGACCTTTACTCTGACGTCTTGTTTATCCTTATTGCTGAGGTATGTTCCTTACATGCAGCAGAATGACGGATCTTGTTTATGCATCCATTCTGTTAACTCTGTTTTGTTATTGGGAATTGAGTCTATAGATGTTGAGATATATTAATGACTATGCCAGTGGTTATTACTTCCAGTTATTTTGATGTTAGTGGTGTTTTTGTATGTGTGTATGCATTTATGTTTCTTTTCTTTTATTTTTCCTTTGTGAAATTATCCATTTCTTGGGTTTTCTTGGATATAGTTCCTTTTGTTGAAGTTTTCCTTCTAGTAGACTCTGTAGGTCTGGACTAATGGAAAGATAATATTAAAATTTGACTTTTTCATGAAATATCTTGTTTTCTCCATCTATGGTGACTTAATGTTTTACTAAGTATAGTAGTATCAGATGACATCTGTGGTCTCTTAGAGTCTGCCAGGTCCTTCTGGATTTTAGACTTTTTGTTAGGAAATCAGATGTAATTCGGATAGGTCTGCATTTACATGTACTTGGCCCCTTACCTTTACAGTTTTTAATATTCTTTCTTAGTTCTTTACATTTAGTGATTTGAGTATTTTGTTGTGGTATGATTTTCTTTTCTGGTACAATCCAATCGGTGTTCTCTATTCTTCTTCTACATTTATAGGCATCTCTACTTTTAAGTTAGGGAAATTTTCATCTATGGTTTTGTTAAAGATATTTCCTGGGCCTTTGTGCTGGGAATCTTCTTCTTCTATCCCAATTAACTTAGATTTGTTTTATTCATAGTGTCCCAAATTTCCTCGGTTTTGTTTTGAAAGTTTTAAGATTTGGCATTTTCTTTGGCTGATTTTTCAATTTCTTTTATTGTATCTTCCATACCTAATATTCTCTCTTCCATCTCCTGTATTCTGTTGGTAATGCTTACATTTGTATAGTTCCCATTCTCTTTCATAGGTTTTCCATCTCCAAGATTGCCTCAGTTTGTGTTTGCTTTATTGCTTCTATTTCCATTTTTCATTTTTGGCCTAATTTCCTTCACCTGTTTGTATTTTTTTCTATTTCTTTAAGAGGTTATTTATTTCTTCTTTAAAGCTCTGTATCATCTTTATAAGATCAGATTCGAGGTAATTTTCTTGCTCAAGTGTGTTAGGATATCCAGGATTTGCTGTAGTAGGATATCCGGGTTTTGGTGGCACCATTATTGCCCTGGCTTTTGTTGATTGTGTTCTTATACTGGCCTTTAGTCATCTTATTGTACCAGGTGTTGTAGCTGGTAATTCCTGATCACAGCAGGTTTCTGGGACTACAGGTAGAGTTGCTAGTTCCTAATAGCAGCAAGCCTCTAATTGTCTTAGGTTGCAGCTGGCCTCCAGGAATGCAGGTAGATTTGGTTCTCCATGGTGGTAGCACTCCTTCAGGGGACTCAGACAAAGCTATGACCCAAGAAATGGAATGCAGCTCCAGGATTTCAGTTCGAGGTATGAAAGAGAACATGGAGCACAGAGGGGACAGTACAGACCTCATAGTTGCTGTTCTTGCAGGGGGACCCCAGTGGGCCAGGGACTGGGGAATAGGGACCTCACCTGGTTGCCCTGTGTGGCAACAGACCTCCAATGATGTAAGCAGAGCTGTGGCCCAAGGCATGGAGTGCAGATCCAGTATAGCTCTTATTTTAGTACTATACATGAGACTACTTTAAACAACAAAATCACTAATAAAACCACTACAACATAAGAATTGATAGTCTTAAATAGACTATCATGAGTATGGAACTGTACCTGGAAATATACAAAAATACTCAAATTTTTTCCCACTCTGTCCATGAACAAAAATCATTATTTTATACTGGAAGTGTTAATTTAAAGATTATAATGTAGCTACTTTCTCTGGATTTCATAATCAGCACTATTATGAAGTAGGTTATGATGACTTTGTGTCACACTCATGACAATAAAATAAGAAAATATAGCTGAGGACAAGATCTACATAATGACACGTCTCTGAAAGGCTAATAGGTTGCCAGATACTCACATGACATTTCTTTTCCCATTCCCTCCTGTACCAGCTGCTAGAGCACATAGAACGAGAAAGTGTACATGGAGTTTGGGAGTCCTCAGTGGTAGAGCTGCTCCCACATATGCCATGGTGCAGGCTTGTGGTGCTTCCCTTGCCTTTGAGTTTTTCATGGTTCTATAGGTATAAACCCAATAAACTCTTTGGTTTTCCAAGATGGACTTTGGTGTAACTTCCTTTGGTATAAATAGGTATTCATTTTGTGTGTTAAAGAAATGCCATGCAAGTTAGCTACAACTTAACTTTAGGGAGTAAGTAAATTTACAAATAAAAAATCTATGGGTTATGAGGGTCACTTATATTTTAAAATTATTTCTAGAATACATACAAGTCATAATTGAAATATAGTGCTGTGAAAAGTTTGAAATGTAAGGAAGAAATTTATTTAGCTTATCACTGAAGAAAATAACTAGAGTTTTAAACAAATTTCCACTACTACTTTAGAGCTCTTAATACTAGGACCACCAACTACATTTGTGTTCTGGTAAGTTGAAACAGTCATCAACCAAGTCATGCATACCAAGACTCATTAGCTATTCTGCCTACTAAAATCTATACACTTTATTTACATTCCCAAAGAAACTTAAATCTTTGAAAAGTAAGTTTCCTTAGAAACTGTGCAAAGTGACTTTTCACATAGTAAACTTAAAATTAGCTGGTCTTCCTAAGAATAAAACTCAAGCAAATTAGCACAATGATCTCAAAACCCTATACAGTTCTGTCAAAGATGACCTCTCATTCATTTTTACTGAGTTTCATAATTAATATTGCAACTTGGCACATTTAAATTTAACATTACATTTGCTTTTGTGATATTTTAATTGACACATTTAAGATCAGTTCATGGTTGTAGAATTTATTGCTGAAATGTATTGCAGATGATGACTTGTCAGAAGGAAGAAGATAATAGATTTTTCACTTCGATATTTGCTTTGACTTCCCCAACACAAGTGCACCTCTTCATTAGAGAATAGGGTTAGTGAAATTTCTCATCTTAGTCTGTATTTTGTCACTTACCTACTGAATTATTTACAAAACTGATATCTGACTCAACCACATTTGCTGTAAAATATTCTAGACACCACCTAAGAAATAGTCAGACTCTTCCTGTGACTGCTGTAAAAAATATATTATTGTACCCAAAATGAAATCAATCTCCCTCTCTGCCCTATAATCATCACCTGATAAGCATGTTTCAGCAAACTAGAATGACAAGCTGACTTTTCACTGGGCTCTGTGACTATAAGAAAAATAGAAAAAAATGTAACCAGCTTTCATTTCAACATAAAGTACAGGCAATATAGGTAAGGCAGAAAATACATTAATTTCAAGTAGATTATTAGTTCAGAAATGTCTGAAAATGCAGGTGAAGCATTATTCCAAGTGTAACCTGCCTGGTGACTTAAAGATATGCTCACTTAAGATGTCTACTTTGGTAATTTTCTAGACAGATACCTTTGTAACTTGATTGGTCATTTACTATTTTATTTTATTTTATTTTTATTTTTATTTTATTTTATTTTATTGGTTATTTTATTTATTTTAATTTCAGATGTTATCTCCAGCCGGGCAGTGGTGGCACACGCCTTTAATCCCAGCACTTGTGAGGCAGAGGCAGGCAGACTTCTGAGTTCGAGGCCAGCCTGGTCTAGTGAGTTCCAGGACAGCCAGCGCTACACAGAGAAACCCTCTCTCAAAAACAAAACAAAACAAAACAAAACAAAACAAAACAAAACAAAACAATAACAAGAAAAAACAAATCAAATGTTATCCTCTTTCAAGTTAAATGCCCATATCCTCCCTCTACGCTCCGAACTTCTATAAGGGTACTCCCCCAACTATTCACCTGCTCCCACCTCAGCGTCTTAGCATTCCCCTATGCTGGGTCATTGAAGCTCCACTGAACCAAGGGACTCCCCTCCCATTGATGCCAGATAAGGCAATCCTCTACTACACATACAGCTGGAGCTGTGGATCCTTCCATCTGTACTCTTTCGTTGGTGGTTTAGTCCCTGGGAGCTTTTGGGGGGGGGTCTGGTTAGTTGATATTGTTTTTCCTGTGGGGTTGCTAACCCCTTCAGCTCCTTCAGTCCTTCCCCTAACTCCTCCATTGCGGTCGCTACACTTAGTCCAAAGGCTGGCTGTGTGTATCTACCCTTGTAAAATTACTGACTAGCTGGTTTTTATAACTCCACTTTAAACAGGCAAAATAATTTTACTTGGCCATCGAAGGGGACATCATTGATTTACTATGTAACATTGCAGAGTAGTGCCAGATTTCTTATGCCTTTCATGTAGATTTTAGACCTTTCATTTATAAGAGAAATCTAAATGAAATATAGAAAATTAACAGGCATGATTTCTTTCCATTTGCAGCTTTCATAATAAGAAAGACACACTTGCTGATAGAAGATGACCACATGCTATAATTTAAAATCATCTTACTGGATATTCTACTAACACCTTACTGTGTGTTGTGAAAATTTGATAAGTCTTAACTTCCCTTTTATTTCCCAAGCATATAAACTTATACAGGAAGCTTGTGTAATTGCAATGTCTGATTTAAAATATATCAAAGATATTCAAATGTATATTCAGTTGATAAGCAATTTTTAAATAAATCCTTCCCTGTTTCACAATTTGGGTAGAAATAAACAAGCTGATTTGCCTGCTTTACAATGGAAAACTTCCTTACGACACCTCAGGATGATAAAAATGTAATTATACTCCATACAGAAGACTGTCAGATTACCAACCTCTGTAAAGTCATTGAGGTAATACAAAGGAAATAAGTATGGGTTCACACAAATCTTCACACCAGTTATTTCCACCTATGAACTTTGGCTCTAACAGTAGGAGTAGCCAAATAAAAGAGAAAAAGACAAAAGAACCTTCCCTGGGTATCTCATCCCATACAAGCCTGATGTTTCTATCACAGGCAGTTTGTTTCATGCATTCTCAATCTTCAGAAATTGCTGAAGCACCTCACTGAATAGTTCTTATAATAGTCAAAGCCAAATTTAATAGAAAATGATAAGAAGACGTTGTCCCTTCCCCCACTCCTCATTCAAGCTAGGCTGTTCTGCCGCTGCTGACTCAATCCTGGCCTTTGTTCTATTTAGAACAACCCAACCACACCTGGAAGCCAAGGAAGCATCCTGGATCTGCAATTCTCAACCCTCAGCAGGCGGGCTGCCAAGAAGGAGACAACCACCTACTGAGTCTGGAGCCAGCAAGATCCCAAGACTCCGCCTTGTGCCTGGGGGTAGGGAATCTTTCAGACTATATCATGGGTTACATTTTATTAAAATTTGGTCTTGAAAGGCAAAGTCTCCTTGACCCTATTCTCTTCTCGCCACCTTCCCATATATTCCAAGGGTTTTCTTTTTCAGGTATCTGGTTCACCTGTTGCTGCGGGCAGCGACAAGACATATGCAATACAAACCCACAGTTCATAACATTTCTCTATAAGGCTACCCCAGAGATCCCTTTGTATGTACACTGTGTTTCTACTCCTCCTTTGTCTCCACTGGTACTTCTCAACAAGAATGATTAAGAATGCCTACAGGACTACTGAGTTTTCCAACCTTTGATTGCTTACAACCCATTTATGGACAGAGCCAGCACCAATGGACATTTACCAAACCAAGAACACTGGTTTCAGAACTTACTGTTTCCCTGTTTGATTCAGTTAGAATCTGGTTTTCTTCAGGATTGCTTAACAGGTCCACCAAGTCACCGGCAGAATGCCAACTTCTGCCTTTGTGTCTTGACTTCTATTCCACTCCCTAAGCTTGGGATAATGACAGAGAGTAGCTGTAAATACTTGCTTCATTTTTTAAAAAGAAACTAAAATTATAATTAAAATCATGCTCTCTATTTACTTATTAATTATGAATCACAGCAACAAGCTGACAGTGAACATAAATCTAAATAATCAAATGGTAAAAATGTCATATGAATGCTGACTTGCAATATATTTGTGAGTTTAGATCACTTCAGATAGTAACCAAAAACTATATAAGGGCACAATCCATGAGAAAAGTTCTTGGCAGAAGATAATTTGTGAAACTTAGTCTCTTTCTGAAGCATCATGATGAGAATTACAGATTAAAAAGAACAAGGATCTAAGTGAAATTTATTTGGCCCCATTTCAACAAGTTTTCTTTTTCTCCTAACAGACTGTCTTTTAAATTAGAAGTAAAAGACCTAAAAATTTAACTAAAATCAAGATTCTGAGCAATGTCTACTTAACATAAATGTTATCCTAGCTTTGAGCCAAAAACATCAACTTTTATTTGATTTTTTATTAAGACTTTCATATATATTACATAATGTGATGTGATCAAATCCATCCCCTAGCCCCTCTGTCTTAGTTAGGTTTTCCATTGCTAAATAGAGACACCATGACCAAGGTATCTCTTACATAGAAAAACATTTCATTAGTGCTGCCTTACAGTTTCAGTTCATTATCATCATGACAGGAAGCCAAGTAGCATGCACGCTGACATGCTGAAGAAAGTTTACTTCTTGATTCAAAGTCCACCAGAAAGGGACTCTCTTTTATATTGGATGAAGCCTGAGCATTGGGGCCTGAAGGCCCACCTCCACAGTGACACACTTTCTCCAACAAGGCCAAATCTACTCCAACAATGCGACAGGCTCCTACCCAATTCTTTCCCTATCCCACTACCACTTTTCCCTCATAACCTCATGGAATTATTTTTGTTATTGTTAATTTGTTGTAATATACTGAATCCAGCTAGAGTTCCTGTACATGCATTGGAGGAGGACCATCCACTAGAGCACAGGTGTCCTCTCTGAAGATGTATCACTCAAGAGATGCATCTTTACTCCTACAGCATCCATCAGTTGCAATAGCTCACCAGCTAGGTGTGGGACTTCATGAGCCTTCCCTGATCCATGATGAGACTTTGCTGATTAATCTTGTGTAGATTTTGTCTATTCAGTTATTGCTGCTGTGAGTTCATGTGTTCCACGGCACTGTCATATTCTCAAATATTGTTTCCATGCAAATATCTATTGCCTCTCATTCTTACAGTACTTCTCTGTCTTCGTCCTGGATTATCCTGAGTCTTTCAGCAGTGTGATATAGGTATCCAAATTAGAAGTAAGCATTCCAGTATCTTATTTTCTGAACACTGATTAGTTGTGAGTCTCTGTTAATACAGCTACTGTCAAAAGAAGCATCCTTGATAAGTGTTAACAGATGTCTTAATATACATGTTTAAATATGAGAATTAAGAAGCAGTCTATTATTATTTTCATGGCAGAATACTATTTTGTTCTTCACTGGGGCCTGATATAACTATCCATGTGTTTTAAGCCTATTTACTGGTGCCAGATTTCCTTCTTTTGCAGCAGGCTTTGAATCCAACCAAGAAGTGGTGAGATAGTGTCATAGCATCCATACCACTATTACAAAGCAGAAATGTGGAATCCAACTGACCAATTGTTGGTTTTTCCCACGCAGTTCGGTGACCTGCAGCAGGTGACAGGAATCGCCTGGGCTGAGAGCCGCGGCGCAGCAGAGAAGCCGGGAGATGTGGGCCGCGGCAATAATACTAGACCAGACAACTCCACGTGGCTTTATTTAAGATAGGGGTACAGGTGAGCAGGGTAGAGAGAAGGCAGGGAGTTAAGAGAAAAGAGAAACGCTACACTTTTATATGGGTGGTAATTTAAATTACAGGAAAAGAGGTAGGCCCATTGAATTCTGAGTACATGGTGGCCGTTGCCTTGGTAACAGGCCTAAGCTTGCGGGACCGCACTCATTGTCGCCTATATGACATCACAGGTCTCAAGACCAACATTCCTCCATTTCTGTTATTAAAAAAGGAAAAGAAAAGGGGGGATGGTGAAAAGGAATGAGGGCGTCATGTCTCTTAAACTGCTTCCTACTGTCTAGGGGCGTCGTCAGTTTGGGGGTGTAGCTGATTTTCACCTTCGGGGCCCTTGGCATCAATCAGGTACTTCTGTGGACAGCAGCTCTTCTGTGGGCAGCAGCTGGTAATTCTGTAACAGAAGCTGATTAATAGTTTGGTTGGAAATTTTTTGCATTTGCCGTTGCAGGAATGTAGAAACAAGATTAATGAGGCAGGGCGCAAACAACAGCACGAGACTAGAAAGGGCGTTACAAAAGGCAGTATCCATTTCCATATAGGGTTTTCAAAAATCCCAGAACTAGAGGTCTCACGATCTCTGAAGTTTTTTATATCTGACTGGAGCTCCTGGATTTTGTTTTTTACTATCCCGGACTGGTTGACATAGAAGCAGCATTCTTCTTGAAGAAACAGGCAAAGACCACCTCTTTCAGCTGTGAAGACATCCAGTCCACGTCGGTTCTGAAGCACCAGGGCTGCCAAAGAATCGATCTGCTTTTGGATAGTAAGCACAGTTTCAGTGATTCCCTGGAGATCACTTTTAAACTGGGAAGTGAATGTATTGTATTGGTCCAGAGAAGTTGTTATTCCTGCCACACCAGTGCCAACGCCTACGGCTATTCCTGTAGCGTAGAGGGGCACGATCTGAACTGCCCTCTCATGTTGAGCAGCTATCATATCTACAACTGGTATTGGCAGAGGCTCATTTCCCTGGATTACTCCCAATTCAGGGAAAAGGAGTATTAATGTGCAAACTCCAGACCAGCTGGCAGGTAGGCGATGATATATCTGAGTGCCACAAAGAATTGACGTGTTTTGAATTGTAAGGCATTGTGGCAGAGATGATATATCAAGGCTTATGGTTTTATTACAGTCTAGGGGGCTTAACATTCCTACAGAACGTGTCCGAGAGGCCTTAAAACAGTTTGCCATGCCAAAGAGAGGGACAGAGAAAAGGTACAGAGCCATGGTGACATCGGAGTCAGGAGAGCTGACAAAACGTGAGGTAAGGTTTTTGGCAGTATCATTGGAGAAGCTGTAAGTGATAGTTTTGAGTCAATTCCTGGGGGTACACATAACCAACAATCTTTAAAGCAACCAGGCCTGGTGACCTTAAGGAGCTGGGGTGCTGAGGTCAAGGTTTGAAGCAATAGACGAAATGACAAGTTAGTGCCACTTATGAGGGGTGCTGTCAAAGAATCGAGGACCTCGGAGGAGTGTTTGATTATCTCCCCTACCTTTACAATACATAGAGGTTAGGTGATTGAAATATACTTTCTCTGAATATGGATGGTACTTACTGGGGAGCTGGGCTGATTTTTACGATAGAGCTTACCAACAACTCCTGTCTCCCACCTGGAATCCCATGGGTCTTTATGTAGAAGAAAAGTGTCTTGCAGTGTTGATAGAAGAAATGATTGACCCATGATCCTAGCATATGTATCTGGCAAGACCAATATGGGCAGCCCCCATATTCGTCTGGCCATCTTCTGCAATAATCTTTTGTCTGGTCAAAGAGAAAGCAAGTATAGAGATCATAATATTTAGATGGGATAACCGATATAGGAATGATCGCAATTTGGACTAGTTCTTGGCATCCAGATATGGAGCAGTTTCCTGATCCTACTTGGAAAGACTGTTTGTTATCTGTGGGGGTTTCTTGAACCTCGAATCTCCAGACATAAGGACTGCCCTGGATGGAAACAAAGAACAGCAGGGGTAGGACAAGAAACCCATGTGTAATCCAATGAGGTCGAGCTCGGATGCCGGAGTGGAGTCTCATGTTCTGGAATTGCGGAGAAGGTGGATGGTCTCAAAGTCCTCCAGAGCTTAATAAAGCATGGTCCTGTTGGGGTTGATGTGTATGAAGAACAGTCATTTTTAGGTAGAGGGATGAAAGGTTTAAGGTGAGACAGGTAGATCCAATGAGAGAATCCTTCGAGTTTAGCAGCTGTGGGGGTCACAAGAATCACCTTAAAAGGACCCTGTCATTTGGGCGAGAGAGGTGGCGGCTGATGATCTGGAGGAGATAAGAGGACTTGGTCTCAAATGTTGACAGGCAGTGGACAGGAGACAGTCTGTGGACACGGTAGATGGTGGTCAGCAAAGTTCCATAGGAGGGAACGAAGGTGGCAAAGCAATGGGGTGAGTAGGTAGTCTCGGAGGGGAAAGCATTTAGATGAAAAACCAGGAGTTAAAACTGGACGTCCATACATAAGTTCAAAGGGTGAGATGAGAAGAGGTCGCTTGGGGAGAGCTTGTAGTCTGAAAAGAGCCAGAGGTAGGAGTTTTACCCAGTCAAGGTGAAGTTCCTGTGACAGCTGAGCAAGGGTGGTTTTTAAAGAGCAATTAGTTCTTTCTACCTTATCTGAAGATTGAGGATGGTAGGGAATGTGAAAATGCCAAGGGATGTTTAAGGCCTTAGAAAGAATTTGAGAAATCTGGGAAGTAATTCAGGGCCATTGTCTGACTGAAGAGAGGCTGGAACACCAAATCGGGGGATGATCTCTCAGAGGAGGAGATCAGAAACTGTCTGAGCCCTCTTGTTAGTGGTGGGAAACGCTTCTACCCACCCCGAGAAGGTGTCCACCAAGACCAAGAAGTATTTGGCACGCTTGACAGTGGGCATGTGGGTAAAGTCAAGTTGCCAGTCAGTTCCAGGAAGGGAACCTCTAGCCTGATGGGTAGGGAAGGGGGTGCTACGATACTTCGAGTTGGAATCTGACATCTGACAAATTTTACAAGAGGCAGTGATAGATTTTAAGAAACTTAAGTCCTCAGGAGTAGGCTGTAAGTGGGTCTTAAAAAAGAAGACAACACTCGGCTGTTAGGATGAAAGAGTTGGTGAAGATAGGATAGATTTTGGTGAGTGTCAGGGGGTGAAGGTAAAGATGTGGGTTGTAGTGTGAGGATATCCCGGGGAAGGTAAGATGAGTTTATCCCCCTAAGAGCTGTAGTCCTAGCTGCCTCATCAGCTCAGTTGTTTTCCTTGGAGACAATAGAGTCATCTGTCTGGTGGGATCTGCAATGGACAATCCCAATAGCTGTGGGGAGATGGGAGGCCTTTAGCATGGCTAAAATGTGGCTTGCATTAGTTATCTATCCTTCTGTGGTGGAAAGTAACCCGCGCTCTTTCCAGATATCAGTGTGGGACTGGAGGATATGGAAAGCATATTTAGAATCTGTATAGACATTGAGGGATTGTCCCTATGCCAATTGAAAGGCACGAGTGAGAGCTATTAACTCAGCCTGATGATTCGTGGTGTGTGCAGGGAGGGCCTGTGCCTCTATCACCCTGGTGTCTGACACTATGGCATCGCCAGCTTTTCTAGTCCCTTCATATAGAAAGGAGCTTCTATCTGTGTACCAGGTATAAATGGCTTGAGGCAAGGTGCCCTCCTGTATGTGTGAAGGATGAGGTAGTAGTTGCTCTAAAGTCTCAGTGCAGGAATGAGAAAGGGAGTGGTTAGTGTTAGGTCGGGGAAGAAGATTAGAAATATTGAGAGGAGGACATGATTGGAAGGTTAGCGTGAAATCCTCTATTAGCACTACCTGAAGAGAAAGGACCCTGGATGGAGGTAGAGTCTGCAAGCCTTTATACGTTAGGAGCTGCAACAGGTTATGGGAAGAGAGCACAGTTATGGGAGACCCCAAGGTTAGTTTCTTTGACTCTCGAATAAGGAGTTCAGCAGCTGCTAAGGTACGAATTCAAGGTGCCCATCCTTGGATGGTTAAATCTAGTCTTTTGGACAGGTATGCTACAGGTGCAAAAGAAGGTCCTAGTTGGTGACCTAAGACTCCAAGGGCAAATCCCTCCTTTTCAGTTACATAGATGGAGAAGGGACGAGTCAGGCCAGGAAGGTGTAAGGCTGGGGCCTTAAGGAGAGCCTGTTGCAGTCTCTGAAAGGGCTTAGTAACAGGTTTGAGAAGAGGTTCATGGGTGGGGCCTAATGCTGCCTCATATAAGGGCCGAGAAAGGAGGGAAAAGGAAGGAACCCAGGAACGTAAAAAGCTAGCCATTCCTAGGAATGATAAGATCTCTTCCTTTGTGGAAGGAACAGTTAAAGACTGAATTAGATTCTTTCTATCTAAGGTAATAGTCTTGTGGGTTGGGGTAATTGTTAATCCCAAATAGGTAACCTGAGGAGCAGACAGTTGAACCTTAGAAGGTGAGACTCTGTAGCCTCGACTGGAAAGGAAATTTAGAAGGGTAGAGGTGTCTGCTTGGCTTATCTCTAAAGATGTACTACACAAAAGAACATCATCTACATAAAGAAGAATTTTTGATCTAGGGAGAGATAGACAGAGTAAGTCAGAAGCCAGAGCCTCGCCAAACAGGTGTGGGCTGTCTTGGAATCCCTGAGGCAGAACAGTCCAGGTAAGTTGGGTAGAAAAGTGGGTATCAGGATCTGTCCAGGTAAAAGCAAATATATTTTGTGATTGAGTGTCAGGGGGATAGAGAAAAAGGCATCTTTTAGATCTAGGACTGAGAAATGAGAAGTTCCTGAGGGGATAGTAGAAAGAAGTGTGTAAGGATTGGCTATGACAGGATGGAGAGGTACCACTGCAGCATTAATGCGCCTGAGATCTTGAACCAGGAGATAGGTACCATTAGGTTTTTTGACTGCTAGTATAGGGGTGTTGAAGGGAGAAGATGTAGGGCGGAGAAGTTTCTTTCTTAAGAGGTCAGAGATGATAGGCTTGAGTGCCCTGAGGCTTTGGAGAGAGAGAGGGTATTGAGCTTGGGTGATGTACCTGGTAGGGTCCAGTAACTGAATAACAACAGGAGAATGATATCTAGCGACAGAGGGATTCTGGACGTCCCAAACTCTGGGGTCCACCTAAGAAGCTGGTAGAGGAAATAACGTGTTAGTGTTAGTAGGTTTACTGGCTAGAAGGAGAAGTAGGGGAACTGCTGGCAAGCTTGGGTTCAGGCGAGTGAGGGGAGCAAAGGAAATTGAAGCCCCCAACTAAACTAAAAGGTCCCTACCTAATAAGGGAACGGGAGAAGTTGACACTACCAAAAAGGAATGGGTGAAGGGTATGTTTCTAAAAGTGCAGCTAAGTGGTGGAGTCTGGTGAGGAAGGTAAGGCTGTCCTCCTATCCCAACTATGGGAAGACACGAAGGTGAGGTGGACCCCCAAAACTCCATCAGGACCGAGTATGTGGCCCCGGTGTCCAGGAGGAAGGAGATGGGCCACCCACATACCACTATAGTTACCCGGGGCTCCCTGCTGGTGATGGGTGTTGTCGGGTCAAGAGAGCTCCAGCCCCTTCAGTCATCCATAACCAAGCCTAGGAGGTCTGTTGGAGGAGTATCTGGGTGAGATGGCCCTCTGTTCTGTGCGACCTGAGGGCAACCGATCGCCCAGTGTCATTCACGATGACACTCGGGGCATGGCCCTCTTGGCTTGCGGTGGTTGGGGCAATCCCTCGCCCAGTGACCCTTTTGACCACATCTATAGCAGGGAGCTGGCGGTACTTTAGCCTTAGAAGGCCAGGAGCCTGGGGTGGTAGCTGAAGCTGGTCGGATAGCCTTTGCCAGCATGTGGTACTTTTGTTTTTGGGCTTTCTCATCTCTCCCATGGTACACCTTGAAGGCCAGTGCTAAGACTTCTGCCTGGGGAGTTAGAGGCCCCCTCTCCAAGCGTTTAAGTTTAGCTCTTATGTCGGGATAGCTCTGAGAAAAGAAATAAGTCATTAAAAGTTGCTCACCTTCTGGATTCTCCGGATCTAGATTAGTGTACTATAATAAAGCCTTTGTAAGGCGTTCTAAAAACTGAGATGGATTTTCCTGTTTGTCCTGGACAACTTCTTGGAGTTTTTCAAAATTTACTGGCTTTAAGGCTGCCTTTCGGATACCAGCTATAAGACATGTAATAAATCTGTCTCTGGCTAAAATGGAATTGTAATCCCATTGAGGATCCTGGTCAGGTACTGCCTCGGATCCAATTGGATATGTTCTGTCTGTCTGGTGAATTTGGTCTGCATGCACTCTCACCTCTTCCAAGACCTGCCTGCGTTCCTCGGGAAGCAAGTTATTAGTGAGAATCATCTGGTTATCATGTTAAGTTAAGCTATAGGATTGAGTCATGTACTGAAACTCTTTAATAAAGTTAGAGGAATTGGAAGTATAAGAACCCAGTCTGCTTCCTATTTGAGAGAGTTCACTCAACGAGAAAGGAACATGTACCCTAACCAAACCATTAACTCCAGCCACTTCCCTCAGAGGAAGGACAGGTGCTGGGTCAGGTGTCCTCGGGGGAGAAGTGGTTGGGCATTTGGCTGTGGCCTTGGAACGTGTAATAGGAGGCGTAAAAGTTGGCAACAGTTCAGGGTGTTTGGAATGACCTGTAGCTGGCAGAGAGGGAGGGGAAGGGTCTGGGGAGGTTGGATTAGTAGACTCCGGGACCTGTTGAGAGAGAGAGACTGAAGCTGCAGTTTTGGGTCTCGCAGGCCCAGTAGGCCTGCGGCGGATTAGGGGTGGCTCGTCAGATGGCTCGAATATGGTGTCCTCTATAGTAAGGTGTGTAGGTTTCATGGCTAAGAGGAGTTGGGAAGGGGGACAACCAGAGCAGAGAGATGGTTTAGAATGAAGATAAATGAAAGCTTGGACGTAAAGAATCTCATCCCATTTACCGGATTGCTGGCAGTATGTATTGAGATCCCTTAAAATGATAGGGTCTAGGGTGCCATTAGGTGGCCATTTGGAGTTATTGTCTAGCTTATATTGAATCCAGACCTTATTACAGAGGTTTATTAACTTTGATCGCCTCAAATTGGAGGCTAATTTTAGAGACTTGAGATTCTCCAGGAGGCATCCCAGTGGGGTGCCTGGAGGTACTGTCGAAGACAGATTACTGCACATTGGGTGGGTAAAAAGGTATTAAATATTATCCCAGCATCCTGGGGAAAATATGTTAATACCACTGCCTGCTTAGGCTAGGGACCCTGGCCATCGCGAGGATCCCTAGGAGCGTCCACACGTTCCCAGAACGTGGAAGGGAAAGTGCCGGCCTGGCCCAGGACTTCCATGGCGAGTTTTTAAACACTTCCCAGTTGGGGATGGGAATACCCAAGGGCTAATTGTTCTAATACGAGTGAGTGCTAGCTAGGGGCCAGTTATGTGAACTGGGTTTAGGAACACATTTTAACCTGAGAGAGGCTGGCCAATTCCTATCCTTTGGCTAAAATTCCCCTAGCTAACCGAAAGCAATTTGTCGTGTCTGTTCGTAAGAATGTGCAATCTGATAGCCAGGAATGTGGAGCTGTTTGGTCTATGCTGTGTGGTGAGCGCTAGCGTGCAGCTCACGTGATGGAAGTTTGCAGCGGCAGCGGCCCGCGGGGCCGGTGGGGTGCCCACAGAGATTAACGCAGTTGTGGAAGCGGCGGCAGCAATGCTGGCGGGAGACTGCAGAGGCTGTGGAACTGGTGGTTGCAGTGGCTTAGTCGCGGTGAAGGCTGCGCGGGTGTTTCTCTGCAGAGTCTCCTGGCTTGGCTCATCAAAATGTTGGTTTTTCCCACGCAGTTTGGTGACCTGCAGTAGGCAGCTGAACCGCCTGGGCTGCGAGCTGCGGTGCGGCGGAGAAGCTGGGAGATGTGGGCCGCGGCAATAATACTAGACCAGACAACTCCACGTGGCTTTATTTAACATAGGTGTACAGGTTAGCGGGCTAGAGAGAAAGCAGGGAGTGAAGAGAAAAGAGAAAGAGAAAGAGAAACGCTACCCTTTTATATGGGTGGTAATTTAAATTACAGGTAAAAGAGGTAGGCCCATTGAATTCTGGGTACATGGTGGCCGTTGCCTTGGTAACAGGCCTTAAGCTTGCACGGCCGCACTAATTGTCACCTATATGATTTCACAGGTTTCAAGACCAACACCAACAGCTTCAGAATAAGTAACCCAAACCTATCACTGAGCTTTTTGTGATAGCTTATGATACTGGGGACAAACAGTGCCCTCCCATTAGTGTAACTTCATTGAAACTATTTTATATGTGTGTATGTATGTATGTATGTATTGTAGTAAGTCACTACAGTAGATCTCCATAGGACTTTTTCAAAGGTCTGCAGTGTTAGCTATTATTCCCCACATTTCCTTCCCTACCATGTTCTGCCATTCTATTCCCCAATTTAATCCTTTCTATTCCATCATCCCCCTTTCCTCTTGGCACACAACTCATATCCTTACATTTTTTAACCCCACAGTAGCATCCAGCTTTGTATGGGTACTACAATTTAGGCCAACATATCTAAAGATTTAAAGATAATATTCAAATATGGGAAAGACTATGCTTCATTTGTCTCTCTGGATCTTGGTTACCTCCCTCACAATAATTATTTCCAGTTCCATCCATGTTCCTGCCAATTTATATATACTCTCATGTTTCTTTATAATTAAATACTTCTCCATTTTGTATAAGCACCTTATAGTCACTGTTTGCCCATCATTTGGTGGATATTGTGAAAAGAATAAAAATGCATATGAATGAACAATTTTCTCTGTATTAGGATATAGAGTCCTTTGGAAACATGACAAGGACTGTTGCAGCTGGATCATATGATGTAAATATTTCTAGCTTTTTGAGAAAGCTCCACACTGTTTTACATAGTGGCTACTTCAGTTTCAACATTTACCAGTGGTGAATAAGTACTCCCCACTTTCCACACATGCATGTCAACATTTGTTATCATTTGTTTTTATACTAGCCACCTAAAAGTAGTTTTAACTTGCATTTCCCAAACAGGTAAGAATATTGTACACTGTTTTAAAAAAGATTTCACAGCCATATATACTCTTTTGGGAAAAGAGAAGTCAAGAGAATTACCTGAGGAATTAAGCAATGTGTTATTATACTAGCAGCTAGGAGCTTGTCAGTACAAAAGAACTTGTGTCTGATGTGATAATATAATCTAATGTTGGAAAAATTGCTATTTTAAATTTTGCATTCTGTTCGGCCTGGTTTTAAACAAAAATATTTTTACTTCTCCTGAAGTTGTTAGTTAAAAATATCAAAGAAAAAATATCAAAGAATCCATCATGAAAAGGACTTCTATACAGGTAAAGAGAAAATAGATTGAGGGAAGAAGCACCCCAAAGAATATGAGACAATCATTGTCATACATTTGACAGTGACTTAATATCCAAAATATACGAAGAATTCAAAAAACAATTAGTAAAGAAAACAACTCAATTTTTAAAATCGGATAAGGATCTAAACAAGAGTTCTTTTTTTCTATAATATTTGTTTATATTCCAAATGATTTTCCCTGTCCCACTTCCACCTCCCCCTAAGTCCCATAAGCCCTCTTCCCTCCACCAGTTCCCCAATCAACCCCCTCCCATTCCTCTGTCCTGGCAATCCCCTACAAAGCTGCTGCATCAAGCTTTTCCCAGACCCAGGCCCTCTCCTTCCTTCTTGGGAATGATATATGTGGGTTGTGTTTTGGGTATTCTGAGCTTCCTGGCTAATATCCACTTATCAGTGACTACATTCCATGTGTGCTCTTTTGTAAATGAGTTACCTCACTTAGTACAATATTTTCTCCTTCCAACCATTTACCTAAGATTTTCATGAATTCATTGCTTTTAATTGCTGAGTAGTATTCCATTGTGTAAATACACCACATTTTCTGTATCCACTCCTCCATTGAGGGACATGTGGGTTCTTTCCAGCTTCTGGCTATTATAAATAAGGCTGCTATGAACATAGTGGAGCATGTGTCCTTATTGCATGCTGGGAAATCTTCAGGGTATATGCTCAGGAGTGGTATAGTAGGGTCCACAAGAAGTGTCGTGCCCAGTTTTCAGAGGAACCACAAGACTGATTTCCAGAGTGGTTGTACCAGCTTGCAATATCACCAGCAGTAGAGGAGTGTTCTTCTTTCTCCACATCCTGGCCAACACATGCTGTCTCCTGAATTTATAATCTTAGGCATTCTGACTGGTGTGAGGTGAAATCTCATGGTTGTTTTGATTTGCATTCCCTAATGACTAATGATGCTGAGCATTTCTTTATTTTTTATTTTTTATTTTATTTGATATATTCTTAATTTATATTTCATATGATTTCCCCCTTTCCAGGCTTCCCCTTCTCTGAAAGTCCCATAAGCCTTCTTCCCTCCTCCTGTTCCCCCATCCACATCTTCCCTCTTCCCTGTTCTGGTATTTCCCTAAAGTGATGCATTAAGCCTTTCCAGAATCAGGGGCCATTCCTTCCTTCTTCTTGGACATAATTTGATATGTGGATTGTGTCTTAGGTATTCCAGTCTTCCAGGCTAATATCTGCTTATCAGTGAGTGCATACCATGAGTGTTCTTTTGAGATTGGGTTACCTCACTTAGGATGATGTTCTTCAGCTCCATCCATTTGTCTAAGAAGTTCATGAATTCATTGTTTCTAATGGCTGAATAGTACTCCATTGTGTATATATACCATCTTTTTTATCCATTCCTCCATTGAGGGACATCTAGATTCTTTCCATCTGCTGGCTATTAGAAATAGAGCTGCTATGAACATAGAGGGTTATTTGGTTTTCTGGGGTCTAACTTCTTGAGCTCTTTGTATATATTGGATATTAGCCCTCTGTCGGATGTAGAGTTGATGAAAATCTTTTCCCAATTTGTTGGTTGCAATTTTGTCCTTTTGACAGTGTCCTTTGCCTTAAAGAAACTTTGTAATTTTACAAAGGTTCCACTTGTCAATTCTTGATCTTAGAGCATAAGCTATTGGTGTTCGGTTCAGGAGATTTCCTCCTGTGCCCATCATCAAGGGTCTTCCCCAGTTTCTTTTCTATTACTTTCAGTGTGTCTGGTTTTATGTGGAGGTCCTTGATCCACTTGGAGTTGTGCTTAGTACAAGGAGATAAGAATGGATCAATTCACATTCTTCTGCATGCAATTGAACCGGCACCATTTGTTGAAGCTATCATTTTTTCTACTGAATGGTTTCAGTTCCTTTGTCAAAGATCAAATGACCATGAGTGTGTGGGTTCATTTCTCAAACTTTAATCCTATTCCATTGAGCCACATGCCTGTCACTGTACCAATACCATGCAGTTTTTAACACTATTGCTCTGTAGTGTTGCTTGAAGTCCCAGATACTGATTCCCCCAGAAGTTTTTTACTGTTGAGACTAGTTTTAGCTATCCTGGGTTTTTTGTTATTCCAGATGAATTTGAGAATTGCTCTTTCTAACTCTAAGAAGAACTAAATTGGGATTTTGATGGGGATTGCATTGAATCCATATATTGCTTTTGGCAGGATGGCCATTTTAACGATATTAATCTTGCTAATACACAAGTATGGAAGATTTTTCCATTTTCTGAGGTCTTTTTCAATTTCCTTCTTCAGAGACCTGAAGTTCTTGTCATACAGATCTTTCACTTGTTTGATCAGAGTCACACCAAGATACTTTATATTGCTTGTGGCTATTGTGAAGGGTGTCATTTCCCTATTTTCTTTCTTGGCCTGCTTATCGTTTGATTATAGGAAGGCTCCTGATTTGCTTGAGTTGATTTTGTAACCAGTAACTTTGCTGACATCATTTATCAGTTGTAGGAGTTCTCTGGTGGAGTTTTTTTTGAGTCACTTAATTATACTATCATATCATCTGCAAATAGTGATAGTTTGACTTCTTCCTTTCCAACTTATATACCTTTGACCTCCTTTTGTTGTCTGACTGTTCTAGCTAGAACTTCAAGTACTATATTGAAAAGATATGGGGGGGGCAGCCTTGTCTAGTCCCTGATTTTAGTGGAATTACTTCACGTTTCTCTCCATTTAGTATGATGTTGGCTACCGGTTTGTTGTATATTGCTTTTACTATGTTTAGATATGGGCCTTGAATTCCTGTTTTTTCCAAAACGTTAGGCATGAAAGGATGCTGAATTTTGTCAAAAGCTTTTTCAGCATCAAATGAAATGACCATGTGGGTTTTTTTTCTTTGCATTTTTTTACATAGTGGATTGCATTGATGGATTTCCATATATTGAACCATCCCTGCATCTCTGGGATGAAGCCTACTTCATCATGGTGAATGATCATTTTGATGTGTTCTTGGATTCAGTTGTCAAGAATTTTATTGAGTATTTTTGCATCGATGTTGATAAGGGAAATTGGCCTGAAGTTCTCTTTCTTTGTTGGATCTTTGTGTGGTTTTGTTATCAGCTAATTGTGACTTCATAGAACGAGTTGGGTAGTGTTCCTTCTGTTTCCTTTCTGTTCTGCAGCAAAGTGTAGGGTCCTGTTTCAGTATACACTCTGTTAGTCTGTGTCTTTTTATTGGGGAATTGAGTCCGTTGATATTAAGAAATATTAAGGAATAGTGATTATTACTTCCTGTCATTTTTCATGTTATTTTTATATTTGATAGGTTTTCTTCTTTTTGGGTTTGATGAAAGAAGGTTACTATGTTTATTTTTCCAGGGTGTAGTTTCCCTCCTTTTATTGGCATTTTCCACCTATTATCCTTTGCAGGGCTGGGTTTGTGGAAAGATGTTGTATAAATTTGGTTTTGTCATGGAATATCTTGGTTTCTCCATCTATGGTGATTGAGACTTTTGCTGGGTACAATAGTCTTGGCTGGCATTTTTGTTCTCTTAGAGTCTGCATGAGATCTGCCCAGAATCTTCTAGCTTTCATGGTCTCTGGTGAGATGTCTGGTGTAATTCTGATAGGTCTTCCTTTATATTTTACTTGGCCTTTTTCTCTTACTGCCTTTAATATTCTTTCTTTGTTTAGTACATTTGGGGTTTTGATTATTATGGGATGGGAGGTATTTCTGTTCTGGTCCGGTCTGTTTGGAGTTCTGTAGGCTTCTTGTATAATCATGGGCATTTCTCTCTTTAGGTTAGGAAAGTTTTCTTCCATAATTTTGTTGAAGATATTTGGTTACCCTTTAAGTTGTAAATCTTCACTCTAATTTGTACCTATAATCCTTAGGTTTGGTCTTCTCATTGTATCCTGGATTTACTGGGTGTTTTGGTTACAAGCTTTTTGCATTTTGCATTTTCTTTGACTCTTGAGTCAATGGTTTCTATGGTATCTTTGGCATCTGAGATTCTTTCTTCTATCTCTTGTATTCTGTTGTTGATATTTGCATCTATGGCCCCTGATTTCCTCCCAAGGTTTTCTGTCTTCAAAGTTGTATCCCTTTGTGATTTCATAGTTGTTTCTATTTCTGTTTTTAGATTCTTAATGGTTTTCCTCAGTTCCTTCACTTGTTTGTTTGTGTTTTCCTGTAATTCTTTAAGAGATGTTTGTGTTTCCTCTTTCATGACTTCTGCCTGTTGACCCAAGTTCTCCTATATTTCTTTAAGTGATTTTTGCATTTCCTCTTTATTGGTTTCTATCTGTTGACCCATATTCTCCTGAATTTCTTTAAATGATTTTTGTGTTTCCCTTGTAAGGGCTTCTAACTTTTGTTCCATTTTCTCCTGCATGTCTTTAAGAGATTTATTTATGTCCTTCTTGTGTTCCTCTAACAGCATCATGACCAGTGATTTTAAATCCAAATCTTGTTTTTCTGGTGTGTTGGGGTATACAGGACTTGTTTTTGTTGGAAAATTGGGTTCAGATGCTGCCATATTGCCTTGATTTCTGTTAGTAACATTCCTACATTTGCCTTTTGCCATCTGGTTATCTCTAGTGTTAGTTGGTCTTGTTGTCACTGGCTGGTGCTTGAACCTCCTGTGAGCCTGTAAGGCTATTTCTGCACTGCTGGATGACTGGGTTTTCCCTGTCACAGATTACTGATGTGCTGCCCTCCTCTTTAGTGCCATTGGAGCCCTGGTGTGTCTTGCCCCAAGCAATGCTATACTCGGTTTTCTCTGTGAACCTGGTGCTGCCTGTGTGCTCTGTCAGGGAGCAAAAATGGCAGATGCTGCGGGGACCTTTTCCAAGTGCTTATGGCTCTGCAGGGCAAACGAACCCTGACAGGACTGGTATACAGACGGTCCACAGAGCTGCCTGGGCCCTGGGTACAGGCCAAAGCCTGACAGGCTGAGACCCAAGCAATGTTAGACTCGGGCTATGTCTGTGTACCTGGCACTGTGTATTAGATCTCTCAGGTATCAGGGAGCCAAGATCCAGAGAGTTGTTCATAAAAAAAAAAAAAATCAAGAAATACTTCAAAAATGTTCATCATCTGTATCAATTAAAAATGAAAACATAGCCGGGTGGTGGTGGCACACGCCTGGAATCCTAGCATTCTGGGAGGCAGAGGCAAATGGATTTCTAAGTTCTAGGCAAGCCTGGTCTACAGAGTTCCAAAAGAGCTAGAGCTATACAGAGAAACCCTGTCTCGAAAAAAACAAATCCAAAAAAGAAAAGTTTAAAAATGAAAACATTCTCTATGTGAATTTGTGTGTGTGTGTGTGTGTGTGTGTGTGTGTGTGTGTATACTTTAGTGGTTACTATTACAATTTCTACCAGGACTTTAATTTTCTTATTTCTCTTAGGACCTTAATTATTTTATTTTCCTAACACATCACCTCTAACCAGAGTTGGGATAAAAGGTTTTTGAAAACTACAACTGGCTAGGTTTGGCTACCAATCCCCAATATACAAATTAAACAGATAGGTAATAGTGAAAACCACAGAGAAGAGCTTTTTTCTATTTGGTAAAACTGGGCAGAATAAATAAGGTATTCAATAACCTCCTGCCTTCTTCAGCATGCTGGCATGAGCTTTAAGTTTAAGTGGAGGAAGAACTGGGGCAAAGAGAATGAAGTAAACAAAATTAGGATGGTCAAGATGTGGTCTCAGTGATTGTTGCCTCAGATCTGGTTCTGTAAGGTAGTCAAAGAACTTTCCTTGTGATTATCATCTCTTGTTATTTCTATGATAAACCTAATTCCTACAAGAAGATTACTTCTACTACATAGTAAATCCTCACCTTAGTGGTTAATTATTGTCACTGGGAATAGAAGTGCATCATGAAAGCATAATCTTCAGAATAACAACAGTTTATTCTTTCCATCTCTAGGGTTGATTTTATGCAATGGAGTCTTGAATTATTGGACTTTTATGAAGAAAGCATTTCCCACATCTTAAATTTCCAAAATATTTCTATCAGACACAGATAGCAACCTAAGGTCCTCTTTCTCACTTCATTTTTACTTGTTTGAACTTTTCTGATATTCATTTCATTCCCTGATCATATTGCTTTGCTTTCCTGGTGAAGTAAGATTTTCATTACAGTTTTTGGATACAAGCTTTTAACAGAAAATCAAATTGGGAGGTTCATCACATATCCAAACAAATATGCCTTTCTCAAGTTTCTCTCAGCTTCTGCATAAGACTAAGTTTTGGATTTTCTATTTGCAAGTAATCAGTACATGTGGACTATCTATACTATGCATGGCCTTATTGTCCAAAGTTCTTTATATAAAACATGCTCATCTTATGAATCTGAGCTCTAATTTGAACTCAATGGCCTCAGCTCATCTCTTTACTGCATCTGCTGAGTTCAATAGCATCAGTTTATCTGTTCATTGCATCTCCTAACTGTTTGTCATGATTATCTTCTCATAAAGTTTGTAACCTATTAGTCTGGGCTTGGATTCAGCTTGATTTTTAAATTGTATTGGACTCCAAATGCCCTAGGTTATGAAACAAATGTTGGACCATGCCTTAGCTGAGTATCTGAGAGATTTCAGTCATTTTTGGACTAAATTTTAATGTTGATTTCTCGAATCATGTTGACTGCACAAACCATGTAGTACAAATTTAGACCCTACTACCAACAAATGATTCAGCTCCACTGTTCTAATTCTCAGAAAGGTTGCTTTCCCTATTACTAGTCTCAGATAAATGATAAATTCTCTTATGATGTTGCTGTTGTCTGGGTTTTTTAAAATAGGGGGCTTTGAAATCCTTAGGGATTGATTTATTGAAGACTTAAGATTTTGTTCATATTCTTTCTCAGTGTAAGAAACAATTAAATAAATATGGTTCTTCATGGGTTCTAACCTCAAGTCTAAATAGAAAAATGTATAACACTGCATTTTAGGCTAAATACAATATCCATTTAGATGACAACAGCATTGTTTGAGAACTCATTGGTGAAATATTACAAAGAGCATCACTAACATACACACTTATCTTTTTTTTCTTTATCTATTTAGAAATATAATTTCTAGCTCAAAAGATATATGTATTCTTAACAAAGCAATAGCTATAAAATAAGAGGATATTTAGCAACAGATCAGAAGCTACTCATTTGTGGTTCTGTAAAGAGGAGGAGGCTAGAAAAGGCAGTGTTTTTAAATTATGCATTATGGGGCCTTCTGTATTTTCAGTTTATTTCTTGAAAATTCACTTGTAAGCTTCAAATCCATGTTCATTCATAGGTAAGTACAGGGAGGGAGTAATTCTTACTTTCCCATTGAGTACATGGTAGAACAAAGTGTGCCTTTTTGCTTGGAACACTAAAAGAAAATGCTCTTTGGGGAATCTAGTTCATCTTACTTTTTCCCATCTTTTTTTTTTTTAATGAGTATCTTGTTGATGATTTCACTGTTAGAAATGGCTCTAAGCTTATATTAAAGTGTTAGCATCTTCAGAGTTTCTAAGGACAGAACACTATAAGTCTTAAGAAAAACAGATACAGCTGTTAAGGCAGACAGGCAGTACCCAAATTAACAAAATCAGAAATAAAGTAGAAGACAAGAAAGGAATTTAAAAAATCATTAATGTATTCCACAAAATTGTAAATTCTAAATGAAATGGTTGATTTTCTAGACAGATGTCATTAACCAAAGTTAAATCAAGATTAGGTAAACTATCTAAGTAATCCTATAAGCCTTAAGGAAATGCAAGCAGTCATTAACAGTCTCAAAACCAAGAAGAAGAAAAAAGCCCAGGGCCAAATGGTTTTAGTACAGAATTCTATCACACTTTCAAAGAACAGTTAATAACAATATTTCTCAAACTATTCCACAAAATAGACCCAAAGGGAATATTGCCAAACTCATTCTATGAGACCGCAATCATGCTAACACCTAAACGACACAAAGATCCAACAAAGAAAGAGAAGTTCAGACCAATTTCCCTTATGAACATTGATGCAAAAATACTCAATGAAATTTTCAGAAACCAAATCCAAGAACACATCAAAGACATTATCCACCATGATCAAGTAGGCTCTATCCCAGGAATACAGGGGTGATTTAATATATACAAATCCATCAACAAAATCCACCATATGAACAAATTGAAAAAAAAGGTGAGGAAAGAAAGGAGAAAGAAGGTAAGTAGGTGGGTATGTGTGTAGGTGAGTAGGTGGGTAGGTAGGTGGGTAGGTATATAATAAAAGAAGTAGAAATAAAGAAAAATAAAAAATGTTGAAGAATTATAAAAAAGACTACCAATAAGTAGACAGTACTGTTAAGCAAAAAGTAGAAGGAATTTACAGACATATTTTCTGAGGTCAGGAAACTATGAAGATTTTAACTAGTGCTACTGGGAATGCATTTTCAGTGGGTAACAAAACATGAAAAATATTAATAAAACATGAGGTAGGTAGGGTGTGCAAACCAGACAGCTATAGAGGAATACTCAATATATGTGTTATTTTACATAAGGTTCACTTGGAAGAGCTGATATTTAACACTGAAAAACTGATATGCATTGTAAAAATGTTGGCAAGCAAGTCTATATATTATGCAAATAATTTCAGTTGCCTTTGGCTTTAAATCACTCGCAGACTTTGAAATGAATTGTTAATTAGATGTATACCTACAAATGCACAATAAGCAAGTTTATGTTTCATCAGCTAACTAGTCTGTATTCAATGACTTACTGAACCATATTTATACTAGGTGCATAGACCTCTTATATGCTGGTTTGATGTTTTCAGAATCCTTTTGAAATAAAACTGAGAATGTTAGTACAGATCTATAACCCGAGTTGTTATAACTGAAGAATAGAAGACATTCTTGCCTTTTCAATTCAAATACATATAATATATTTGAATGTGAAAATCAAACCTCAAATTTGGAAAGGTGTCACCTATGACTACTAGGAATCTGGAGATAACACATCCAATAGCTAGAATGAGTAGATTTTCTGAGAGAAACTAGTCATCTATTGCATATGTTATCTAGTACCATGTTTTCTAGTGACTCTCATTCCTACATTATCATTTATTTCATGAACAACTGAAACAATTATATATTAGTGTTTTATTCATTTAGCAATCACAGCAAATGCAAAGTTCATCATATGTCTGGCTGTTTTTCCTGCCTTCTGATGAGACCAGGATCCATGGGCCCCATTTTAGTATTGTTGAGACACATGATAACATGCAGTACATAGTGAATGTTTTTTTAAAGAAAAGTATGTTAAATAAAATAAAATACAAAAATAAAATTCATGATCACAGAAATTTATTTTAAATTGGATATTTTCTTTATTTACATTTCAAATGTTATCTCCTTTCTCAGTTCCCCACCCCCAGGAACCCTCTATCCCATATCCCCTCCCCTGCTTCTATGAGGGTGTTCCCCCACCCTCCCACTCATTTCCACCTCCCCTCCCTCATATTCCCCTACCCTGGGGCATGGAGCTTTCATAGGATCAAGGGCCTCTTCTCCCATTGATGGCCGACAGGGCCATCCTCTGCTACATATACAACTGGAGCCATGGTTCCCTCCATGTGGACTCCTTGGTTGATGGTTTAGACCCTGTCAGCTCTGGGGGATCTAGTTGTACATGCTGACAGAAGCTTGACATAGCTGTGCCCTGAGAGGCTCTGCCAGAGCCTGACAAATACAGAGGTGAGGCAGATGCTAGCAGCTAACCATTGAACTAAGCACAAAGTCCCCAACCGAGGAGTTAGAGAAAGGACTGAAGGAGCTGAAGGGGTTTGCAACCCAATAGAAAGAACAACGGTATCAACCAACTAGACCCCACAGAAATTTTAATAGATTTTTTTCAAAGCAGTCATAGCCATGTTCAACTTAATTTTCTATAAGTATGATTTAGGATTAGGCTTCTATATCTGATTTTAAGAATGTTATGACTATATAAATAAATATTAGACACTTAATTATAATGAAAAAAGCATTAAATGTTAGAATAATGTGATCAGGAAAAGTGTGCACCCAGTTACCACCCTCACAAAGGGACTCTCCCCACAAACACTTTTTTATGAATCTACAGTAAAGATAACTATTGCTACCAGAGCAGCATACCAGCAACATTCATGCACACACACAAACTCCCAATTTGTTTTGCTTGTTTGGTATTCATGACTTGACCCAAATACTAATTTAGGAAGAATCAGATATCCAGCAATAAGGATATTTGTTTTGAACCACATTCCCCATCCCTACATCCCAAGTAATTGCTCCTAGGCTATCCACCTCTCAACCTAAAATGTGTTTGATATTAAGTTTTTCTAATCAGTGAGGACATTGTTGTGACTATATTTACATGACCTTTGCATTTCTCCATTTCCTGTGAAAGGCCTGAAGGACTTTATGAGCCTGCCATCTCTGTGCACTCAGAAATATTTGCTCCAAAGAAAATGTAATTTTATAGTTCAAGAAATCTCCACATTGAAATAAAAGGTAGATACATATCACAACTTGGAAGCTTCCATATCACAACTCTGGATGCAGAGTGCATCCAGAGGTTAAAAAGGCTTAGAGAATCCCTAGGGAAGGCTCATTCACAAGTCAAGAACTTCATATCCTGGCAGGTTGAATGGATCAGCTTATAGTTTGTTTCACAACGTGGATGACAACCAGTGAAAAGACCATGAATCAAAAAATTAATGCCAATAAAGAATGCCACTGTAGTCTTAAGTACAAAATAAAAAAAACATATAAATGCACAAATAAAATTCGGAAACAGGGAAACTACTCATTGTACATTACCAGTTGCTTATGATTAAGGGCATCAGAAGCATACCAGGCTTTCTGTTTAAGGACTTGGTTAAGAAAGGATGTCCCTTTTATTTGCAGTCCTCTTCCTTCAAACAATGCTAAAAATTTGTAAGCGGAACACTTTTCTGTTGCATTCATTCTAGAGGGGAAAGTGATTAATGTACAAGTAAGTCAACTGGCATCACTCATATTATTTCCTCCAAGTTCAAAACTGTTTCATCTTGCAGTGGATAACATTCTCTTAGATCCTTTAGGCTTAATATATGCAATCCATAATAAAATATTCTATATCTAAGGTGCTCCACTATCTACATTCAGTAACCCCACTTTCTGTGAGCCTACAGTGGGAATTATCTTGGGAGCTGGTGAGTTTGAGGAATAGTCACTATTTTCATGACAGTAACTTATTCATATAAAGAACAAAGTTTTAAAATTATTACGTTAATAAACATAGCTTAACAAATGCCAGCTGTACTATGAAATTTCAGTACACATAAATATCATAAGCATGAGGACAGTATAGACTGTTCTTGCTACCAAAAGGTCTTCTGACATGAAACTGGCATTGGATTTGGTTCACCTGAATTCAGGAATAACTACCACCGAACACCAAGGATGTAGATAGTGCAGAGATTACATTTTAAGGGTGCATTTATTAAAAAGAAGATACTACATTTCTCCTTCAACTAATATAATCAATTTGGTTTATGGAGAAAACTGGAAGATCTGTGAAACAAGATTCAGAGTCAGTGAACTCACTCTGTAGATGAGTGGCAAGATTGATCTTGCCAAAACATGACTTACTAGGAGAAGAGAAATAAAGATAAAATGAAAATGTGTTAGACACAGGAAGAAGGGATTACTTGTGATGATTAGACTTTAAGTGCCAAGAAAGCATGCAAATGATTAGGTAGATAGGTAGCTATAAGGTGGCTAGATGACAGATAGTAAAGGAAAAGTCTCACTCTGCCATTTATTCTTTACCAACAATGAAATATCTCAGGTATTTAGAAGATGATCTCTATGAACAAAGATGTGTCTCACAAAGTGTTAGGACTATAGTTGAGTAGGAAGGCAATGAGAACAATAAAAAAGTGAAGACTATATCATTTAGAACGTAAACTTTTGGGCATGTAGCATGAATATTTACTAGGTATAAGACTGCTAAGTTCAAACTCTGAGCAGGTTGCTGGCATGTGGCTTCATGCCTCACACTAGAGAAGAGATCAAAGGGCTAAGTATTCTGATCATTAAACACACACACACACACACACACACACACACACACACACATACACATACACACACACTCAAGAAAAAGCAAGAGTTATCCACTGATGAACAGACATCTCAGAAGTTGCTGTAAGGCACAAGAGAGCCTCAGACTAGTTCCAGATTCAGCTTCCCCAAGGATAGAAAACAGGATTATTTTGCTATGTAGGGTCATCAGCAGAAAGCAGGGTAGTTACCAACACCCTAAACATTCAGAAACCATTGTTGTCTATGCAAATACACACAGGCACTCGGGGCTAATATTATTCTTAAAACCTATGAGAAATTGTTTGTATTTTTTAACATGTTTTTATCGACTATTAGTAAGTTTATAGAGCATACCCTGGCCATACTCACTTCCCAGGTTAATCACACCTTTGTAAATCTCTCTAAACCCTCCCCCTCAAAAAGAAGAAGAAGAAGAAGAAGAAGAAGAAGAAGAAGAAGAAGAAGAAGAAGAAGAAGAAGAAGAAGAAGAAGAAGAAGAAGTGGAGGAGGAAGAGGAGGAGGAGGAGGAAGAGGAGGAGGAGGAGGAAGAGGAGGAGGAGGAGGAGGAGGAGGAAAAATACCAAGCCCAATTTGGGTTGCTCATAAACTCCCAGTGGACAGCCCCTTAAAAAATCGAATCCTTCCCCACCCCTACCCTTACAGATTTCTCTCACCTCAAATTAACTCCTAGAAAATTATTCCTAATATAATGGATGGGCTTTTCAAAACTTTCTCAAATTCATGATCTAGAATATCCTTCAGAGATATTTTCAGAAACAAAGGTTTTACCAAGTAGTGAGAAGAGTGTGTGCAAACATGTCTGTTTTAAATAAATGTAACAGTGCAATGGAAAGGGAACCTTCAGGGAGTCTGGGGAGTCAAAGGAACCAAACACTGTGTTTCTAAAACTAGGAACATCTGACTCTTCAAGACATTTTTATCAGCTGAGAAGTTTGTGAATCTGCATGCCAAAGTGGAACCTCTCCTCTACTGCCTCCAAATTCTGTCTCAGATTAAACCATGAAGAAAACATCGGTGTTTCAAAAGTTTAACAAATATCATTACATTTTAAAGCTAGAATTTATGTATCATTCATTGAATTTTCTGAGATATGGCCTTGCAATGTAGTCTAGACTGTTCTGGTATTCCCTATATAAAGCAGACTGGCCTCAAAATTGTTACAATACTCCTGACTTAGTGGTAGAATTATAAACATGCACTACTGCTGGCTGCTTTAATCAGAAAACTAACTTTCGTGTCTACAGAGCAAGGTTATTATACAAACTGTCACACTCCTGTGTGTTAGGTACTCTTTGATAGAAACATAAGGGATATGACAACAACCCATGTTGGGTTTTTATGTTGTTGTTGTTTTCATTTTATAAGCAAACTTTCAGAATAGCATCAGTCATTTGAATCAGCCAAATATTTTTTTAGGTTCCCAGAATTTTAAATGATCACACAGAATTATTATTTAAATGACTCAAAACCATTATGTTTAAAGTCAGCACAATAAATAGGTTACAGTTTTTCATGAATTCATTAAACAAAGAAAATATCTTTTTCTGTAAGGTATCATCATTAAATTTTAAGCAGCCTGTTCCTGGAGTTGCACAAACACTACTGGGCCCAGCAGGATGTGAGGCAATATGTTACCAGCAGGGAAGGGACATGGAGCTAGAGAATATCACCTGAGATCTGCTGGGTCTTTAGACAAACCATTTGAACTGGTTAGGCTTCTCTTCCTTATTTGTAATGAGGCATCAAGAGTAGAAACTTCCTAAGACCACTTTCAGTTTTAAAACCCTAGTAAATGGTAAGCCATGTAAGAGACCCTGAAATTTTGGAAGCATGGCCACTATCTAAGTTAGGCTTATTATTGCTATGATGGCACTTCATGACCAAAAGCAGCTTGGAGAGGAAAGGATTATTTTGCCTACACATCTTAAATCTCAGCCAAAGAAGCCAAGGCAGGAACCTAGAGGCAGGAGTGGAAGAGTTGCCTCATGCATAATAGTCTGGGCTTTTCTACATGGTGGTTAGCATGTAGAAGAATGCAAATTGATCCATTCTTATCTCCTTGTACAAAACTCAACTCCAAGTCCATCAAGAACCTCCACATAAAACCAGATACACTGAACCTAATAAAAAAGAAAGTGGGGAAGGGTCTTAAGCACATGGGCACAGGAGAAAAGTTTCTAAACAGAACACCAATAGCTTATGCCCTAAGATCAAGAATTGACAAATGGAACCTCATAAAATTGCAAATCTTCTGTAAGGCAAAGGACACTGTCAAGAGGACAAAATGGCAACCAACAGATTGGGAAAAGATCTTTGCCAATCCCACATCCAATAGAGGGCTAAAATCCAATATATACAAAGAACTCAAGAAATTAGACTCCAAAGAAACAAATAACCCTATCTAAAAATGGGGCACAGAGCCAAAGAAAGAATTCTTAACTGAAAAATACTGAATGGCTGAGAAGCACCTAAAGAAATGTTCAAAATCCCGAGTCATCTGGGACATGCAAATCAAAAAAACAACCCTGAGATTCCACCTCACACCAGTGAGAATGGCTAATATCAAAAACTCAGGGGACAGCAGATGCTGGTGAGGATGTGGAGAAAGAGGAACCCTCTTTCATTGCTGGTGGGATTGCAAGCTGGTAAAAACCACTCTGCAAATCAGTTTGGCAGTTCCTCCAAAAACTGGACATAGTACTATTTAAGGAGCCACCTATACCACTCCTGAGCATATACCCAGAAGATGTTCCAACATGTAATAAGGACATATACTCCATTATGTTCATAGCAGCCTTATTTATAATAGCCAGAAGCTGGAAAGAACCCAGATGTCACTCAACAGAGGGATACAAAATATGTAGTACATTTATACAATGGAGTACTATTAAGCTATTAAAAACAATTAATTCATAAAATTCTCAGGCAAACGGATGGAACTAGAAAATATCATCCTGAGTGAGGTAACCCAATCACAAAAGAAGACACATGGTATGTACTCACTTATAAGAAACTCAAAATACCCAAGATATAATTCATAGACCACATGATATTCAAGAAAAAAGGAAGACCAAAGTGTGGATACTTCGGTTCTTCTTAAAAAGGGAACAAAATATCCATGGGAGAGGATACGGAGACAAACTGTGAAGAAGAGTCTGAAGGAAAGGCTATTCACAGAGTGCCTCACCTAGGGATCCATCCCATATACAGTTACCAAACCCAGACACTATTGTGAATGACAAGTACTTGCTGACAGGAACCTGATATAGCTGTCTCCTGAGAAGTCTCTCAGGGCCTGACATAGACAGAGGAGGATGCTCTCCACCAAGCACTGGACTGAGCACAGGTCCCCCAGTGGAGGAGCTAGAGAAAGGTCCCAAAGAGCTGAAGGGGTTTGCAGCCCCATAGAAGGAACAATATGGACCAACCAGTACCACCAGAACTCCTAGAGACTAAACCACCAACCATAGACTACACATGGAGGGACTCATGGCTCCAGCCGCATATGTAGCACAGGATGACCTTGTTGGACATCAATGAGAGAAAAGACTCTTAATCTTATGAAGGCTAGATGCCCCAACATAGGAGAATGCCAGGCAGGGAAGTGGGAGTGTGTGGGTTAGTGAGCAGGGGGAAAGGGCATGGGATAGAGCGTTTTTGGAGGGAAAATGAAGAAAGGTGATAACATTTCAAATGTAAGTAAATAAAATATCTAATAAAAAAAGAAAATGCCCTACAAGTTGCCTATAACTGCATCTTTCAAAGCCATTGCCTCAGCTAGTGTTCCCTCCTCTCTGATGACTCTAGCTTGTGTCAAGTTGATATAAAGCTATTCAACACAGTCAACCTTAGAACTGAGCCTGATCCGCAATAGCTAGTCAGAAAAGGTCTCAGAAGATGGAAGAATATAAACATTTATCATGTACTGTCCATTCCACTGGCTAAGAACCAATTATTTATCTTTTTGCATTTTTAATAAGTAATACATACTGTTTCATCAGTACAAGCAGCAGCATTTATAGTGTTCGGATGGTTGAAGATAAGAGCATATATTGAGCAATTTACTGATTTGAGCTTATATGGTAAAAGAAAAATGTGATCCAAATAAAGATGCAAATGACTCCATTGTCATCTTTGCTGTATTGGTACCTGACCAAAATATTCAACTTAAGATTTTTTACCCTAAAGCAATTTATGTGGGATGTGAACACATGCACATGGGAAAGAAGACATTAAAATGAGCTTGGGAAATAAATATGTTTTCAATCATGTTTAAAGTTTTACATTCTGTTGAATCTTCTCTGAGATCTGGCATACTCTGGAGGTATCTAGTGGGTCCCAGTGGGTCCCATACAGCTCTCAGTTTCTAATACCTAACAGCAGGAATAACTCTGCAGGGGCCTCAAAGCTGTTACCATACCTCTTTTTTGTCACTGTGCCAGGAGGGGCTTCTTTAATCTTGTTTTGCATTTTGGGAGATTCCAACAGCTGACTGCTTTATAAACCTGTTTTACATGCACCTGGAAGAAATGAGGAAGAGATGGAGATCAGAACCAGCCTGCCTTGTTTTGAAGTCTTCCCTGCAATTTCCCCTGAGCCAGATCTGATTTTGAATCTGAGAATGTTTCAAACCTGATCTTTGATATCTGGTAAGTGTCTATGCCTTTGTGAATATTTTCAGTTTTTGCAAGGCATGTCTTATACGCTTTTAGGTAAGGTGAGACCAAACCCTATTTGTAAGTTTAGAAAAGTCATATGCATAATTTCAAGCTAGTATTAATGACAGGTTCTATTAGGCAAATATCTACCTTAGTAGACCTAAGTAACTGCTTGAAACATACATAATTAAATCTAGAACGTTCTCCCAGAAACCTTTTCTGCCAAAAAAAACCAAGCCATCTGCAAGCCAGGACTCAAGCAAGACTCCTAGCAAGCCCCATTTCTCTGCTCCCCAGATCAGCCATATAACATTTGCAGAATGCAAATCAGATCACATCCTTCCCTAGAGACTTCCCTGCATGATATAAGAAACTCTGGCTTCACTTCAGAGCCAACAGGTCAATTTGCTCTCTTCTCCAACCCCACCCTGACATCTTCATCTGCCCATCTCTTGTAGCAAGATCTTGTTTCTAGGATAAGTCAACTTAACTTTCCTCCTGTCAACCTGCCCACTGCCTGTTTCCTGTCTCTGTGATAGCTTCAAAGTCTGGTTTTTCACCATGTCTTTTGAGGTTCCACCCAAACCTCACCTATTCCAAGATAGTTCACTATACAGAATAGTATTCCTCCTCCAATATACCAATGTCCATGTCTCTGCTTTCTCCAGATTTATTCATTGGATTTTCTTCACCTTAGCATTATGTTACATTTTGAGTACATTTATAATGTCTGGCCCTATAAGACAAGTTCTGTAAAGACAATAATATTTTCCATGTAAATCATTGTATCCTCAGCATCTAACATAATTTATTGCCTTATTCACTAAACAAATGAATTTAAAATGAATTTTAAATATATACTCAGCATAACCATTGACAATACTAAACAAATATCAATGTCCTTCATATTCTTTTTAAAATTTTTATTGAAAATAGTTTTTTATACAGTATATTCTGATTATGGTTTCCCTTCCCTAGCTCCTTTCAGATCATTCCCTCCTTCCAACCCACCCAAATCCACACTCTCCCCTGTTCTATCACTAGAAAACAAATAGGTATCTAGAAATAAAGTAAAATGTAAAACCAGAATAGAACAAAACAAACAACAAAAAAGGAGCCACAGCAAAGAACATAAGTAATGCATATAGACACACACACATTTGCATACATTAAGTCCTATAAAAGTAGAAAATAATAGGTAAAAAACCTGTAATGTTAAAAAAATGTCCAATATGAGACAAAAAGAAATAAAAAATTTATGAGTCATTTGTGTTGGCCATCTACTGCTGGATGTGGAGTTTGCCTTTAAGTATAATTTGTACACTCAATGAGACTCTTTTAGGAAAAAAAACTATTTTTTTATTTGTCAGTAGTTATCAATTGGAGATAGCTTTTGGTTTAGTGATGGGCGCCTGGATCTGTTTTCTTTTTCTAAGTTAGGACTCCATCTCGCACAACCACCTATGCAGGCCCTGTGCATGTTTTCATGATCTCTGTGAGTTCATATGAGCATCAATCCTGTTGTATCAAGAAGGCCTTGATTCCTTGGTGTACTACATCTTCTCTGGCTCATACTTATCTGACTCCTCTTCCACAGAGTTCCCTGAGCCCTGAGGGGAGAGATTTGATGCCCATACCCCATATGGAATGTTCTGTGCTAGGATCTCTCACTCTGCACATTGTCCAGTTGTGGGTTCCTGCGTTTGCACCTATCAATTTAAAACATGAAGTTAAACTTTGTTTTTGAAATTATATCTAATTATTTTCAGGTAAATGACATGAATCATGTATTTTGACCATTAATATTTCTGGATTTTTTTCTAGAATACATGATTCAGGTATTCTGTATGGTTGGTTTCTTCCAGGAAGCACAGCACTTGTCCTGATAAGTAGAGTTCCTCCACACCTCTTTCAGAATAGCTGTGAGTCCCTCAAAACCTCCTTCAATATAGAGAGCATAGTTCACTAAAGGTGATGCTATGTGGGTCTCTCTGCCTGTACATCAGTTTTACACAAATTCACCAATAGCCACCAGAGGAAATGGCATAGAACTGATAAGATGTTATGAAGGGGAACATGCTCAAACCCTAGAAATCTAAAATGTGAGACCAGCAGGATTAGGGTTAACTTGCTCCCTATTTCCATGTTGGTCTCAGAGCACCTAAACCAGAGACCCTCAACAAGATAGTCACAGGCAATCAGTCATGTAACTCAACATGTGGAATACCTCTCCATGCTAATGACGCATCTCAGTAGCCTTAGCTTTCAGCCATTCCCTCCCTGGATATTCTTATGCCCTCACCCCAAAAACTATATAACCCTTGGTTCACCTGAAATAAAGTGAATGCATTCAAACCCATCCCCAGTAAAGAAATATGAACAAGCTAAGATGATTTCAGAAGCTGGTTTATTAAAGATCTTTGGAGAAGGCCCACCCTTCCTGCACTCCCTACCTGCTTGTAAGGCACTACACTTCAGCCACTCCTAGCCTGACTCCCCAGAAGGAAGAAGCAGACCACAGACCCCTGCCCATTCTTGAACTATTCCACCCTGTCCTCTCCAAACCAGTGTACCGCAGATACCTGGACACCATGAGAGGAGAGGTTTAACCCAGTCCCACAAGCAATGACTGCTTTCCATGGTCATTAGACTAAAAAGTCCATTGCAAGACCCAACTTTTCTTAACATTATGAACCTTCCAGTGTTTATACTCTAGAACATAAATGTTTTAAGTTTATAAATATCTAAATTACTGCATCAGTATTTCTCATTATTACTGAATATAACTCACAATTTCCAAGATGTTTAGAATTACATTAGTCAGCATTATGTTACTGAGTGCAAAACTTGATACATGCTGTTTGTAAGAGAGTTATTTAGCTGACAGTTTGTGGGTGATAAAGTCCAAACTGCTTATCACAGCCACTCTAGTAAAAGCTCTTGGCTGCATTATTTCATAGGCAAGCATCAATGGGAGGTGTGGGTATGTGTGTGTGTGAATCAGAGCAAGTAAACAAGTATACTTTGAACTAGAGCAGGAGGAAGAAGTCAGGACTGTCATTACCCTGACTCTGAGAATTCAGGAAACCACACAGGAGCTACCTCATGCCTCCAGTGACCTTAGGACCTCCTATTAGGCTCTGACTCCTAAAGGTTTTACCTCCTCCCAGTAGGACAACCTTTAGAACCGAATTATTAACACATGACACCTTAAGTGACAAAAATTAAGTTTTGTTCAAACCGTAGCAAATATTGCTTCACATTTTAATTTCTCTAAAATTGAAAAGTATCCTACAACTGATATAATACTATTAATTAAATGATAGGATTCTTATTTCCTTACATATTCATATGGAATAAAATATTCATGCATGTTATAAATTTCACATTCAGAGATTCTATTATACCATTTTCCATAAAACCATTGAACTTTTGTTCAAGTTCAGCCTTCCTGTCTAACTATTGTTCAAATGATTTAATATTTGGCCCTAAAACCAAAACTGAATTTCTCCAGCAGTTATATCAGGGAGTTTAGCTATTGAAGGTTCTTTGTGGAGTTGATAATGTCTGCTTGAAATGTGTGAACAATTACACCAATGTGATTGTTGGAGCTAAATATTCCTTCGTAGCTGGGAAAGAATTAGTAACCTAGTGATAATATTTCCCTTTAAAACAGAGATTTTTAATATAAATAATCCCTTGAATGTTTTACAGACTCTTTAGATTAAAATTGCATCTGTGTCTGATACACCGTATTTACCTTCAGTGGAAAACCTGTTGGTTATTTAGAATAACCAAAAGCAACAATAAGTAAAAATGAATATATATTAAGGACTCCTGCTGAACAATGTAAAATTTAAAACTAAAAACATAATGTGTTTGTTATTGAATCATGGCCAGTACATTGTAAATCTTTACTCTCTACAGGTTTTTGCAAAGACTGTAATATGTTCTCCCTCCCTTTTTTTTTCTTTACTTTTTTAGTTTGCTATGGCTTCTTGCTATTCACTGCTGATTATCTTCATGTGGTTTTCTTCTGGGTAACCTTCCTCAATATCCTCTAACTGGCCCATAATCCTCAGTTATACAAACTGTCACAATTGTGTGAAGTAATATATATCTCCTTTAAGACTTTGTGCTTCTGTAAGATGATGCAGCATTACACATCAAGGGTCTATTGAATAGAACTTATACTTTGAATGAGAAATGTCTTCTATATGCTAGGTATGTGAAGATTTGTTTCCCTGTCAATAGCATTGTTTGCATGGTGGTTATGGAACTTTTGTGACATACTTGCTGGAGAGAGTGGCACACTGGGGCAGATTCTGAGAGCTTATAGTCCTATCTCATTTCCAGCTCACTTTGCCTGGTTCCTTTGAGTGAAGTGAAATGTGATCAAACAGCTTCCTGCTCCTCTTGCCATGCCTCCCATTACAATGACCTTGCATCTCTTCAGTAAGCCAGTACAAATGCTTTCATCTATAAGTTAATTTTGGCCATAGTATTTTCTCACAGCAAAAATGAACAAATGATACAGATGTGTGTCTAACTATCTGGTCTGAGATGAAACAAATCCACAACACTTCTTTAGTACTCTCATCTTTCTGAAGTTATATCCATGTAGGCAAAATCTGGGAGGCAGATCCCTCCAATTATTTATCAAGATTTGGTTGTCTCTTTGCCTATAACTTCTCTGTCACATTCCTCTATATTCACAAGGACTTGCTACAGCACAGATAAAACACCATAAACTGTGCATCACAGAAAAACACAAGTCCCTAGATTAAAACCAATGGGAGAAACCAGCAAGCATCACCACATCCATGAATCAAAGCAACACCCACAAAATTAAACTACTCTAGTTTTAGAGATCAATTTATCATCTGTTGGTTGTTTTGGTTTTTTTTTTTTTTTAGATCTATTTATTTATTTTATGTGAATACACTCTCACTGTCTTCAGACACACCAGAAAGGGGCATGAGATCTCATTATAGACGGTCGTGAGTCATCATGTAGATGCTGGGAATTGAACTTAGGACCTCTGGAAGAACATTCATTGTTCTTAAATTTTAAGCCATCTCTTCAGCCTTATCATTTGATTTTAATATTTTTTCTTTAAGTACTCATGACTTCAATAATTAACCAATTCCTTAATATATATTAATAATACTAATAAACAAAAGAAAGACATACAGGTCTATCTTTCTTACTGAATAACTAACACACTAGTATCCTTTGTTGTGATTCTGTCTTAAACCAAAACTGCCATGTTATGGAAAAACAATATCACAGTGTCTGAACCTACTTTAGCTCCGTAGAATGTGACCTTTCTAGTGACAGCTTTTTCTCTATTAGTTTCAGCTTCTATTAAGGGATGGTCTTCGTGCTCTATTGAGGTTACAATTGGTGTTTGTGCAATGATGGAAATCAGTGTAACAAAAGCTTGGTACAGATGCACTTTTTGGACATTATATAGAGTTTTTTTTCCCTGAGATTTCCTAACCAGTACAATCATGACCAATTGGCTGAGAGTCACAAGATAATTCCATTTGCCATATATGCAGTTCATGCCATGCTTTCAACAATCTTCACTTGTCCCTGTCCTCAGCAATTTTAAGTTAAAATTTAAATCTGTATGTGTAGATGTGTACTCAGAGTAGAGCAAGAACAACATATTTAGTATATAAAACTAAACATGAAAACTTGATACCTGCTTTTTAGGAGACATCATTCATTTCTGCCCTGGCCTGCAGGTTGAACTTCTCCATAAAGGCTGGGTTTTTCCCAAGAACTAAGAAACAAACTGATGTAATGTTCATTTTCAATTCAAACTTGGCATTGAAAAGATAACAAAGTGAATTCTAGTTTCTGCCAAAGCTAATAAAAACATGAGTTATGCCAAATACCCCTAAAATATATTGGGCAGCTCATGAGCACACTCATTTAGTACTGTGTTAAAAACATAGGGCATATTTCTGCTCCTAATACTCAAGAAAACTATCAACATGAAGTCCAGAAGGTCCTGCTACATGGAGTATACCCCAATCAAGCTGGACAGTACAACACTCACTTGTTTTGGTCCTGGTTTGTAGATGAAACTGTAACTATCTTCATTTTAGTATAACCCACCCAACAGAAAGATGCTTTCAAAACCATCCCTATTCTCAAGTGTTTCCTACAAGTCAATAGTGTGCCTTAAGGTAATTTTAACTGTTTTTTGTTGTTGTTGTTGTTGGTTTTTTTGCATAACATTCTTCCATCATCAAAATAAGTTCAAATAAAACTCATGAGGAGTAAATATTGAAATGATCCCTTTTAAAATTTTCTGCCTTTGAAAGAAGAAATGTTTAAGAATCTAGAAGGAGAAAAAGGTAAACTTTGGGGAGATTCTTTTTTACTAATTGGCTAGAACACAACTGTGATTTTAGAAACAGTGTTTAGGATCTCCCAGCCCATTAAATAAAGAGGTAGCACACATACTAGTAAATCCATTTAGGGAATAGATACTAGACACTTTGAATGAAAGGACACATTTCCTAAAAAGAAGATGGAGCTAAAGTCACATACAAGGTTTGAAAATCAAGCCATCCATCATAGGAACAACTATGACTAGGGTTTGAACTTTGGTTATGATTCCTACCATGGAGCCTCAGTTTGGATATCAGTTACAAAGATGAATTTTATGACTAAGCCAGCTCAGTCAGTCAATAAGCTCTCCAGGGAGGGAGAAAGGATTAAAAAGAAAAGGACAATGAGACAACACTGTAGCATGACTCCAGCCAGTTCTGAGGCTGAGGTGAATTTATTTTTTCACAGTCTGCTTTTAGACCATTTTAACTGCACACAGACATAAAGGTCAGTTCTAGGTTAAGACAATAAACGAATAGTCAAGGAACAAGCAAGGCAATAAAAGTCTAGTAATCACTGTTTCTAGGGACTTATCAGGATGATCAAGATATCTGAGCCTACTTCCCTGTCCTAGTTCAAGGTCAAACACTTGCCTGAAGCCTACCTCTTTGTTCTACCCCAAATCAAATTCTTGCCTGAGCTTACTTCCATATCCTGGCCCAATGTCAAATCCTTGCCAAGTTTCTAAATAGGGTCCTGGTCCCAAAAGCTCTCCACATGTTTATACCTATGTGTGAAGTTAGTAAGCAGTGGTCTACCTTTTCGTTTTTTATTTGTTTCTTTTATTTGTGACACTCTCAAGAACCTTTCATACTTAGAAGTAGCAATTAGCCTGAGGTTATGTACATTCCTGATAAGTTAAGGAACAAAGGCAGGTACTCATCCTAAAGAACAATTGACAAGTACTTTGATCAGTATGGTACTTTAAGGTAAATTAGCAGAAGGCCCTGCTATGACTTTTGAGCATCAGCCTATTTAAAATTGTTTCCTTGTCATATAGACTGAGGAGTCAAGAGCACACCAATTGGTTGATTATCAAGCACCAAATGATCAGTCAACCTTAGAAACATCTATACTACTAATATTATACAGATTGAGCAACTTATATTTAGGAAACTATCTGAATACATGCAAGTAAGAATAGTTACTAAAAACAGAGACTATGAGTTTAAGAGGAAGCAGGGAGAAGTATATGATAGGTTTTGGAGAGTAAGGGAGGGAAGTGGCAAAGAAATGATGTAATTATGTTACAATATCAAAACTAAAAGAAAAAGTACTTCTTAAAACCTGGGACTGTAGCTCAGTGGTTAAATGCCTGGCAAGGAGACACGAGGCCTTGGTTTCAATCCCCAGTATGGCCAGAAAAAAATTAAAATTAAAATAAAATGTTTTCTATATTAATAAATTCAAATGTGGCATCAGTGGATGAGAGGAATAAGCTCAAGAGGCAGGTGAGTGATTCAAGGAACAGAGTCCAGCATCCATTAGGCCAAGAGGGTACGAGAAACCTATAATTCTCATGCTTGCTTTCTCTGATAGGCACCTGGATTGAGGTGGTTAGAGTTCTGCCCAATATTTCTCTGTTGTCATTATTCATTCCAAATCAATGCGTGAAGGAAAGAGGAAAAAGTCAATCTCAATCGCTTGTCTTATTTGGAGAAGCCAGGCCTAATGTTGTAACAATAATCAAAGGCTACAGAGCACATAAAAGAGGAACTGCCCTAGCATTTCTAGGCCTGAGCACTGAGTCTGTGCTACACCCTTCCTTCTATCATGAGCCAGGTCTGATCCCAGGGTAGAAGCTTTGTGAGTATGATACAGAAAATTATCATTATCAGGTCCAGATGCCATCAGAATTGGGAGCTTTCTTCATTTAGTTGCTTTATATTTTAATTAATAGTTTTATTTATTCTTTAATTACTTTATAAAATATATTTTGATAGCTGCTCCTCTCTTCTGACTCTGTTTTTTAAAGACTTTTTTGCCGAAGTCTGAAGAGCTTGTGGAAGCTTTAACTTACCACAATTTTTTTGTTTCTACACTGGGGATTTAGCATACCTTCACCATAAAAGTCATTAACACAGGGACTTTGAAAATGACCTGAGAATTTTCATGAGGATGCATTCCTTCCACAAGGGAGTGAAGATTTTCTGCGCCGGGGATATGGTTTTAGTGCCTCTTAAGAGAGACACAAAAGACAAAGGTATCCAAAACAAGGCCAATAGTAACCACTATCTGAAAGACAAATAAATCTACAGTGTAGTTATACAATGAGGAGACAGACATGATGTTAGAACTCTGAATTACTTTTAAAATTATAAGGCAGTCTCAACAGTTTGCATAATCCAAGTAAAGGAAGAAGGCAAGACAGACAGTTTTAAAGGATGGCCTCTTTACCAAAGGCAGAAACTGGGGCTCAGCATGACAGAACAAAAACTATCAGCACTGGAAATGTTTGAGATTCACATCTGTCCATAAATTAGATTCCACTATATGTTTGGAATATTTACTAAAATGAAAATCAAAATATGTTCAGAAGTATTTATTGATAGTGTCAACAGAAAACTTTTGCTGTATCAAATCTTTTTTATGGGGCTATTTTTTTCCAAAAAAAAAAAATATGTTGGGTGATTTTGTGGTCTTATTTGTTTACTTGGATAGTTTTGTTTTGTGAGATAAGGTCTTGGGACAGAGGTAGGGAAGGAGCTGGATGGTAGAAGGGAGAAGCAGGAGTAGGGGAAAAGGGGAACATGATCATATATGGAGCAGCAATGAGGAGGGAAGCTCCAAGGGCCAGTAGAATGAATAAAAATATATAACCTCGGGAGGCAGGAGGTAGGAGAACCCTCTAGAATGTACCAGAGACCTGGGAGATGAGAGAATCTCAAGACTCAAAGCAGGGACCTTAGATGAAATGTCCAAAAGTGGGGAGAGGGACCTTATAGAATCTATATCCAAAAGAAAGAGGTGAAGGGATGGGATTGCTATCTCACAGTCAAAAATTCTGACCCAGAATTGTTCCTCTTTAAAAGAATTGCAGGGACAAAAAAATAGAGAAGATACTGAGGGAAAGGAAGTTCAGTGGTCCAGAGGCCCAATTTGGAACCCATCTCAAGGGGAGGCTCCAAGGACATGATGTACTCAGAGACAGGAGCCTAGCATGACTGCCCTCTGAGAGGCCCAACAAGCAGCTGACTGAAAGAGAAGCAGATACTTACACCCAATCAATGGTCTGAAGTCAAGGACTCCTGTAGTTGAATTAGGGAAAGGCTGGAAGAAGCTGAAGAGGAGGGTGATCCCATAAAATGACCAGCAGTAACAACTACCCCAGACCCCTGAGATCTCTCAGACACTGAGCCACCAATCAGGTAGCATATACTAGCTGGTTTGAGGCCCTGACACAGATAAGGCAGAGGACTTCCTCAGATGTACCTAACCCTTGAGAGACTTGAGGCCTCAGGCAATGGGAAGGCCTGGCAGGGTGTGTGTGTGTGTGTGTGTGTGTGTGTGTGTGTGTGTGTGAAGGGGTTGGGGGAGTACGTCTTCCTGGAAATGGGGGAGGAAGAATGGGATGAAGAACTGTTGGAGGGCAGAACAGAAAGAAGATAAAGACTGGACATAAAAATGATTAAAGGTTGAAAAAATAAGTCAGTTCACAAAAAGACAAGCTGATAGATCATTCTTACTTTAACATAGGAAATCGTACAGACATTTGTTAGCATGGGAAAAGGTAAGGGAAATACATAATAAAGTGCCTTTCTGCAGAGTCCATCATTATATTATACAGGGTGGATAGACACATAGTAAAGTCACATGGTAAAGTTGAACTAAGCACTTCAACATGCGCGGTGCTGCCTCCTGAAGGCTAGGTTATGGATGGAGTGCAGACTGTGGGACAAGGTCACTTAGATCATCCTTCCCTGAAGTCATGAACACACAACAGAGAAAATTGTGCTGCAGCCACAGAGACTGTAGCACTCCATTCTGTCCTTCCCAAATATACCACCAATCATTTTGACTTTGCTAGCAGCCAAGCATAAAGTATAAATGATATGAATTTTGAATGTTATAGCTGAAATGAAGACTTTCCTAAATAAAAAAAAATTTTTTTCAATCAGGTAGAGAATAATAATACTTCCAGTTATTCTGGAAAACTATAACAACCATTTGTTCATGGATAAATACTTTTTTCTTGGTAAATTTTTCTCTTGGATTTCATAATATGTACCATATATGAATAAAGTTATAATCTCAGGATATAGAGATGGTTCAGTGGTTAAGAGAGATGACTATTGTTACAGAAGATCCATGTTTTGTTCCTAGCACTCATGTCAGGTGACTCACAATTGCTTGTTACCACAAGTTCCAAGAAATCTGCCTGGTCTCAACAGGCAACTTGCACACTTGTAGCACACATACACACACATAGATACATACACATATATAAAAATAACTTTTAAAAAAGAATAGATGAGAAGTTATCATTTTAAAGACAATACGTGGTACAAGTTTTAATTTTGCCACATTGTACAAGAGAAAGAGACTCAGACTAAATAAACCCAATCAATCTACAGCAGCTATTAGTAAGAACACAACTGGGCTAAGGAAGCTTTATACTGTTGGGGTCTGAACCAGAAACCTAAGTTGACTGAGAGTTCAGTGAACTTGAATCTTCATGGGGTTCAGTAAATTTATTTCTGCACTCAGAAGTGTAAAAAGATATCAAGACATCCTAAAGAAGCTGCCTCTTCAGAAATTTTGACTATGCTGTAAAGTCTTTCTCAACTGCAGTCTATGAGTTCTTCAGCGCGGAGTGTAAAATGAAGTAAAGAATTTTGCCTTCACAAGCTTGTATTTTCCTGATGACATCAAAATAGACACGATTAAGACAAGAGAGAGAGGGAAGACTAGAAAGAGCAATAGGGCAAATGAAGAACAGAGCAGTGAGCCCAGCTTACAACTGGCATCCAGAAGCCACGATTGACTCTGCTTGCTTGCACATGATCTAGAGAAGCAGCAGAAGGGTAGAAATCAGTTTGTTTTGATATGAATTGAAATGCCTAAAACAATACCCTGACCTCTAACTGCCTTAGCAGGATGTAAACTAGGAGCTCTGGACAACTCTGACCACAGAACATTTTCTGTTCCCACTGCCACGGCCAGGGATCAGGAAAACAACAAAGGATTCCCAGACATAAAGGTGGAAATGAGAAAGGATAACTGAAAAAGAAACTTGTCATGGGATCATTAGCAAAGAAAATAAATAGTTCCTTCCCTGAACCCTTTTATTAGGGCACTAACCCCATTTATGAGGGCTTTATTCTCATGACCAAATTACATACCATCTTTCACTGCCATGATATTGGGAGTTGGGATTTTAACATATTAATTTGCAGTAGAGGACACTACTCAACTATTCAACTTATTTTAGAAATTTACTTTTTTCTTAATTCCAGGACTTTGGCTCAAAAATTAGGGATTATATTGCTTGAGAAAATTGACAACTATAACTTCTGTCAGGATATTCCTTATGATTAAGAGAAATATACATGCACATTTTATTATTGTATGCATGGAACATATGTGTTTCTCAAGCATGGGAGAGGCCATTGGTTTGCTGTATCTAGTTCAAGATCCTGGATTTATTTGTATGATATATGCTTTACTACTTAGAGTGTGTGTGTGTGTGTATGTGTGTGTGTGTGTGTGTGTGTGTGTGTGTGCATGTGTGTATGTGCATATAAGCAGATGTCTGCATATTTGTGTAAGTCAGAGAAAAACTTGTGAGAGCCCATTCTTTCTATCATTTTGGATCTAGGGATGTTATTCAGGTTGCCACTTCAGGAGGTCTCCTCCTGAAAACACTACCACTTGAAACTGTATAGCAGAGAAATTAATTTACACATATTTTTGCCCTTATCCCGTAGAATTTAAGTGGAAGATATAAAATATATCATTTCATAGATGAAGCCCAAAGAATTAAAATAACATCTGTGTTTTTACCTTGACTGTTTTTCATTAATTAATATATTAATTCAATTTATGTCACGATCAGAAACCTCCTCTACTCTTCTTCCAGTCCACCCTTATAAATCCCCCCTTATTGCTCCTTCCTTTCTCTGAGAAGGGAAGCCCCCCTTGTGCACCACCCCAGCCTGGGGCATAAAGTCACAACAAGACTAAGCACATCAAAACTAAACCTGATAAGGCAGTCCCTCTAGGTGAAGGGAATCCAAAGACAATATCTTGACTTTATAAATTATTTATTTTAATTTTTGCTAATGTGGATCGAAGAAAGCCCATGAAGCCTTATCCCTATACTAAGTGACTTATTTTTATAGCCCTCTAATTTCCTTGGCAAGTGTAAAGTCATCTCTCAACCCCAACATACTGGGTTGTTGTTTGTTTATTATTTGTTTTTTTCTTTTTACAAATTATTTTTATGGAGTTCTAGTTGTTCTTGGCAAGAGACATCTTCATTTGAGACAAGGTACACCCTCCATTTATAAATTAACAGATTGAGCAAAACACAAATAAAAATGGGTTTTACATTCTATGAATTTTTAAAAGCCAATTCATTCATGAGAGAGAAATCAAATAATCATAATCACAATACCCAACTGATGTCTAAAATGTAGACAGATAACAAGCTGCACACAGTATAAAATCTGTCCACCTAAACACCTAGTAATGTCACAGGAGCATAAAGAAAAATGTGTGTCTCCTCCTTAGGTGAGCCAAAATTTTAATAACTCATGGGCAAAAAGAAGCAATTGTTCCCATTTCATGCGAACATGTATGGTCAGGTTGTAAAAACATAACCAGATTTCCATCATTCTCTTCACAATCTATCCTGTTTTTTATTATTTATTCTAAGTACCTAAAAGTTAAGAATACCTGCAAATTTAGCTAAGATGCTTCCTTAGGTAACGATAGGCTTTTAGCTACTCATCACAATGCTTGCCCTATACACACATCCTTCTATTTTTGATGTGAAATGATGTGTTTCCTTCTTAGGTGTTTCTTCCAAAAGATTTATAGTATTTTTATTCTATTTGTTTTTAATTCTGGGAAGTGTTTGGTAAACATAAAAGTAGTGTTTTATTTTGGTTTGTTGTTTATTTGTTTGGGTTTTGGATTTTTGTGTTTTGAGATTTTTATTGTTGTTGGGTTTTATTGGTTTGTTTGCTTGGATAGGTCTCTCAAATGAAAGCTTTTGACTAATGAAAAATCATTCTAGAATGTCCATCTCACTCCTTACAACTGAAAATTTCAACATATAGTCTCAAGAAGTTTAACATAGAAAAATAAAACACAAAAGAAGAACAAAGCATTGCTAGCACTTAGCAATTCTTGTCTTTCTTTCTATCTTTCTTTCTTTTCCTTTTTTCTTTTTTTTTTTTTTTTTGGAGGGGGGAGTTGGCCATTTCACTTAGTGCTAACTCTTAGATCTATGGACTTAATTTTGTGAACTCATGCAGTTTTATGATTCCTTTTAAACTTCTTTAGTAAACAGATAAAAGCAATAAAATAGCACATATCACAAACATTTGTTACTTATATTGTTATATAAAACATTTGATAATTATAATGTATTAATGTAAATGTATAATTAATAATTAATTAATTATAACCTATTAATGCTTGGAAAATCTGATTCATGTAGATTTGTTAGGACCACCCAAGTTTCCATCAACCTATTACCACCCCATCTGAATGAGAAATGGAAAAGGAAATCTACAATTCTCTCATCTTAGTGAGGTTTTCTGCAAAAGAAGAGTCCAACTACAAACTCATGTTAGTAGGTTCTCAATGAATCCTTTTGGGAAATAATTTACTCAAAAATAGTGATGTGGTGCAGTTTTTGGAACTATATTTGAGTGCAAGATAAACACGACCATTGTGGAACACAGAAGGAACTGAAGATACCACCAAGTCACATAAGAGTTTACCAACTTTTATCAACTCTGTCCCTCCATCTTATAACCTTGCTGATCTCTTGAACCTGACTTAAGGTTGGACATTTTCATAAAACTTTTCATTAAGGACAGTAACTTCCCAAAGCATGTTTTAAAAGTGGACTCATAAAAGAATCTCCTTGAAAAATACTGTTGAGTTACAGAGTGAAATTAGATTAGGTTATAAATAAAACAAGACTTACATCACATGTTAGATTATGTAAGGGTCTGCAAAGTCAAAAATATGTTTTCATTCAACTATATATTCTAACTCTATTGGACCATGAAATTGTTTTAAAGTATTACATTTTAACATTCATATGTGAGCATTCTATTTGTGAAAAAAAATCACAATGGAAAATGAGAAAAAAAGGATTGGAGAAAAGAGAAGGTGAGCAGAAAAGGAAAGAGGATGGTGGAAAGCATAGCAGCTTTAAGGAAGACATAGTACTGGAGAAGATGCTGAGAAAACCTAACTGAAACTCCTTTCCTTCTTGTAGCTCAATGATTGAGATTCTCCTACACGTGCCAGGCATTTTGCTAGAGAATAAGAATGCAGAAGCCCACAATAAAATTCCCTTCCTTCTTGGGACATTATATACATCAAGAGAAAAACTAAATGTAATGATATCTTTCTTTAACACCAGCACACAAGAGACAGAGGCAGGAGGCCCACATAGCATACTAGCCGTTCATCTGGCTAGCATGATGCCAGCCTAAGTTCCACAGCAAGAACAAGCAAGCAAAAACAAAACAAAGAACAGTATAGTAACAGATCAGTACTTTATTATGACTGGAAAGGTCCTACACATGTGCAAAGAGAGCAAGGAAAGTGTATGGCACAAGAGAACTAAGCTAGAAGTCAAGCCATAATAATCAATGCATATGTTCATATTTTGGTTTTGCTACATAAACAACAGTGATAATTTTATGCTAAGGCTGAAAAGGAGAAAGCTGTGAGAAAGAGAAACAGTTACAAACCCTTTGAAGAAGGACGCTGTTACAATTTCCCATAGTTCATAAGCTCAGAAACACTGTTGGAATAACAACAAAGGTCCATTAATAAAAGCAGTTTATGATCAAGAGAATAGAATTTCTGGGCCAAGATCTAACATTACGAGTAACCAACAAAGGACCACCCCTAGGGAAGAGGATTTACCTAAAGCCATGCTAAAGAGACAGACAGAATAACTTTTCCTTTAATGAGATGCTGTACCCTTCCTTTCAGGAATCCCTGCACATAGGCAAGTATGGCTTACCCAGCTGCATCCATTCAGCTTCTTGAGTCTGCCTGTTTCCAAGATAACCAGAAGAGCACAGCTTCTCCTTATCCCTATCTCTTTTCTTATCATGCTTTCCTTAACACTTTTGGATTTTCCCAAAATTTGGGGCTTCCTCATTCTTTTCTAAAGCTTCCCGCCCTACCATATAGCTGCTAGTCTGCCGTGTGTCTGTGACCTCTATACTGACTTAAATATCATAGCTTTTTTGTTTCTTCTCTCCTAGAGGCAGCTGCCTGTGGTGGGTTTTTTTTTCTTTTAAACTTTAATAAAATTTTCTTATAGGTTCTGTTTTAATCCATTCTTAAATTCTTTTTATTAATGAAATCAAGAACCTTAACAACTGTGTCCAGATTTCCCCTGGATCATCTGACAGGCTAAATGGGACTCCAAGATTCCAGGCATAACAAAAGGTAGTTTCAGTGAAGGTGCAAGATGTGATGCCCATGTAAAACATTTGTCAGTGAAACTTTTGCTAGCACTAATATGACCTGATCTAGTCAAATTTGTTATCTGGTATCTTTGGTAACTTCTTCTAAGACTCTTGACTCAAAGTTTGCTGACAAAGCCACAAAGTCATCAAGTAAAGAAAATACTGATCACAGATATATTATGGTTTTCTATAAGCTATGAAAGAGGATAGACTCCAGGGTTCCTTTTAAGAAACAGACAAGCCTTCTCCAGGCAAAATTTTGTAATGAGTTCTAAGTCTGAAATTATGTTTAGGTAGTCCAGGGTTTATTGGTATCAAAAATTTCCAACAACATGTCTATAGTCACTATTCCTGGTTGTCAACTTGACTATATCTGGAATGAACTGCAATCCGGAATTGGAAGGCTCATCTATGATCCTAATCTGGAGGTTCAGAGATAAAAGTTTCTGACCTGGATCTTGGCATGGAGATTTTGAAGCATAGTGGCTATGAATTCCAGAAGATGAAGACAACAAGGTCTCTGAGTTCAAGGTCAGCTGGCATCTGGGATTAATGATGCAGTGGCACATGCCTTTTTTCTGGGCCACACCGTCTGCTGGAGACCTACTACATAAGAACATAAGAAGAAGGAACACTCACTCTTCCTTGCCTGCTTGCCTTGTGGGGCTGAGCAACTGCTAGATCCTTGAACTTCCATCCACAGCTGCTGCTGACCACTGTTGGGGAGTTGGACTACAGACTGTAAATCATCAACAATATCCCTAACTATGTAGAGACTACCCACACATTCTGTGACTCTAGAGAATCCTGTCTAATACAATGCCTAAATAGAAACCAATGAAAAGCTTAATGGACTTTAGGTATCTTAAAATGATAGATTCTATAAATTTAGAAAGGCATAACTCAGGCTACTGTTGTGGCTTAGCACTTAAGGATGCTTACTTATCTTTAGATGACTTGAGTTTGGTTCTCAGCACCCACATTAGACAACTCACAACCATTTGTAACTCCAGTTCCAGAGGATCAAACACTCTTTTCACCACCATGGGCACCTGGATAAATGTGGTACGCATAGACTTACTTGGACACACACACACACACACACACACACACACCACAACATACCACACACAATATACACAGAGACACAGAGAGAGACAGTCACTGAGAGTGACACAGAAACACAGAGAAACAGACAGTGAGGCAGAGAGATAGAGACAAAAGCATAGTGAAGAACATTTTCATGGTCCTCTAAAAGGTACTTGTTATGGTTTGTATATGCTTTTCCCAGGGAGTGGCAATATTAGGAGGTATGGCCTTGTTTGAGTAGGTGTGTCACTGTGGGTGTGGGCTTAAGACCTTCACCCTAGTTGCCTGGAAGTCAGTCTTCCACTATCAGCCTTCAGATGAAGATGTAGAACTCTCAGCTCCCCCTGTACCATGCCTGCCTGGATGCTGCCATGTTTCTGCCTTGATGACAATGGACTGAACCTCTGAGCCTGTAAGCCAACCCCAATTAAATGTTGTCTTTTATAAAACTTGCATTGGTCATGGTGTCTGTTCACAGCAGTAAACCCTAACTAAGACAGAAGTTGGTACCAGAAGTGGGGTATTGCTGTGATAGGCCTGACCATGTTTTTGTTTGGAAGAATGTGGATTTGGGGATTTTGGATTTGGAAAGCCACGGAATTCTTTAAGTGGGGCTTAATGGGCCAGACTAGTAAGAATATGGAAGACGGTGGTGCTGAGGGTCATTTGAACTGTGTAGGCCTGATGGCCCAAGAGGTTTCAGTGGAGAAGAACTTTAATATGTGGCTGAGAGATTATTTTTGTGATGTTTTGGTAAAGAACATGGCTGCTTTTTGCCATTGTCTGAAGAGACTGCCTAGGGCTAAGGTAAAGAGATTTATATTAATTGCATCTGCAAAAGAAGTCTCAAAAAAGACCAACAAAGACTTTATTCTCTGGTTAAGTCTGATGAAGAGAATTTTGAACAAACATAGCAAGCTGAGAAAGGAAAAGTACAAAATATATAGTTTGAATATTAAAGGGACTCCAGGAAGTGAGATGGAGCCGGATTCAAGGATATTAAATTAAATTAAAGGAGTGGTGACCTTGGGAGCAAGATTCACCCAGTTAACTTTAGGTCCAGGCATGGTTGTACCAGCCTTTAATCCCAGGAGGCAAAGATAAGCAGATCTCTGAGTTCAAAGCCAGCCTAGAACAGAGCAAATTCTAGGTGAAGAAAAACTTTAATCCAGGTTTGGTGGACCACACCTTTAATCCCAGTGCTTAGGAGACAGGCATACAGATCTCTTCAGTTCAAAGTAAGTCTAAGGAGCAAGATTCCGGACAGCCAACTTAGGCAGTGAAGGATCTGGGAAAAAGGAAGCTAGTGATAATGTAATAGAACAAGGAGGCCAATGTTCCAGCTCCTGCAAGCAGCAGAACTTAGCAGCTTCAGCCATGTGTCTCTGGCTTTATATTCAAGAGAAGGAGACTACTGAAACAATTGATACTGGTTAGCTTGAGCTAAAAAAAAAAAAAAATAGTAGCGATTAAGAAAAGACCAGCATCACTGAAGGTGAAATATGGGAAGTGTTTTCTGAGAGCACAAAGAAGCTGTATTCCAGAGATAGCCAAGTGTTCCTCATGCTGCTGTTGTACTTGGTAACCTGTAAGAATAGTCCAGGTGGTACTGGTTTTGAAGGCATGAAGGCATCATGAAGAACAGCTGAGGCTTGGTACTGTGAGAGGCCATGGAAGGCCATTGATGAAAGTGTACCCTCAGTTGTAATTGACAGCCCAGGACTGAAGGGGTCATGAAAAGATGTTGAGGCTTGGTTCCATGAAGAGAGCCTATGAGAGACTTTGGTGAAGTATAGTTGCAGTGGAAGACCTCAGCATATTGGAGATGCCAGTACCATAGGATGACCACCAAGAACAGCAGTGGCAGTGGAGTGGATCAATCTGAACTTAGAGTGCTACAGAGGGCAGAGCTGGAAAAGTGATACCAGCTCTTTGGAGATACACAGAAGATCATGTGTGGATTTCAGATATTGGAACAAGAAGCTGCGAAGCTGAAATTGACTTGCAGTACCCAAGATGTTAAAGATGCCAGAGCCACAGGATGCCTGCCAAGGAAAGCTGCTAACAGGGAGTGGAACAAGCCCCGGAGAAAGAACCTTGTTGAAGTCAACAAAGATGAAAAAGAAGTTGGATGTCTGAAGACTGCTTTGCCATCAGAAGTGGAGATGCAGAGTTTGGACTTTGCCCAGCTGGTTTCCTGTCTTGCTTGGAGGATTACAGTTAAGTGATTGAGTGAATCTCAGAAGAGACCTTGAACTTTGGACTTTTAACAGTGTGGAGACTGCTATAGACTAAAGGAACTTTTGAAGTTGGACTAAAAGTATTTTGCATTATGCTATGTTTAAGTATGGCCCCATAGACTCATGTTTGAACAAGCCTATGGGGACCAGGGAGTGGAATGTTATGGTCTGTATATGCTTTTCCCAGGGAGTGGCACTATTGGGAGGTGTGGCTTTCTTGGAGTAGGTGTGTCACTGTGGGTGTGGGCTTAAGACCTTCACCCTAGTTGCCTGGAAGTCAGTCTTCCACTATCAGCCTTCAGATGAAGATGTAGAACTCTCAGCTCCCCCTGTACCATGCCTGCCTGGATGCTACCATGTTTCTGCCTTGATGACAATGGACTGAACCTCTGAGCCTGTAAGCCAACCCCAATTAAATGTTGTCTTTTATAAAACTTGCATTGGTCATGGTGTCTGTTCACAGCAGTAAAACCCTAAGACAGTACTTGTGCTGTACCTAAGAGCAATAGTATTATATTGCCTAATTCCCAAAATTGTCTTATCTTCTCTGCAAGTGAAATCAGGGTAGAATAAAAATGATGGAAAGTTTCTGAACATAAATTAGGTCATATGAGAACCAATAAGAGACTTTTACCTTAAAATGATTTCAAATTCTAAGTTTAGTACATGCAACATGCTCTCTTTGACTGAGTACCTCAGAAGCCAGGTGCCATGTTCTGTCCTCCATCATGGTTTCTTACTCTTTTATCTTTTCCTCCACAGGAACCAGGAATCTTACATTTTAGATTTATTTACTAAAATGGTTTAGTATCAATCACTACGTCTATTGATATACTAATAAATATGAGCAAGGAGAACTTAGATTTGTGGGGGCACATTGGCCATAGTATATTTCCTAAATGGAATAAAAATGTTTGATAATCATTACATTATATGTTTGTGAATTACAATATATTTAATGACAAGAAAATACGCAAAAGCTTCACAACAATACAAACTATGAAATTCACTTATCCAACAAAATAGAACAGAAACTGTATGCTCCAAAAGAATATATCCATCTTGTTCTCAGAATTCAGCCCAAGCCACACTCACAGCACATGTAGGATATTTTAGTAGAACTTATTATTTCTACGTGAAACAGAAAAAAAAAAAAACTCTGATAATTCTCTATTTAATCAGGTATATTTGGTTGAACGGCAAAAGAGACGTTGTAGCTAATATGAGGTGAAAAAAAATTCCAGACTCTTGACTCATTGCTACATTTGGACATGTACAGATCCCAAAGTAATTAACTCTTATCTACCTATAGTGCTAATATCAAATACAGAAACTAAGAGACAAGAAAGCAACATTTTCTTTTTCAAAATCCTATAGTTCTCCAGGTCACTAAGCTTCAAAAAAGACAGAAAAAGTTATGTGCTGTGATGTCCTTGTAAACATTCAGTTTATCTAGGCCCCAAAGATTCCCCATAATTTGATGTTTGTAGCATTTACTAGCCTCTGCTAAAAGAACTCTGCACTTTGCCGGTTGGATTATTTCCTGATATGCTAATATACCTTGAGTTTTTCTTCACTCATGTATTAACATCTGCCATGGCAATACCTTTGATGTTCTATAAGATATTTATAATTCTGGAACTTTTCAGTTCAAGTTCAGGACAAAACGTCCATGCATCCATCTTACCATGACAGCTAAAGCTGACTTGATCCCATAAATGCACATATTCTTTTCACACAGACAAGTTACTTTGTACTACTAGTTATTTCTATATATGATAAGAAGGAATTTGTTTTCTTTAGAGTCAAACCCTTGCACGTATGGAAGGAAGTTACAAATTAGCTAGGGCAACTAATTATATGGAGAATGAGAAAGATTAAGGTACTGATCTAAGTCAGTTATTGGAAAAGGTTTAGAGTTGTTTTTCCATCACTGAACAAAAGTTAAGTGAATTTCTTAATATGGTTATAAGTTGTTTGTATTTCAATATAAGTTTCTTTATCTTCTTTTGAATTTGCTATCACATTTTATATGCATAACATTTCAATCCAAATGTGGTGTTTTATGCTGATCACAATTATGTAATTGATCTACATGCTAAATTAAGCTTGTTTAGACTCAGAATGACATGTGCTTTTACTTAACAAGGGAAACCAGTAAGAAAGAAGGATCCAAGGGTGATGGAAAACCCTTCTAGGGACTGAAATTTTACTGTTAATACTACAAAGCTCATCTGTACAATGATCTTGGAATTATCCATCCTTTAGAAGCCCATCTTCTTCCAAACTTCTTGAAAATGGGAAATTTGGACTTGCCTATGAGTTGCCAGAACATTCTGGTTTGGTTCTTGTGAAGAAAATTTTCATCTGTCACACTGGAATTCCCCACTATTTCTAGGAACTGTGTTTGGAACAAAACTCTTCTTTATAACGTGTTTAGAATTAGTCATTCTTACAAGATTAAGGGAAATTTTTGCAAAGGTTTTCCCATTTAGATGGTGACTCTCCTGGCAGAGAGGATTTATGATTCTTTGAGGAGGTTCAACTGACTATTAACTTACAGTATCAGATCAAAGTGTATCTTCATAAAATTGATGATGGGGCATTCTCTATGGAGAGAGATGGGCTGGTAGAGACAACATCTCTGTACTGAAGAACTTCCCCTAGTCTCCCTATCTCTTTATATTTTGGTTGATTCCATTTCCCTTTGGAACCAAGATAAAGTTCTTTCACCTCATCTTCCAAAGACACTTTACTTTTTTGTTTGCATATTGAAAACATGACACTGAGGTACACAATAGGGTCTTCCTAGTTCCCCACAACTCTTCTCAAGACAATTCAGAGCCCTCTTGTTGAATAAACAATTGTTCTCTCACACTGTTCTATTTTATATTATCTAACACCAGAGGATTGTTCAGTTTTGTAAAAATTGTTCATTCTAAGCCTTATAGCTCTCATGTCATTTCCTGTCTTCTATTACAGTAATATTCAGTCAAAATTTTATATTGAAAGGCTTAATAAGTAGGCAATGTTAGATATACAAAAAATATTCCAGCTGCCCACCTAACTGACTTCTTGTGAAAGTGTGGCCCCAGACTTTTCATTTACATTTTGTGAGAAGACAAGGCCATGAAACTAGTAACATCATTAATTACAAAAGCAACATTTTGAGTGACTACAGTGCAGCTGTCTTCATGTCTTCAGCCTTTACCATATTAAAACATCCTAATGGCTTGAGCATATTTCCATTTTACTTCAGAAGTTTTATTTATGACAGTGGCTGTCACATTGTCAGTAAGGTGTATTCTGAATAAGACTTCAAGCTTCTCCAGGGCAGATTTGGAAGTTAAATACAATGCAATGAAACTCAAGGTCACATCTATGTTTGGCATGAATACCCACAGTGTTTTAAAGGTATTGTAATCATATGATAAGGTATTTCATGTGATCATAATGTCTATATGGTCAGAAATTTTGACTCATAAGGTCCAGATCCAAATACTGGTTAGAACTCCAAGGCTAGATTACAGGTATTTTAAATTATAATAAATATCAAAATTAGAAAATAAATCAGGAGTGAAACATGCTGAGAAAATTATGTGCAGATCTTTCTTTTTTCTATTCAATGTATTTGGGAAAGTGCACTCAACTTAAAGTGGGAACTCCTTATTCATGTATGCACACACGCATATTTAAAAACCCTTTTATGATTTCCTTTCTGCCTAGAACCAGAATAACCCCTCCCGATCAAGAAACTAATGAAAAAATTAGAATGCTGTCTGATCCATACAATAAGAAGTTATTTTCCAGTTTTTACATGCAGAAATAGATTACTAATCATTTTCAGGTTTTCTTGTTTTTCTAGTTGCGTAAGCATGGAATTTGCTGTTTACACTTCTTCAAGAGGGCATCTTTCTTACTACGCAAACTATGACTTTCTTTACCTACTCTAGCTGCCAGCAAGTGGAGCAACAGAAGAGGTTGCATAAATACAAAGGCTCATTGCCATGTGTTTTCACTGAAAACAAACATTTTGCAAAATCTTAGGTGTTTGACTAAAAGAACTTAATGGTGGACAGGTTTTTGAAAGAGAAAACTAATTACTTCATTCTGAAGCTATATGGCATAGCAAGCACACTTGGTTTCTCTTAGATTGGTTAGATATTAAATTCACAAAAGGAGATTTGGAGAGGCCTTATCTTGGAGATTTATGATGGGCTGCAACCCCACCTCACCTAAGAACTATAGCGTGGCATTTGCCACTGCTAACATCCTGAGAAGCTCAGCTACTCAAGTCTGTTTATTTAATAAATGAGAGATCAAGTCCACTGCCCACCCACACGGTTCTACAATTTCACATTTCTTTGTGAAATGACTTAGATGTTCAAGCTGGATCCTGCCCTGGCTCTGTTGCCAGACAAAAATACTTCCTGCACAAACCTCATACCAAATACAGAACAAAGCTGCCTTAGTGAACTGTTAACATATGTGATGGAGAGACTCTGCATTGTGCTGTGAAAATTTATTTCTTTCTATTACTCTCAGGTTCTGGGCATCTTCTTTTTAAATTTCATTTATTTGTAATACAGTTTTCTGATGATATCTTAGTCCTGGGGATAGACAGTATGTATGTGTGTGTATATATATATGCTATGTGACCTTGATTTTCTTCTGAATTTTAAGAAGCAAATAGATTGTTTTTTTATTTTTTCCCTTTACATGCCTAACTTTCTCAGTAAATATATTTTTATTTGGACTCAACTGCACAGGAATCTGTTTCCCTGTAATGGAAAGAAGTCAGTGTGCTATAGACTGCACCTTATTTTGATAGCTGATAACTTTAAACCAAAGGAACATTACTGTTATCAAAGCAAAAATAGCTTTTCTTAGAAACTGAATCTGACATGGTCTTTTTACCCTTTATCCAGCCCTGCTTTCTTCCTGCTTGAAGTTGTATCCTGGACTGCAGGAAATGTCTCTACATTTTACTAAAGCTTTAAATCTTATAGGCCATCTATAGAAAAATCAGTGCCTTAGGTAGAGTACAAAAAGCAACAATCAGGGGCACACACAGTAAGCCCACAAACTCACATAGGGTAACAGTATGAAGAAAAATACCTTATATTCTATGCTTTACATTAAAATGACTGAATTGCAGATCCTGTGTGATTTGAAGGTTCTCTATTCTTTGGATAGGGTAAGGAGAAAGGACTAGTAAACATACGTTCAACTTGAACAATATGGAAGAACATTAAGTTCTTATAATGTCAGTAGGCCAAATGTGTATGTATTATATTTTAGCTGCACAGGTGACAGCAAGGAGAAAAAAACAGTGAAAGTGCTTTTCCTGTCAAATGTTGTACTGGATTTCTTAGAATATTTCTCAATTAGAAATGAAAGCATGAACAGACATTAACAGTAGTCAATCAAACTCTTTTGTAAAAGTGGCCTCATTGATGCTGACACCTTCTACTAAATAAGTATGGGCAGCTGGTACCCATCATGGGCAGTCCAACAGCTTCAGGGATAATGGAACTCTGTGCATGAGACCTCAGCATTCTCATTAGCTGCTAGATGTGTTGATAACTTAGTTGTCCTGCTCTGCTTCTCCTAACCATGGAAAACAGACCACAGGGCTGGAGTTCTCAACCAACAGTCCAGCATCTGCCAAGCATGTATGAGTTCCTGAGCCCAACCCCAGAAGTACAAAAAGAAAGAATATGCTGATATATAACAAATATAACAAAATATGGCATATTGGCAGATGTATGTATCTCTTGTTTCCTAAAGTTCTACTACTAAAATTGCACTAGAAGAAAAAAAGATTATTTTTAAAAAGGACAAAATATATGAGATTCAATGAATGAAACACTTTAATCAGCATTACATAATAATAATAATAATAATAATAATAATAATAATAATAATTAAAAACATTGAAATTAGTACTGAAGTATCTGAACAAGAGAGTTGTATCACTAAGAAAAATCATCTGTATTGTGAGATATTCACAAAAAGAATCTTATTAACCTTGAAGGGGTTCACAGAAGTTTACAGGCTACAGATTTGTTAGGACAGTAAAATTTAGAAATCAAGGCTGAGAAAAAGAGGAATCAAGTTTTGATGGAAAAGAAATTGTCCTGATCTCACTTAGATAAGTGCCACCCTACCCCCATCTACAACTCACAGGATGTGGAGTGTTTATTCTTTGTAGACAGTGTCTGGAAATATTCACCCTGTCCTTGGCACACAGAAGACACCAGTGAGGCAACCACTCTATGTTGTTAGGTCACTTCCTCTAAATACATTGTACCCATGGGAGCCAACAAGCATTGATCACAAGTCAGTGCTATCCTTACCAAAAACTGAAGAAAGTAAAAAATGTTCCCATAAGGCTTTCTCAGTTGTAAAATGGAGTTCTACTCTCTGCCAAGTCCCAGACATGGGGCTTTTTTTCAGAAAGAAAGACTTATTATGAAATTGAAAGTTAAGAGAAAAAGAGATTAACATGAAAATGTAAATATATATTTTTCTCACTTTTCATTATTTTTTATTTATTTTAATTTATACAACTAATTTATAAAAAAGTATGGAATTTTTCTAGAGATCAAGAAATATGTGGATAGATATTATAAATCAATCTTCATGTGAAGCTTCACCTTCAAAGATATGCTTTGACATAACTCCTCATAAAATTTAAATCACCCTTAAGGAAAAAAAATAACTGTTTTTTCTTTTTTTAATTAGGTATTATCTTTATTTACATTACAAATGCTATCCCCCTTTCTCATTTTCCTTATGAAAACCCTCTATCCCATACCCCTCTCCCTGGTCATCAACACACCCACTCTTACTTCCCTGACCTGGTATTCCCCTACACTAGGGCAACAAGCCTTCACACATACAAGGGCCTCTCTCTCATTGATGTCCAATAAGGCCATCTTCTGCTACACATGCAGCTGGAGCCATGGGTCACTCTATGTGTACTCTATGGTTGGTGAATAAGTCCCTGGGAGCTCTAGGGATACAGGTTGGTTCATATTGTTTTTCCTCCTTTGGGTCTGCAAACCCTTTCAGCTCCATCGGTCCTTTCTCTGGCTCCCCCATTGGGGACGCTGTGCTCAGTTCAGTGGTTGGCTGAGAGCATCCCCCTATGCATTTGTCAGGGACTGGCAGGGCCTCTCAGGAGAGAGCTATATCAGGCTCCTGTCAGGAAGCACTTGTTGGCATCCACAATAGTGTCTGGTTTTAGTAGCTGTTTATGGGATTGATTCCCACGTGGGGCACTCTCTGGATAGCCTTTTCTTCTGTCTCTGCTCCACAGTTTGCTTTTGCATTTGCTCCCATGGATACTTTGTTCCTCATTCTAAGAAGGACAGAAGTATCCACACTTTGGTCTTCCTTCTTGAACTTCATGTGGTCTGTAAATTATATCTTGGGTATACTGAGCATCTGAGTTAACATCAGTGAGTGAATATCATGTGTGTTCTTTTGTGCTTGGGTTATTTCACTCTGAATTATATTTTCTAGCTCCATTCATTTGCCTAAGAATTTAATGAATTCAATGTTTTTAATAAATGAATAGTACTCCATTGTGTAAATGTACCAAATTTTCTGCATCCATGTGTCTCTTGAGGGACATCTAGGTTCTTTCCAGCTTCTGGCTATTATAAATAAGGCTGCTATGACTATTGAGGAGCATGTGTCCTAATTACATGTTGGAGCATCTTCTGGGTATATGCCCAGGAGTGGGATAACTGGATGGTTTTAATACTTCTGTCAAATATTAAACGACCATAGGTGTGTGGGTTCATTTCTGGGTCTTCAGTCCTTTTCCATTGATCTACTTGCCTGTCACTGTACCAATACCATGCAGTTTTTATCACAATTGTTCTGTAGTACAGCTTGAAGTCAGGGTTGGTGATTCTGCCCAAATTTCTTTTATTGTTGAGAATAGTTTTTGCTATTCTGGATTTTTTGTTATTCCAGATGTATTTGGAAATTGTTCTTTCTAACGTTATGAAAAATTGAGTTGGAATTTTGATGGGGATTGCATTGAATATGTAGATTGCTTTCAGCAAGATGGCCATTTTCGCTATATTAATCCTGCCAACCTAAGAGCAAGGGAGGTCTTTCCATCTTCTGAGATCTTCTTTGATGTCTTTCCTCAGAGACTTGAAGTTCTTTTCATACAGATCTTTCACTTGTTTAGTTAGAATCACAGCAAGCTATTTTATATTATTTGTGAGTATTGTGAAGGGAGTTGTTTCTCTAATTTCTTTCTCAGCCTGTTTATCCTTTGAGTAGAGAAAGGTCACTGATTTGTTTGAGTTAATTTTATATCCAGCCACTTTGCTGAAGTTGTCTATCAGGTTTAAGAGTTATCTGGTGGAATTTTTGGGGTCACTTAAGTATACTATCATATCATCTGTACACAGTAATATTTTGCCTTCTTCCTTTCCAGTTTGTATTCCTTTGAACTACTATGTTGTCTAAGTGTGTAAGACCCGAAAGAAATACGGAATGGGGGGCACCCCAGCACCTCACGCCTTGGAAGCCGGCACCCCCAATCACTCACAGGAAACATTCTTGATGCAAATGCAGGAGGTTTTACTTTCAGAGCTCTGGGGCCACGGCCCTCTCCCACGCAGTGCGCACTTGGGGCAGATACATGACTGCTTTTATAGATTTTCAGCAAAACCTGCCTATACAAGCCACTCCATAGCTTCTAAGCCATCTGAGCCTGTGCTCTCTGAGAACCTAAGTCATTTCCGCTTACGTGGCCACCATGCACAGGGTCGTGCCCACCCTCCCCCACTGGCAATAGGGGGACCTAAGTGCCCCCAGGCAGGAGCTCCGCAGCCCCCCTCCTCCCCCCCCCGCAGTGATCCTGCCAGCCCCCAGCCACGCTTGTCTTTGCCATAGCTGCTCTGCAGAGGCAAGATGGGAAAAGGCGCCAGTGACACTCCCAGAGGTTCTCGGCCAGACCCTGGAGGGAGTGTGATATGTGCACACTTCCAGGCCAACAAAGAGTGGACTGAACCTCTGCTCCTTTGGACTCACCCAAGACTCAGGCACGGGGGATTCCTAGCTTGCAACCTTATCCTTTCAAGTGCTCTGGCTAGGACTTCAAGTACTGTATTGAATAGGTGTGGAGAGAGTGAGCAGCCTTATCCAGTCCCTGATTTCAGAGGATATGCTTCATGTTTCTCAACATTTAATTTGATGTTGGCTACTGTTTTGCTGCATATTGCTCTTACTGTGTTTAGGTATGGGCCTTGAATTCCTGATCTTTTCTAGACTTTTATCATGCAGGGGTGTCCCTTCCCCCACTCCAGCATTCGAGATAGGCGGTTCGGCCTCTGCTCAGCTCTATCCTCAGCCTGTGAATTTCCTGGCTTTTGCTCTGTATACAACCACCCAGCCTCACCTAGAAGCCGCAGAAGCATTCCAGAGCCAACCACCTGCTGAGTCTGGAGCCAGCAAGTCCCAAGACTCCACCTCATGCCTGGGGGGAGGGATTCTTCCAGACTATATATTAGCTTACATTTATTAAAATTCGGGTCTTGAAAGGCAATGTCTCCTTGACCCAATTCTTTTGCACCGCCTTCCCCACCCATCCCATAGTTTCCTCTTGCAGGGACCAGTCCGAGATAGCTGCAGATAGCTACGGAACTCAACAAACGGGTGTTGGATTTTGTCAAATGCTTTCTCAGCATCTAATGAAATAATCATGTGTGGGTTTTTTTTTCTTTGAGTTTGTTTATATAGAAGATTATGTTGATAGATTTCTTTATATTTAACCATCCCTGCATCCCTGGGATGAAGCCTACTTGATCATGGTGAATGATGGTTTTGATGTGTTCTTGGATTAGATTTCTGAGAATTTTAATATTTTTGCATTAATATTCATAAAGGAAATTGGTCTGAACTTCTCCTTTTTGTTTGGTCTTTGTGTGGATTAGGTATCAGAATAAATGTGGCTTCATAGAATGAATTGGGTAGTGTTCCTTCTGTTTCTCTTTTGTGGAATAGTTTGAAGCGTGTTGATATTAGGTCTTCTTTGAAGGTCTGATAGAACTCTGCACTAAACCCATCTGGTCCTGACTTTTTTTGTTTGGGAGACTATTAACAACAGCCTCTATTTCATTAGGGTTTTTGGGACTGTTTAATTGATTTATCTGATCTTGATTGAACTTTGGAACTTGATAGCTGTCTAGAAAATTGTCCATTTCATCCAAAATTCCCAGTTTTGTGGCTTATAGGCTTTTGTAGTAGGATCTAATGATGATTTTGGATTTCCTCAGTTTCTGTTGTTATATCTGCTTTTTCACTTCTGATTTCGTTAATTTGGATACTGTTTCTGGGCCCTCTGTTTAATCTGGCTAAGGGTTTATCTATTTTGTAGATTTTCTCAAAGAACCAGCCCCTGGTTTGGTTGATTCTTTGTATAGTTCTTTTATTTCTACTTGGTTGATTTCAGCCCTGGGTTTGATTATTTCCTGCAGTCTACTCATCTTGTGTGTATTTCCTTCTATTTGTTCTAGAGCTTTAAGATGTGCTGTCAAGCTGCTAGTGTGTGCTCTCTCCAGTTTCTTTTTGGAGGCATTTAGAACTATAAGTTTTCCTCTTAGCACTGCTTTCATTGTTTCCTATAAGTTCAGGTATGTTGTGGTTTCATTTTCATTAAATTCAAAAAAGTTCAATTTCTTTCATTAGTTCTTCCTTGACCAAGTTATCATTGTTCAGATTCCATGTATATGTGGACCTTCTGTTGTTTTTGTTGTTGTTGAAGACCAGCCTTAGTACGTGGTAATCTGATAGTATACATAGGATTATTTCATTATTCTTGGATCTGTTGAGGCCTGTTTTGTGACCGATATATTGGAGAAGGTACCATGAAGTGCTGAGAAGGTATATTCTTTTGTTTTAGGATAAAATGTTCTATACACAGCTGTCAATTTGCTTCATAACTTCTATTTGTTTCACTCTTGCTCTGCTTAATTTCTGTTTCCATGTTCTGTGTTCTCATTGATGAGAATGGGATGTTGAAGTCTCCCACTATTTTTGTATGAAGTACAATGTGTGCTTTGAGCTTTAGTAAAGTTTTTTTTTTTTTTTTTTTTTTTTTTTTTTTATAAATCTGGGTGCCCTTGTATTTGGAACATAGATATTCAGAATTGAAAGTTCTTCTTGATAGATTTTTTTTCTTTGATGAGTAGAAAGTGTCCTTCCTTATCTTTTTTGATAACTTGAGATTGAAAGTTGGTTTTATTTGATATTAAAAAGGCTACACCAGCTTGTTTCTTAGAACCATTTGCTTGAAAAATTGTTTTCCAGCCTTTTATTTTGGGGTAGTATCTCTCTTTGTCACTGAGGTGGGTTCCTTGTATACAGTAAAATGTTGGGACCTATTTATGTATCCAGTCTGATATTCTATGTCTTTTTTATTGGAGAATTGAGGTCATTGATATTAAGAGATATTAAGGAAAAGTGATTGTTGCTTCCTGTTATTTTTGTTGTTAGAGGTGGAATTATGTTTAGGTGGCTATCTTCTTTTTGGTATGTTAATAGAAGACTATTTTCCTGCTTTTTTTAGGGTGTAGTTTCCCACCTTTTATTGGAGTTTTCCATTTATTATCCTTTGAAGGGCTGGGTTTGTGGAAAGATATTTTGTAAATTTGGTTAGGTCATAGAATATCTTAGTGTGCTGTCTATGGTAATTGATAGTATTGCTGGATATAGTAGCCTGGGCTGGCATTTATGTTCTCTTAGGGTTTGTATGACATCTGCCCAGGATCTTCTCTGACTTTTATGGTCTCTGGTGAGAAGTCTGGTTTAATTCTGATAAGTCTGTCTTTATATGTTATGTGACCTGTTTCCCTTGCTGTTTTAATATTCTTTCTTTCTTTAGAGCATTTGATGTTTTAATTATCATGTGATGAGAGGAATTTCTTTCCTGATCCAATCTATTTGGAGTTCTGTAGGCTTCTTGTATGTTCATGGGCATCACTTTCTTTAGGTTAGGGAAGTTTTTTTTCTATAATTTTGTTGAAGATATTTACTAGCCCATTAAGCTGGAAATCTTCACTCTCTTCTATATCCATTATCCTTAGGATTGTTCTTCTCATTGTGTTCTGGATTTCCTGGATGTTTTGGGTTAGGAGCTTTTTGCCTTTTGCATTTTCTTTGACTATTATGTCAATATTTTCTATGGTATCTTCTGTACCTGAGATTCTCTCTTCTATCTCTTATGTTCTCTTGGGGATGCTTACATCTATGACTCCTGATCACTTTCCTAGGTTTTCTATCTCCAGAGTTGACTCCCTTTGTAATTTTTTTTTCTACTTCCAATTTTAAATCCTAGATGGTTTTGCTTAATTCCTTTACCTGTTTGGTTTGCTTTCCTGTAATTCTTTAAGGGATTTTTATGTTTGCTCTTTAAGGGCTTCTACTTGTTTACCTGTGTTCTCCTGTATTTCCTTAAGGGAGTTATTTATATCTTTCTTAAAGACCTCTATCAGTATCATGAGAAGGGATTTTTTTTTTAATCCAAATCTTGCTTTTCTGGTGTATTGGAGTATCCAGGACTTGCTGTGGTGAGAGAACTGGGTTCTGATGATGCCAAATAGCTTTGGTTTCTGTTGGTAGGTTTCTTGTGCTTGCCTTTTGCCATCTGGTTATTTCTGGTATTAGTTGGTCTTTCTGTCTCTGGCTGGACCTTGTCTTACTATGAGCCTCTTAGTCAGCACTCCTGGGAGCGCGGCTCTCTCCTGGCAGGACCCATATACATAAAGCTCTGGCAGAGCCCTAGCTCCAGGTTGTATATGGTGACTGGAAGGATCCTGTCCCAGTTCCTCCTCTGTTCCTGGGCCTGTGTGATCCTAGCAGTTCCACTCTGGACAGTAACTGGAGAGAAAGTGGTAAATATATATTTCTTGTTTCCCATAGTATCTGCTATTTTCTCCTTACCTATTTCCCTCAAAAGTTAAAGATTCTTTTTCTTGGCAGCTAATTCACTTGTGCCATATCCAGATCTCAAATTGTCTGTCAGGTATCATGGGTTAAAAGTTATAACCAGGGGACTGGAGAGATGGCTCAGTGGTTAAGAACACTGACCACTCTTCCGAAGGTCCTGAGTTCAAATCCCAGCAACCACATGGTGGCTTACAGCCATCCGTTATGAGATCTGATGCCCTCTTCTGGGGTGTCTGAAGACAGCTACAGTGTACTCACATATAATAAATAAATAAATAAATATTTAAAAAAGGGGGTGAAAGAGGACTTATGGGACATATGGTGAGGGGGGGACTGGAAAGGGGAAAATCTTTGGAATGTAAACAAAGAATATAGAAAATAATAATATATATAAATATAAAAATATATATAATATATATATATATATATATATTTAAAGTTATAAACATTTGTATCCTTAAGGGAGCTTAACATTGGTTATCTAGAATGTCTATGGTGGCATTAATTTTGTTTCAACTTTTACTAGAGACACAGAAGCATAAGCAAGGCTTATGTAGATGTCATTTCACTTCCAACTATGTATCTAGATTCCTCAGTCTGTGGAAAACTTATTCTTGGTGAGCAAGGCCATACTATAGACCATACACTCTTTTTTTCCCCCCATACACTCTTAATGTTCCAGTTTGCTATGGATATACAGTGAACAACATGCACACTATCTATAACATGTAGCTCAGATGTAAGTTATCCTTTCATGAATAGGGCTTGAATTACAATTTTCTTGTCTACTTGCTTGCTGTACATCTGATGTTTATCAACTTAGTATGGTACTCCTCTACATATACAAGAGATAATATTTACTCCAAGCCAATGTAAAGGTGTCTTTGAGTAAGTGAGGGTATGCTAAATATGCCTGGGCTATGGTATTACATAATTTTTCCTTAAGCATCTGTTTATTTTATAAGCTTTGTCTGTAAAATGATCTGTAAGAGCCCCAAGCGTCCAGGTTAGTGACTCTGTTGTTCTTCCTGTAGAGTTCCTATCCCTTCCAGAGCCTGCAATTCTTCCCCATATTCTTCCATAAGAGTCCTCAAGTTCTAGCTCTTTCACTGTGGGTGTCAGCATCCATCTGAGCCAGGTGGTGGGTGGAACCTCTCAGAAGACAGCCATGCTAGACTCAATAGAGTATCAGGGATTGGTGCTTGCCCATGGGATAGATCTAATGTTGGGCCAGTTATTGGTTGGTCATTCGCTCAGTCTCTATCCCCAATCCCTGTATTTCTGGTAGGCTGGATAAATTTGGGGTTGAGGTTTTGTGGATGGTTTGGTGTCCCTATTGTTCCATTGGGCTTCCTGCCTGGCTACAAAAGGTAGCCTCTTTAGGTTCCATATCCCCAATGTTGTGTGTCACAGATAAGGTCACCCCCATTGATTCCTGAGTACCTCTTTTATCACAAGATTCTGTTGCAACTTGGAGATGCTGCCTACTTCTCCACCCCTGTTGTAGATTTCCATTCTTTCTTACAGCTATCTGGCACTCCCATTCCTAGTCCTGAAACCTGCCATTCCTATCCCAAGACCTTTCCTACCTAGTTTCCTCCCTCAATCTGCCTCTTTATGACTATTTTATGCTCTCTTCTAAGTGAGATTCAGCAGGGTGAACCTAGTCCTCCCCACACACATATGCAGCTTGGTTTTCATGTGCATCTCAAACAACTGGAGCAGGGACTATCCCCAAAGTTCCTGCCTATTCATGGGATATTTTCTTCTAGTTGGGGTGCCTTGTCTGGCCTCAGTGGGAGAGGATGTGCCTTGATAGCTGGAGTGGGGAGATACATGGGGGTGCACCCTTTCAGAGAAGAAGGGGAGAGAGGAGGATTATGGGAGGAAGTTAGAGAGGAGGCTGTGAGTGAGATACAGTGTGAATAAATAAAAAATAAAAAATGATCTGTATTTGGGAATTTCACTCTTAGGATCTAGTAGCGTTAGACATTGCAAGACTGTCTACCTTATATACTTGGGCTACTCCAAGGATATGATATAATCCCAGGAAAACCTCCACTAATTATCAATCATGGTAGCCATGTCCTCTTTTTCTCTGAATGCCAAATACCTTTTTGTATTTTCTGTTATTGCTGTGATTTGAATCTAGAATGCCTGCCATTGGCTCATATTTGGAGCACTTGGTCCTCAGCTAAGGACACTATTATGAAGGCTGTAGGACTTTTAGAAGATAGAGATTACTAGCAGAAGGGAATCACTAGCAGCAGGGCTTGAATAGGTTTACATTCCTCTGGTTCTGGTCTGGGATTTCTGTTTTCTGATCCACCAAGGTATGAGGATCCTCTACCCTTCTACTGTTATTGGACTGTTCCTCTGGCAATGTCTTCCCCACTGCATTAGGATACAAATAATCTTGAAATTAAGAGCTGAAATAAATCTTTCCTTTTATGTTATTTCTTTACAGTATCCAAAGTATTATAGAAGGACTTCTTACAGACCAAATACTCATCACTAGCAGTCCCAAGACCTCTGTGACTAAAGTATCTTTTCAACTGGTTAAGTGAGCCAATCAAAAATGCTTCATCTACTCCAGCAATCCTATCATTCACAACCTTTGAATTCTTTTTCATTATCTTCTACCAAGCAATTTTTGCCATCTAAACTTTATTTAAAATAGACTACATTTAATCCAGGTTATACTTATCCAATCAATAAAACACATCTATTGAATAGACTGATAAATTCAATCAGATGTAGAGTTCTATTTTCTTAGTACCTCAGAAGATCATTTTCAAGATTTAACTAAAAGAAATTTTGTAGTTCTTTCCATTAGTTTGGGGTAAAATTATCTTGTAGATTGAACTTTAAGTTTTGTTTCTTTTATGTTCTCTATCCCAGGTCTAGTGATGATTTTGCGAACAAGATGGTACATGCAAGTCTTTATACTGAGGAAATGACTTCTTTTGCATGACAGGTTTTCTTTTTCATTTTAGTTTTTTAACAAAAACATGTCTTGATCATTCTCACATCAGTGGTGAAATGACTATCAGACACAAAATTTGTGATGACTACAGCTGGTAAGGGAGGTCCACGAAAGTCCTGACTCAAGATGACCTTCATTCCTTCTGATATTATCCAGTATACTCTGTGAAATCTCCTTTTTTATCCCTTCTTTTTTATCCCAGTCTTGATTTACATGGTTGTCCTGACAATTTTTTTGCATGCGAACGCTAAGTGTTGGATAATTTGTACTTCCAAATTTTGCATTTAATTTTCAGCACTGAAGCTGGAAAAGAAACTAAATTATTTAGCTATAATTATAGAAAGTCCCTGAGATTTTTCTCATGTCTTGAGCCAAGAATTTTGGTTTTGATTAGCTTTTGATTTTTTTCTTACTTCCATTAGACGCAAACACTTCTCTGCATCATATCTTAGGAACGGGTAGACCTTAATTCTCTTCTAGCTTTACCTCTACATATGACCTTGGAGATTTTCATTAATAAAAATCTAATGAGTTGCATCCAGAGCCAGCAATTTATTCCTTTGCCAAAAAGTGATGTAAACTACCAGACACTCAGTGGGCATTAAGTGCCCACTGTTGTTGCTGAATTGTTGCTGATTTTAATGTCAATTTAACCACAGACGAGATCTTTCTCTACCTGGAAACCACTGGTCTACTTCCTAGTCATAATTGCTATGTAAGCTAGGTCTTTGGTTATAAATATTTCAAACACACTTTGGTTGTTTTTTCCAAAATAAAATGAACAGACAGGTTACTAACAGTTCAGAAGGTCATCAGAACTGCTGGAGAATCAGGATTGGAAAATGAAGTGGAGCAACATATGGTACTAAGACAAGACAAAGTTACCAGTCTCGGATACACATGGGTGAGATATTCTCCCTGTGATGGTAAGTAACTAGGCTTTTCTGTGACTGCCTCATCCTCATCCTCATCCTCATCCTCATCCTCATCCTCATCCTCATCCTCATCCTCATCCTCATCCTCATCTTCATCTTCATCCTCATCCTCATCCTCATCTTCATCTTCATCTTCATCCTCATCCTCATCCTCATCCTCATCTTCATCCTCACCCTCACCCTCATCCTCTTCCTCGTCCTCAAGTCACGTATGCCTTAGAGAGCCAAAACAATCTACCTGGCTTCCTTTTCCCACAATAGGATGGATTCACTTCTAGAAGGAATGGTGTACAAAGCTGACTAGCAAACTAACCAATATAAAAAATTCATCTACTATCCACTGAGAAATAGGCTTAAAGACATTAATATGTAATATTTGATACATCTTATCACTCTGAGTTTTGAATGTTTTTTTTTAAAAGAACAACATTCCCACAAGTTTGTCAATTTTTCTAAATGTTTTGCAAATGTTTGTTGGAAAAGAAATTTTTCTTCTCCAACAGAGTATGAATCTGTGTTTCTTGTAAGCAACTGTGGCTTGGCCTATGGCTTAGTGAGGATTTCTGGGGGTTTAGTCAAATAATGTCTCTATATATTCAACAATGCACAAATGACTCATTACCTGTTTTGTTATGCATTTTGTGCCTTTACCTATCTACATGCTAGTTTAGACTGTCAACACTCACTGTAAAAGAGCTGTTAGTAATGGCATCTGTATCTGGCATAGGGAAGACAACTGAACAAGTGTACTGCCTTTGAAAAATTAACAGCTTCCTTGCTTTGAAATTTACCTAGGCAGACATATACTGTAAGATTCAGTCATGTATTAGAGACAAGCACAGTTCCAGAGAAACTTAAAAAAGAGAGTCACTTTTTTGTCATCAAGGATTATATATAAAATACCCCCAAGGGTCTCAGAAATGAGACTACCTACCATCAGGCCAGTTAACTAAAATGCAGGGGTATCAAAGCAGCCTATCAGTACTAATGATGAAACATCTTCAGGCTGAAATGTCAGTCTTGATTTTTGTCAAATAGGATACAGACTTGATTTTCCATGAATTTCTTCTTCCTTGTAATATACAAGAGTAATAGAGGCCAAAACCATTTGATATAGGTAGCACTGCTATTATCAATTTATAATCTTACTTCATAGAGGTATCATCTGTCACTCAGCTCCTTAAAGACAACTGTATTTTTCTTTATATATCTTACTTCCATCATCTCAAAAAGAAGCAAGATGAATGTTCCTTCATCACAGTTTTTAGAAAATCAAGGCCATTTTCAGTATAGTGAAAGGTAAACACTAGTAAATTTTTGCTGCCACTATAACTAGCAAAATTCCAAATAAAACATATTCTTGTATTTATTTCTATTATTCTGACATATGATTTACTGCAAAAACAAAATATTTGAAAAATATTTTAAAACATTATTTTACATTTTAGAAATCATTTCATTCAATTATGTCCTTATAATCATCCCTCTGAGATAGTTACAATGATAAATAGTTATTTCAATTTTGCCAAGAAAAGACTAAAACAAAGGGAAATTGGGATGCATTCTTCACAACTTATTTAACCTGATCTAGATAACCCTTCACACATATATCCAAAGAATCTTGTTCTTAAGAGATAGCCCAAGAAAATGTTCCAATTAAATTTATAAACACAATGTATTCTAGTAGTTGTGTTTTGGTATTTATTTACATATTTATTTATTTATTTAGTGTTATTTGTATATAACAACTGTCTTATGAAAGTTTTCCAGCATTAAATGACATTCTTTATACCTCTTTCTTGTCAGTCTCTTTATCAGCCATCCTCTTAATCTACATGGATATTAAATGAATTTTAGAAACTCATTATGTCTTTCCTAGATGTTTCATAGCAAAGTACTTTTATTAAATGTTAGTTCTACATGTGGCTCGATACTGTACTACAAATACAAAAAAAAAAATAACACATGGCTAAAACTTTGAGGGTGTTCACATTCTCCAAAGAAGCATAGTCAGAATCACCTACTCATGGTATTATCAAGTAGTAATTTTAGCTAGAATGGAAACATAAAGAATCATAAAAGAATAGCATAAAGAATGCTATGATTTAGAGAATTGGTGTAAATCTCACACAGATTTGAATTAGGTTTTCTGGTGAACATTAATTATTATAATAGCCAGCAAACTGCTTCACATATCAACAACCACTAAAAGTGCTTTTTAGTACTCACCAAAGTACCCCTTTGATTGTTAGAAAAAAAAACTTTCATTATTAATATCAGGAATTAGTGCTTGTCTATGGATGGCTTTCAAAATTTGTCAGTTATTAGTTGACTATTCCTTCAATCTCTGCTCCCTCTTTGACCCAGTATTTCTTTCAGACAGAACAAGTTTGGGGTCAAAAATTTGTGGGTTAATTGGTGTCCTTATCTTTTCACTGGGGGTCCTGCCTGGCTATAGGAGGTGGCCTGTTCAGGTACCATGTCCCCACTATTAGGCATCTCTGAAAAGGTCACCCATGTTGTTTTCTGGGAGTCTCCCCCATGCCAGCTCTCTAGGACTTCCTAGAGATTACTCCCACTCCCCTTCTCACTGGCAGCTACAGATATCCATTCATTCTTCTGGCCCCATGTGCCTCTTTCCTTTCTCCTCGCACCTGATCATGCCCTCATCCCCTTCTCCATTCTCTCCTTCTGCCTCTTATGATTATTTTGTTGCCCCTTATGTGGGATTCAAGCTTGCACCTTCTTATTTAACTTCTTGGTGTCTAAGGGGTGTATCATGGGCATTCTGTACATTATGGCTAATAACCACTTATCAGAGTGTACATATTGAGTCTGGGTTACCTCACTCAAGATGATATTTTATAGTTCTATTCATTTGCCTCCAAAATTCATGATGTCCTTGTTTTTAATAGTTGAACAGAATTTCATTGTGTAAACGAACATTTTCTATATCCATTCTTTGGTTGAGAGACATCTGGGTTATTTCCAGTTTCTGGCTATTATGAATAAAGTTGCTATTAATATAATGGATCACATGCCCTAGTGGAAGGATGGAACATCTTTTGGGTATATGCCCAGAAGCAAGATAGCTGGGTCTTCAGGTAGGACTATTTCCAGTTTTCTGAGAAAATATCAGATTGATTTCCAGAGTGGTTATATTATTAATCTTCTGTTATGCTTGTAGACTGGAGCCTAGCATAACTGTCCTCTGAGAGGCTCTACCCAGCAGCTGACTGAAACAGATACAGATACTCATGCTCAAACATTGGATAGAGGTGGGAGAGTCTTATGGAAGAGTTGGGACAAGGATTGAAGGCACTAAAGGGGATAAGAGTCCCACAGGAAGACCAATAGAACCAACAAACCTGGAGTCCTGGGAGCTCTCAAAGATTGAGCCACCAACCAAAGAGCACGTACAGGTTAGCACACTGGTACTTATGCAGTAGAGGTGCAGCTCAGTCTCCATGCAGATCCTCTAACAACTGGAACAGAGGCTCTCCCTGAAGCTGTAGCATGACTATAGAACCCAATCCACAACATGGCTGCTTTGTCTGGCCTCAGTGGTAGAAAAAGTGCCTAATTTGGCAGAGACTTGATGAGCCAGAGTTGAGGGATACCCAGGACAAGGCCCAGGCTCTTAAAGGGAATGGGGCAGGGACTCCAAGAAGGGAAGAGCAGGAGGTGGGCATCATTTGGGATGTAAATTAATTAATTCATTTAAAATTAAAAAAAGAAAAAACTTTCTAAAATTAAACTCACATTATGCTACCACTCTTCCCAAGTGTATTAAACTCTCTTCAGTATGTGCTGAATGTCCATTCATTCCAGCCTTCCTCTATATTGGCCCACATGGATTTATTTTCTCAGTTTGGAGTCTTCCTCTGCTGAATATTCCCAATATTTCATGAAGAAAATATGTAAATAACATTTCTTTTACAGAGTCCCCTAGTAATACTATTATTTCAGCTTCTACTTTCTCACTTTACTCTGACATTCAGAGTATAATAAGTTGTCACTTGGCAAGCATTAATTTTAACTGTGCTACAAAATGTTCTTCATTTTTATATCAGACATCATGAATTGGGTAAACAGATATATTTTTAAATAATAGAATAATGGCTATACTTTCTATTTTTTGTAATGAATTTGCCTACACTGTTATTACCCTGCTATCATCATGCTAAGCCTTTACTTATTTCCTGGTCCTTCTTCATTAAGCCATCAACATCTTGAGGGAGCTTCTTCTGTTTTCTAGTTCTAAAACTCGGTCTGCAGCCAAGACCCTTTATCTATGATAAATATCTTTTATCACTATCAACTCCTGAGGCCATATAAAGTCCTGTCTTTTTTATATTTCTATCACCTGAACCTGTAGAGTGTGTGGAAGCCAACAGATAAATAATAAATTTTTCTTGGATGAATAAATACCATTTGTTAAATACTACATGCCTTTTGTTCTTGTAATCTTTTCTTTTCTACCATGTGTAAAATTACTTAAATACAGCACTTGCAAATCCTCCATTTTTAAAATTCTAGGATATCATATCATATCATATAGAAGCATTCACAAAATTTTATATGAAGTAATTGACTGTGCAAAAAATTGAGGGATAAAATCTTAAATATGAAAATTTTAACCCTCATCCCAACTTTTAGACTTCAGCCAAATAAGTATTTGAGGAAAGAGAAAAATATTTAAATAATTGCCTGAGTTTTATACAGTGAAAAAGATTTAATGTATAGCAGGTAAGCAAGCATTCTACCAACTGAACTATACTCTGAACATGCTATTGCAATTTTCTGAAGAATTTCCTTGTCATTTCTCATCACCCATATACCACCTACTCTTCAACAATGTACATTTATTCTTGTTTGTCCTTATCCTTACTTATATTTACTATTTTATGTTTATAAACACAACAAAATAGTTCATCCTAATAGTTGTATGATGACAAGAAAATATCATTTTATGCACATTTTCCCAGTAACTAATTGTGCTAGGAATCTTTCATATACTCATTTGCTATGTATTTGTGTTCTTTTTGGGAAAAAAAAGGCTTCTACAAATACTTTTCTAGAGTAAAATAAACAAGCAATATTCTTAACATAAGTCAGGATATAGTATAAGTGATCTTTGAAAGTTAGAATTTTCATATCTGTCTTGTTTTAAAATCCATAAAATCATTAATTCTCCAAACAGATGTAGATTATCATAAACCTATCCTCTAATGAGTTTTATACTGTTGCTGCTATTTTCAATATTTTTTGTCTCTCTTGATACAAGATATCAACCAAATCCAAAAAAAAAAATAGACCTTTGATTCACAAAAGTATTGATACTTTGGTTTACAGAGCAAGTTGGAGGCGTATCTCTTTTCTCTTATAGAAAGAAGGTCAAGGTGAGGAGTAACCAGTGAAGATCACGGTTCAAATATGAAATGCTGATATTAACAGGGAAAAAATCCAAATAGAGACAGAAACAAGATTCAGCTTTGGTGAATGCTGTGATAATGATACAAGCAAGAAAACTGGAAAAATAAAATATTCAAAGTAATAGACCTTGATTTTAAGCCCCTCCTTCAAAAAAAAAAAAAAAACCTTTTTAACTTCACAAGTTTCTTGTAAACTTCTTCAAATTCTCTTTATTCTGGATACAAAGTTAGGGCTGCAATCCTGGGTGTCATAAAAGTCTGACGGTCAGAGGAACAGATGTCTGACATCCATATTCATCATCTTGATGGTCTTATAAAGCCAAGTGTTTAATAGCATAAACTTTGAAAGGACTTAAACTTTGTCAGGACTCACCTGGAATTAGAAACAAGTAACCTTTTTTCTTTGTGAATTGTGGTACAGTTATAAGGTAAATGGGTACAAAATTCACTCAACCTTCATTACATACTGTACAGTTCTTGTCATTCACATAAAATAATTTCTTATGGGACTTTTCCTTATTTCTAACTACTCACGAATGACTTGGTCTTGTCAACTCTGCTCATGGATGATTAGTCTTACAAAAGTCTTGCTTTATAGACATATTACATAATATGGCGTTTTCACACTGGAAGGAAATTATACAAGTGAAAGACAAGAATTGAAAGGTTATGTGACCCAAACCATGTGCTAGAGAACTGTACAAATTTCCAGAGTGGAAGCAAAAGAAAAGTGCCAGATTCCAACCACACATGGTTGTGAAATTTTTCAAAGGAAAATTCCAAGAAGCCAAAATTCTACTGTTTCCTTTGTAGTTGTTTGAAAATAATGCCAGCAGCTGGTCTCCCTTTAGTTATATGTCTGAAAGTATGCAGTCATGTCACAAATGGCTTCCTGAGATGAATAAATAATGCTTTAAAAACATTATGTCATTAGATCTTATAGAAGTTCCGAGAAGAGCTTCCTATGTTCAAGTGAAATATAGCTTAACTGTCTTAGGAGAAAGAAAATGTGTTATGAAAAGTCTAAAATACTGTTTACAGATACTCCCGAGTGATAGTGGCTACTTCTTAAGTCAACTATCAAGTATTAAACACTTTGCATTCCTACACAAAGATCATTACAACAGTATCTCAAAGAGAGCTTCATCTGCATTTCATAATCAAAGACTTGAATCTCAGAGACCCTAAGATAATGGATATACTTAGTGCTTATAAACCAGGCACCAGAGTTTTTAACTAGATCATTCTGGTTCCAAAGCAATCTCTTCCCATCATGCCAAATCGGACTGTACTATGCCTGCCCATGCTATACATGAGATTATTTACTATAATCTAAGACATAATCTCATCAGAACATCCATCCACTTTAGAAGTTGTGTAAATTGAAAGATACTATTGATTTCTGAAATCTTACTGATGGCTCATAACAGAAGAAAGTAAAAGTAGGTTGAAAGCTACAAGCCAGCTTCACAGAAAATAAAAGGCTTTTGTCTGGGCTAATCTCCACTTATCAATGAGTGCATACCAAGTGTGTTCTTTTGTTACCTCAGTCAGGATGATGTTCTCTAGTTCCATCCATTTGCCTAAGAATTTCTTGAATTCATTGTTTTTAATAGTTCAGTTTGTATTCTTCTCCATTGTGTAAATGTACCACATTTTCTGTATGTATTCCTCTCTTGAGGGATATCTGGGTTCTTTCCAGCTTCTGGCTATTGTAAATAAGGCTGCTATGAACATAGTGGAACATGTGTCTTTATTACATGCTGGAGAATCCTCTGGGTATATGCCCAGGAGTGATACATCTGGGTCCTCAGGTAGTACTATGTACAATTTTCTGAGGAATTGCCAGACTGATTTCCAGAGTGGTTGTACCAGATTGCAATGGAGGAGCGTTCCTCTTTCTCCTCATCCTTGCCAGCATCTGGTGTCACCTGAGTTTTTTATCTTAGCCATTCTGATTGGTGTGAGGTGGAATCTCAGGTTTGTTTTGATTGGCATTTCACTGATGACTACGAATATTGAAATTTTCTTTAGGTCCTTCTCAACCATTCTGTATCGTTCAGTTGAGAATTCTTTGTTTAGGTCTGTACCCTACTTTTAATAGAGTTATTTGTTTCTCTGGAGTCTAATTTCTTGAGTTCTTTGTATATATTGGATATTAGCTCTCTATAGGATGTAGGATTGGTAAAGATCTCTTCCCAATCTGTTGGTTACCATTTTGTCCTATTGACAATGTGCTTTGCCTTAAAGCAGTTTGGCAATTTTATGAGGTGCCATTTGTCAATTCTTGATCTTAGAGCATAAGCTATTAGTGTTATTTTCAGGAAATTTTCCCCAGTACCCATGTGCTTTCCCACTTTCTTTTCTGTTAGTTTCAGTGCATCTGGTTTTATGTGGAGGTCCTTGATCCACTTGGACTTGAGTTTTGTACACGGGAATAAGAATGGATCTATGTGTATTCTTTTACATGCTAACCTCCAGTTGAATCATCACCATTTGTTGAAAATGCTGACTTTTTTCCACTAGATGGTTTTAGCTCTTTTGTCAAAAGTCAAGTGGCCATAGGTGTGTGGGTTTATTTTTGTGTCTTTAATTCTATTCCATTGATCTTCCTGCCTGTCCCTGTACCAATACCATGCAGTTTTTCTCATTCTGCTCTGTAATACAGTTTGAGATCAGTGATGGTGATTCCACCAGTTCTTTTATTGCTGAGAATAGTTTTTGCTATCCTGGGTCTTTTGTTATTCCAGATGAATTTTCAAATTGCTTTCTAACTCTATGAAGAATTGAGGTAGAATTTTGATGGGGATTGCATTGAATCTGTAGATTCCTTTTAGCAAGATGGCCATTTTTACTATATTATTATTTCCAATCTATGAGCATGGGAGATCTTTCCATCTTCTGAGATTTTTTTCGATTTCTTTTTTCAGATACTTGAAGTTCTCGTCATACATATCTTTCACTTGCTTAGTTAGAGTCACAACAAGGTATTTTATATTATTTGTGACTATTGTAAAGGGTTGGAATACTCAAGATACAATTCACATACCTCATGAAGCTCAAGAATAAAGAAGACCAAAGTGTGGATACTTAGGTCCTTCTTAGAAAGGGGAACAAAATACCCATGTGAGGAGATACAGAGAAAACATTAGAGTAGAGTCTGAAGGAAAGGCCATCCAGAGATTGCACCACCTGGGAATCCATCCATATACAGTTAGCAAATGCAGTCACTAATAGGGATGTCAAAAGGGCTTGCTGACAGGAGCCTGATATAGCTATTTCCTGAGAAGCTCTGCCAGTACCTAATAAATACATGGGTGGATGCTTGCAGCCAACCACTGGACTGAGCTCAGGGTCCCCAATGGAGAAGTTCAAGAAAGGATCCAATGAGCTGCAGAGGTTTGTAACCCCATAGGAGGAACTGCAACATAAACCAACCAGTAACTCCAGAACTCCGATGGACTAAACCACTAATCAAAGAATACACATGGAGGGACCCATGGCTCCAGCTGCATATGTAGCAATGCCCTGGTAAGTTTTTTTTTCAACCTACGTGATCAACTTTTTTATCTTCACTGTTACTTATTAAAGCAATTTTTGCAGATAGCAAAGTATTTATGAAAAATTATTTTTTGTATTCTTTTTCTAAGTTTCTATTTCTAATTTATGGTTAAGGTTTTTCTCCTGTCACCTTTTTCCTGAATTTTCCCCAGAATTATTGACATATAATTATCAAAGTCTGAGTACCTGGAGAGACCACAACAGTGTTCTGCTGTATGAAATTATCAGTCCAATTCAGCTAGGTATTAAGTTTATCACTTTACACAGTTACTTAAGCATGTAAGACAGAACATATAATATAATCCTCTGAAATTGTTCAAATTTATATAGCATTGTCTATTTTTAGATTTGTATCTATTAGCCATGTAAGGAAGTGTTCTTAGTGTAACTGGTGATAAATGGATATTTTATAACATTTTATATTGCATATGTCATCACAATTCTTTTTTTTTAAGATTTATTTACTTATTATATGAGTGTACACTGTAGCTATCTTCAGATCTTTCCAGAAGAGGGTGTGAGATCTCATTATAGATGGTTGTGAGCCACCATGTGGTTGCTGGGATTTGAACTCAGGACCTTCAGAAGAGCAGTCAGTGCTCTTAACCGCTGAGCCATCTCTCCAGCCCGTCATCACAGTTCTTTATGCTTCTTTTCCTTCTCTCTCGACATCTTTGGAATATTAAATTTTGCCTATTTATTTTTTCCCTCTTCTATTTAATGGTTCTATTCTCTACTTGGATCTTTTCTTGGTTGCTACCTTAGAGTATTTCTATGAGAACTTCTATATTATAATCTCCTACCTAAGCCATAAGCTCTTTTAACTCTCATGAAGCGACTTTTAAACTATAGGCTAATTTTGGATAGTGTTCCAATTGTTTCTATTTTGAATATAAAAAATGTTATACATTCTTAGTGACTTAGAGATGAAGTAAAATAAATTTAGTACAAACTTGTTCTATTTGACTGTAGAAATAAAGTCTGCTATAAGCTAAGGGGCATGTTTGTTTCTACTTCAGTTCCTGTATTCATGTCTCACAATATAAAAGATGCATTAATGTGGCTGTCAAGGTATGAAAGTGATCTATACATGGCAGTGGGAGAGATGTCAGAGTAGCAAACCAATATCTATCTGATGCAGGCAAAAGTCAGCTGAAAGGATTAGCATTAAATATGTATAGGTAGGGGGAATAGATGTAACCTGCTAGACCTTGATAAAAATCAGCCTAGACACTCATATCTAAATCTCTACCACAGAAGACATAGGGGTACAGTAGGGTGGGTTACTTACAACATTATCGTTCTGTTTTCTCTTAAGACTGGAAAACCTTGGCAAATAGCCATCACATTCTTATTTCAGAAGTGTCTTCTCCATTTAATAATGAAAAACTGTACAACAGTTGGAATGCTTTCTTGTCAGAAAAGGTCACAACAAAACTTTTGGTTTGTTTGTTTGTTTTGTTTTTGTGTCTTATCCTCTACTAACTAGTGAATTGAAGACAGACATCACACACCTTGCAGCGTTGGCATCATCTTTAATTTTCATGCTTTGAGTTGATGAAGAATATTGTACAAGAATGCCAATAGAGCACTAAGCATAAAATCTGAAACTTATTTGTTTGTTTTTATTTTATTTTTGTTTTGTTTTTATTTTTCTCTTTCTCTTTTTAGTAGATATTTTCTTTATTTACATTTCAAATGATTTCCTGCTTTCCACTCCAAAAACACCCTATCCCATCCCTCCATCCCCCTGCTTACCAACCCACCTACTCCTTCCCTGTCCTGATATTCCCCTATACTGGGGCATTGAGCCTTCTCAGGGCCAAGGGCCTCTCCTCCTTTTGATGTCCAACAAGGCCATCCTCTGCTACATATGCAGCTGGAGCCATGGGTCCCTCCATGTGTACTCCTTGGTTGAAACTTATAATTTGCAGAAATAAAATCAATTGGAAATACAATTACCCCACAACTGTACTTTAACACAGTACAGTATTGTATACCTTAGTAGCTGTAACAATAAGATGTGTTTAAAAGATGAATATTTAGTTTTGAACTTTTGTATGAATTAAAAACTGTGTAAACAAATTTAAAATTTATGACTTGTTCCCACTTCAGTCTCCTCACCATCCTCCTTTAGTGTCAGTGAACATGGCACTTAAATTTCCATATGTCCTGTATGTGAGTTATCTATGGATATCAAGATCTACAAACAGTAAATGTCCCTGTCATGATCATGATTCAGTTTTTATAGCTCATATTCATTTGACTGCATTTGTACCCCACCAATCAATAGCCTAGGAAGCCCTGCCTTTCACCATTATCATACATTCTTTACTCGTATTCTCCTTCATTGTCCTTAAGTGACATCGTGTTAGGACACTGTCAACCCAATGCCCTAAATACCCATGCTTTTGATTAGCAAATATGAACATACTGTGTGTTCAGTGGATTCAAGGAATGCTAGATTTGCAAAACCTAAAGGAGCACTCTCTCTAGCAACAATAATATTTTTTCTGAGAAATATGAAAAGATGATGCTGAGATTTATTCCATATGTGTTTTTTTTTTTGAACCATCAAGAAAACACCTGTTTTTGGTAGATGGCCATACTCTTACAATGGAAATTGTTATGTAAATTTAGAAAGATTGATAATTCACTCTTAAAATACCATCTGCATAAAGGTATTCTATGTAATGACATGTTTTTGCTTATGCAGTAATAGTCAATCCTGAAAGAGATTGTTTTCCTTCTCCTGAGCTCAACTGTGAGTGTTTTGTTTGGTAGGCTGCTGAAGCCACAAAAGTGTACTCCTCTTAGTGGGTTCTATTAATGGAGATTGAATCTGAGAAAGACAGTGATAAAATTCAACCTTAGAGAACAGATCATAGAATAAGAGGTTGAGATTGAGCAGAGCTGTACCAAAGCTTTGTTATCTTTGATCATGAAAGGCCATGATTAAATAAACCTCAACCACCCCCAGGCAGACAGCTTCAACTATCCTCTTGTTTTCTGCCCACTCGCTGTTACTAGGAAATTCCATTTCCAAGAGTCATAGGTTCTAACTTTGTGTTTTGAGAACAGTTGGATCTTAGGATCATTTTTCTATCTTCAAATGAGACATAACATAAAATCTACTTTTAGATCCTTACCCTTTTAAAAATAAAAAAATTATGTAAAGTAGCAGTTTTTTTCAAACAAAAATCTACCATTTTATTTAACAGAAACCTATCTATTAAGATCAGACTTAGAATCAAGAACTACAAAGCAAGAAAAGCTATACTTAGAATATGTATAAAAATACCTTAAATAACAGAAAAATACCTTAAATAACTGGCTCTGGTAAACCAGAAATGATAGGATGCTTTCAAGCAACAGCAAATATTCATTCTATTGAAATCATAAACAAAATCCCAGAGGCTCTGTAGATAACTGGCAAGAAAGGGAACTAAGAAAGAATAAAGTCAAACCATAAAGGCTCTCTTCCTTCCTTTCCTTACACACTCACTCTTACATGAGTGCTGACAGCTCTTACATGCATACAATCTGACCCCCAATTCCTTGTTGATTTGTCTACATTTATCTCCTCCTAGAAGGTTATCCCTAAGGTTTTTGTGTTTATAAAATACCTTCTGATGAAATGAAACAAAATGAAAAACTGGCAGAACAGATGACAGAGAATTGAATGGGAAGAGGAAAAGACAAAAGAACAGAAGAAACATCGTTTTCTTTAAAATTACAAGTTGACAACTTCTTTGTAAGGACAAAGCCCATTTCAAAAAACCCAAACCACAACAAAAACCCTCAACCATATTAAAATTCTGTGTTGTGGAGCACAGTCCCAACAAATGCATCTACATAAAAATTCTTGCACCTAAGACAATTGTGGAAAGGGTACAGAAAGATTGTCAGAGCCCCCAAATCAGAGAGTTTGCTATGAGATTATGTCTCTTAAGAATGTCAAAGGTTTGATCCATAATGTCTCACCAATATGATTGCTTCATGTGGAATGAGAAAACAAAAACAATGAGCATGGTAAGGTGGAAGGCACAGATCCACAGGCCTCAACCTTACACAAAACACTACAGGCAGCTAAGGAAAGCTGAGTATAGGAGAAATCATTTTCTCTAGGGAAAAGCCTAAGAGCTGGTTACCAATTACCAACATGTCAGCCCTAAATACATATACCCACAGAAAACATTATACAGAATAAAACAGGGTACATTTATGTATTTAGGAATATATATTGAAGAAAGAGATCATGAATTTAAAAAAGAGCAAGTAGGGCATATTGGAAGATTTAGAGTTTGAGAAAAGGGAAGAGGGTAATTATATTATAATCTCAAAAAATAAAAGAAAGTTTTCAAAATTAAATGTAGAGCAGATGCTTTGGCTCAGCTAGGGTAGTTGCTTATGTGCCTGAACCCCTGGTTTCAATCCCTAGCCACATTTACTGGGTTTTGTGGCATATATCTCTAATGCCATTACTGGGGAAATAGAGAGTAAGACCAGAAGTTCAGGGTCATCACTGGCTATACACAGAACTCAAAGCCAACCCAAGCACAAAACTGTTCTTATTACAAATAAACCCAAACAAAACAGAAATCTCTTCTCTCTCTCTTGCCCATCCTGACCCTACATTCCTTCCTACATTACTGTTCAGATATCTACTTTCCTTTTTCACTCAGGTATATGTGAATGTAACATACCCTCAACCCTAAACCACAATGATAGCCCATTTTCTCATAGTTACTACCCAAATCCAAGACTCCTAATGTCTCAGCACTGTGGCTTTCAGTCTTTCAGTCTAGAACATTTCTCTCACTATTTTCTAAATGTAAAGGGTTGCTTCATATTTAAACAAAGTTTTTGAATGGTCTCAATCAGAGAACATTTTCTCCACATACAACCTGACATGGCTGAAGAACGAGCCTCCCTCAATTTTAGGCTTAAATGGCATATTATAGTAAAAACAACTAGGTTTGTTGCTAGTTATAATTCGACTTCTAGTTGAACTACAATCATTTCTTTATTTCCAAAAGTTAATAACTATTTGTAACCTGTGGTGTTTGTATATGCTCTGCCCAGGGAGTAGTACTATTAAAAGGTGTGGTCCTGTTGGAGTAGGTGTGTCACAGTGGGTATGCATTTTAAGACCCTCATCCTAGCTGCCTAGAAACAGTATACTGCTACCAGTCTTCAGATGAAGATTTAAAACTCTCAGGTGCTCCTGTACCATGCCCACCTGCATGCTGCCATGTTCCCACCATGATGATAAAGAACTGTACTTCTGACCCTGTAAGACAGCCTCAATTAAAAGTCCTTATAAGAGCTTCCCAGCTCATGGTGTCTGTCCACAGAAGTAAAACCTTAAGACACAGTCCTACCTTTGCTTCAAAGGGGTTCTTATGTCTACCTTGTTATAACTACCTTTCATTATGACCACCATGCAATTATGTCTTTGTCTCAAGAGATAATAATGACTAATTTGTAATGCTTTTAATTCTGCTCCTGTAAACCTACCTTTTTTGCCAAATGCCCCATTTGGAACCCCACCAACCAATACTATAAAAACCTTATCTTCCTCACACCCGAAAGCTTATCTCTAAAATTACAACTTAGGACTATCTAGCTCCAGGTACTCGCATAGAATAAAGTTCATTTTTATTAGACAGTTGTGAATTTGGTCTTTCTCCTCACAATTTTCAGGTCTAAAAATGTCAATTGAACATGATATAAACATGCTATAAACATGATGTTTATAGCAGCCCTGCAAACATCATATTTTTATACCTTGCCTAATTAACCTGAAAGCAGAACCAGTCACTCAGGCAGTAATCTTGTTTTCGTGCCATCTCTACCACACTGTTCTTTTACCTTGGAGAGCCATGGAAGTGAGTGATACAATACTCTTCTCTAAGTAGATTCCGTTTTAGGCTCTACACGCCTAAAATCCTAGTGTTTAATAGACTAAGGCAGAAGGATCATACATTTAAGGCCAGAATGAGCTACATATTGAGGCCTTTCTAAGCACAGGGGAAGGAAGGTTGCTTTTTAAATAGTGATAATCAAACAACAATTGCATCATCCAATAATTACATATATTATTCTGTTCAGATATTTATTATAAATTACTATGCATGATGTACTGCCTAATTTAACATCAACTTGACACAAGCTAGATGAGAGATAGGAATATCAATGGAGAAGTGGTTCCATAGGATTGAGCTGTAGGAAAGACAATGGGCCATTTTCTTAATTAGTTATTGATATGGAAGGTCCCCTCAGCTGGTTGTGCTGAACTATATGGGGGAAGCAGGCTGAGCAAACCATGATAAGTGAAGTCAGTAACAGGTACCCTGTAAATACTTTGTATCAATTCCTGCCTCCAGGTTCCTACCCTGTTTCAGTTTCTGCCCAGACTTCTTTGAATGATATAGTATGATGTGGAAGTATAAGCCAAATAAACCCTTTCCTCCCCAAGTTGCTTTGTTTTATCAGAGTGAGAGTAGTAATAACTAAGACATAAGGCATGAACTAAACACTGAAATTTATTTTCTCACTGCTTTGGAATCTAGAATTATGGATCAAAGCACTACCAAGGTTCATGTCTGTCCTAGCATGCAACCTGCTGTATTTTCTTTCATATCCTCTGAGCATTCACAGGGAAGTGAGAGATATCATCTATTTAGAAAGCTAATTCTTAATAGATAAGAGCATACTCTTATAACCTTCTTTGTCTTAACCACTATATAATATAAAGACTCCAGACTGGTAGTTAGGGCTTCAGCATATAAACTTGCTCAAGGGTTATAATTCATTACATAAAAGCAAATTTCAATAATGAGATTTATGAAGATAAAGGCAAGTGGTGGAAGAGAATGAACAAGAATTTTGGTAGCTCAGTGGTCAGAATGAACTCTTTGAAGAAGTGGCATTTGAGACACAGTGGGAAAAAAGATGGGCAAAGAAGCCAACAAAGACTTTGGGGAGCAACCTTCCAAGAAGCAGTAATTATAAACATAAATGCACGCTAACAAACCAACAAATGCTGAAATCCAACATTTCTGAGAAGTGATAAATCAAATCAGAAGATTATGGGACTTGCAAATAGATTCATTACTGGGACATCTGAGTCTTTGGAGTTTGTTTCTTTGGAGAGCAAGCTATTAGGAAAAAGTCTACAAAATGACAATTTCTCACTCACACACTGGAACATAGTTGTCTGGCTAGTGGAAGGCAAAGCTGGGAAGTCTGAGAGGAGACAGATAAGACCATGTGTAAGCTTAAATAGGTATACAGGAATACAGATGGCATGAAGGAATTGGTTTGGTATATATTAAGAGTACAGGATCAGGAGCCTGATGATCAGTAGTTTGAGATTTTGAAGAAGAGACCAACATATCAGTTGTTGCATTGATTTGGTGTCAACATATCTTGATGGCTTAAAGAAATATCCATTGAATGGAAAAATTCTGATAGGAAAGGATTTACAAATAAAAAATTAGGAATTCATTAATTAAAATGAAAATGACTTTTTAAAATGCAAGCCTAAGTATTGATTCAAAGGTTTGATTTATGAACTTCATGTTCAAAAGAAAGAATGGCCAGAGATGTAAATTTAAGAATGTAGCATGCTGACTCTTCTATGACGCCATATTTCTAGATGTAATATGTAAAAATAATCGAGGAGAATTTCTGCTTAATACCTGTTAGTATTCTGTCTAAGCTCCACCCCACAATTACCTGGCAACAGCCTGGTATGTCCCGCCCCATAGACCTGGCCCACTATAAAAGGGGCTGCTTGCCCCTCCTCTCTCTCATCGCTCTTGCCTCTTAGCACTCTCACCTCTCTGCCCCTCTTGGGCTCTCCTCTCCTCCCCCCCTCCTCTACGTGGTCATGGCCTGCCTCCAATTCTCCACTTCTCTTCTCTTCTCTTCTCTTCTCTTCTCTTCTCTTCTCTTCTCTTCTCTTCTCTTCTCTTCTCTTCTCTTCTCTCTCTCTCTCTGTATCTCTCTCTCTCTCTCTCTCTCTCTCTCTCTCTCTCTCTCTCTCTCTGCCTCTCTCTGCCTCCACTATATCATTAACTCCCATCCTCTGCCCTGAATAAACTCTATTCTATACCATGTCTGTATGTGTGTGGTCCCTCAGGGGGAAGAGGTGCCTAGGCATGACCCACCAAAATGTTGGTTTTTCCATGTGGTTTGTCTGCCTGCACGCCGTGCAGGTCACCTGTTTGACCACCACGTGGGCCATGGGGATGCAGTGGAGATGTGGGCTGCAATGAGCGGGTCACACCAGACCAAACAGCTCCACGTGGGGCTTTATTTAAGATGGGGTAAAGGTGTAGCAGGTGGGAAGAAGGCAGGAAAAAAAAAGAGAGAGAGAGAAGAGAAACGCTACCCAGTCATATATGAGTGATGACATAAATTACAGGTAAAAGTAGGCCCATTGAATTCTGGGTGTATGTCGGCCGTTGCCTTGGTAATAGTCCTATAGTCCCACTGTGCTAATTGTCACCTATAAGAAATCACAGGTCTCAGTACAAACAATACCTGTGAAAGGAAAGAAAAAATGTCATATTGAACAGAGGTGAAGATTGAACTATAATTCAACAAGAGTTTTAAACATAGAACAGGCCTCCAGAACTCTTTGGAATTAGAAAAAAAAGGCACACATTCAAGGCACATCACTTGGCATGGCCATTAACTGCTAGATGTTTTATGACAGAGTATGATCTTGGGTGTGGTGGCTCTATTATGGTGAGGCAATCACTGAACATGGCTGACATCCCAAAATCATTTGTGGGACAACTCTGCCACAGCTGACAAAGGCTGCCTTTATTGTTGAGTAGCACATCCCAATCTTCCACACCATCACCCAGTTGTTAAGTAGGAAATGACTAAACTAACATCAACTCATATTAGTTGTTAAATGTGATTACCTTGAGATAGCTAAGATGAGGATGACAATATTCAATAACTATTTGACATGCAGGAACAGTTTCCCCAGATCAGGCCTGGACTCTGTAATTAAAGATAGATTCAAAGTTCCAGCTCCTGGGAGGTCCTAGGTCTTTCTAAGTTGATCATAAACAAAAGTCTTTGTATCATCTGAAGCTTCTCTGAACAGAGATGGATTAAAAGAGAGAAATAATAAGGCATCTTCTTGATCTTAGAATATGTAATTTGAAGAAATTAAACTATCAAAAGTTGACTTCTGTGTCTATATTTTGTGTAATAGAAATGGTGATCATATTCAAAAAGACCATGGGAGGTCTGGCAAATCCTAGTAAAAGAAGTCAGAATCCTACTCAGTTATGCATCAGGAACTCTAATTTTCTTTCTACTTTTCCCTGGGTGGATTAGGGAAGATTTTGTCTAGACCAGTGTTGAACACTCAGATGCTCTGGTGTCCCTGAGTTGACTTTTTTCCCCTTTGTATACCTGTGTCACATTTTTATTCCTTTCTTTTGCTTTCCTGCATTTCTGAAAGGAGCTATACTGCTTGGCTTCATGATATGTCATACCAATCAAAAGAAACCAAACCCAGCATTATTTGGAGCTCTTAATGCTACTCTTGTTCCCTTGTTGAAGGTTATATAGTCAATGATAGGTCTCCTATGGGGTTTTGGACCATAATCACAGGGGCTAAGTCTGTTGAGTATCTCTTCTCCACAATTAATGGAGTGCTGCAGTGGTCAGAACTACAACTTGGTAGTTAAAACCCAGGGAGGGCATTTCAGTGTTATTCCACAAGGTTTAAAAGCAATGTCAAAATCAAACCACTAGGAGAATTCCACCCATGCTTGTGGATTTCTACAGTAGCACATATATGATAGGAGACACTTTAAAGTAGAATTAAAGGTGCAAACATGAAACTAAAAAAGGGGGGGTTGGGGCTGGATTATTAAAATAAATTTATTATCATGCCTGTTTACAATCTCTTTGAATAATATATATGACTCCTAGATTTTAAAAGCAAACTATATTTTATTGGGCTTCTGTGCAGATTTTCTTCATTATATCTTCTCAGACAAGTCCCATTCTTGACACTCCATGCTTTCCCTCAGAACTGGGAATTCTGGCCCGAAAATCCCTTAATCACATTAGACTGCCATAATCTTGCTACTTTACTTTTACCTCCCTATAGTTTCCCCAACTGAAAATCCCACCCTGCTATGTATGTAGATACAATCATGCTGCACACCTGGACTGTGACTGATTTCTTAGTAAAGAAAAAGTAGGACAAATATCATGGCAGAAATTCTAAGCATCAACACTATGGAAACTTTATTATCTCTGGTCCATGAGCTTTCATGATGATCAGCAGTCAGGTAAATAGTTTAGATCCTGGCTGAAAAAGCTGCATATGCAGAAACTACAGGTCTGAGATGGGGGAGCCAGATAGGGGGAAAGAAGCCTGCCAGCAGGACACCACCTCCTACAGCTACATCACATTCACAAAAAAGTGAGCAGGAAGAGTAACAGCTGCAAATGGCAAGACAACAAGGCTAATAAAAACTTCACCTCAAGGCTTGTGCCCCCTGTTGTCATCCATTCTGTCAGCAGATATCCTCCTGGGAGAGGAGGAGTGGGAATATTCTAACATTCTAATGTTGGTTTTGGTTTGTGTCTTGTATTCATTTCCAGATTGTGCTTTGCTAACGTTAACTGTTTTCTCTCAGCTCCATTGAAGTTTCACTAAAGGTGACCTCTACCTCCTTTCCCCCAGAATGCCCTCTTCACAGGCCGCTGATAGACTGTAGTCACCATGCCCTTCTTTGCTCTCTTCTCTCTGAAATCCTTATTATGGGACTGAATTCTTCTCAGAGCCTGCTGTTTTCCATGGCATTAAGAGCTCCCTTAGGAGTGGCCAGTCATTGTCTAGTTTAACATGAAGCCCACTCCACAAAAAGGAACCCAGTCCCAACACTTCTTAGATGTCTAGACACTAAGTGGATAAACCAAGGGCCTAATGTAGAAGCAAACACAATTGGTCTCGTGAAAAAAAAAGAACGACTCCTGATGATATTCAGCTATACTTATCAATCAGTGCCTTATGCACTTTTCATCAGAGAGGCCTCCTCTGGCAGCAGAGCAAACAAGAGACTCACAGCCAGAGAGTATGTGGAGAAAGTCTAAACTGAAAGTGTCCATTGTGTCCCTTCCACTGAGATAAAGTAATCCCATAGAAGAAGGGAGTCCCAGAGAAAAGAGAAGTAGTAGAATCAGGAGACCATGGCTTGCCAAATCAACTAAGCAGGGTTCATATGGGCTCACAGAGTCTGAAAGAGCAAGCATGGATCTACACCAGATCCTCCATGTATATATTATGTCTGTTACATTGGTGGTTTTGTGAGACTCCCATCACAGAGGCCTGGGTTCACATGTGTAAATATATCCATCAATTATGTGCCTCTTCAGATGCCACGGTCACAGTAAAATCCCAGCCTCCATGAAGAGAGGTGGATCCTTGCCAGGACCAGCTTCTATAGAAGAAGCATTGTTCTATGAGGACTGACTTGAAGGCCCACAAAGGACCAAACTAGTCTCCATATTATTCAGATTTTAATAGTGTTTTTCTTGAGCTTTTCTAAAAATCCAGATACTTTTACAAGAAGAGGTACCTTACTTGGATCCCACTGGCACTTTAAATAATGACACATTTTTGGCTTTTTGCTGGGGAATTCTCCCAGCTACTATAAACTTAACCTGACTATTTTAGCCTTTGACCCTACCTCTCTGCCCTGCTCTGGTTCTTGTCTGTTGCCTTCTGTGTCTGATTCTCTCATATCAGTTCTCTCATTTCAGCTTGCATCTCTTGCTGCACTCTCTCTGCTGGAAGCTCTACCCTTGTACTTCCTGCCTCAGCAGGTCATCAGGTCTTTATTATGACCAGGCAGCAGTAAAACAAAGGTTGATACATCTTTTAGATTGCCTTTAGGCAGGTGAGGTAGGACAAACATTTACAAAATAAAAAACCTACTAGTGGACCATAGAAATGACAGTACCAAAATCCTGCCAGCACTTAGTTCTTTGCTGATACAGAATTAACAATTAAAAATACAAAGACATACCTTAATACAATTTGAAAAAAGTCACATCAACATCTTTGCTTACAATTACCAAACTATCTCAAGGTGATCCCTGTTTCTACCTGATTCTGTGACTACTTCCTAACTCCTCTGCATTTATCTCTATTTCAGTTTTAATTTCAATATTTTTAAAATTTGCATAAGTAATTCCATAGGGATATTCCAATACACCAATACAAGGTATTCTTGACCAAGTCTTAGGTTCTTGTTTTAATCTTCCAGAATTTACATCAGAGTATTATGATGCCAGGAGAACCCTGGTGCTGAAGCACTATGGTGACAGTAAATGTCTTACATGTTTTTGTTTGTTTGTTTTGCTTTTTCCCTAGGCATAAGTTGGTGTTGTTTGCATTGTTTCTTTTCTCCAGTTTCTCTAAGAAGACCAAAGCTGTGATGTTACCAACAATCAATGAAGGCAAACAGTATTAAATGACTTTCAGAGTCTGTGATTAATAAAGAGACTATCTTACTTGACTTTTTTTTTATCCATCTAAGATTATAATTGGGCACAAGTTTGTTTTACTTAGTAATCTAACTAAGTCATCATATTGGAAAGTCATATACTAATTGTACATGATCCCATAGTGCTTCTTTTCACAACAATCTTTTATCAAAACAGAACAGGGAATTGAAACCTAATGAAGTATCTACCAACATGTAAATAAAATAAAAATTTGATTTATATTCACAGTAGAATGTTATTCAGCTATAAAATTATCTGAAATTTGTAGAAAAATAAGAGACAATAACTTCATGTTCACTTATATGCAGATCTTACCTTATAATGCATCAGTGTTTGTGAGTGTGTGTGTGTTTGTGTGTGTGTGTGTGTGTGTGTGTGTGTGTTTGTATGGGTCTGTGTGTCTAAATAAATTGGTGTAAATGTGAGCAAAGCCCAAACTATTAGGAGACCAAAAGAGAATTAAAAAAGGTACTGTGGAAGGTAGCCATGCTAAAGTAGTGTGGCTGCAAAAAGCACAGTTTGCACCTCAAGGAGGGCAAAAGACCTGTGTTCCTGAGCCAAATATTAGGGTCCATAGCTGGGAACACAGATTCACATACCCACAATTTCATGTTACAACATGGCAGCAGTTTCATGAAGGTTTTATAGTAACAGAAAGAAAAAAAAACAGCTATAAACCAAGGCACTTTTCAAATAGATTGGTGGAAATGTTGAGTAGGTAGCTACAAGAAAGCAGAGAAGTCTTCAGTATCTGAAGAGACACATAATCGATGGATATAATTGCACAAGTAAACTGAGGCCTGTGGTTGACATTATTGTGGGGGAGAACATTTTTTTTTTTGCATTGATATTATATGGGAAGCTTTTCTGAAGTTGGGTCTCTGTGTGGTTTAGGAATCAGAGTAATTGTAGCTTCATAAAATGAATTGGGTAGTGTTCCTTCTGTTTCTATTTTCTGGAATTGTTTGAAGAGTATTGGTATGAGGTCTTCTTTGAAGGTCTGATAGAACTTTCTACCCAGAGATTGAGTTACCATTGTTTCTGAACTAAGTTTGTGTTGTGTTTTCCTTCATTCAACAGCTCGTCTGGGTTCAACAGAGAAAGGTATGGCAGCCAATCAAGGGTTTGCCTGAGATGCTCTACAAATGGGGTGGGGGATTTGAAGCATGGGATTGACATGACAGCAACTAGCCAGTGGGAACGTATAGAGCTGGGTAGAGAGATTGTGGAGTTCAGAGTAAGATAAAATCTGATGCAGATTTTTTCCTACCACTCCAAAGGAAATCCCCCTTTTTTCTTTTTTCTTTTCTCTCTCTTTTAATTAATTAATTTTTATTTACTTTACAGCCCTCACCTCCTTTCTCTTCTTCCAATCTTTCCCTCTACTTCTTCTTCTGAATCTGCTTCTCTTCCTTTTTTCTTCAGAAAAGGGGAGACCTCCCATGGTTATCAACCAGCTTTGACATACCAAGTGTGCAATAACACTAGGCACATCTTCTCCTATTGAGGCTAGAGGAGGCAAGTCCGTATGGGGAAATGATCCTAAAGATAGGCAACAGAGTCAAGACAGCCCCTGCTCTCATTGTTAGGATTTGTGATGAGATACATTAAATGGCAGCATCTGGATTGTCAGACTGAAACCAGCCCATTTGAATATTTCACTTTATGGAAAGGAAAGTATTTCAGGACAATAAAACCAGGGTGTATACATTCCAAGACTGTGACCAGACTGAAAGCTCATATAAAGTGCACCTTTATTTTGTCTCAATAGGGAAGTTTTCTTAGTCACATGATAATCCCTAAATGCAAACTGCATGCCCGGAACTAAAAAAGCCTGACAGTATAAACTGTGGATGGAACAGCTAACTACTCTCACATGTTGTTATTGGGTATGAAAGAATAAGGATACCAGTTGGACTATGTCTTATCTACCACACCCTATCAACCTATCACACAAACTGTAAGTTCCAAACTAGGCTTTTACCCTAGAAAGATTAACAAATAATTCCTAGTCTATCACATCAATATTCAAAGTACATCAGAATTGATGATAAAAAAAATAAATACCCATGAACTGATACAAAGATAATATGCTGTGATCTCTCTATACAATTGTTCCCCCATAAAAACAGACTGCTTATAAACACAACAAAATAAATGAGTGTTAAACAAAGTGAAAATACAAACATGAAGTAATTTCATTTATATGAATCCAAAAAAAGGGCAAACTATTGTTAAAATGTCATTAAACTGAAAGGGATGAGGTAATGTTCTAGTCTCCTGTTTTGATTGTGAGGTTAACTCTAAGACTATAAAATTACTCCCAGATACAACCCCCACCTATTTTTATTCTGAGGCCCTGGATGGGGGAGCATACAGGACATCTGAGATTTCTACAAGAGGAGAATATAGAAACTGAAGTGGCTACCTCCTGTGGCTAGACAGGACTTCCAGAGAATGGAGGGAGACATCAATCTGTCCCAAGTCCAAGTGGATCAACCCAAAATTTATCCTTACTACAAAATGTTAAGAATAAAGATGGAGCAGAGATTGGAGAAACAGCTAACCACTGACTGTTCAACTCTTCCACAGGACTCCCCAGGCTACACCTGCCTTTTATCCCTATACATCTTGCCTCAACATGAAACCCATCCCTTGTGAGAGAACTTAGCCCTGATACTATCAATGGTACTTCACTATGCTTGCAGACAAGAACCTAGCATAACTATCTCCTGAGAGACTTCATAAAGCAATGGATGAGGCAGATGCAGAGACCCACAGTCAAAATCAGGTGAAGCCTGAGGAGTCTTGTGAAAGAGTTGTGGATAGAAATTTGCAAATCAGAGAAGACAAACACACCACAAGAAAACCTACAGAGTCAACTAACCTGGGGACTCACAGATACTGGGTCACCAACCACAGAACATGTAGGGGCTGGACTCAGGTCCTCTATATATTTGTAGCTAATGGGCAGCTTGGTCTTCATGTGAGTCCCTTAACAAGTGGATCAGGAACTGTCTCAGTCTCGGTTCCCTGCCATTGGATCTCCTTCCTCCCACTTGGACTGTCTGGTTGGGCATAAGTGAGAGAGGATACGTCTAGTTCTACTGGGACTAAATGTCCAAGGGTGATGTGGTACCTAAGAGGGGCTCTCCTTTCTCTAATGGGGCAGTGGGTAGAGGGACTTTCAAGGATATGACCTGAAGAAGAAGAGGGAGGGAACTGTGACCAGTTTGTAAAGTGAATTAAAAAATAAATTCAAAGTGTCTTTCACCTTACAGAAGCTTTTCAATTTAATGAGGTCCTATTCGTCAATTCCTGATCTTAGAGCATAAGCCATGAGTGTTCTGTTCAGGAAATTTTCTCCTATGCCCACTTTTTCTTCTATTCCCACTTTCTCTTCTATTACATTCAGTGTACCTGGTTTTATGTGGAGTCCTTGATCCACTTGGACTTGAACTTTGTACAGAGAGATAAGTGTTGGGGTCCACAGGTGGTGGCAGCTCCAGAAAGACTACACTAGGCCAAACAGTTTGTTGTGAGGTTTATTGAGAGGGGTAAGGGCAAAGGTGATGGTGGAAAGAGAAGAGGGGAAGAGAGAGGTGGGATACTCCTCTTATATATACAGATGGTGATGTGGTTGCAGGTAAAGGTAAGCCCAATGGATTCTGGGAATATGGTGGCTATTGCCTTGGCAACAGGTGTATAGGTCGCACTGTCACCTATGTGATGTCACAAGTTTCTGAGGTTCTGGTACCAATATTGAGAGTGGATCAATTTACATTCTTCTACATGCTAACCACCAGTTGAAGCAGCACCATTTGTTGAAAATGCTGTCTTTTTTTCCCCGCTGGGTGGTTTTAGATCCTTTGTCAAAGATCAAGAGAACAAAGGTGTGTGGGTTCATTTCTGGGTCTTCAATTCTATTCTAACTGATCTACCTGCCTGTTTTTAAACCAATACCATTCCGTTTTTATCTCTATTGCTCTGTAGTAGAGTTTGAAGCCAAGGATGGTGATTCCCCTAGAAGTTCTTTTATTGTTAAGAACAGTTTTTGCTATCTTGGGTTTTTTGTTATTCTAGATAAAGGTGAGAATAGTTCTTTCTAACTCAGTGGAGAATAGAGTTGAAATTTTGATGGGGATTGCACTGAATCTGTAGATTGTTTTTGGTAGAATGGGCATTTTTACTATGTTAATCTTGCTGATCCATGAACATGGGAAATCTTTCCATCTTCTGAGGTCTAATTCAATTTCTTTCTTTTTATACAGATCTTTCACTTGCTTGGTTAGAGTCACACCAACATATTTCATATTATTTGTGACTATTATAAAGGATGTCATTTCCCTAATTTCTTTCTATCCTTTGAGTAGAGGATGGCCACTGATTTGAGTTAATTCTATATCTAGTCACTTGGCTGAAGTTGTTTACCCCTCCCCCACAAAAAAATTGTACAAGATAATTCCTCTCTTGTACAGTTTTTTTTTTGGGGGGGAGTCATTTGTGTATACTATCATATTATCTGAAAATAGTGGTATCTTGACGTCCTCCTTTTCAATTTGTATCCCTTTGATCTCCCTTTGTTGCCTAACTGCTCTAGCTAAAACTTCAAGTACTATACTGAATAGAAAGGGGGAGAGTGGGCAGCCTTGTCTTTTCCCTAATTTTAGTGGGATTACTTCATTTCTCTCCATTTAGTTTGATGTTGGTTTGCTGTATATTGCTTTTATTATATTTAAGTATGGACTTTGAATTCCTGATCTCTCCAAAACTTTTAGCATGAAGGGTTGTTGTATTTTGTTAAAGGCTTTTTCAGCATATAATGAGATAACCATTTTTTTCCTTTGGGTTTGTTTCTATAGTGGAATACATTGATGGATTTCCGTATATCGATTAATACCTGCATCCCTGGGATGAAGCCTACTTGATCATGGTGGATGATCATTTTGATGTGTTCTTGGATTCATTTTGCAAGACTTTTATTGGGTATTTTTGCATCAATGTTCATAAGGGAAATTGGTCTGAAGTTCTCTTTGTTGGGTCTTTGTGTGGTTTAGGTATCAGAGCAACTATGCCTTCATAGACTGTATTGGGTAGTGTTTCTTCTGTTTCTATTTTATGAAATAGTTTGAGAAGTATGGGTATTAGGTCTTCTTTCAAGGTTTGATAGAGTTTTAATCTTGTACTGGGTGTTTTTTTGGTTGGGAGGCTTTTAATGACTGCTTATGGGGTTATGGGATTATTTAGATAGTTTATCTGACCCTGATTTAACTTTGGTACTTGGTATCTATCTAGAACATCATCCATTTCATCTAGATTTTCCAGTTTTGTGGCAAACTGGCAACCCACAGATTGGTAAAAGATCTTTACCAAGCCTACATCTGATAGAGGGCTAACATGTAAAATACACAAAGAACTCAAAAAGTTAAACTCCAGAGAACCAAATAACTTTACTAAAAATGGGGGACAGAGCTAAACAGAGAATTCTCAAATGAAGAATCTCAAATGGCTCAGAAGCACTTAAAGAAATGTTCAATATCCTTAGTCATCAGGGAAATGTAAATCAAAACCACCCAGATATTCCACTTCATACCAGTTAGAATGGCTAAGACCAAAAACATAGGTGACAGCAGATACTAGCAAGGATATGGAGAAAGAGGAACACTCCTCCATTGTTGGTGGGATTGTAAGCTGGTACAACTTCTCTGGAAATTAGTTTAGCTGTTCCTCAGAAAATTGTAAATAGTTCTGAGGACGCAGCTGTACCACTCCTGGGCTTATACCCAAAAGATGCTCCAACATATAACAAGTACACATGCTCCACTACGTTCATAGCAGCCTTATTTATAATAGCTAGAAGCTAGAAACAACCCAGATGTCTCTCAACAGAGGAATGGTTACACAAAATATGGTACATTTACACAATGGAGTACTGCTCAGCTATTAAAAACAATAACTTCATGAAATTAGCAAGCAAATGGATAGAACTTGAAACTATCATTCCAAGTGAGGTAACCCAGTCACAAAAGAACATACCTGGTATCTACTCACTGATAAGTGTAAATTAGCCAAAAAGAAGCTCAGAATACCTATGATACAACTCACAGACCATATGATGTCGAAGAACAAAGAAGACCACACCAAATTCTGGATGCTACAGACCTACTCAGAAGGGGGAAGAAAATAATCTCTGGAAATAGATGGAGAGAGGGATCTGGGATGGAGGAAGGAAGGGGAGGGAAAAGGGAGGCTGGTTCAGATAAGAGAAGAGATGGGGGAGAAGTACAGAAGGTCAGGAATTTGAAAGGAGGTTCTGTAGCACTGGGAGTGGAAGAACTGTGGGTAGCCATTAGAAAGTCCCAGATGTCAGGGACCCAAGAGGTTTCCAGGATCCAACAGGGAGGACATTAGCTAAAATACCCAACAAAGGGGAGATAAAAGCTGTAGAGTCCATATCCAGTGGATAGGCACAACCCTTGGTTGAGGGACAGGGCCACCCACCCACCTCAAAAGTATTAATTCAAAATTCCTTTTGTCAAAATGAAATGCAGAGACAAAGGGTAGAACAGAGACTTATATAAAGGCCATCCAGAGACTGCCCAACCCATCTGGGGCAAATGATCCATTCCATCTACAAATACCAATCCCAGGCACTATTGTTGATGCCAAGAAGTGCTTGCTGACAGGAGCCTGGTAAAGCTGTCCCTGAGAGGCTCTGCCAGAGCTTGACCAAAACAGATGTGAATGCACATAACCAACCATTGGACTAAGAACAGAGACCCCAATGGAGGAGTTAGGATGAAGAAGCTGAAGGTGTTTGTAACCCCATAGGAAGAACAGCAATATCAACCAACCAGACATCCCAAAGCTCCCAGTGACTAAACCACCTACCAAAGAATACACATGACTCCAGCTGGAGATGTAGCAGAGGATGGCCTTGTAGGGTATCACTGGGAAGGGAGTCCATTGGTTATATGGAAGCTCCCAGTGTAGGGGAATGCTTGTGTACTGAGGCAGAATTGGGTGGGTAGGGGAGCACACTCTTAGAAATAGGGGGAAGGGAAATGAGGTTTTAGGAGGGAAAACTAGTAAGGGGGAGAATGTTTGAAATGTAAATAAATAAAATAACCAATAAAAATGAATGAATAAATAAATATTTTAAATGAATAGATAATTAAAAAGTTTAATTTGTATATATTATTAGTAAATCTTACTGCATTAAAGTTATGCTTGAGTAATCTCAGGAGAAACTTTACAAATATAATCAAATATGATAAAATTATGCCTTTTAGGAGCTCAAGACAAATGAAGGCTACCTAGTGAGACTCTGGCTCAAAAACCCTAAATTAATAAATTTGTATATTAATAATACATATCATCTAACAAATGCATGTTTTAAAGCATATATCAAATTAATGTTAGTCAGCAATTCATACTAAAATTAAAATATTTATATTATTATATTTCACAAGAGAACAATTGTGAGTTGAGAGATGGCTTAGCAGTTGTCACATTCATGCAGAAGAGTCAGGTTCATTTACTGTCACCCACATCACCCTCTTCTGGCTTCCATGGGCACTACATATACATGACAAACACATCCATGTGGGCAAACATTCATAATCCAGGAAGAATAAAAAGAAAGAATTTTAGTAGAACAAGAAAAGTAAGGATAATAAAGCTATTTGTGGTCTTTGGATGTTTATATAGAAGCAGGGTTCTTTGAAAAGAATGTGACACATTATATAAAATGCTAGAAACCAGCAACTATCTATTCTTAAAAAATATACTTTTGCAAGATGAAAGCATAGACTTTCACAGATTCCTCACTCGTGTTCCCCAAGCCACCCAGAAAGAGGGTATTTAGTGGTGACCGATTCACTAATTAGGTAAACAATGAAGTGTTGAGTTCTACTCTGTGTTTTAACTATATTAGGTAAACACAACATAGTTTAAATTTATTATAAGACAAAAATGTCTTGAAAACCAATCCACAACAGTTGAGAATGTTTAATATGACCAAAGCATCTGAGAATATATTGATCAACAGTTTCCTCCACAGAGGCTGTGTCCATGGTAGAGTGGTGTGTTTTGTACTTGCTTATGCTGTTTGATCTTTTACTCCCATTATCAAAATCTCAGCTCTACTTTCAAAATTATCTCTGAATGACATTAAATCGTAAAAAGTAATCTCCCACCAAGAAAATAACAAGAAAAACTGCAGACAAGATGTCATTTCCATAGAATATTACACGCAGCTTACCCCGAGATGTACAAAATGTTTCAAGAAACCTACCTCCAGGTCGCAGAAGTCCACGAGTGTTTTCTTTCTCTTCTTTCTTGAAAATCAGTATCAATCATTTTACCAACATAATATTTTAAATCACTATACAATAAGATAAATCACAACATCCCTTCCCTATACCCTCTGCTCTCATTTCCTCTTGAGATTCCCCCCTGGTCATCTTTTTCTACTACCCACTAGACAGGTAAATCTAGTCCAGTCTGCCAGGAAGTTTCAAGTATCCAAACAGATCTGACAGTACCTATGGAGTTTCCTTTCTTTTCTAAGAGTCTGATGGATGCTGACTATTCATTAAGAACAGGCCCATAGAAAAATTTATCCAGACCCTCATAACAGCCCAGAATACTTTCCTCATACTCTTCTTTCTAAACATAGAGATACAGTTTATTATACACAAAGATGATTCAAATGTTAGCATTGTGCATTTCTCCTAATTAAATATAATATAAAATGAACAATTAACTGGTATGCATGATCTTTAATATCTAAAATCATGTTCTTAGGAAGAAAACAATCTGTTTTGTCAGCAAGTAATAGCAGAGATTCACAAGGAAAGTCAGGATTTTCTAAAAACATTGTTTAAATGTTTTACATGTATTTAATAATCTTTAGTATTAAGACAAATGTAATCATCAATGCCATGATATTGTAGAGTTTCTGATATGGTGCATATGTGAGCCTCAGGCTACCATATCTGTGCTTCTGTTTAATAAGTAGCTTAGGCTCAAAGCTGTGATGCTTAGTGGTTACTTTCATCAGGCTGCTCACACTGTAGTCAAAGCAGTCCCATAAAGACATGAAAGGAAGCATTTTAGATCCTCCAGACAGTCTTCTCTGGAGCTCTATTTATGCATAATACCTATGGTATTCTCCGTACATTTCTTCTCACTCTCTCATGGTAATATATTTTATTTTATAGAGTGTTTTCTTATTTGAGACCGTAATAGACTGAGTCAAATAAAGACAAAGGCTCTGCCACTCTTAATGACTTCATACCCTAGTTATTCATGCAAAGATTCCCTAACAGTATGCAGATGTTAAATTTTTGGTTTCTAAATGAAGCAATACATAGCTCATTTTCCAACAGAAGTCACTGATGAATGTATTAATTATTTTTCTCATGGCTGTGACAAATACACCCCCCCCCAAAAAAAGAAATTTACCCTAAATGGCAGGGAAGTCATGGAGAAATCCCCAGGTATGAAACAGAGAAATATAAAAGCTTGTGTTCAGCTAACTTTTTCCCTGTTTTATTCATTATGGAGAAACCATCCCATGCAATGGTACTGGTCACAATTAATAGATGGAGGGTTCTTACTAATTTAGAAACTCCTCATAGACATACCCAGAGATTTATGTACCAGGGGGTTGTAGAATCTGTAAACCTGACAATGAAATGCTGCAGATAAAATCCACACACTCCCTTACCTATCTTCATTTCATTCTACCTCCATAAAATCCATATACTCCCTTACCCACCTTCATTTGATTCTGCCTCCTGGAGTTTGTCCTTAAAATAATCTCTTGGTCTTTAAAGAAATCTTTTTTTTTTCAGTATGCTAAGGTTAAGATTTCTATACTGATAGGTAAAGTCTCAGGAAACCACCTCCATTACCATCTGTAGAAAGAAACTATGAGAGTCTGGAATATGTATGAGAAACTATGAGAGCTGTATATGGAAAAGACCAATGGACATTCCTGGAATAAAAGAACCACTCTCTCTTGAAGAACTTGCAGACTCAGGGTTAGAAGGCAACTGACACCTATAGATTGCTTTTTAGCTACACTTTATCTATACAGAAGGCCAGAATGTTGCCAGAGAGGAAGCAGACATAGAGCTGGAGATGTATAGAGAAATTCATCTGAGTTTAATTTTTCAAACTTTTAGAAACAATGGATAGCAGAAATTAAGCATCTTCCAGAAATAAGGGCCCACACTGGTTGTTCAGTCAACGTAATGAGCTAAAAACTCATACACACATTAACAACAAAGCAGACTCAGCAGGGTGGTGTGTGTGTGTGTGTGTGTGTGTGTGTGTGTGTGTGATGAGAGAGAGAATGATAATTTAAAAGGAAGTGAGGGGGCATGTGGGTGATTGAAGAGGGAATGAGAAGAGAGGATATGCTATGTTTTAATTAAAATATTTTTAAAATAATAAAAATGACTATGGAATTTTTTTTCACATTGGGCCACCTGCCTTGTGAAATCTGTCAATGCTAGCAGCCAGGACCAAAACATACACTTAGAATATAGGGATAATCATACTCAGCATGAAGTGAAATGAAAGGAAATGGTAATTGTATCTAAACTATGAGTTATAGACAGATGCTCCAGGCTGCTTAAATCATACCATCCCAGAAAGGCACAGTAACAGAATGTATGTTTTCATGTTCATTTTCTGGTTAAATGAAATCAATTCCAATAGGCTTATAAGCCAGTTGGTTGGTCGATGGGTGTGCCATCTCCTGAACACTGTTGTTTGTATATATTTGCAATTTCTAATAGCTATCCAAAAAGTAAAATCTTTACTATATGTTTTTAAATTGTAATGAATGTTGAAATCATTAACAATAACCTCAAATGTACTGATTCTGGAATCGCAGTGGCAGAGTGTTGCCACTGTCGTTGTAGAATGTCTATTTGGCACACTGTTTCCTTCAGCACCAACAATAAGAGTTGCCAAAAAGAATTTATTCAATGTAACGACTGAGTAAGTATATGCCTCAACTGGTTCATTGAACATTTAAGCCAGTCTTCCTATAAGTTCTTGAAAGTTCTTGAGGCCTTAAAGATTCTGGCATCATTCAATCTTCATGAATCAACCTCACCATGAATCACTATGACATACACTTAGCAGAACAAATTCAAACTTTAGAGTAAGAAAAACAACAACAACAACAACAAAACAATGTTCAAAAAACCAATTGCATTTGACAATTTATGACCTTAAACAAGCTTTCCGAATGTCAGTGTCTTCATATTTAAGATGGAGAAAATGAAATCCAGTTTGTATTATAACTTGAAGGGTTAAATAAGTCAACAGCAGGAAACTCCTCAACACCAATACTAACAGTCCAGCAAGAGTTCTGCTCTAACACCATTCAACTCCCAACACCAAGCATCTCCACCTGGCTTCTATCTCCTTCTGGTATTTACAGTATGTATAAATGTCTCTATGTATCAGGTCAATAAATGTGCAGCAAAGTGCCTGTTTACACCTTCAAAACATCATTAATGCACTTTTGATTAAAAACTGTTTTAGATGGGTACAGTCTGCAAGTGTCATGGTTTTCTTCTGTACTCTGAAAGAGATGCAAATAAATAGACTCATAAACATTAATGCAAAATTACTCACAAGACAGTGTTGTATCACATTACTTTATCTTCAACTTGCCAAACAAAACACAAAAGGGTTCTTAAAGTTTTGCAAAGCAAAGTATACTGGAAAGAAAAGGAAATGCTGGTCTGTTATCACTTCTAGGCAATCATAAGACAGGGAAAATGTAAGAAACAAAACTGCAAGTGTAATTTCTGTATTTCACCACAGATACAGCCATTAATATAATGATATAAAATGAATTTCTTTTATCTTTAATAAATGGATTACTGGAATATTTGATCCAGAGTAATTAGTCACATAATAATGTCTTGAAAATGGCTTTGTTTAGATTGCATTAACTGGTGTTTCAGACAGCTTGGATTTACCAGATAATCATGTAGCTCATCACATTTCTTCAGTTGTATGAACATGGCCATAAGTGCACCTTGTATAAATAGGAAGGACTTTTAGGACTCACTAAAGAAAATGAAATATGTAAATAACTAGCACTCGGGATATAAACCTCTTTTATATGACAGAATAATAGGAAAGCTGTTTTTATTTTTAATAATTCATGAGTATTAAATATACTAGCAATTTTTTACAGAGGATTATCATCGTAAACATAACTTTATAATTCTCACACTCATTTGCATCTTGTTTATACTTAACATCATTAAAAAGAACTCATTTCAATGCTGTTGACCACTAAGAAGCCTGGGACCTAAGCAAACTTACAATTTACTCCAAGAACAGGATAGTTCTGCTCTAAGTCATTTGGCAAAGACAAGAATTTTAATGACCTTAAGCAAGAAGGATGGGCAGTCACATTCTCTGAGAACTCCAGAGCTTTTCTACAGTTTATTCTTGTTGAAATAAACTATGGCAAAAGCTTTGGCAGCAATCTAAACATAGGAGCAAAGAGTTTCAAGTGGTAGTTTTTCTGCATATAACTCTTTATGGTTGGTTATAAAGGAAGGTGTTTATAGAAGCTTGGGTAAAGTTGGATTGGTTCCCCCTGGATACAGTAGAGGAAAGAGTCCTTGGCTGGCATTTGTCTCTGATCTGGCCTTATAAGAACATGAAGAGCAAGTGAGTGAGTGTGTAGTGGGTATTGGGTAGAACCTTTAACAAAGCTGATGGTTCATCTGTCTTTTTCTTTAGGGATTTTGTTCAAAGAAAGATATGACATCAGGGACAAAGATCATCTAATATATAGCCTTTCCTCCATTAAGAAACATTTATATTGACGGACGGTGGTGGCACACGCCTTTAATCCCAGCACTTGGGAGGCAGAGGCAGGCGGATTTCTGAGTTCAAGGCCAGCCTGGTCTACAGAGTGAGTTCTAGGACAGCCAGAGCTACACAGAGAAATCCTGTCTTGAAACGCCCCCCCCCAAAAAAAAAGAAAGAAGGAAAAGAAAAGAAAAGAAAAGAAAAGAAAAGAAAAGAAAAGAAAAGAAAAGAAAAGAAAAGAAAAGAAGGAAAGGAACGTCTGTATTAACTAGTATGCTCATCACTGTGACAAAATGCCTGAGAGAAATATCTTAGGAAAAGAAGTATTTATTCTGAGGCTCAAATAAAGAAGAGATAGATTCCACAGTGGTGGGAAAGACATGGCAGTGGTAGTGAAGAGAGTACAAATCTAGTCACGTTAAAATGAAGATAAACCGTCATAGTGTCCAGAGGTCAAACAGTAATGAATATGTTAGACATTCTTGGTTTTCAAGAAATGAGTTGGGATACAAAATATGCTCCTTATTTCATCTGGCTTCAGTACTCAAAAGTCATTGAAAGAATTTCTAGCAACATTCAAATTCATACTGGACTGAGGGAAACAAGGTCACATAATTTCTAACCTGCCTCAACTGCCTTGCATCAGGTGCTACTATAGTAAGGGATTCTAGCATTCACACTTTTCAGTGCCATCCTCTCCACAGCCTAGTACAACAGACTACATGGGGTTAGAGCTGGCAAACCCTTTCGCACATTGTATTTATATAGTTGTGATAACATATATATGTATATAACAATAATCAAAGGAAAAAAGGCTATCAATCTGAGAGTGAATGGGAATAGGAGGGGTTGATGGAAGTTGAGAAATACCAGACAGAGAAAACAGAATGAAATAATATAGATGCTATTCTATTTAATTAAAAGTATATTTTAAGAAACTTTGTTTAAAGTTATAAAAAAATAAATGAATAATCATACTACAGCTGAACTTTAAATTAATCAAAATTATTGAAATCTCCAATAGAAATATGACTAAAATATTTTCAACACATAAAAATTAAAATTTGAAAGAAACATACAACTTTCAATGAAATATTTTTGCATACCATAAGCTAAATATTGATGATGAAATAACTAACAAATCAGAAACACAACTCCTCTCTTTCTGGAACCTGAGACTGTCTCATCCAGAGCCTTTTTCTTGGAGAAATCAACTTATTTTCATGATCTCTTGTATGCTTATCATTTGAGCTAAAACACTCCCATTAAGGTCAGAGTCATTTTATCTTAAGGAACATTCCAAATTATTAGGAGATGTATACATATTTTAAAATATACAAGTATATATACATATATGTACTAGCTCATATTAACTAGTAATATATGTTTTTTAAGGATTTATTTATTTTATGTATATACAAGTATACCACTGTAGCTATGTTCAGACAATCAGAAACACCAGAAGAGGGTGTCAAATCCCATTACAGATGGTTGTAAGCCATCATGTGGTTACTGGGAATAGAACTGCACCTCTGGAAGAGCAGTCACTGCTCTTAATCACTGAGCAATCTCTTCAGCCCTATTAATAAGTTTTTATCATGCAGAAATATAAACTTCTGAAATAGGTGATACAGATTACAGCTATGGACAGATATAGATATAATACCAAGTTACAGAAAGGAATAGTAACTTGCTACTATTTCAAAGACACACAATATGTATAAATTGGAGAATACATGTAAAAGTGAGTGTAACTCTCAGAAAAATAAAAGAGACAAAAAGTCTTTCTAAAGGTCTATTTTTATTATTTTTTTATGTATAAGTGTGTATGTCTGTGTATGCATTGATGTGTGTGGTATTGAACTCAAGAGCCCAGAGGTCTGATGCCCTGAAACTGGAGTTACAAGCATTTATGAACCACAAAGTTTACTTCCTGAGAGAGGAAGTAAACTCTCAGATCTTCTGGAAGAACAATAAGCATTCATAATAATTGAGTCGTGTCTGAAATCCCCTCAAAAATATTTTAATGAAGCTTATTCTAAAATAAAAATGCATGAAATTCTGTAGAGAAAAATACAACGCATTGGCTAGAAGGAGGGAACATAAAGAGCTTCAACAATAGCCAAAGACCTTATTAAAAACAGCCCTTGGGAGAACAGGCACTTTCAGAAGAGCAACTCAGGCCATTCAACTCTACTGACAACTATTTTCAACATTTAAACTGTTTTCTTCCTAATTTCCCTTTTCCCAGTGGGAGCTCATTCCCAGACTATGCTATAGGCTTTTTTTTTCCTCTACTCATATTCTACAGCTGATTGTCTTTGGCACTCAGTCCCTAACCTTTCCTATTTCCTACTCTACATATTCTTTCAGAGTAATCCCACTCATTTTCATGACTTTCCATTCTATTCATATATTTCATATTTTTAAGTCTACTTCAGATATCTCTACTGATGTGTTTACATATGCTTGCATATACATGACTTTCAAGGCCTCCTTTACCTACTGATTGCATGATAAAGTTGTTCAATACCATTAAAGTTGGTTAACACCCTTCCATGGTTCTCAGTTGCATAGGTTGACTAGCACAGTGGACAAAGCTTTCCAGTCAGTCCACTCCCAGCATTCACTTTTCTTTTCTTTTCTTTTCTTTCTTTCTTTTTTTATTTTTTATGGCATTGAAAGGGGTTTTTTGTTTGTTTTTTTTGTTTTTATTAATTTCAGGCTTTTTTAATTAGATATTTTCTTTATTTACATTTCAAATGTTATCCCCTTTCTTAGTTTCCCCTCAGAAAATCCCCTATCTCATGCCCCTTCTCCTTGCTCACCAACCTATCCACTCCTGCTCCCCTCTCCTGGCATTCCCCTATACTGGGGCATCCAGCCTTCTTAGGACCAAGAGCGTGTCTTTCCTTTGACGTCCAACAAGGCCATCCTCTGCTACATATGCAGCTGGAGTCATGGGTCCCTCCCTATGTACTCTTTGGTTAGTGGTTTATTCCCTGGGAGCTTAGGGGGTACTGATTGGTTCATTGTTGTTGTTATTGAGTGAGAAAACCCAATTACAAAAGAACATACATGGTATGCACTGACTAATAATTGGATATTAGCCCAGAAGCTTAGAATACCCAAGATACAATTCACAGACCACATGAAACTCAAGAAGAAGGAAAACCAAAGTACTTTGGTCCTTCCTACAAGGGGGAACAAAATACCTATGGAAGGAGATACAGAGACAAAGCATTCACTTTTTATTTTTCCTACTTTTACTCTATAATTAAGCAATATTGAATTACTAACAGTAACCTGAAGATACTATATATTCCCACAAATTTATAGAAATTTGGTATGCACATATTGTCTTATCTCCATACCATGGACTTTACCATATATGCCCTGAGTATCCTCTTCTGTTTCTTCAGGTCTGAGGTCCAGAAACAAATTTTTAGTTTATCCTTAATATACAATAAATAAGGCCCTTGTAATGTTACATTCTTTCATCACAAATTATTGCATTTCCTTGAGAATATGTGTCTAGTTCCAAATAACTACAAAAATCCTTTAAAGCAAATTCTGGATTCCTCTTCTGCTCAAATCTATGTCATCAGAGCCAAGCACATACTCTAGTAGGCATTTCCTGCCTTTATCTTGTAATGAATAAAGGATAAGAATGAATAGGTGGTAAGTAGAGCACTGGGGAATAAAACAGGTGAATAGAGGTACTGTTGTAAAAGGCTGATAATATCATATATAGACATGTAGAACCTACTTAGAAATATGGGTACCTATTTATAAAACAACAATATCCCATGAAGACAGGAGAAAATGGAAGATTTGAGGTGGCTGCCTAGAAAGAGCCCAGAGAGCTTATTTTTATTTTATTTATTTTAGAATGACACTCTGGAGAGGTTTTCTAGGTTGTATCCTACATATTTCCTTTAAAGAGTACTCTAAGTTATAAAGTTAAAACATGGCTTAAATTTAAAAAAAAAATCACTGTTAAAATTGACTGTTTTCCTGAAGACAAAATTGACCTGTAAGCAAACAAAAATGTTTAAGCAACAATGCCTCTGGTGTGTGGTGGTTATATTGTTTTTATTGTCTCCTTCTCCCATATTTTCCCATCCTATCTCTAACCTCTTTTCAATATATATTCAAAATCCAGGACTCCTGAAATAATCTTGTGCCTGTTGAATAACTTTTTATCTTCCAATAGTCACTTTAATTTAACATCTGTCAACTATGAAGCTTTTATAATTTTTTTGCCACACTTTTCACCAATTGACTGTCACTTTTCCTGTTCAGTGAAATTATATATATATATATATATATATATATATATATATATATATGTGTGTGTGTGTGTGTGTGTGTGTGTGTGTGTGTGTGTGTATGTATATATATGTATACATATATATATATATATATATATATATAGTGTGTGTGTGTGTATGTAATTGCCTTATATCTACAATGTGATATTGCAGATCAGTACGGATAGCATTCCCATGCTACTGTAAGTTATTTTAGCCAAGACATTCCTACAAGCCTGGTCTCACTACTAGTATACTTCAATTACTGTTAGAAATGCAGATATTCTGCTTGCAAAACAGTCCTTGGATACCATGGAACAAAGGAATCTAGTGTACTTTTATCACAATTAAGTCAAACTATGACACTGGATACCTAGTAGGTTACATTGGAGATGTTCAAAACAGGCTTGAGAGGTGAACAAACAGACTTTTGTTGTTTTGGGCACCAACCCCCCACAATTTAATTAATGTATTGCCATCAAGATGCCATTCTGGCTTAGGAATTTATATCAGAGTATTCAGTAGGTAACCTAGACAGTACACAAATTTATGGAACATCGAATACTACTAAGAGCCATAAAAGACACACTGATGCATACTTGGAGCTTTTGGCAGAAAATATTATAAGGTATTCTGAAAAACTGAAAATATTTTCAATAAAAATCACTGTATCATGACATACTTTGGAACAGAACTATCTGACTACATTTGAATGCTTGTTTTAATTACCACACAGTTGTTTCTCCCTGTACTTCCTGAATAAATTTATATATGGAATTAAGCTAACACTGACAGTCATCTTTTGAAGCCATCTTTTGAAGAAAATTGTGAAAGCTCAGATTAAAGAAAAGAATTTGCAGAGTTGAGGCTTATTAGAACTACATGCTCAAAACTTTAACTCCAGCAAGAACTGGTACAAGGTGAGAATAGCAGAGACCAGATAAGGACAGAGGCCAAACACCCACTCTCTTTCTCTAGAAGTCACATGAAAATACTCTGAGTCTTCTCTGCCACCAAGTATGCTACTCTGCCAAGAGTAGCATGCCAGATTCCAAAATGGTGTCTCACCCCTTGGAGAACTAAGAAAGTGCTAAATGGGGGCAAATGAGGACATATTAGAGGATAAGACAAAGCAATCAGAGGGACCTGACACCGAGATAAGGAACGAAATGATGGGTTTGTTTGTGTTTTCTCTGAAAATTTTATTTCCCACATTTCCATTACTTAATATGTCATTTTTTCACTTTTCAGCAGCTGGCAATCCAAAAGCATTCCACCATTTATTTTAAGACTTGTAGTCAACACACAGTGCAACATATTTTTATATTGTCTCAAAGGAAACTTCTCAAGAGAATCAAATCTAAAACTTTACTATAAATTTCCCTAGAGAATTTGACCCTAAATTCTTTACACATCAATATTTGCTCACAGTTAAAGCTTAACTTTAGAGACTAGGATGACAAAGAATGACAAAAAACAACTATATATTCCAACCAAAAATTACCAACACTGAATTGCAATATTCTTCAATGCCTGTTAAATAAGACAGGCTCTGAGGCCTGGTATGTGTGTTCCTTTTTAACATGGCCCCAGCCAAAGTTTCTACCAAGTAAACAAACTGCCTATGCACGTCCTTCAATTCACTGTTTTTTCACCATTTCACTTAAAACTTTGTTTCTTCCCATACCTATGGGCCTAAAATATCCATTGGTTAAGAGACAGTATAAATGGCACCTCCACTGAGCTTCCAACGACCTCAAGAGCTGACAATGTACTCTTCAAATAGTTGATAGGGATTACCATTTCAACTGATATATAATTTATAAATTTATATATGTAATTAGTAATTATACACATATATGTAATTATATAATTGTATTCTATATATTACTAGTAGTATATCATAATTATATGTGTGTACATATGTGTATATAATTATATAATTCCTATACCCAACGTCTTGATAATGGAAAAATTATCCTTAATTGTACTTTTCATGCTTTGTAAGGTAGTTTGTGAATAATAAGTACACATAAAATATTTCATCACTTATCATTATTGAATCAATAGAAGTATTTATTCATATGATAAGACTAGATCCTCTGTTCATTGTTCTCCCTTATTCTGACATTTTTGTTTTCTACTCACAATTTGCTTCTACTCCCAAATAACTATCTAATAACTAGTAACAAATAATGTGATAATTGTAACATATCTATTACTTCAGGGGATTCTTGTGCTGAAAATGGAACTACTGCATAGCGAAATTTCTTTCTTTAACTTAAAACTATATTTTTGGCACAATGCCAAACCTGAGCCTCTATAAACATTCAGTGGATATTTTTACAAATGAGTATTTAGGGATCAATTGCTCACCCTCTCAAAACACTAACAAATATGATTTTAGGATATTAATTGCATCATATCAACATAATTACATTTGACCCAGTTGTTCTCTTGACAACTATGATATCTAAACTTTTCCTTATTGAAGCCTAAAATATCTTACTAGTTACACTGATAATGTGGCCCTTAAAATTCAGGGATCTGACAATACATGTCAATTTCTGATTTGATCCAGAAGTTAAATCTCCTCCCTACCTGAGAGCCAGTTCCAAGGACTCTTAGACTCTTAGGTATCCAGTAGCATGCTATGCATAATTTTCATGATCTGTACATCCACGAGGAAGTGTGTCTTCTACAGTTATTAGAATATATAATAAAATGTGAGTTATCACATTTTGCTGAAATGGTTTACATGTTAAGTCCTCTCTAACTTCAGATGTCTAGATATTTAAGGAAATGGGCTTTTTCTGTTTATTGCTGGCTTGTAGCTTTGTGACTTTTTATCTTTCTTTAGTTCCTCATTGACCTTGCCATATTTTCTCATAGTTATGATCAATGTACATGAGGAAACAATTTAAACATGGAAAGATTTTATATAGCTCATAACAAACTTCTTGACAGAGGGAAACCACTCACCTAATGCCAGCTAGGAAGCAGATGAAGTTAAAGGGATGGAACATTTAATATACAGTTTAAAGGCATAATTTCATGGACCTACTTTCTCCAGCCTGGACCCATCTCCCAATATAGTGCAAACAGTGCCCAGACCTATTGTCAAAATAAGGGTCTAGAGGCTTAGTATCCTAAATGTGTCTGGTGACTATTGACTGAATGTTGAATGCATTAGCAATGTTGAATTCAGGCTTGAATTCTGAAAGTCAGGATGGATGATAGAGGAGTGTTGAAAAGAGAAGATCCAGACAACAAGGTAGACACTACTGTGAAAATAATGATAGGGGTTTGTTCTCTAAAGCTGTCAGTATGTCTGAATAAGAAAACTGACCTTATAGTAGAGAACTGGGGGGAATATTTCTTCCAGTTCCTATCCTAATTTCTCACCCAGGAAAAAGAAGAAAGAACAGTGTGGAGATGCTAACTATTCAAAATTCTGCTTCTTATTCTCCCAACATCTTCTTTCTGAGTATGTGTGATATACTCCTTTGTGCAAAAAGAAAGGTGCCATGGTCCCTCTAAAACTCACATGCTGAACTTAATCTTCATGGAATAGTATCAGAAAGTAAAGCCTTCAGAAGAGGTGAAGAAGAATGTAATCCATGACCTATCATGCATAGGAAGCACATGAACACACTTGCCCAGATCCAATGTTATACATTTCAATGAGAATCTAAACAGTTAGAACCATTATGAAACCATGGAGCCTTGCTTTGGATTTCACACTACCAGTATTGATTATATTCCATTCCACTTCCCACCACAAAGAAAAAGGGGAAATTGCATAGCAGAGTTAAACTAGAAAAACTATTACTTTTGCATCCTCTCTCATGGCCCTTGTGTCCTTTACCTGCTGAAATACTTTCCACCAATTCAGTAACTATTTACATTAGCAGTTGTTGAAGTGCTTTAAACAATAAACATGTTCCTAGGCAATTATATCTTTTTTGAATCGTCCATAAAATATAGGTAGGAGAATTACAAATGTTTAAAGGTCAAAAAAAGTAAAAAAAAAATCTCCCTCTCAAAAACAGAGCCTTCAGAAAAAATAGAATTAATAATTGAAATATATCAAGTATGGTCTCCTAGTATTTGTTGTTAGAAAACAAGAATCAGACACTGATATTCCTTCTTTTCTGTACAAAACAAAATCTGGAAACTGGCTATAAGCTGTGACTAACTACTCAGCAGGCTGAGCAGTTACTTCACTGTCTTCAAATTATCTTACTGTGAAGAAGTTGCTCCATTACCAAAATTCCTCCTTGTCTAAAATCTTTGATGTGTGGGGAGATGAAAAAGGACATTTGACTTCAGGTACATGACAAACAAAAAACAAAAAACAAAATAAAAAGCAAAAAACAAAACAACCAAACAAACAGAACCTGCCTGTTAGGGGAACACAAGCAGTGGTTGACTCTCTGAACCCCCAGCTTTCTCATTTTTCCACAGAAAACATCAAAATCAAATCAGTGTGGGGACAAAAAAAACATCTCCCTCAGTTGCTGGCATTGTACAAGGCTGTAAATAGTGAGTCCTTAGTCCTTTATCCCCTCATCTGTGAATCATTGATGTAGCAGAAACATGGAGTACAGGGCTAAGAAGACTCAGGCTCCACCACAGGCCATGAATAGCTCACTGCCAAGAATTTCCAGTCTGTGTTTTTCCTTCAAGTTCCAAAGGGCTGTTTCTAAATACTAAGTCTGTTTTCTCTAGCTAGATATCTATCCCTGGAGAATTTCTTATCATCAAAGATTTTTGGGCTGGAGTGCCCCTTTTTCCTACAGAAAAATCTTACTGCAATTTTTCCCTTTCCCTTGAGGGAAGTGTTCATTAAGTCTCCTGCTAGCCATTTTGTCTTAGCTCCTTATATCGCTGCTCTTGTGATTTGAGAAAAGGATTCATATTTGCAGAGGTCAACACAAGTTTCCTTATGACAAGTCTACAAACCCACAGAAAACTTGGAGAATTGGAAATTTTCTTTTTGGTCATTTGAGTAAATGTATCTTTTTTTTTTCCATAAAAATACCATAGTATTCGGGAAGTAAGTCCGAGTTACATAAGTTTTCACAGGGGACATGTCTTAAAGGGTATATTTGAAGGCTTGGCCCATCTTCCGTCCACCATGAGGTAAACCATGTTCCTTTATCACATGACAGTCTTACAATGCCTGGGCCCAGAAGCCTGTAAAACTGAGTTAAAATAAATCTTCCTTCCTTTGAGTTGATTTTCTGATGTAGTTGTCATAGTGGCAAAACAAAAATTGACTAAAAGGGCTAGGAAGAAGCGGGTTCTTGGAAATCTATCTTGATGAGAAAAAAATAAATTGCTAATAAAAGTTACCTGAGCAAGAAAATGAGTATATTTAATGTTACTGGAAGGTAGCATGTCTTGTTTTTCATCCTAAGTCAATATGAATTTCCACTATGACTTGTCTTCATTATCCTAGACTTTGAATATATGCTTTTTAAGTACTTTTTTTCTCATCCTATACCTTATTCCCTCTGTCTTCAAGCAGATAAATCTGAGTGTGTTTTATTAATTCAGCAAACACTGGTTTGGTGAATCCTTAAAAGGTGAAACTAAACTCTAATAGAGGAGGGCAGGGACTCTTTAGAGAGAGTTGTTGGTCGGGAAAATAGAGCTAAATGTGTCTTCTGGAAAGAATCTGCAGTCAAACTTCTTGAAAGAGGAATTAGCATTTACTTCCTCTATTACTCAAGTCCCTGTTATTCTTGTGGTTAACTGATAATCAAGTGAAGAGTATCACCTCACAACTCAGCTCTCACTGGACAACCCCAATCTTCTCTAAAAGTCACTTCTTCCTGCCTGGGTTCTATAGTGCTGGATGCCAACATCTCACAGTTACTCTCCTGCTCCAGAAAATTGCTCACAGCTGAGAATTGTCACCTTGTACTCTGAAGGTTATAGCTTTGCATTCAGAGAGCCTCCCACTGATTACATTGACTCTATAGTGAAATGTACAAGGCTGGTTCTTATGTGTGTTCTTTCTACTAACTCCCCCATCCTTCCAGATGATTTTTATCACTCCACACCCCAAGCATCTGCTATCATAAATATCACTTCACACACAGTTTTATTTTTCCAGTCAGGCCAGTGGCCTGATCTGGTTATATTCATGGTCATGTCAAGATTACTAACATCTAGGATATTTCTCAGCCCCCTACCCCAATATTTGCTTAATGAGTAAGTGCCGAGTCAAGGAATAATGTGATAAGCAAACTGTCAATGACGTCTGTGTATATACATCACCCTTGCCCTAAAACCACTGCGGATTCTCTCCTCTAACAAGGCATTGGCCAATAATTTTAAGGAATGTTTATGTGATAGTCAGTGAAAGTACATGAAGGTAGCAAAGTACCTAATATACAGTCTGATATAAGTAGACCACAAAGGGGTTCATTCAATAAATCAGTAAATCTCTAAAAAGAATGCACTATTTTTCTTATTGTTCACATATAAAATAAATTCCCCTATTTCAGGAAATCAAAACTACGTGGAGTTCCTTCCTACCTTACAGAACAAATTCTACATTTCCTGTTCTTTCATTCAGTAGCCTTTACTTCCTGGACCACCACAGTGGATCCTTCCCCACAGTATACTTGGGAAACAATTAACAGCTAAGGTCAGAATATTTGCTACTTTTCTATTTGCTAAGATAAAACACCATGACTAACTGATAGAAGGGGTTTATTTGGGCTTCTGGTTCCAGAGGAATAAAGGTCTATCAATGGTGGGGATGCATGGCGGTAAGCAGCAGACATGGTGTGTGCAGCAGAATATGAGGGCTCATATCTTGAGCAGGAAGATAGACTAATTGTTCTCCAGCAGTTAATTTGCAAGCCAGGCCCTGATACCAGAATCATAAATTTGCAATTGAATTAAATACCTTGGGCCTCCCAGAGATGGTCCAAGCAGGTATTTTCTCTAACAGTTAATTTGTAAGCCAGGCCTTGTGCCGAAATCATGAATTTGCAATCAAATTGAATACCTCAGGCCTTCCAGAAACAGCCCAAGCAGTTTTTCCTTTTAATCTCTCCTTTTCTGTTGCAAGCAGGTATATCTCAGATACAGCAACGGCTTCCAGGACTCAAGGTGGGCTGCTATGAAGGCCAGCCAGCTCACATTCACAGGACATTTACTTTACCAGTGGATCTCCAAAATGGAACCGCATAGAACACAGATCTATTCGTGTTTGTTATCAAGCAAACAAGGGCATCAGTTTTGAGGTGCGAGGCGAGGCACTGCAAGGGAAATGGAAATATCCTGTGTCTGAGTTCCCTGAAAGCACACCTGACTGCATAGGGGGTGACGTTGGGAGACTATCCTTATAATAATAAGGCAGTCTATTTCCCCTCCTCTGAAAAGGACATCATTTAAAATTTAAGGGGGTCACAGTCCCTGCTTTCCCTCACTGGTAAAAAAAAAAACCGGTCGTTTTTAGACGGATATATTTATCCACTGCTTTTTTTAAAAAAATTATAAATTAGGGGGAAATTGTCCCTTCCCCCTCCACTGTTTGAGCTGGCTTTCCAGCCTCTGCTCTGGTAATCAGTTCTCAGCCTGTGAAATTCCTGTCCTGTTCTGTGTCAGAACAGGACAGCCTCAGGGCAGCCTCACCTGGAAGCCACTCAGAAGCATTCTGGACCTGCAGTTCTCTGACCTCAGCAGGTGACCTGCTGAGATTGGAGCCAGAGACCTGCTGAGGTTGGAGACAATAAAGATCTCCAGACTTCACCTCAAGCCTGGGGGGAGGGAATCCTCCAGACTATATATTGCCTAACATTTATTAAAGCTTCAGTCTTGAAAGGCAATGTCTTCTTGACTCAATTCTTTTTTCCCCACTTCTCCATCCATCCCCTAAGTTTCTCTTGCAGGAACCAGTTCACAGTAGCTACAGATAGCTACAGAATACAACACTTGCCCAGGAGTGGGTGTGTAGCCGGGTCTTAAGGTATATCAATTCCCAATTTTTTGAGAAACCACCACATTGACTTCCAAAGTCGCTGCACAAGTTTGCACTCACAGCATCAATAGAGGAGTGTTCCTGTTGGTCTACATCATTCTCAGCATGAACTATCATTTGTGGATTTCTTAGCCACTCTGACAGGTAGAATCTTAAAGTCATTTTGATTCACATTTCCTGATAGCTATGGGTATTGACTATTTCTTTTAGTGTTTCTCAGTCATTTGATATTCCTTGTTGAGAATCCTGTTTATAAATTGTTTAGCTTGTTGATTTCTAGTTTTTTGAGTTGTTTATTTTGAATATATGTCAGATGTGTAATTGGTGAGAATCTTTTCACATTCTATGGGCTGCAGTTTTGTCCCACTGACTATGTCCTTTGTCTAAGCAAAAATTTGTGAGTTCCCGTTTATTAATTATTAAACTTAGTGCCTGAAATATTGGTGTTCTTTTCTGGAAGTTGTCTCCTGTGACAATTCATTCAAGATTATTAAAAACATTCTATTCTATCAAATTCAGTGTATCTTGTTTTATGATGAGGTCTTTGATCCATTTAGACTTGAGTTTTATGCAGGATGGTGGATATGGATCTACTTGCATTGTTCTACATACTTATATCCAGTTAGACCAGCACCATTTGTCAAAGACAATTTTTTTTCCATTATGTATTTCTGGGTTCTTTTTAAAATAGCAACTGTCTTAGAAGTGTGGATTTATGTCTGGGTCTTTGATTTGATTCCATTGATCAACCTGTCTTTATGCTTTTACCATCCAGGTGTTTGTTTGTTTGTTTGTTTGTTTGTTTGTTTGTTTTTACTATAGTTCTGTAGTAGGACTTGAAATAAGGGATGGTAATATCTGTTGGTACTCTGTTCAAGCTCCACCCCACAGTTACCTGGCAATAGCCAGGTATGCCCCGCCCCACATGCCTGGTCCACTATAAGAGGGGCTGCCTGCCCCTCCTCTCTCTCTTTCCCCTCTCTTCCCCTCTCTCTTCTCATCCTCTCACCTCTCTGCCCCTCTTGGGCTCCCTTCCCCCCTCTCTCCAAGTGGTCATGGCCGGCCTCCACTCTCTCTCTATTCTCTCTCTCTCTCTCTCTCTCTCTCTCTCTCTCTCTCTCTCCACTATATCATTGACTCTCATCCTATTCTCTAATATTCTCTAAATAAACTCTATTCTATACCACGTTGGTGTGTATGTGTGGTCCTTCAGGGGGAGGCGATGCCTAGGCATGGGCCCGCTTAGGTACCCCCTTCCCCCACATAACCATGCCATACTCACTAACACCCTTTCTCTCTTTTAAATCCCATCAATGGTGCCGAAATCCAGGAACATCAACAACTACATTAATAAACAAACCATCATTTGGTTTGCTGCCAGCTTTCTTTCTTACTCTGATCCTAGCCTCTTTACTAATAAAGCAACATACTTTCCTCTACCTATACAACCTGTCAAAGCTACTTAAAATTCTCATTTCCTATCCTCTCTTGACTATTGCTCTCCCCTCTCATGTTCAATCTTGTCAGAAGTTTGCCATTAAATTTATGACAGACAGAATTCCCAAAAGCCTGACAGCTTCTCCATGAGGTCTCAGAAGATGTGGACACCGCTACCAGATGCTGCCTAAGAAAGTGCAGTGGACACCACCGCTACTAGATGCTGCCCCCAAAAGGAGTGCAGTGGACAAGACCGGATACCTTGAGTCAAATGACTTAGCTAAACAAAGGTAAGCCATTTCTCATGTCATGGGTATCCATTCCACAGAAGAAGCCCTGCATCTTCTCTGCTTCAAAGCCAGACTGACAGCCAAAGCCGCCATGGAGACCAGAGACCACAAAGAACTGCTGGCTACTGGAATCTGTTACCTTTTTAATAATATAATTGCTAAGTTATTGTTTATTCCTCAGACTTCTGACTACATTGACAGCTAGACAATTATCTCCTTACCTAAACTCTATTCCCATTAAATACTTCATATTTCTTCTTCTTGCTCTGTTATTGCTTATTCCTCAGACTTCTGACTACAGCTATCTCCTTACCTAAACTTTATTTCCACTAAACACTTCATACTTCCTCTTCTCGCTCTGTCACTGTCCTAACATCTGAGTTCCTGTAGATTTGCCTAACTCTAATAATAAATATTCCACTATACGATCCAACTTTCAATCCTATTCCTCCTTATTCCTTCTCCTCCACAAAAGGCTCATCTCAAAGACTGTTCATGTGGTTAATTCATGTTGTTATCTCTTTAGTAAACTCATTAGCTACAGGAACCTACCCAGATCTGCTCAAAGAGCAAATAGGCTCCATCCAGATAAGTACATCTGCCCAAGTTCCCACTTACTACCTAATCTAAAGGGTGGGATTCCTCTGGGTTTCATTTGTACATCTCAAGGAGAATTTTTCCTTTCTCCCAGTTGTACTTATTCCCTACCTATACTAATGTGTTTCAACATCTTGTCAAGTCCAGGCGCTTGTCACATCCAGGCCCTTGCCACATCCAGGACAGCTCCAGAGAAGCAACCTTCAGATGCTCCAATCTCAGCTTCTCTACACACAGACAGCTTCTACTGGACCTGTTCTGACCTATCCTCAGATGGCTCTACAGACCCTGGACAACAAGAAAGCAGCCTATTCTCCCGAGACTGGACAACCATCCCCCATACCCCTTTTCTCTAGGTTCCCCAGAGACACGTCACCCCCAATGTCAGCATGAAGCAGCCAGATGTCACCACGACGACCCTATTCCTGCTTCGCTGTCCCCTCTTTTTATTTTTTTCTTTTTAATTAAACAAATACTGGGGAATGTTGGTATTCTGTTCAACCTCCACCCCACAGTTACCTGGCAATAGCGCCCCACATGCCTGGTCCACTATAAGAGGGGCTGCCTGCCCCTCCTCTCTCTTTTTCCCCACTCCTTCCCCTCTCTCTTCTCATCCTCTCACCTCTCTGCCCCTCTTGGGCTCCCCTCCCCCCTCTCTCCACGAGGTCATGGCCGGCCTCCACTCTCTCTCTATTCTCTCTCTCTCTCTCTCTCTACTCTCTCTCTCTCTCTCCTACTCTCATCTTATTCTCTAAATAAACTCTATTCTATACCATGTTGGTGTGTATGTGTGGTCCTTCAGGGGGAGGCGATGCCTAGGCATGGGCCCACTTAGGTATTCCCCTTCCCCCACGCCGCTGTGCCATACTCACTAACACCCTTTCTCTCTTTTAAAAACAGCATGATAAAGATGACTAGAAAAGGCATTATAGAAGGCAGTATCCATTTCCATATAGGGTTTTCAAAAATCCCAGAACTAGAGGTCTCACAATCTCTGAAGTTTTTTATGTATGACTGGAGCTCCTGGATTTTGTTTTTCACTATCCCGGACTGGTTGACATAGAAGCAGCATTCTTCTTGAAGAAACAGGCAAAGACCACCTCTTTTAGCTGTGAAGACATCCAGTCCACGTCGGTTCTGAAGCACCACGGCTGCCAAAAAATCGATCTACTTTTGGATAGTAAGCACAGTTTCAGTCATTCCCTGGAGATCACTTTTAAACTGGGAAGTGAATGTATTGTATTGGGTCAGAGAAGTTGTTATTCCTGCCACCCTAGTGCCAACACTTATGGCTATTCCTGTAGTGACCAAGAGGGGCACGATCTGAACTGCCCTCTCATGTCGAGCAGCTATCATATCTACAAATGGTATTGGCAGGGGCTCATTTCCCTGGATTACTCCCAGTTCAGAGAAAAGGACTATTAATATGCAAACTCCAGACCAGCTGGCAGGTAGGCGATGATATACCTGAGTGCCACAAAGAATTGATGTGTGTTGGATTGCAGGGCATTGTGGCAGAGATGATATATCAAGGCCTATGATTTTATTACTGTCTAGGGGGCTTAATGTTCCTATAGAACATGTCCCAGAGGCCTTAAAACAGTTTGCCATGCCAAAGAGAGGGACAGAGGTAAGGTACGGAGCCATGGTGACATCAGAGTCAGGAGAGCTGACAAAAGGTGAGGTAAGATTATTTGGCAGTATAATTGGAGAAGTTGTAAGTGACAGTTTTGAATAAATTCCTGGGGGTACAGATAACCAACAATCTTTAAAGTGACCAGGCCTGGTGACATTAAGGAGCTGGGGTGCTGAGGTCAAGGTTTGAAGCAATAGACGAAATGACAAGTTAGTGCCATTTATGAGGGGTACTGTCAAAGAATCGAGGAACTCGGAGGAGTGTTTGATTATCTCCCCTATCTTTTCAATACCTAGAGGTTGGGCGATTGAAATATACTTTCTCTGAATATGGATGGTACTTATTGGGGAGCTGGGCTGATTTTTACGATAGAGCTTACAAACAACTCCTGTCTCCCACCTGGAATCCCACGGGTCTTGTATGTAGAAGAAAAAGTGTCTTGCAGTGTTGATAGAAGAAATGATTGACCCATGATCCTAGCATATGTATCTGGCAAGACCAATATGGGCAGCCCCATATTCGTCTGGCCATCTTCTGCAATAATCTTTTGTCTGGTCAAAGAGAAAGCAAGTATAGAGATCATAATATTTAGATGGGATAACCGATATAGGAATGATCGCAATTTGGACCAGTTCTTGGCATCCAGATATGGAGCAGTTTCCTGATCCTATTTGGAAAGACTGTTTGTTATCTGTGGGGGTTTCTTGAACCTCGAATCTCCAGACATAAGGACTGCCCTGGATGGAAACGAAGAACAGCAGGGGTAGGACAAGAAACCCATGTCTAATCCAATGAGGTCGAGCTCAGATGCCGGAGTGGTTGTCTCATGTTCTGGAATTGGGGAGAAGGTGGATGGTCTCAAAGTCCTCCAGAGCTTAATAGAGCACGGTCCTGTTGGGGTTGACATGTATGAAGAACAGTCATTTTTAGGTAGAGGGATGAAAGTTTTAAGGTGAGACAGGTTGATCCAATGAGAGAATCCTTCGAGTTTAGCAGCTGTGGGGGTCACGCGAATCACCTTAAAAGGGCCCTGCCATTTGGGTGAGAGGGGTGATGGCCAATGATTTGGAGGAGGTAAGAGGACTTGGTCTCCAATGTTGACAGGAAGTGGACAGGAGACAGTCTGTGGCCATGGTAGATGGTGGTCAGCAAAGTTCGATAGGAGGGAACAAAGGTGACAAAGCAATGGGGTGAGTAGGTGGTCTGCGACGGGAGAGCATTTAGGTGAAAGACCAGGAGTTAAAACTGGACATCCATACATAAGTTCAAAGGGTGAGATGAGAAGAGGTCGCTTGGGGAGAGCTTGTAGTCTGAAAAGAGCCAGAGGTAGGAGTTTTACCCAGTCAAGGTGAAGTTCCTGTGACAGCTTGGCATGGGTAGTTTTTAAAGAGCAATTAGTTCTTTCTACCTTACCTGAAGATTGAGGATGGTAGGGAAAGTGAAAATGCCAAGGGATGTTTAAGGCCATAGAAAGAATTTGAGAAACCTGGGAAGTAAATTCAGGGCCACTGTCTGACTGAAGAGAGACTGGAACACCAAATCAGGGGATGATCTCTCAGAGGAGGAGATCAGAAACTGTCTGAACCCTTTTGTTAGTGGTGGGAAACGCTTCTACCCACCCCGAGAAGGTGTCCACCAAGACCAAGAGGTACTTGACACGCTTGACAGTGGGCATGTGGGTAAAGTCAAGTTGCCAGTCTGTTCCAGGAAGGGAACCTCTAGCCTGATGGGTAGGGAAGGGGGTGCTACGATACTTCGAGTTGGAATCTGACATCTGACAGATTTTACAAGAGGCAGTGATAGATTTTAAGAAACTTAAGTCCTCAGGAGTAGGCTGTAAGTAGGTCTTAACAAAAGAAGATAATGCTTGGCTGTTAGGATGAAAGAGTTGGTGAAGATAGGATTGAGTTTGGCGAGTGTCAGGGGGTGAAGGTAAAGATGTGGGTTGAAATGTGAGGATATCTTGGGGAAGGTAAGTTGAGTTTAGCCCCCTAAGATCTGCAGTCCTAGCTGCCTCATCAGCTCGGGTGTTTCCCTTGGAGACAATAGAGTCATCCGTCTGGTGGGATCTGCAATGGACAATCCCAATAGCTGTGGGGAGATGGGAGGCCTTTAGTATGACTAAAATGTGGCTTGCATTAGTTATTGACCCTCCTGTTGTGGTAAGTAACCCGCGCTCTTTCCAGATAGCAGCGTGGGACAGGAGGATATGGAAAGCATATTTAGAATCTGTATAGACATTAAGGGATTGTCCCTGTGCCAATTGAAAGGCACGGGTGAGAGCTAATAGCTCAGCCTGCTGATTCATGGTGTGTGCAGAGAGGGCCTGTGCCTCTACCACCTTGGTGTCTGACACTATGGAATAGCCAGCTTTTCTAGTCCTTTCATATAGAAAGGAGCTTCCATCTGTGTACCAGATATAAATGGCTTGAGGCAATGAGCCCTCCTGTATGTGTGAAGGATGAGGTCATAGTTGCTCTAAAGTCTCAGTGCAGGAATGAGAAAGGGAGTGGTTAGTATTAGGTCGGGGAAGAAGATTAGAAATATTGAGAGAAGGACATGATTGGAAGGTGAGCGTGGAATCCTCTATTAGCACTACCTGAAGAGAAAGGACCCTGGAAGGAGGTAGAGTCTGCAAGCCTTTGTAAGTTAGGAGCTGCAACAGGTTATGAGAATAGAGCACAGTTATGGGAGACCCCAAGATTAGTTTCTTTGACTCTCAAATAAGGAGTTCAGCAGCTGCTAAGGTACGAATTCAAGGTGCCCATCCTTGGATGGTCAAATCCAGTCTTTTGGACAGCAAAAGAAGGTCCTAGCTGGTGACCTAAGACTCCACTGGAAAATCCCTTCTTTTCAGTTACATAGAGGGAGAAGGGACGAGTCAGGTCAGGGAGGTGTAAGTCTGGGGCCTTAAGGAGAGCCTGTTGCAGTCTCCGAAAGGGCTTAGTAACAGGTTTGAGAAGAGGTTCATGGATGGGGCCTAATGCTGCTTCATATAAGGGCCGAGAAAGGAGGGAAAAGGAAGGAACCCAGGAACGTAAAAAGCTAGCCATTCCTAGGAATGATAAGATCTCTTCCTTTGTAGAAGGAACAGTTAAAGACTGAATTAGATTCTTTCTATCTAAGGTAATAGTCTTGTGGGTTGGGGTAATTGTTAATCCCAAATAGGTAACCTGAGGAGCAGACAGTTGAACCTTAGAAGGTGAGACCCTGTAGCCTCGACTGGAAAGGAAATTTAGGAGAGTAGAGGTGTCTGCTTGGCTAATCTCTAAAGATGGGCTACACAGAAAAACATCATCTACATAAAGAAGAATTTTCAATCTAGGGAGAGATAAAGAGAGTAAGTCAGAAGCCAGAGCCTGGCCAAATAGGTGTGGGCTGTCTCAGAATCCCTGAGGCAGAACAGTCCAGGTAAGTTGGGTAGAAAAGTGGGTATCAGGATCCGTCTAGGTAAAAGCAAATATATTTTGTGATTGAGTGTCGAGAGGGACAGAGAAAAAGGCATCTTTTAGATCTAGGACTGAGAAATGAGAAGTTCCTGAGGGGATAGTAGAAAGAAGTGTGTAAGGATTAGCTATGACAGGATGGAGGGGTACCACTGCAGCATTAATGCACCTGAGATCTTGAACCAGGCAATAGGTACCATTAGGTTTTTTTGACTACTAGTATAGGGGTGTTGAAGGGAGAAGAAGTAGGGCGGAGAAGTTTCTTTCTTAAGAGGTCAGAGATGATAGGCTTAAGTCCCCTGAGGCTTTGGAGAGAGAGAGCGTATTGAGCTTGGGTAATGTACCTGGTAGGGTCCAGTAACTGGATAACAACAGGAGAATGATGTCTAGCGACAGAGGGATTCTGGACGTCCCAAACCCTGGGGTTCACCTGAGAAGCTGGTAGAGGAAATAACGTGTTAGTGTTAGTAGGTTTACTGGCTAGAAGGAGAAGTAGGGGAACTGCTGGCGAGCTTAGGTTCAGGCGAGTGGGGGGAGCAAAGGAAATTGAAGCCCCCAACTTAACTAAAAGGTCCCTCCCTAATAAGGGAACGGGAGAAGTTGGCACTACCAAAAAGGAATGGGTGAAGGGTATGGTTCTGAAAGTGCAGCTAAGTGGTGGCGTCTGGTGAGGAAGGTAAGGCTGTCCTCCTATCCTGACCATGGGAAAACACGAAGGTGAGGTGGATCCCCAAAACTCCATCAGGACTGAGTATGTGGCCCCAGTGTTCAGGAGGAAGGAGATGGGCCACCCACATACCACTATAGTTACCTGGGGCTCCCTGCTGCTGATGGGTGTTGTCAGGTCAAGAGAGCTCCAGCCCCTTCAGTCATCCATAGCCAAGCCTAGCAGGTCTGATGGAGGAGTGTCTGGGTGAGATGGCCCTCTGTTCTGTGTGACCTGAGGGCAATCGATCGCCCAGTGTCCTCACGATGACACTCAGCATGGTCCTCTTGGCTTGTGGGGGTTGTGGCAATCCTTTGCCCAGTGACCCTTTTGACCACATCTATAGCAGGGAGATGGCGGTACTTTAGCCTTAGAAGGCCAGGAGCCCAGCGTGGTAGCTGGAGGTGGTGCGATAGCCAGCATGTGATATTTTGTTTTCGGGCTTTCTCATCTCTCCCATGGTACACCTTGAAGGCCAGCGTTAAGACTTCTGCTGGGGAGTTACAGGCCCCCTCTCTAAGTGCTTGAGTTTAGCTCTTATGTCAGGATAGCTCTGGGTAAAGAAATAAGTCATTAAAAGTTGCTTACCTTCCAGATTCTTGGGATCTAGATTAGTGTACTGTAATAAAGCCTTTGTAAGACGTTCTAAAAACTGAGATGGATTCTCCTGTTTGTCCTGGACAACTTCTTGGAATTTTTCAAAATTTATTGGCTTTAAGGCTGCCTTTCTGAGACCAGCTATAAGACATGTAATAAACCTGTCTCTGGCTAAAATACCACCTGTGGAATTGTAATCCCATTGAGGATCCTGGTCAGGTACTGCCTCGGATCCAATTGGATATGTTCTGTCTGTCTGGTGAATTTGGTCTGCATGCACTCTTGCCTCTTCCAAGACTCGCCTGCGTTCGTCGGGAAGCAGATTGTTAGTGAGAATCATATGGACATCATGGAAAGTTAAGCTATAGGATTGAGCGATGTATTGAAACTCAAGTTAGAGGAATTGGAAGTATAAGAACCCAGTCTGCTTTCTATTTGAGAGAGGTCACTCAACGAGAAAGGAACATGTACTCTAACCAAACCATTAACTCCAGCCACTTCCCTCAGAGGAAGGACTAGTGCTGGGTCAGGTGTCCTCGGAGGAGAAGAAGTGGTTGGGCATTTGGCTGTAGCCTTGGAACGTGTAATGGGGGGGGGGAAGGTTGGCACCAGTTCAGGGTGTTTGGAATGACCTGTAGCTGGCAGAGAGGGAGGGGAAGGGTCTGGGGAGGTTGGATTAGTAGACTCTGGAACCTGTTGAGAGAGAGAGAGAGGCTGAAGCTGCAGTTTTGGGTCTCGCAGGCCCAGTAGGCCTGTGGTGGATTAGGGGTGGCTCGTCAGATGGATCGAACGTGGCGCCCTCTAGTGGAAGGTGGGTAGGTTTCATGGCTAAGAGGAGTTGGGAAGGGGAACAAGCAGAGCAGAGAGATGGTTTAGAATGAAGATAAATGAAAGCTTGGACGTAGAGAACCTCATCCCATTTACCGGATTGCTAGCAGTATGTATTAAGATCCCTTAAAATGATAGGGTCTAGGGTGCCATTAGGTGGCCATTTGGAGTTGTTTCTAGCTTATATTGAATCCAGACCTTAGTACAGAGGTTTATTAGCTTTGATCACCTCAAATTGGAGGCTAATTTTAGAGACTTGAGATTCTCCAGGAGGCATCTCAGTGGTTTGCCTGGAGGTACCGCCGAAGACAGTTTGTTGCCCATTGGGTGGGTAAAAGGTATTAAATATTATCCCAGCATCCTGGGGAGAATATGGTAATACCACTGCCCGCTTAGGCTAGGGACCCAGGCTGTCGCGAGGGTCCCTAGGAGAGTACACGTTCCCAGAACGTGGAGGGGAAAGTGCCCACCTGGTCCAGGGCTTCCATGGCAAGTTATTAGGCACTTCCCAGGTAATACCCAAGGGTTAACTGTCCTAATACGAGTGTTAGCTAGAGGCCAGTCATGTGAGCTGAGTCTAGGAATAAATTTTAACCTGAGATAGGCTGGACAATTCCTATCTTCTGGCTAAAATTTCCCCTAGCTAACTGAGTTACCTTAGCAATTTGTCATGTCGTGTAATTGTAATGTGCAATCTGATAGCCAGGAACATGGAGCTGTTTGGTCTATGCCGCATGGTGAGCGCTAGTGTGCAGCTCACGTGATGGAAGTTCGCTGCGGTGGCGGCGGTGGCAGTGGTGCCCGCGGGGTGCCCACGGAGATGGCAGCAGTTGTAGAAATAGCGTTGGTGCCCGCGGAGATGGCGGTGGTGCCAGCGGTGGTGGCGGTGGCAGCAGCGGTAGTGGAAATGGTGGTGGTGGTGGCAGCTGTAGAGGCCTAGGCGCAGTGGCTAAGATGAAGGCTGCACAGGTGTCTTCTCCTGTCTGTATGCAGTCTCCTGGCTTGCTCGCCAAAATGTTGGTTTTTCCCACACAGTTCGGTGACCTGCAGCCAGTGCAAAATGCCTGGGCCGCGGCGCGGGGGAGAAGCCGGGAGATGTGGGCCACGCAATAAGAGTAGACCAGACAACTCCACGTGGCTTTATTTAAGATAGGGGTACAGGTGAGTGGGTAGGGAGGAGTCAGGGAGTAAAGAGAAAAGAGAGCGAGGGGGAGAAATGCTACCCTTTTATATGGGTGGTAATTTAAATTACAGGTAAAAGGTAGGACCATTGAATTCTGGGTACATGGTGGCCATTGCCTTGGTAACAGGTCTATGCTTGTGGGGCTGCACTAATTGTCGCCTATATGACGTCACAGGTCTCAGAACCAACACAAGGTCTTTAAAGAATTTTGCTGGAATTTTGATGGGGATTGCATTAATCTGCACATTGCTTTTGATAGAATGGTCACTTAGACTATGTTAATCCTACTGATGCATGAGCATGGGATATCTTTCCATCTTCAGATATCTTCTCAATTTCCTTCTTCAAAGACTTGCAGGTTTTTTTCATTCAGGTCTTTCACTTTCTTAGTTAGAGTTAAACCAACATATTTTATATTAGTTGTGGCTATTGTAAAGGATTACATTCCCCCGATTACTTTCTCAGCCTGTTTTTAATTTGGATACAGAAAAGATACTTTTTGTTGTTGAGTCATTTGCTTGTTTGTTATAGTTAATCTCATATCCCTCCACTTTGCTGAAAGTGTTTATCAGCTGTACAATTTCCCTGGTAGAATTTTTCTGGTCACTTATCATTTCATCTGTAAATATTTTAACTTCTTTTCCAACTCAAATCCCCTGCATGCTCTTTATCTCCATTAGTTGTCATGTTGCCTTAGTTAGAACTTTAAGTACTATACTGAACAGATATGGAAAGAGTGGATAATCTTGTCTTGTTTTGATTTTAATGGAATTGCTTTGAGTTTCTCTCCATTTAATTAGAATTTGGCTATAGGCTTACTGTAAATTGTATGACTGATCTCTCTAAGACTTTAATCATGAAGGGGTGATAGATTTTGTGAAAGGCCTTTTCAGCACCTAAATATTTGTTTATGTGGTTTTTTTCCTTCTATTTTTTCATATGGTAGATTATACTGACAGATTTTCTTGGGTTTCTTCTGCATCTCTGGCATGAAGCCAACTTGATCATGGTACATGACCTTTTTGCATGTTCCTGGATTCAGTTTGTATTTTAGTGAATGTTTTTGCATCAATGTTCATAAGGTAAATTGTGCTGTAAACCTCTTTATTTGTTGAATCTTTATAGTTATGTATCAGGGTGATTCTGCACTTATAGAATGATTTTGGCAATGTTCCTTCTGTTTGTAATTTGAGTATCAGTAGAAGTCTGGTAGAATTCTGCATTAAAGTATTCTGGCTCTGGTCTTTTTGCTTTTCTTGTTGCTATTGTTCTTGTTGTTCTTGTTCTTGTTCTTCTTGGGAGAATTTTAATTGCTGCTTGTATCTCCTTGTTTGCTATAGGTCTATTTAAATTGTTTGTCTGCTCTTGATTTAAGTTTTGTAAATAGTGTCTACTGAGAAAATTGTCCATTTCTTTCATATTTTTAAATTTTGTGGAGTAAAATTTTTGAAGTATGACATAATAATTCTTTGAATTTCATACAGTTTTGTTGTTATGTCATTCTTTTAATTTCTGATTTTGTTAATTTGGATATTCTCTTTCTGCCTTTTAGTTAGCTTGGATAAGGGTTTGTCTCTCTCGTTGATTTTCTTAAATAACCAACTCTGTGTTTCATTGATTTTCATTTCCATTTTAATGATTTTAGTCTTCAGTTTGGTTATTTTCTGCTATCTCCTCCTCCTGGGTGTCCTTTCTTATTTTTTTCTAGAGCTTTCGGGTATGTTGTATGAAATCTCACTAATTTTTTTTCTGAAGAGCTTTGAACTTTTTTTCTTTGCACTGCTTTCATTGTGTCTCATAAAAGTGGGTATGTTGTAGATTAAATTGTTTCGTTAATCATTTTCACTAAAAATACATGTTTGTGATATCAATTTGATTACATCTGGAATTAAATAAAATCCCCAAATGGAGAACACAACTGTGAGAGAGCTCTGCTTAATTTGAAGAAAGTAGATGAATTTGTAATCTAGATCTCTGAGGTAGAAAAAAACAAACCTTTAATCTGTGCCACACCTTCTGCTGGAAACCTACATAAGGACTTGGAGATTTTGTTCTATGTTTGCTTGCCCTCACCCCAAAAGTCCATTTCTTTACTGGCATTAGCCTACTACTTCAGGATTCCAGAGTATACTGAAGATTAGCTGAGACTTCTAGCATGGTAGACTGAGCAACAACTGAATTCTTGGACTTTCCATTCTGAGGCAGCCATTGTTAAATTAGTTAGACTGTAGGGTGTAAAGAAAGAGTAATTTTATAAGTTGTTACTCTAGAGACTCCTAATGCAATATCCTATGTAGCCTATAGTTGTTGCTACCCCACTTTAAGCTCTAGAAAGTCTATGCTACCAGCCCCCACACAGATTCCCTTGGATCCATAGATATAAAACAACACACACACACACACACACACATACACACACACACACACACACACACACACACACACACGGCAGTTAGTCTTAAAATGTCTTGGCTAACTCAATGACTGAGCACTCCTAAACCTCCCCTTCTGCCCCAGACACAATCAGAGTGGCCTTTGACAACTGCAACCAAAAATTCACATGGCTGGTTATCTCCTGTGGCTATTGCCTCCTCCTTCTTCTCCCATTCTCCTGCATCTCTCGCTTGCATCTGGGGACCCAGACATCCCACCTATTCTACCCAACTCATTGACAGCCAGCATCTTTATTGAAGGATCAAGAACCAATTGGGGAGTAGGACCTTAGCATTAGAACCCCCTGTACAATCCTACACTTTAATTACATCTATATTACATGATGAATTTCCCACATAATTGGTGGTCTTAAAAACAGTAAACACAAAAACAGTCTACAAAAACATGTAGTAACATTGACATCCAGAATAAAATGTTTCCATACTCAGTAGAATCTATAAAATCAAACTTTTAAAGGCTGTATTATCAAGTTTTGATTATTTTTCTAAGAATTCTTGAAGGTTTCATGAAGCATAGGTTGGATTCTTATGAAAGATCAGTCTGTCATAAGTATAGAGGATATGTTGAAGGGAATAAAAATAAGAAGCTGAGGGTGTCTGAGTGTGAGTGATGGCAACCTTGAGTTTTGACTTATTAATAAAACCTGAAAATATTGCATGACTCAAATGATAGAAAGTAACAAGTCCATATAAAAGCAATGTCTTTTGCACTGCAGATAAAGGATGACAATAAAGGTAGAATATTATATGATAAAGACTTTGTGGTTTAGAACTCTAACATATCTTGAAACTTTTGTGATATATTTAATTCCAATTTTTATTGTACATTCTATAGATACCTTCTTAAAGTAACTTACACACACACACACTCACTCACTCACAAATAATTAAAAAGAAAAAGGAATCAGAACAGAAATTCAAAGGAATGTAGTAGTATAAGAAAGCCTGCAATGGGAATGTTAAAAGAAACAAATGTCTTTCATCTGCATCCAGAAATAGGAATCTCAGCATGTCTACCAGATGTATTCACAAGCACCTCAACATGAATATAAAAGTACATAGTCCAGAAAATTAGTTTCATAGAATGTAGAAAATTAATGAAAATGTAGATTTTAAAACAATTAAAGTGGCATCTCCTTATGTTCTTAATAAGATGAGCTTAATTATTAGCAAATGTCTGTAACAAAAGAGATTCCACAAAAGTTCTGTAGTGTATTTACAGCAAGCCAATCTATTCTAACCCTCACTTGCCTAGAAGAAAGACCAGGAACATGCTTGAAGCAAAACCAACCCCTTTTGCAACTTAGGGCAGCATAACTTAAGCTCAGGAACTTGGCCGTGCCACCAATGATGTTGAAAAGGACAAGATGCTTCCAATCTTTGAGAGAATAACTTGGTTCTAGAAGTCATACAACATGATTGAGGCTAATTACTCCCAGAACAAAATGGAAAATCAGCTAGACAAAATTGCCCATGATTTTCACTTTTACCAAAATTAAATATGCATACAGGTATAAATATGTATACTAAAAACAATATATATATATATATGTTTTATGTTTTTTTAAGAAATATGTCTATGTAAATGCATACACACACATTTATTTGCAATTACCAACATTACCAATTAGCCAAATGTGGCTTGTTTGAGTAATGCTATAAATAATGTTTGGAAAAGTACAATAACCAAAAAGCCAAATGAAATGGGAAGTCTGAGCAACACAGATGTTTCTTGGTACCTGTGCTTCTGAGATGAGTAAAAAGAAATGCCTTTCACTGGTGATATTACTGTGCTAATTCTTTTGGCCTAGCGAATATAAGCAGAACTTCTCATTTACTCCTCTTTGTTCAAAAATCTTTATATAAATATCACCATGGTTTTTCACTTAATCAAGAGAGAAAAATATCTAGGGGGTACAAAAAAAGCAATCACAACAAACCCACCTTCTGTTACAAGAAGCCTATGACATGAGTCATTGACTCTACTTTATTTTTTTCCAACCAAGAGCAGTTAAGAAAGAAAAGGATTACAAAATCGATACACTAATATAGCAGGCATGAAATAGGACTGTTCAAAAGAAGCCATTCTTCCTAGCTTTCTACACAGGCATGCAGATGCCTCCTTTTCATGTGATTTTTATTTTCTCAGAAGTGAGAAGTCTCTCTTCTGAAAGACATTTCTTTCTTTCTTTCTTTCTTTCTTTCTTTCTTTTTCTTTCTTTCTTTTTTTTTTTACATTTTATGGATTTTTTTTTTACTAGAAGAATCTTCCAAAACATTGGTATATTGACTATTTGGGCTTGATTCTAGACATTGTCATAATTAAATCAAAACCAGAGATCTATTTTAACATTTTCAAACACCAGTTTAAGCAGGGAACTCAGAAATCTTTAGGACAGTTTTCTAGAAACAGATTCAAAAGGAAAAGAACTTCCATCTAGGATATGTTGAATTTTGTAGGGGAATCCAGGAATCCATTCCTTATGAAAACTCCAAGTGTCTCCAGTAGTAATGAGATGTGGTATCTATGAGATTCCATCTGCATTTGGCCAAAGAATACTTTGTTATATGTGTTTTACATTGGTGAAGGTGAGGGTCAGTACTATGAATGTACAGGTCTCAGAATAGTATCCTGCAGCTCAGGTTCATTGCTTGCTGCTACTCAAACACAAGTATCTACATAAAACATTTAGAACCTGAAACTAACTTTAGTTTTGACTTATTCCAACACCAGTTAGCTTATTTCATTCTTCTTGATTTAGACCTTAACATATTGCTAAGAGTGTTTAACAGCCTGCCCTCCGCATTCTAGCTGCTTGCTCCACAAAGGACATGACTACTTTTTACTATTTTCTGTCTCTGAAAGTTTCTCTTACCTCCTGACATGTCAGTAATAGCTAAGGTGTGAATCACAGGAAATATTGAAGCCATGTCCAAACCATAGCAACCCAGATATAGCTATTAGAAAAGGATACTTCTTAACATCTGTTTTGGACCAATGTTTCATATTGTTCTCAAAAATATGTACTACACTAGAGACATACAGCCATCTCAGAAATATAAGATCCTTTGGGGATGTCTAGGACAATGTGGCATTTTGTCTGGATTTTGTAAATAGATGCTTTAGCACAGAATTCTACCAGACTTTCAAAGAAGAGTTAACACCCATACTCCTCAAATTATTCCACAAAATAGAAACAGAAGAAAGATTGCTGAATTAATTTTTTATGAAGCCACATTTACTCTGATACCCAAACCACTTAAGGATTCAACAAAGAAAGAATTAAAGACAATTTCCCTATGAACACATATGCAAAAAAAAAAAACAAAAACAAAAACAAAAAAACCTCAATAGAACACTTGCAAACCAATTCCAAGAATACATCAAAAAAATCATCCACCATGAATAAAACTCCATCCCAAAGATTGAAGAATAGTTTAGTATGTACAAATCAATGTGTACAATTCACCACATAAACTGTAAGAAAAAAGGCATATGATCATATAATTAGATGCTGAAAACCACTATGACAAAATCTAGAACGCCTTCATGCTAGAAGTTTTGGAGAGATTGGGGATACAAGGCACATACCTAAACATAATAAAGGCAGTTTACAGCAAGCCCAAACACAATATCAAATTAACTGGAGAGAAACTTAAAGCATTTCCATTGAAATCAGGAATAAAATGAGGCTGTCAATGCTCTCCATATCTATTCAATATATTACTTGAAATCTTAGAGCAATAAGACAACTTAAGTTGCCAAAAATATACAAATTGGAAAAAAAGTCAAAGTATAATTATTTGGAGATGACATAATACTATATACAAGAGACACTAAAAATTCTATTACGGAATTTATACAGATGATCACCAAAGTAGCTCCATACAAAATTAACTTGCAAAAAATAGTAATTCATCAATATTTAAATAACAAATGTACTGAGAAAGAAATCAGAGAAATAATACCTTTCACAATAGCCTAAAGTAAATTTAAAATATTTTAGAACAACTCTAACCAAGTGAAAGACTTGCATGTTTAAAATTTTCAATTCTGTGAAGAAGTATATCTAATTTAGTTTGTTTATCCATTTTATACTATAAACAATAAGTGTATGACTTTCACAATTAGCACCAGGTAATTGGAACATTTGTAAAATGTTGACTACAGGCCTAGAGAGACCTTATTTTGGCACCTAGCTTTAGAAGTTATAGAGGTGATAAAAGACTCCAAGGTGACCATTCTGACATGCAGAAATGTCATAACGATGCATATCTGAAGATGGGAAAAGGAATAAACGATACAACATATGAATATGGATTGTGAAGAGTTGGGCATTTTATTTCTGTTGGACCAGAAATACAGACTTTTGATTAGGCAACAAGAAATTATGTTGGAAGCTAGGGCCAAACTGTGCTAGAAAAGGTACTGGAAACATCAGGCTGGATGAGATGGGAGACACAGGAATATCCATAGCTGAGAATCTGTTGCCAACCGATGGCTTCTGGAGTAGAAAGTCAGTTTCCTTCAAGGATGTAACAGGTTACTCATGCACCAAAGGATCCCCATGAACACAAAATAGACTTAGTGGCTTTAAAAACCAGTATATAAAGTTAGAAGGGAAACAGTGGTGAAGGGAAATATGGAAGAAGTTTCAGGAGAGGTAGTTGGGAGAGGGAATTTGATTAAAACTCATGATAAGAATATATAAATTTTCCAACATAATTTTAAAAACCACTATGCTGATGATTTCAATAGGCTGCTAGAAACCTTCAAATATTCTGACACAAAAATATTTTTTCACACAGTATTTTTAATTTATATTTTAATATTTATTTATCGAGGGTAACTGCCTGAGTATAGAGGTCAGAAGATAAGTTGTTCTCCCCTTATACCATATGGGTCTCAGGCATCAAACTCAGTTTGTTAGGCTTGGCACAAAGCACTCTTAGTCACTGAGTCATATACACAGCCCAAAAACACTATAGTTTTTTAAAATTTGATTAGGCAAAAATCAGATAAATAACCAACTGTATTTGAAACAAGAATTTGTTAGAATTCTTTAAAATCATAAGATGTTATACTAGAGTACAAATTGGAGTAGTAGAAACATCAGAGACTTAGGAAGCAAGAGAGATTTGAAGTAAGGGTTAACAGGCTATAGTTAGTAATCATTCCTAACTACATGTAAAATAAGATGTCATAGATTTCTAGCCTGTCACTGAGAATTTGTTGGAACTCCAATAGGATAAAGGGAATCAATGGACCCAAGAGAGAGATCAGAAAATGACTTTCAAAAGAGTCTGAGTTGAACCTCTAGACACAATGTGCTAACACAGTCAGTTACAAATTATGATATTGTGCCATAATATAGCCATGCATTCAGTCTCTTTTCCATGCTCCTGACACAGAACATCTAAAACCTTTGTGCGTGGGAACATAGACATCTTTTGCATTCATGCTTGAATCCCCATTTCCTAAGATAGTGCTGTTAGGACATGATAACACAGCTACAGAGCTCCCAAACCTCTTGGAATTTTCCTGGAAGATGACATTTTCTAAGCAACTCAAGAAAAGGCTGAAGAACACAGCTGTTTAAGAGAATTAATTACACAGTCCCTGTTACTTAGAAGAAACTATCAAGAATGGTTGGACTATTTCATTTCTGAAAAGTGTTACTAATGGTCTTAATTTGAAGGGAAGTATTCTGATAGGGCGAGTAGGTAACAGAAATGTTGGGAAGATGTGTCAAGATAATCATGAGAATAGGAAAGATGATCTTAATGTCTACAAAGGTAAACAGCATAGCCATCCTCAACTTTCATTTTCCAGGATTTGTAATAAACTTGGAGAAGTAGTTAAAACTAAAAGAGAGTGATATACACCCTGCCAGGATGGAACAGCCCTCCACACTAAACATCTAAAGACCTACACAATGATGAATGAACTTATGCACTCACCCCATTGTTGTAAGTGCAGAAAAGCATCATGGTAGCAACTGAAGGTCAGTCTTTCCTTTGCCCTGCCCCTCACCCTGCCCCATACCACTAACTTCTTATCAGTCTGACCTATTTTTATATTGGATTTGTGTAAAGATATTGGATATCATTCCTTCAAATAAGAGTGAGTATGCGCCCTCTGGAGAGGACCCAGCTAGGAGCACATGTGTGGGGAGCCGATGGCCGGCCCAAAACATCCTGCCGGCCCAAAACATCCTGCCGGCCCAAAACATCCTGCCAGTCCAAAACATCCTGCTGGCTTGAAGTAAATAAGTCAGTGCCAGGTGCTGGGTAGTTTACCATCCCTTGGTCTCCGCCTCTCCCGAGCTGCAGCCAATCAGGGGATGACATGTCCGAGGCAGGGGTTGCAGCCTATATAAGGGATGGGCTTCTGGGTATCTGGGTCTCCGCTCTGTAGGCTTATGCTCTCCCTCTCAGGAGCATTAAAGCTTTTCTGCAGAAGGATCTTGAGTGTGCCGCGTGGTTCTTGCTGGCGAGACGGTAGCGCGGGACATCTGGTGCCGAAACCCGGGAATACGTGACCTCATCATCGTCAGCACCATCGGAGACCCCTTGGCTACAAGGAAGATTCAGAACTGCAGGCAGATACGTTCAGAGAGGTATGTTCTTCTTTGGCTTCGACTTGGGATTGTCGCCACCCTGGGAAGGTAGCATTGAAGCTTTTGTGACCATTCTTGGAGCCCTTTTAATCTTTCTCTTTGCCATGTATGAATGCTCCAGGTCTTTGACTCTTGCCTCACAGAACAAATTAGGTAGAGATCTTGACCGCAAAATGGTGGAAAGAGACTTGAGGCAGGGGACAAAAAAAATTGGGAAACTTGTTAAAAACTGTCTAGAAGATAAAGCTTGTAGGGCTGCCGTGGCAGAAGGTCAGAACACCCTTGAAGAGGTCCAGGATAGCATATCAGAAACCGAGCGTAGTGAGAGGTTGGGCGCACGCAAGAAAAAACCAGTCCCAAAAAAGGAAAAAGGACCTCCCGGAGAGTCTAGAGACAGGGGAGTGAATGTGTCAGATCTTAAGAAACCTTCTCCTATTGTTAAGCCAAGAGGAGGAGCTAGCTTGTATCCAGTACAAAATCTTAAAGCTTTAAACTTTGATAACTCTGATAGCTCTAATAGCTCAGAGGATGAGGTCTTGGACCCCGATGAAGAGGCTGAGTTAGAGGAGGAACCTGCCAGATATGAGGAGGAAAGATACCATCAAGATGATCGAAGGCAGACTAGTAAAGAACCTCGAAAATGGCAGCCCCTAACAGCCCTTTCACAGGTTGTTCCTTCGGTGCCCTCTCCCTATGAGACACACCCGAAGTCTTGCTCCTTTTTGTCTGAAAAATTAAAAAGAAAGCTGCGCCTTGCTTACCCAGTCTTTGAAGGTACAGAAGGAGAGCAAGTAGTACCTATATCCCCCGTCCAAAATCAAAGAAGACAGGGCCTGGGTTTTTCCTAGGTGCCACTGGGGCAGCACGACCCATACCATGGAAGACAGGGGACCCAGTATGGGTTCCCCAGTGGCCGTTAACCTCTGAAAAACTAAAAGCTGTGACTAATCTTGTTGCAGAACAATTGGCTTTTTGTGCACAAATGCAAGTCATACATATTATGGGCTTGCCATATAACCCTCAAGGACAAGGTATCATTGAGCGCGCACACTGTACGCTCAAATCATATTTAATTAAACAAAAAGGGGAATAACAAAAGACTTGCCCCCCCGTGCCACGGGTTGCCATAGCAGTGGCACTCTTTACTATAAATTTTCTAAATTCAGATAAGCATGATCAGACTGCAGCAGAGCGACATTGTTCAGACCCGCATCGACCTAAAGAATTGGTAAAATGGAAGGATGTGTTGACTAATGAATGGAAAGGCCCGGATCCTATTCTAATAAGATCCAGGGGAGCCGTTTGTGTCTTCCCACAGAATGAAGAAAACCCCTTCTGGGTCCCTGAGAGGCTTACAAGAACAATTTTGGAGCAGAAGGACACCGCAGATCGCCCAGTCACTCATACTCCGAGAGTTGAGAGCAGCCATTATCCGGGTCAACTCTACGTGCCTTGACCTGTCCTTGACGGAGGGACTATCATCATGGATCGCTTCAGCTGTCTCCTATTTTAAGGACTGGGTGGGGGTGGGATTGTTTGGCGCAGCCCTTTGCTGTGGACTGGTGTTACTTCTCTGGCTGGTCTGTAGGCTCAGGGCTTAAACCAAGAGAGACAAGGTGGTTATTGCCCAAGCGCTTGTGGCTCTAGAACAAGGAGCTCCCACTGACATTTGACCAACCATGCTCAAGCAGTAGGCCGCCGGCTGGACAGCTCTTGCACACCCGGAGCTTAGACTCATTGCACAGGGTAGAGTGTCCAGCTTGAGCAGCCCATGGGGGATGCCGAGCAAAGCATCGCACAGAGAGACACCTGACATAAGGGTCTCTCTGGGAGGCATGTTGTCCTGCATAAGGGTTGCCTGCCCTAGTTTCCCTTTCCCAGAAAAACGGCAGAGTGACAGGTCGAGGGCGCTTCGGGTCAAACCAACAGCCTAGTGGCGACTCTCGTACGAAGTCTTAATTTTGTTGCTTGGGAGTTCAACCTCTGTCTCCACCCCTTAAAGATTGGGTGACCTACTTGCTATAAGAGCAAAAGGGCCTCATTATTAGATTGTTTTGAACCCTGAAGGTCCAGACAAGAGCCTGAAGGTTGATCGACAATCTGAGGTCTTTATTTTAAATAATAAAAAAGGGGGAGATGTGGGGAGCCGATGGCCGGCCCAAAACATCCTGCCGGCCCAAAACATCCTGCCGGCCCAAAACATCCTGCCGGCCCAAAACATCCTGCCAGTCCAAAACATCCTGCTGGCTTGAAGTAAATAAGTCAGTGCCAGGTGCTGGGTAGTTTACCATCCCTTGGTCTCCGCCTCTCCCGAGCTGCAGCCAATCAGGGGATGACATGTCCGAGGCAGGGGTTGCAGCCTATATAAGGGATGGGCTTCTGGGTATCTGGGTCTCCGCTCTGTAGGCTTATGCTCTCCCTCTCAGGAGCATTAAAGCTTTTCTGCAGAAGGATCTTGAGTGTGCCGCGTGGTTCTTGCTGGCGAGACTGTAGCGCGGGACACACATGGCCTAAGATCAGTAGAGCAGCTAGGACAGAAGTCTTTCTGTTACCATTTGCACCAAGGAACCAGGAGACTCCACAGCCTTCTGTGCATAGCCTGCCAGGAGGGAGTGATCTCCCAGCAGGCTTTCACTTTTGAGTGCAGAGGTGAGATCTCCACCTTCTCTCTGGAAGGAACCCAGCTAGGAGCACACAGGGCCTAAGATCAGTGGAGCAGCTGGGACTGAAGTCTTGCTGCCTGCTGCCATTTGCACCAGGGAGCCAGGAGACTCCACAGCCTTCTGTGCATAGCCTGCCAGGAGGGAGTGATCTCCCAGCAGGCTTTCACTTTTGAATACAGAGGTGAGATCTCCACCTTATCTCTGGAAGGGACCCACCTAGGAGCACACAGGGCCTAAGATCAGTGGAGCAGCTGGGACTGAAGTCTTCCCACCCACTGCCATTTGCACCAGGGAGCTGGGAGACTTCACAGTTTTCTGTGCATAGACCTCTGTGAGAGAGAGAGAGATCTCCCAGCAGGCTTTCACTTTTGAGCTCAGAGGAGTAAGGACATAGGCTTACAGGCCCATAGGAGGAACAAACTCCAGCCAGAGACAACAATACCAATTAGCACCAGAGATAACCAGATGGTGAAAGGCAAGCACAAGAACCCTACCAACAGAAACCAAGGCCACATGGCAACATCAGAACCCAGTTTAACAACCACAGCATGTTCTGGATACCCCAACACACGGAAAAAGCAAGAGTTGGATTTAAAATCATAACTCATGATGCTGATAGAGGACTTCAAGAAAGAGTTAAGTACTCCCTCAAAGAAATACAGGAGAACATCAGTCATCAGGTAAAAGCACTTAAAGAGGAAACACAAAAATCCCCTAAAGAAATACAGGAGAACATGGGTCAACAGGCAGAAGCTCTTCAAAAAGAAACACAAAAATCCCTTAAAGAATTACAGGAAAACACAAACAATCAAGTGAAGGAACTGAATAAAACCATCCAGGATCTAAAAGTGGAAGTAGAAACAATAAAGAAATCACAAAATGAGACATCTCTGGAGATAGAAAACCTTAGAAAGAATTCAGGAGTCACAGATGTAAGCATCAACAACAGAATATAAGAGATAGAAGAAAAAACCTCAGGTGCTCAAGATACCATAGAAAACATTGACTCAACAGTCAAAGAAAATGCAAAATGTATAAATCTGCTAACTCAAAACATCCAGGAATTCCAGGAAACAATGAGAAGACCAAACCTAAGGATGATAGTTATAGATGAGAGCAAGGGTTTTTATATTAAAGGCCCAGTAAATATCTTCAACAAAATTGTAGAAGAAAATTTCCCTAACCTAGAGAACGAGATTCCCATGAACATACAAAAAGCCTTCAGAACTCCAAACAGACTAGACCAGAACAGAAAATCCTCCTGGCACATAATAATCAAAACACCAAATTCACTAAACAAAGAAAGAATATTAAAAGCAATAAGGGAAAAAGGGCAAGTAACTTATAAAGGCAGACCTATAAGAATCACACCAGCCTTCACCTCAGACTGAAAGCTAGGAGATCCTGAGCAGACCTCATACAGACCGTAAGAGAACACAAATGCCAGCCCAGGTTACTATATCCAGCAAAACTCACAATCATCACAGATGGAGAAACCAAGATTTTCCATGATAAAACCCAATTTGCATAATATCTGTCCACAAATCCAGCCCTACAAAGGATAATTGATAGAAAATGTCAACACAAGGAGGGAAACTACACTATAGAAAAAGCAAGAAAATAATCTTCCAACAAACCCAAAAGAAGATACCCATACAAACATAAAAATAACATAAAAGATAGCACAAAGCAACAATCACTATTCTCTAATATCTTTTAACAACAATGGACTCAACTCCCCAATAAAAAGATATAGACTAAGGAAATATTTCTCATGAAAATCTTCAATTTTATCAGAAAATGTTTGTAATTCATCTTTTAATTAATTTAGTAATTTATTTTATGTCTACCATTTTATCTGCACTATTTTTCATGATAATTTTCAATTTTAATGTCTTTCTATATACTTCCTCCATTTTATCACAAATGTTTCTAATTCCACCTCCAATTAATTTAAAGTTTTTACATCAACCATTCTTTATGTAACATTTTCCATGAAATAGTCAATTTTAACGTGTTTGTCTATTTATTTCTTGAATTTTACTAGGAATATTTTGCATGTAAATCTTCAATATTATCTGAAAATGTTTACATTCCACCTTCAATCTACTTAGAATTATCTTTATGCCTATCATTTTATCTATATAATTTCCATGATAATCTTTAATTTTAACATGTTTTTCTATATATTTCTACAATTTTATCAGAAATATTTTCCATGTAAATCTTCAAGTTTATCAGAAAATGTTTATAATTCTTCTTTCAATCAACTAAGGAATACTTTTATGCCTGCCATTATTATATCTCTATAAAAATTTCCATAATAATTTTCAATTCTAAGATGTTTTTCTACATTTTCTATAATTTTTCAGAAACATTTTTCATGTAAATCTTCAATTCTATCATAAAATGTTTCTATCCCATATTTCAATTACTTTAGCAATGTTTTACATGTCTACCACTTTACTCCTTAATTTTCCATGAAAATTGTCAATTTTAACGTGTTTTTCTGAAATATTTTCTATGTAAATCTTTAATTTTATCATAACGTGTTTTTACTTCACTTTTCAATAAATAAAAATAAGTTAAAAAGAAAAGATTAATAGTGAGTATACTTTTTTATGTGTAACAGATTAAAGAGATTGTCTGGGGAGTTTCTATTCCTAAAATGTGCTCTTTTTTAATTCCACATATTTTTTTAAAGTGTGATAGTATTGTGTGTGTGTGTGTGTGTGTGTGTGTGTGCATGTATGCATTTGATTCATATGTATTAGTAAGCACATGCACACACAACAAGATGTCATGTATCTTTTCTATTGCTTTTTACCTTATTCCAGAAGTTCACGACTTTGGCTAGATTGCAGGTCAATGAGCTCCCAGGATCTGCCTATGTCTGCAACTCCTAAGGTTACAGTCAATCCCAGTCAAACCTGACCATTTATACATGGGTTGAGATTGAAACTTATGTCCCATGCTTACAGAACCATCTCCCCAGCCCTACATACATGGTATAAACAAAGAAGAACAGAAGTAGATGAGGTGAAAATTAGAATAACAATAAAAAAGGTTTTATTTAGAGGGTGAGTGGAACATGGGAGGAATAAAGGAGGGGGATGGCAAAAAGAGGGGAGCAGAATCAGGTAAGGGAGGAGAAAGAGGGACAGGGAATTAAAGAGAGGTATGTAGCAGTGGAGGAGGGGGAAATTTGGAATATCCACCAGCAAGTCCCAGATGCCAGGAAATCAAGAGCCTCCCAGGACCCAACAGGGATGACATTACCTGAAATCTAGAACAAATTGGAGAGAGAACCTGTTAGAGATCATATCTAGAAGTTAGGTACAGCCTCCGGTTGAAGGATGGGGCCACCAACCCATCTCCAAAATTTTAACCCAGAATTGCTCCTGTCTAAAGGAAATACAGGCACAAAGAGTAGAACAGAGACTGAAGGAAAGACCATCCAGAGACAGCCCCATCTGAGGATCCATCCCATGTGTAGACACCAAACCCAGAAACTATTGCTGATGCCAAGAAGTGCTTGCTGACAGGACCCTGACGTAGCTGTCTCCAGAGAGGCTCTAATAGAGTCTGACCAATAGAGATTGGGATGCTCACAGACAATCATTGGACTGAGCACTAGACCCAGTGGAGGAGTTAGGGGAAGGACTGAAAGAGCTGAAGGGGTTTGCAACCCCATAGAAAGAACAATATTTTCAACCAGACCCCCCAGAGGTCAACCAGAACAACATTTTCAACCAGACCCCCCAGATCCCAGGGACTAAACCACCAACCAAAGAGTACAAAAAGAGTACATCTGCATATGTAGCAGAAGATTGCCTTATCTGGCATCAATGGGAGGGGAGGCCCTTGGTCCTGTGAAGGCTCAGTTCCTCAGTGTAGGGGAATGCTAGGGCAGTGAGGAAGTGGGAGTGGGTAGGCAGGTGAGGGAGTACCCTCATAGAAGCTGAGGGGGGATGGGATAGGGGGTTTGTTGAAGGGAAACTGGGAAAAAAGATAACACTTGAAATGTAAATAAAATACTCAGTAAAAAGTAGGTGGGAGGGAAGAAGATTTTTTAAAGCAGCAATGAAACAAGAAATGGTGCTGCACAGCTGTAATTCCAGCATGTGGAAGGTAGAGAACAAAAGATTATCACCTGGGCAACATAGCAAATTCAAGTTCTAGTCTGTTAGACAGAACTATAATACAAGCCTTTCTCCTCCCTTTCTCTTTCCTTCTCTCCTGGTCTCCCTCCTACCTCTCTATGATATATATATATATATATATATATATATATATATATATATATATATCCACAGTGATACACAAAAGAAACAATCCAAAGGATAACAGATAACCTTGAAAGTTCCAAATGTTAAAGTCAATATATAATATCAATCAGGTTTTCTTACATTTATTTGTGTGCATTCTCATGCCTGTTTGTTTTAGGTTTTTTATTCATATAGGATGGACATTCTGAGTTTTTATATGTGTAATAATGCACTTATTTATTTATTTTATTTTTTTAATTTTTTTTCAGACAGGTTTCTCTATATAGTCCTGGCTATCCTGGAACTCACTCTGTAGACCAGGCTGGCCTCAAACTCAGAAATCTACCTGCCTCTGCCTCCCAAGTGCTGGGATTAAAGGTATGCCCCACCACTGCCCAGCTTCAATCAGGTTTTCTACCCTGCCTTTGATCATTCAGTTTCCACACAAATGACATAAATGCTTAATTAGCACTAGAGCTGAGCAGGTAACTACCTTCTATGGTATTATTTCTACTTCATACCCAATAACCATAAAATATGACTTACCATAATCTGCCTGGCCTGCTTTTACTTCAATTGGGCCACTACTCATTGCAAGTTCCTAGGATCCCTTACCCCATGGCACCTTCTCTCTCCACATTTTCTCTTCTCTTTTCTTGGTCTTCCTTAAACCCCAAGCTTGGAAGCCAACAACCTCACCTACCTATTTTCTACCCAGCTATTGAATTTTAGCATCTTTACTCAACCCATAGTTTTAAATTGAGGAGAAGGTCACATAGCATTACTTGATATACGTGAGGATTCTTTTATCCCTGAAGGTAACCAGACCTTGGGAGCCAGTATTTAGTATTACAATACATAGCAACAGACCAAACCTTAACATTCAAAGACTATGAACCCAACTTAAAAAAAAAAAGACAATAAAAATCAAATGCATGATTGTTGAAGACAAGGTGGTAGAATTAATAGACTAAGGGCCATTTGTTGATCAAAATGGTGAAAGTCAAGGACAAAGATAACCATTGTGATAAAAAAAGAACTATCCTGAGGAATGAGTGAAAGAGAGCAATTATGAGTATAGAAAAAAATTAAAAACAGAAAATGATTAGCGAGATGGCTGATATAAAAGCCCAGTGGAGAATTTCTGACATAATGAGTGATCAACATCAAAATGCCAAACCCTTAAGAATATGGGAAAGAATTCAGCATTGTATTCCATTGTTTTAAAGCCTATACAGAAGAAACTGGGTACATAATGACACCTTGGTTGACTGCTTAAAGGCAGATATATAATTTTTCAAATCATATATATTTTATTATATAGCTGTTTCACAGATGGCTATTTTAAGTTCAAATTAATGAAAATCAAGATGTTTGTAACCTGTCCTGATTGGATCTCCAAACTCTTGCATACTAAACAGAAGGTACTTAATCTCTGCAACATTACATGATATTCACACAGCAACAGATACATAATGATGTTAAATGTATTGGGAGAATCCAAACAAAATCAATTGATACAGTCATTTGTTGTTTCTAGTCTCTAGTCTTTGAAATCTCAACTGAGAGATCTCAAAAGATTTGATGCCAACTGGCCTGATTCTCAGCTCACAAAACTGTACTTGTGACCTACTCACCAATAGTGGCATTCCTTTGATCTTCAGATTCAAACAACTGTTTGTTCATTGTGAGACTTGTCTTCCTATATAGTGCAGCTGTGACAATATATTTCTTACCTTCTGCTAACAAATGCAAGCTCTAATGTTGAGAAATTAGCCCAAGTGAGTCACTCTCAAAATAGACTTTTCTTTAGAATCACCTAGGAAACGTTTCATAATGTACATACAACCAGGTTCTACTCCAGATTAGCAATTTAAAATTCTGAGGAAATGAAGCCTGGGCATCACAGTTTATAGTTTCTAAGGAAAACTCAGCCCATTTACAAGAACCACTGGGCCCTTAATTCTATAATTTCCAATGTAGGATAATAAGAATGATGCCTTGTTAGTTTTAACAGTATAAGTTATTGTCAACATCAAAAAAGAATCATGGAAACATATCTCATTTAAACATATGCAATGGATTTTTTGTTTTTTTGTTTTTTGTTTTTTTTTGGCTTCACTGCTTAGAGGTGAGACTGTCATCTTTAATCCAGTGACTGAGCAAGCAGGTGCAGCCAGGAGCACAGGAAATACCAGAGTGCCATAACAAATGGGACAGAGTCCATCAGGGCCTCACCTACAATCAGAATCTGGGCAGTGCCACAGCACTCTGTGCCAGGGAAGAGACGTCACCCAGAGGTGCTGAAACAGGCTTGCTGGCCCACAGGAGGGACAAGCACCAGCCAGAGTTAGCAGGACCAACTGACCTGGAGATAATCAGATGGCTAAAGGCAAATGTAGGAACGTTACTAACAGAAATCAAGGCAACATGGCACCATCCAAACCCAACCCTCCCACAACAGCAAGTCCTGAATACCAAAACACACCAGAAAAGCAATACTTGGATTTAAATTCACAGCTCATTATGCTGATAGAGGGGTTCAAGGAGAACATAAATAACTCCCTTAACGAAATACAGGAGAACTCAAGTAAATAGGTAGAAGCCCTTAAAGAATTAGAGGAAAGCACAAACAGGTGAAGGAATTGAACAAAAGCATCCATGATCTAAAAATAGAGGTAGAAACAACAAAGAAATCACAAATCGAAATAACTCTGGACATAGAAACCCTAGGAAAGAAGTAAGGACTCATGGATAGAAGCATCAACAACAGAATAAGAGATAGAAGAGAGAATCTCAGATGAAGAAGATACCATAGGAAGCATTGACACAACAGTCAAAGAAAATTCAAAATACAAAATGCTTCTGACCAAAAACATCCAGGAAATCTAGTACAAAATGAGAAGACCAAACCTAAAGATTATAGGTATAGAAGAGAGTGAAGATTTAACACTTAAAGGGCCAATAAATGCCTTCAACAAAATTATAGAAGAAAACTTCCATAACCTAAAGAAAGAATGCCCATGAACATACAAGAAACCTACAGAACTCCAAATATATTGGACCAGAAAATAAATTCTTCCTGTCATATAACAATTAAAACAGCAAATGCACTAAACAAAGAAAGAATATTAAACGCAGTAAGGGGAAAAGGTCAGGTAACATATAAAGGTAGAACTATTAGAATTACACCATACTTCTCACCAGAGACTGTAAAAGCCAGAAGATCCTGGGCAGATGTCATATAGACCCTAAGGGAACACAAATGCTAACCTAGGCTACTATACCAAGCAAATATCTTAATTAACATAGATGGAGAAACCAAGGTATTCCATGACAAAAGCAAATTTACAAAATATATTGCCACAAATCCAGCCCTTCAAAGGATAATGAATAGAAAACACCAAAAAGGGGGAGAAACTACATACTAGAAAAAGCAAGAAAGTAGTCTTCTTAAACCAACCAAAAAGAAGAGAGCCACACAAACATAACTCCACCACTTATAACAAAAGTAACAGGAAGCAATAATCACTTCTCCTTAATATCTCTTAATATTAATGGACTAAATTCTCCAATAAAAAGATATAGACTAACAGACTGAATACAAGAGCAGGACCCAACATTTTGCTGCATACAAGAAACCCAACTCAGGCACATAGAAAGACATTATCTCAGAGTAAAAGGCTGGAAAACAAATTTCCAAGCAAATGGTCACAAGAAACAAGATAATATCAACTAAAATTAACTTTCAACCTAAAGTAATCAAAAGAGATAAGGAAGGACACTTCATATTCATCAAATGAAAAATCTACCAAGATGAACTCTCAATTCTGAGCATATATTCTCCAAATGCAAGGACAACAACATTCGTAAAAGAAACTAATAAAGCTCAAAGCTCACATTGCACCCCACGTAATAGTGGGAGACTTCAAGACCCCACTCTCATCAATGGAGTGAAAACACAAACTAAACAGAGAAGCAGTGAAACTAACAAAACTTATGAACCAAGTGGATTTAATAGATATTTATAAAACATTTTAGCCTAAAACAAAAGAATATACCTTCTTTGCAGCACCTCATGGTACCTTTTCCAAAATTCATTATATACTCGGTATCAAAGCAGACCTCAGCAGATATAAGAAGATTAAAATAATTCAATTCACTCTGTCAGATCACCACAGACTAAGGCTGTTCTTCAATAACAAAAAACAACAGAAAGCACACATATACATGGAAACTGAACAGCACTCTGCTCAACAATAACTTGGTCAAAGAGGAAAGAAAGAAATTAAAGACGTCTTAGAATTTCATGAAAACAAAGACACAACATACCTAAACTTATGGGACACAATGAAAGCAATGCTAACAGGAAAATTCATAGCTCTGTCTCCAAGAAGAAACTGGAAAATGCATACACTAACAGCTTAGCAGCAAAACTGAAGGCTCTAGAACAAAAAGAAGCAAATACACCAAAGAGGAGTAGATGACAGGAAATAATCTCAGTGCTGAAATCAACCAAATAGAAACAAACAAACAAACAAACAAAAAACTATACAAAGAATCAACCAAACCAGGAGCTGGTTCTTTGAAAAAAACAACAAAGATACATAATGCCTTATCCAAATTAATCAGCGGGCATAGAGACAGTATTCAAATCAGCAAAATCAGAAATGAAAAGGGAGATATAAAAACAGATACTAAGGAAATCCAAAAAATCATCAGATCGTACTTCAAAAGCCTATACTCAAAAATGCAGAAAATCTAGAGGAAATGGACAATTTTTTTAGACAGATACTAGGTACCAAAGTTAAATCAGGATGAGATAAATGATATAAACGATTGCATAACCCTGAAAGAAATAAAAGCATTCATTAGTAATCTTCCAACCAAAAAAAGCCCAGGACCAAATAGGTTCAATGCAGAGTTCTACCAGACCTTCAAAGAAGAGTTAACACAAATGCTCTTCAAACTATTCCACAAAATAGAAACAAAAGGAACACTACCCAATTCATTTTATAAAGCCACAATTACTCTGATTCTTAAACCACACAAAGACCCAACAAAGAAAGAGAACTTTAGACCAATTTCCCTTATGAATATTGATGCAAAATTATGCAATAAAATTCTTGCCAACCAAATCCAAGAACACATCAAAACGATCATCCAACATGATCAAGGAGACTTCATCCCAGGGATGCAGAGATGGTTCAATATATGGAAATCCATCAATGTAATCCACTATATAAACAAACTCAAAGAAATGAAAACCACATGATCATTTCATTAGATGTTGGAAAATTATTTGACAAAATCCAACACCTCTTCATTTTGGGACCATGGTGTGAGACAGTCTACAGCTTGGTTGGGCCAGGCCACTCTGGAGACTCAACTCCATAATCCTGTGGCCATCAATCATGTGTAGCCATGCCCCAGTCCACCTCTGCAGTCACCTGGCCCCAGCCAGGCTTTCCCCGCCCCTTGGTTACCTGGCAACAGCCAGGTAACCCAGTTTACTATAATTGGAGACTTCCTGCTGCTTCTTGCTCTCTCTCTCTCTCTCTCTCTCTCTCTCTCTCTCTCTCTCTCTCTCTCTCTCCCTTTTCTTGCTTCTCTCCCCATTTCTCTGTTTTTCCTCTTTCTCTATTCACATGGTCATGGCCTTTTCTCATCTCTCTATCTTCTCTTTTTTTATTTTCCTATTTCCTTTTCTCTGTGTACTCTTTTTATAATAAAGCTTGGAAACTATGAACTGTCCCTTCTTATTAAATTTTGCTCCTTAGAGCAAGGAGTGGGCCTCAGCATTTCCAGCCACCAAGGGATGGAGCCAAGCGTCTCAGTCAAGCTGTATCACAGCCAAGCAGCTCTTAACAGGTATCCAGGTCTTGCAAACAACCCTGCCTTCTGGGCAAGTCTTCTCTGCTAGTCATGTAGGCTTGTGCAGATATTTGGCCGCCAGCACTCTCTACCCTGGCATGGTGCCAGCACTCCTTATCACAGTGTGGGTGTGCAGTCCTGCCTGTATTTTCCTTATCCCCCTTCATGGATTCTGCTGCTTGCCAGAGTTCTCTCACATGTGGGACCTGCACAGCAGCTGCCCCCACCTTCCTTTTCTTTTTTTCCCCCACACTTCATGCAAAGATCAGGAATTCAAGGCCCATATCTAAACATAGTAAAAACAATATATAGCAACAGCAATATACAACAAGTAGCCAACGTCAAACTAAATGGAGAGAAACTTGAAACAATTCCACTGAAATCAGGGACTAGACAGGCTGTCCACTCTCCCTACCTGTTCAATATAGATCTTGAAGTCCTAGACAGAGCAATTAGTTAACAAAAGGAGGTCAAATAGATTCAAATTGAAAAGGAAGAAGTCAAAGTATCACTATTTGCAGATTATATGATATTGTACTTAAGGGAACCCAAAAATTACATCAGAGAACTCATAAGCCTGATAGACAACTTTGGCAAAGTGGCTGGATATGAAAGTAACTCAAACAAATCAGTAGCCTTCCTATACTCAAAGGATAAAGAGGCTGAGAAAGAAATTAGGGACATGACACCCTTCACAATAGTCACAAACAATATAAAATGTCTTAGTGTAATTCTAACCAAGCAAGTAAAAGATCTGTATAACAAGAACTTCAAGTCTCTGAAGAAAGAAATTGAAGAAGATCTCAGAGGATGGAAAGATCTCCCATGCTCATGGACTAGAAAGGTTAATATAGTAAAAATGGCCATCTACAAGCAATCTACAGATTTACTGCAATCCCCCAACAAAATTCCAACTCAATTCTTCAAAGAGTTAGAAAGAGCAAATTCCAAATTTATCTGGAGTAACCAAAAAACTCAGGATAGCAAAAACTATTTTCAAAAATATAAGAACTTCTTGTGGAATCACCATACCTAACTTCAAGCTCTACTACAGAGCAATAGTGATATTACTGTATTGTATTGGTGCAGAGACAGGGAGGAAGATCAATTGAATAGAATTGAAGACCCAGAAATGAACACATACAACTATGGTCACTTGATCTTTGACAAAGGAGCTAAATCTACCCACAGGAAAAAAAGACAGCATTTTAAACAAATGTTGCTGAGTAAACTGGCAGTCAGCAAGTAGAAGGATGCAAATTGATCCATTCTTATCTCCCTGTACAAAGCTCAAGTCCAAGTAGATAAAGGACCTCCACATAAAACCAGACAGACAATCTAATAGAAGCAAAATTGGGGAATAAGCTGGAGAAAATGGGCGAAGGGGAAAATTTCCTGAATAGAACACCAACAGCTTATGCTCTAAGATCACAAATTGACAAATGGGACCTCATAAAATTGCAAAGCTTCTGAAAGGCAAAGGACACTGTTGATAGGACAAAACTGCAACCAACAGATTTGGAAAAGATCTTTACCAGTCCTACATCTGACAGGGGGCTAATATCCTACATATATACAGAAAATTCAAGAAGTTAAACTCCAGAGAAACAAATAACCATATTAAAAAATGGGGCACAGAGCTAAACAAAAAATTCTCAAGTGAGGAATACCGGATGGCTAAGAAACACCTAAAGAAATATTCAACATCTTTAATCATCAGGGAAATGTAAATCAAAACACCCTGAGATTCCACCTCACACCAGTCAGAAAGGCCAGGATCAAAAACTCCAGGGACAGCAAATGCTGGGGAGGATGTGGAGAAAGAGGAACTCTCCTCCATTGCTGGTGGGATTGCAAGGTGGTAAAACTACTTTGGAAATTAGTTTGATGGTTCCTCAGAAAATTGGCCATAGCACTACCTGAGATGCTCCAACATATAATAAGGACACATGCTCCACTATGTTCATAGCAGCCCTATGTATAATAGCCAGAAACTGGAAAGAACCCAGATATCTCTCAACAGAGGAATGGAAACAGAAAATGTGGTACATCTACACAATGGAGTAATACTCAGCTATTAAAAACAATGTATTCATGAAATTCTTAGGCCAATGGATGGATCTAGAAAATATCATACTGAATGAGGTGACCAAATCACAAAAGGACACACATGGTATGTACTCACTGATAAGTGGATATTAGCCCACAAGCTCAGATACAACCCACTGACCACATGAAGCTCAAGAAGGAAGACCAAAGTGTGGATACTTTGATCCTTATAGGAAAGAGGTTAAAAATACCTGTGGCTCACACCCAACCAATAGAATGAACATAGGCTCCCAATGGAACAGCCAGAGAAAAGACACAAGAAGCTAAAGAGGTTTGCAGCCCTGCAGGAGAAACAGTAATATGTACCCATCAGTACCCTCAGAGCTCCCAGGACCTAAACAACCAACCAAATATTACACATGGAGAGACCCATGGCTCCAGCTACATATGTAGCAAAAGATGACCATTTCAGACGTCAATGAGAGAAGAGACCATGGGTGCTGTGAAGGCTTGATTTCTCAGAATAGGAGAATCCAAGTCAGAAAATAGAGGGGAAGGGTATTTGGGGGAGGGGGATGGGATATGGGGTTTTCAGAGGGGTAACTCAGAAAGGGGATACCATTTGAAATGTAAAGAAAGCAAAATATAATAAAAAGGAACTTTCTACTCAAATACAGAACATAAAAAAACCGTTGCAACATTTAAGATAGTTTCATGTTTAGTCATTTTAATAAAAATTATTCGAAGTATGATTTACTCTTCTACTTATAGTTTAAATAAAGGTACATGAACCACCTTCTTATTTTGTGGAAACAGTCTACCATAAATATAAATGACGAAACCTGTGCCATGATTTCTTTCTTTGAGTAACCACAGGGTGGGTGTCATGCTAGGGAAAAACCTGATCTGACCTGTGTCAGGAACAACAACAAAGTGCACACAGCATATATTAACCCCTTGGACCTTTCTTCCAGGGAGGAAGACCAACTCATGTCCAACTTTAATTCAAATCAACCATTTCCATCTTAGGTTTCCAATAAGGCAATAGCAACTATTGGTTTGTTCATTTTAGGTTCTAAAGGGCTTGAAGACTAAGCAACTTACTAAAGCTTAAGAGTATTTTTTCATGCTTATGTTATGGTTATTGGAATGTTATTCAAGAAGCTATTCTTGGAATACCTCTTTGTGTGGTAAACAAGTTCATTCCTATTTAAAACTGCTACAATTACCTATCTTCTCTCCTGATAAGAGGAATAGCATACAACTGACAGAATACAGAGCTATGGATGTCCCTCCAGGGATTGCCTTGACTGCCATGCTGTGTGTTTTGAATTCTAGTACACTCAGAACACCATCCAGTGAGTGGAGAGCAAATCACTGCACAGAAAACTGTGCTTACATCTTTTCGAGAGGGAAGGGAGAGCGACCATACAGACAGCTCTCCCCATCTTTACCACCAATGTCTCTCAATGGATTAGCGATGTGCATCACATGTTAGCTTTTATAACCAGTTATTTATTCACTATAGGAAAATTTGTTCACAACTTAAGTTGCTATATTCATATAAGTTACTCAATTAGATTTTTTTGTCAAGTCAACTTAATCCAATCTCTTTTCCACTATAAAGTTGCTCAAACTTAAGAGGAGATAATTAGATAGCTTTTACACCTAATGAAATTCTTCTTCTTTCAGTCAACTTTGTCATATTTAACTTTCTTTGCTACAAGTGATTATTTCACAATAGTCCGTCATCTATCAAAATTCAATGCTAGAGTTTTCATATTTGTATTAAAATTGGAATCTGATCCCAACAACTCTCTGTTACATGGATCTAATGGTTTAATGCTAAGTACTTAACAGCCAGCTTTCCAGGAAATCCATCTCAAGAAATACAGAAAAGAAGGAAACGAAAGGAAGTGAAGCAGGAGAAGCAAAAAGAAAAGCAGCTGCTACATTTCCATAGTGGAAGCACTCTCACAAACCATCACTACTGACAAATACTCTTAATTAAATTGGGAAGTAGGAAGCCAAGATATCACTATTTGCAGATGATATGATAGTATACATAATCAACCCCAAAACTTCTACCAGAGAACTCCTAAACCTCATAAACAACTTCAGCAAAGTAGCTGGATACAAAGTTAATGCTAACAAATCAGTAGTCTTCCACTACTACATGAACTAAGAAATTAGGGAAATGATACCCTTTACAATAATCACAAATTATGTAAAATATCTTGGTTTGACTCTTACCTATTGAGTGAAAGATCTGTTTGACAAGAACTTCAAGTCCTTGAAGAAATAAATCGAAGATCTCTGAAGAGGAAAAGATCCCCCACGCTCATGGATCAGCAGGATTAATATAATAAAAATGGCCATCCAACCAAAAGCAATCTATAGATTCAATGCAATCCTCATCAAAATTCCAACGCAATTCTTCATAGAGTTAGAAAGAGCAATTCTCACATTTATTTGGAATAATGAAAAAAAAAACAGAATAGTGAAAACTACTCTCAATGATAAAAGAACTTGGGGGGGGGATCACCATCCCTGACCTCAAGCTGTACTATAGAGCAATAGTATTTAAAAACCATATGGTATTGGAACAAAGACAGGCAGATAGATGGAATAGAATTGAAGACCCAAAAATAAACCCACACACATATGATCCTTGACAAAGAAGCTAAAGCCATCCAGTGGAAAAAAGACAGCATTTTCAGCAAATGGTGCTGGTTCAACTGGCAGTCTGCATGTAGAAGAATGCAAATTAACCCATTCTTATCTCTTTTTACAAAGCTCCGGTCCAAATTAATCAAGGACCTCCATATAAAACCTGATATGCAGAATCTAATGAAAGAGAAAGTGGGGAAGACCCTCAAACACATTGGCACAGTGGAAACTTTCATGAATGAAACATCAATGACTCATGCTCAACAATCAACAAATGGGACATCATAGAATTGGAAAGCTTCTATAAGACAAAGGACACTGTCAATAGGACAAAACAACAACCCACAGATCAGCAAAGTAACTTGACCAAACCTACATCCATTTTTACATTTTCATTCTGCAGTGTGTGATAGCAGGAAATTAGTTTTGTGGTACTCTTTACTGTGTGTGTGGTATGGGTGTACACACATACACACACACACACACACACACACACACACACACATTCCCATAACAAGCACCAATACATGTTGAGAAAAGAAAACAAATATAGTTTATAAGGAATCAAACATTGACATCTAGAAATGTTGGTTTTCCCAGTGGTAAAAGGTTTCAACTTCTCCAGTGGCTATGGACTCTATGACATTGACATTATTTTATTATTATTATTATTATTATTATTATTATTAATTACATTCCAGATTTTATTTTAAGCCCAGTCCACTCTCTGACTATTCCACATCCCATAACTCCTCTCCACCCCCTGTCTCCACAAAGATCTCCACATCCCCCATTCCGCATTCCCCACCCAACCAGACCTCTAAACTCACTGGGGTCTCCAGTCCCCTAAAGGTTAGGTGCATCTTCTCTGACTGAACCCAGACCCTACAGTCCTCTGCTGTATATGTGTTGGGGGGGGGCTCATATCAGCTGGCATATGCTGCCTGTTTGGTGGTCCAGTGTTTGAAAGATTATGGGGGCACAGATTAATTGAGAATGCTGGCCCTCTTACAGGGTTGCCCTCCTTCTTAGCTTCAAACAGTTTTCCCCTAATTCAACCATCAGGGTTAGCATCTTGTCTGTTGGTTAGATGCAAATATCTGCATCTGACTATTTCAGCTGCTTGTTGGGTCTTTCAGAGGGTAGTCATGATAGGTCCCTTTTTGTGAGCATTCCACAGCCTCAGTAATAGGACCTTGGGGCCTTCCCTTGAGCTGGATCTCTCTTAGGGCCTGTCTCTGGACCTTCTTTTCCTTAGGCTCTTCTCCATTTCAATCTCTGCAGTTCTTTCAGACAGGAACAATTATGGGTCAGAGTTTTGACTGTGGGTTAGCAACCCCATCCCTTACTTGATGACCTGTCTTTCTACTGGAGGTGGGCTCTACAATTTTCCTCTCCCAACTGTAGGCCATTTTATCTAGAATCCTGAGAGTCTCTTGCCTCCCAGGTCTCTGGTACATTCTGGAGAGTCCCACAACCTCCTACCTCCTGAGGTTGCCTGTTGCCATTATTTCTGCTGACCCTCAGGGCTTCAGTCCTTTTACCCACCTAACCAAATCATGTCCCCCTCTCCCCTCCTTATCCTTTCATTTCTAGAGTCTTCCCTCTCTCCCCCATTGTGCTTACTTTCTTCTCTCTCCCAAGTGGGACTGAGGTATACTCACTTGGGCATTTCAGCTTGTTGACCTTTTTGAGTTGTGTAGACAGTATTTTGGGTATTTTGGATTTTTTTTCTTTTTGGCTAATGCCCACTTATTAAATAGTACATATGCATACCATGTATGTCCTTTTGGGTCTGAGTTACTTCACTCAGCATATTTTCTAGTTCCATCAATTTGCCTGCAAAACTCATGATGTCCTCGTTCTTAATAGCTGTGTGGTATTCCATTGTGTAAATGAACCACATTTTCTGTATCCATTCTTCTATAATGGGACATTGAGGTTGTTTCCAGCTTCTGACTATCATAAATAAGGCTGCTATGAACACAGTGGAACAAGTGCCCCTGTGGCATGGTGGAGCATCTTTTGGGTATATTTCCAAGAGTGGTATTGTTGGATTTTCAGTTAGATCTATTTCCAATTTTCTGAGAAACCTCCAGATTGATTTCCAGAGTGTTTGCACCAGCTTGTAATTCTACCTACAATGGAGTGTTCTTTTTTCTCCACATCTTCACCAACATGTGTTGTCACTTCAGGCTTTCATTTTAGCCATTCTGATTGTTGTAAGGTGGAATCTCAGGGTTATTTTGATTTGCATTTCTCTGAACACTAAGGAGTTTGAACATTTCTTTAGGTGCTTCTCAGCCAATCAATATTCCTCTGTTGTGAATTCTCAGTTTAGTTCTATATCCCAATCTTTGATGGGGTTGTTTGAAGTTTTGGTGGTTAACTTCTTGAATTCTTATATATTTTGGATATTAGCCCTCTATTGGATGTGGGGTTAGTAAAGATTTTTTTCCCAATCTGTGGGTTGCCAATTTGTCTTATTGACTCTGTCCTTTGGCATGTAAAAACTTTCCAGTTTCATGAAGGCCCATTTATCAATTTTTGATCTTAGAGCATGAGCCATTGGGATTCTGTTTAGGAAATCCCCACCCCAGTGCCAATGAGTTCAAGGTTCTTTCCATTTTCTCTTCTATTAGATTCAGAGTGTCTGGTTTTATGTTGAGGTCCTTGATCCACTTGGACTTCAGCTTTGTGCAAGGTGACAAATGTGAGTCTATTTTTATTTTTCTACATACAGACAGCCATTTAGACCAGCAGCATTAATTAAAGAGGCTCTCTTTTTTCTATTGTATATTTTTGGCTTCTTTGTCAAAGATTGAGTGTGCATAAGTGTGTGGTTTTATTTTTGGGTCTTCAATTCCATTCCATTGATCAACCTGTCCGTGTCTGTACCAATAACATGCAGTTTTTATCACTATTGCTGTGTAGTAAAGTTTGGGGTCAAGGATGGTGACTTTCCCCATCTTTTCTTTTATTGTTAAGAATAGTTTTTGCAATTCTGGGTTTTTTGCCTTTCCAGATGAATTTGGAAATTGCCTTTTCCATGTCTTTGAAGAATTGTGTTGGGGTTTTGATGGGGATTGCATTAATTATGTAGATTGCCTTTGGTAGAATGGCCAATTTTACTGTTAATTCTACCAATCCATGAGCATGGAAGATCTCTCCATTTTCTGAGATCTTTGATTTCCTTCTTGAGAGACTTGACATTATTGTCATATAGATGTTTCACTTGTTTGATTAGAGTCACACCAAAATATTTCATATTATTTTTGGGTTTTGTGAAAGGAGTTGTTTTCCTAATTTTGTTCTCAGCCTACCAATTTGTTTGAGTTAATTTTATATCCAGCCACTTTGCTGAAGTTATTTATCAGCAGGAGAAGTTCTCTGGTAGATTTTTGAGGGTTGTTTATATATCCTATCATATCATATAGTATCATATATATATCATATATATCCTAACATATTCAAATAGTGATACCTTTATTTCTTCTTGGCCAATTTGTATCCCCTCGATCATTTTTGTTGTCATTTTGTTCCACCTAGCACTTTGAGTACTATATTGAATACAGATGGAGAGAGTGGGCAGCCTTGTCTTATCCCTGGTTTTAGTGGGATTGCTTCAAGTATCTCTCCATTTAATTTGGTATAGGTCATTGGTTTGCAGAAAATTGCTTTTATTATGTTTAGGTATGGGCCTTGAATTCCTGAACTTTCCAATACTATTAACATGAAGGGATGTTGTATCACATGCTTTTTCTGCATCTAAGGAGATTATCATGTGACCTTTTTTTTTTTAGTTTGTTTATATAGTGGATAACTTTAATGGATTTTCTTATATTGAACCAACTGCATCCCTGGGATGAAGCCTACTTGATCCTGGTAAATGATCGTTTTGATGTGTTTGTGGATTCTGTTTGCAAGAATTTTATTGAGTATTTTTGGGTCGATATTCATAAGTGAGATTGGTATGAAGTATTCTTTTTTGGTTGGAAACTTGTGTGCTTTAGGTATCAGTAATCGTGGCTTCATAGAATGAATTAGGTAGTGTTCCTTTTGTTTCTATTTTATGGAACAGTTTGAGGAATATTGGTATTAGTTATTCATTGAAGGTCTGGTAGATTTCTGCACAAAATCCATCTGGCCCCAGTCCTTTTTTGGTTGGGAGGTTTTTAATGATTTCTATTTCCTTATGGGATATGAACCTACTTAGCTAGTTTACCTGCTCTTGATTTAACTTTGGCATGTGATATCTGTCTAGAAAATCATCTGTTTCTACAAGATTTTCCAGTTTTGTTGAGTATAGGCTTTTGTAGTAGGATCTGATAATTTTTTTAATTTCCTCCATTTCTGTTGTTATGTCTCTCTTTTCATTTTTGATTTTGTTAATTTGGATAATACCTCTGAGCCCTTTAGTTAGTTTGGCTAGGGATTTATTTATCTTGTTGATTCTTTCGAAGAATGAGCTTTTTTTTGTTTGTTTGTTTGGTTGGTTGGTTTTTGTTTTTTTGATTCTTTGTATTGTTCTCTTTGTTTCTATTTGGTTGATTTTGGCCCAGAGTTTGACCATTTCCTGCTGATCTACACCTCTTGGGTGACTTTCCTTCTTTTTGTCCTAGAGGTCTCAGGTGTGCTGTTAAGTTGCTAGGGTAAGATCACTCCAATTACTTTACTAGGGAACATAGTGCTATGACTTTTCTTCTTAGAACTGCTTTCATTATGTCCCTTAAGTTTGGGTATGATGTTTCAACATTTTCATTAAATTCCAGGAAGTCATTTTTTTGTTGTTTTTGCTGTTATTGAAAACAAACCTTAGGCCATGGTGATCTGATAAGATGCATGAGATTATTTCAATCTTCTTGTATTTGTTGAGAGTTGTTTTGTGACCAATTATATGGTCGATTTTGGAGAAGGTATCATGAGGTGATGAGAAGAAGGTGTATTCTTTTGTTTTAGGGTAAAATGTGTAAAAAATCTGTTAAAAATCATTTGGTTCGTAACCTCTATTATTTTCACTGGGTTTAGTTTCTATTTCATTAGTGAGAGTGAGGTGTTGAAGTCTCCCGCAATTATTGTGTGGTATTCAATGTGTGTTGTGAGCATTAGTACAGTTTCTTTTAGGAATGTGGGTACTTTTGCATTTGGGGCATAGATGTTCAGTATTAAGACTTTCTCTTGGTGGAATTTGCCTTCGATGAATATAAAGTGCCTTTTCTCATCACACTTGATGACTTTTGGTTAAAAGTCTATTTCATTGGATATTAGGATGGCAACTCTAGCTTGTTTCTTGGAACCATTTCCTTGGAAGACTTTTTCTGATCCTTTTACTCTGAGATAATGTCTGTCTTTGTTATTGAAGTGTGTTTCTTGTGTGTGGCAAAATGCTGAATCTTGTTTGCATATATAGTCTGTTGGCTTATATCTTTTTATAGGTGAGTTAAGTCCACTAATATTGAGAGATATTAAAGAGATTACTGTTGGTTTCTAATATGTTTGTTTTTGTAGTTGTCTTTATGTGCTTGTCATTCCCTCCTTCTGGCTTTGTTGTGAGATGCTTAATATCTTGTCTTTTATTTGGTATAGGTACCTTCATTGTATTGGAGACTTTTTTCTTGGATTCTCTATATGGCTGGATTGGTAGATAGCTACTATTTGAATTTGATTTTTTCCTGGAATAGTTTGCTTTCTCCAACTGTGTTGATTTAGAGTTTTGCTGGGTATAGTAGCCTAGGCTGGCATTTGTGTTCTCTTAGAGTTCACATAGGCTTCATAGTCTCTGTTGAGAAGTCTGGTGTAATTCTGATAGGTTTATCTTTGCATGTTACTTGGCCCTTTCCCCCTGCTGCTTTTAATATTCTTTCTTTGTTCTGTGTGCTTAATATTTTGGTTATCATATTATGAGAGGATTTTCTTTTTCGGTTCCATTTATTAGGTGTTTTATAGGCTTCTTGTACCTTTATGACCATCTCTTTCTTTAGGTTGGGGAAGTTTTCTTCTATGATTTTGTTGAAGACATTTTCAGGTCTTTTTTTTTTTTCTTATCTGCTGTTTGCTTCAGTATCTTTTTCTTTTTTTTACAATTCTTTTTAATTTTCTGTATTCTTTGTTTACATTCCGAAGGCTTTCTCGTTTCCCCATTCCCCCCTCACCATATGTCCCATATGTCCTCTTCCACACCACACCACCCCCCGCCTATTCCCCAATCGCCACCCCACCATTTCTTTGCTCTATTCTGGTACTCTCCTACAAAACTGGATCCAGGCCTTTCAGGACCAGGGTCCTCTCCTTCCTTCTTCTTGGGAATCTTTTGACTTGCTAATTGTGCCTTAAATATTTAGAGCTTCTGGGCACATTAATATCCATTTATCAGTGATTGCATTTCATGTGTATTCTTTTGTGATTGGGTTAACTCACTTAGGATGATATTTTCCAGATCCAACCATTTGCCTACAAATTGCATGAATTCATTATTTTTAATTGCTGAGTAGTATTCCATTGTATAAATATACCACATTTTCTGTACCCATTCTTCTTTTGAGGGACATCTGGGCTCCTTCCAGCTTCTGGCTATTATAAATAAGGCTGCTATGAACATAGTGGAGCATGTGTCTTTATTGTATGCAGGGGAATCATCTGGGAATATGCCCAGGAGTGGTATGCCAGGGTCCTCTGGAAGTGTCATGCCCAATTTTCTGAGAAACATCCAGATTGATTTCCAGAGCGGTTGTACCGACTTGCAGTCCCACCAACAGTGTAGGAGTGTTCTTTCTCCACATCCTCGCCAAAACTTGTTGTCTCTTGAGTTTTTAATCTTAGCCATCCTGACTGATGTGAGGTGGAATCTCAGGGTTGTTTTGATTTGCATTTCCCCGATGACTAATGATGTTGAACATCTCTTAAGGTGTTTCTCGGCCATCCGAATTTCTTCTGGTGAAAATTCTTTGTTTAGCTCTGTGCCCCAATTTTGATAGGGTTATTTGGTTCTTTGGTGTCTAACTTCTTGAGTTTTTTGTATATATTGGATATTAGCCCCCTGTCGGATGTAGGGTTGGTGAATATCTTTTCCCAATTTGTTGATGGCTGCTTTGTCCTTCTGACTGTATCCTTTGCCTTACAGAAACTGTAATTTTATGAGGTCCCATTTGTCAATTCTTGATCTTAGAGCATAAGCTATTGGTGTTCTGTTCAGAAACTTTCCTTCTGTGCCAATGTCCTCCAGGGTCTTTCCCAGTTTCTTTTCTATTGGTTTCAGTGTGTCAAGTTTTATGTGGAGGTCCTTGATTCACTTGGAGTTGATCTTTGTACATGGAGATAAGAGTGGGTCAATTCGAATTCTTCTGCATGTTGACCTCCAGTTGAACCAGCACCATTTGTTGAAAAGTCTATCTTTTTTTCCACTGGATGGGTGTAGCTCCTTTATCAAAGATCAAGTGACCATAGGTCTGTGGGTTCATTTCTGGGTCTTCAATTCTATTCCACTGATCTAGTTGCCTGTTGCTGTACCAATACCATGCAGTTTTTAACACAATTGCTCTGTAGTACTACTTGAGATCAGGGATATTAATTCCTCCAGAAGTCCTTTTATTGTTGAGAATAGTTTTAGCTATCCTGGGTTTTTTGTTATTCCAGATGAATTTCAGAATTGCTCTTTCTAGATCTCTGAAGAATTGACTTGGGATTTTGATGGGGATTGCATTGAATCTGTATATTGCTTTTGGTAAGATGGCCATTTTTACTATATTGATCCTCCCAATCCAAGAGCATGAAATATTTTTCCATTTCCTGAGGTCTTCTTCAATGTCTTTCTTCAAGGACTTGAAGTTCCTGTCATACAGATCTTTCACTTGTTTGGTTAGAGGCACGTCAAGATACTTTATATTGTTTGTGGCTATTGTGAAGGGTGTTATTTCCCTAACTTCTTTCTCAGCCTGCTTGTCCTTTGAGTACAGGAAGGCTACCGATTTGCTTGAGTTGATTTTATAACCAGCCACTTTGCTGAAGTTGTTTATCAGTTGTAGGAGTTCTCTGGTGGAGTTTTTTGGGTCGCTTAAGTATACTATCATGTCATCTGCAAATAGTGATAGTTTGACTTCTTCCCTTCCAATTTGTATCCCTTTGACTTCCTTATGTTGTCTAATTGCTCTCACTAGAACTTCAAGTACTATATTGAAAAGATATGGAGAGAGAGGGCAGCCTTGTCTAGTCCCTGATTTTAGTGGGATTGCTTCAAGTTTCTCTCCATTTATTTTGATGTTGGCTACTGGTTTGCTGTATATTGCTTTTACTATATTTAGGTATGGGCCTTGAATTCCTCACCTTTCCAGGCCTTTTAGCATGAAAGGATGCTGAATTTTGTCAAATGCTTTTTCAGCATCTAATGAGATGACCATGTGTTTTTTTTTCTTATAGTTTATGTAGTGGATTACATTGATGGATTTCCGTATATTGAACCATCCCTGCATCCCTGGGATGAAGCCTACTTGATCATGGTGAATGCTCGTTTTGATGTGTTCTTGGATTCGGTTGGCAAGAATTTTATTTAGTATTTTTGCATCGATGTTCATAAGGGAAATTGGCCGGTAGTTTTCTCTCATTGTAGGACCTTTGTGTGGTTTTGGTATCAGTGTAATTGTGTCTTGGTAGAACAACTTGGGCAGTGTTCCTTCTGTTTCTATTTTGTGGTATAGCTTGAGGAGTATTGGTGTTAGATCTTCTTTGAAGGTCTGATAAAATTCTGCACTAAAACCATCTGGTCCCATACTTTTTTTGGTTGGGAGACTTTCTATAACACCTTCCATTTCTCTAGGGGTTATGGGGCTGTTTAGCTGATCTAATTGTTCCTGATTTAATTTTGGTATTTGGTATCTGTCTAGGAAATTGTCCATTTACTCCAGATTCTCGAGTTGTGTTGAATATAGGCTTTTGTAGTAGGATCTGATGATTTTTTTTAATTTCCTCAGTTTCTGTTGTTATATCCCACTTTTCATTTCATTTTGTTAATTTGGATACTGTCTCTGTGCCCATTGGTTAGTCTGGCTAAGGGTTTATCTATCTTGTTGATTTTCTCAAAGAACCAGCTCTTGGTTTTGTTGATTCGTTGTATGGTTCTCTTTGTTTCTACTTGATTGATTTCGGCCCTTAGTTTGATGATTTCCTATCTTCTACTCCTCCTGGGTGAATTAGCTTCTTTTTCTTCCAGAACTTTCAGGTATGCTGTTAATCTGCTAGTGTATGCTCTCTCCAGTTTCTTTTTGGAGGCACTCAGGGGTATGAGTTTTCCTCTTAGCACTGCTTTCACTGTGTCCCATAGATTTGGGTAGGTTGTACCTTCATTTTCATTAAATTCTAAAAAGTCTTTGATTTCTTTCTTTATTTCTTCCTTGACTAAGGTGTCGTTGAGTAGAGTATTGTTCAGTTTCCATGTGTATGTAGGCTTTCTATCGTTTTTGTTGCTATTGAAAACCACTCTTACTGCATAGTGATCTGATAGGAGGCATGGGAGTAGTTCGATCTTCTGGTATTTGTTGACATCTCTCTTGTGACCAATTATATGATCGATTTTGGAGAAGGTACCATGCGGTGCTGAGAAAAACATATATTCTTTTGCTTTAGGATGAAATGTTCTATATATATCTGTTAAGTCCAATTGATCCAAAGTTTCAATTAGTTTCACTGTGTCCCTATTTAGTTTCTGCTTTCCTGATCAGTCCATTGAGGAGAGTGGGGTGTTGAAATCACCCATAATTATTGTATTAGGTGCAATGTGTGGTTTAAGCTTTAATAAAGTTTCTTTTACGAATGATGGTTCCCTTGCAATTGGAGCATAGATGTTCAGTATTGAGAGTTCTTCTTGGTGGATTTTCCCTTTGACCAGCAAGAAGTGACCTTCCGTGTCTCTTGATGATTTTAGGTTGAAAGTCAATTTTATCTGATATAAGAATGGCTATTCCAGCTTGTTTCCTGAGACCATTTGCTTGTAAAATTGTCTTCCAGCCTTTTACTCTAAGGTAATATTTGTCTTTGACATTGAGATGTGTTTCCTGTATACAGCAAAATGTAGGGTCCTGTTTCCATATCCAGTCTGTTAGTCTATGTCTTTTTATTGGGGCATTGAGTCCATTGATGTTAAGAGATATTAAGGAATAGTAATTATTACCTCTCGACATTTTTGAAATTATTTTTTATATTTGAGAGGTTATCTTCTTTTGGATTTGATGAGAGGAGGATTCCATCTTGCTTCTTCCTGGGTGTAATTTCCCTCCTTGTGTTGATGTTTTCCCCCTATTATCCTTTGTAGGGCTGGGTTTGTGGAAAGATATCGTGCAAATTTGGTTTTGTCATGGAATACCTTGGTTTCTCCATCTATGGCAATTGAGAGTTTTGCTGGGTATAGTAGTTTTGGCTGGTATTTGTGTTCTCTTAGAGTCTGCATGATATCTGCCCAGGATCTTCTAGCTTTCATGGTCTCAGGTGAGAAGTCTGCTGTAATTCTAATAGGTCTTCCTTTATATGTTACTTGGCCTTTTTCTCTTACTGACCTTAATATTCTTTCTTTGTTTAGTACATTTGGGGTTTTGATTATTATGTGATGGGGGGTATTTCTGTTCTGGTCCAGTCTGTTTGGAGTTCTGTAGGCTTCTTGTATAATCATGGGCATCTCTCTCTTTAGGTTGGGGAAGTTTTCTTCCATAATTTTGTAGAAGATATTTGCTGGCCCTTTAAATTGTAAATCTTTATTCTTATCTATACCTATAATCCTTAGGTTTGGTCTCCTCATTGTGTCTTGGATTTCCTGGATGTTTTGGGTTACAAGCTTTTTGCATTTAGCCTTTTCTTTGACTGTTGAATCAATGGTTCCTATGGTATCTTCAGCATCTGAGATTCTGTCTTCTATCTCTTGTATTCTATTGTTGATATTTGCATCTATGGCCCCTGATTTCTTCCCAAGGCTTTCTATTTCCAGAGTTGTCTCCCTTTGTGATTTCTTAGTTGTTTCTACTTCTGTTTTTAGATCCTGGATGGTTTTGCTCAGATCTTTCATTTGCTTGTTTGTGTTTTCATGTAATTCTTTAAGGGATTTTTGTGTTTCCTCTTTTATTACTTCTACTTGTTGGCCCATGTTCTCTTGTGTTTCTTTAAGTGATTTTTGTGTTTCCTCCTTATTGGCTTCCATTTTTTGATCCATTTTCTCCTGAATTTCTTTAAGTGTTTTTTGCATTTGCCTTGTAAGGGCCTCTATGTTTTGATCCATTTTCTCCTGTATTTCTTTAAGGGATTTTTCCATGTGTTCAGCTATCAGCATCTTGACCAGTGATTTTACATCCAAATCTTTTACTAGTGTGTTGGGGGATCCAGGACTTCTTGTTGTTGGCGGAACTGAGTTCGGATGCTGGCATGCTGCCTTGATTTCTGTTAGCAACGTTCCCACATTTGCCTTTTGCCATCTGGTTATCTCTGGCATTAGTTGACCTTGTCACTGACTGGTGTTTGAACCTCCCATGAGGCTGGGCCTGCCTGCTGGGTCTCTACTGATGACCAGGCGGCAAGATGGAGACTGCTGCTGAAAGTAGTAAGAGGACCTCAGAATAGTCAGTTCCCAACCGAGTTGGCTCAAAGCCCGGGGGTTGTGGAGATGTCCTGCTGGGCCACCCAGGCACTGGCCACTGGCAAGAGCCTGGCAGAATTCCACCCGAGTGATGGTAGTAACAAATTAAGTTTGTGTCTTAGCCCCTCTCTACTAGTGACCTAGTGACAAGATGGAGAAGGTCTTTTTAGAGGCTTGGGAGAATGGTAGGAGAACCCCGACTCTGGCTCCTGGCCCACACCTGTTGGTTTCCTGCCTGAGCAATGGCAGGCCCCGATTAGGTCTGGATACCTGCCCCTCTCTGCTGGTGACCCAGGCGTAAGATGGAGACTTTGGTGTAGGGGCCTGGGAGAACCACAGGGCATGCAGCTCCCAGCAGCGCAGTGGAGGTGTTCCACTGATCAACTCTCACACCTGGCCGTTTCTGGCCCGAGCAATGGCAGGCCCCAATTAGGCCTGGTTACCTGCCCCTCTCTGCTGGTGACTCAGGAGCAAGCTGGAGACCTGCGGTGTAGGAGACTGGGAGAACCGTGGGACACGCAGTTCCCAGCTGTGCTGTGGAGGTGTTCTGGTGATCTGCCCCGACTCTTGCTCCCGGCCCAAGCCTGGTGGTTTCCCGCCCAAGCAATGGCCCATTTTCAGGTCTTTTGAGATGGGAATTCATTCTCTATTCCAATTATTCTTAGATTTGGTCTTTCATTGTGTCTTGGATATCCTGGATGCTTTGGGTTAGTAGATTTTGAATTTTCTTTGACAGTGTGTCAAATGTTCTATGGTGTCTTCTAAACCTGAAATTCTCTCTTCAATCTCTATTCTGTTGTTGATACTTAGATCTGTAATTCCTGACCTCTTTCCTATGCTTGCCATTTCCAGGTTTGCCTCCATTTGTGTTTTCATTGTTGTTTCTACTTCCAATTTTAGGTCTTGGACCACTTTATACAATTCCTTCACCTGTTTGTTTGCTGTTGTGGAAGAATTGTGTTCTATCGTCTTCTATTGCATATGGTCTTGTGTTTGCTTCTCACCATCTGCTTATCACTGGTGTCTGCAGATCTGGGAGACTCTGGACTCTTTTTCCTTGAGTTGCTTTAGGTCTCTTTGTAGGCCTGTGGCCTTCGCTGTACCATACCTCCTGTGGGGCCTTCCAACTCTGCGGTTGTCAGAGAGCAGAGAAGCTGCTGATCTATTGCTCTGGCTGCAATAAATCTCCTGGGAGTCCTTTAGACAGTTGAGTTTTCAGAGAAGCAGTCAAGCTGTTGTCCTGTGTGAAGCTGTTCTCCAGAGGGGCCTATGGACTTTGGTTTCTGTTTCCTTGTGTGCAGCAGAACTCTAGGGAGGCTTTCAGTTTGTTGGGTCAGTTGCTCTGCATGCCACAGATGCTCCAGAAGGTCTTCAGATGCTGGTGTTGGTTTCCCAGTTGCCCTGTGTACAGAGGAACTCTTGGAATGCCTTCAAGCTGTGGTGTCTTCAGGGGAACAGACCAGCTGGCAATCAGTGGCTCAGTTGTCCTGTGTGCAAGGGATCTCCTGGGATGCCTCAGGCTGTGCTGCCAGTTGCTCTGAGTGCAGTAGATCTCCTTGAATGTCTCTAGTTATGGTGTCTGATCCCCTGAGCACAGCAGATCCCTTGGAATGCCTCAGGATGTGATATCATCAGCTTAGCAGACTAGCTGATGTCTGTCCCAGAAGAAAGGACCAGGCAGATGGGTGACAATGCCTTAATAAGGAAAACTTAATCCTTAGGTAATCATCCCACCATAGTGCTCTAGACAGAGCCGGGGCTTCGTTGTGCAGATTACTACAGTACTTTAAGTATCTCCATAAAAAATATTCTAAGAATAATTCAGTCATTCCAGAAGGATTTTTGCATTGCTTATTTTAATTTTTTCATAGTATAAGAGATAATTAAAAATTGTACTTGAGTTTTCTTACGTATTTGGTATATACTTGATATGATCAAATTTTCTTCCAAACCTAATCTAATATCCACACAAAATAGATGTCGTGTTGCTATGTTTGTGCCATTGCTATTGTTTTCCTGCAGTCTTTTCTTTCATTTTGTTTCATTTGCACATCCTTTTGTACATTTGCTTTTATTTATTTTACATCCTTATCACAGCCCCCACTTTTTGGTCTTTTGCGGGTTTTTTTTTTTTTTTGATATTTTTGTTGTTGTTTGGTTTTGCTTTAAGAGAGAGAGAGAGAGAGAGAGAGAGAGAGAGAGAGAGAGAGAAAGAGAACATGAAATTGAGTGGTAGGAATGTGGAGGTTTGGGAGACATCTCAAATGTTGTATGAAAAAAATTAAAATAGAGATAGATAAATGAGCAATGACCACTATGAACTTCTGAATAAATTGTCTTTCTAGGGAGAAAACAGTCTACTAGAAACATCTACCTTTTATATAAAGGTTACTAAGCTAAACTTGTTGGTGTTTCCATTAGATATTTAAGAAATGAGGTTTTTTGTTTTGTTTTGTTTTTTGGATATATATATATATATATATATATATATATATATATATATATATATATAAAAACTTCAGTTTCTCAAACTATCTTCAATGTTATCCCTATTTATTTCCCCTCCATACCTAAATTCTAAAATAGCTCCAGATTTCTTCATTGGAATAAGTTCATGAGTAATATAATTAGTTTCTGTTGTGCTTCAGAAAACTGACAGGATATAGGGAAAAAGATCTAAAGATGAAAAATCATGACACAACAACAAGAAAATAATTTTAACTCTCAACATACTCCATTTTCTGAATGTTACAACTAGTGAGATTAGATTGGCTTTTCCTGAATTTGATAATATTCTGTTGCCTAAATCTATGTTAAGTCAATGTTACTCCAGTAAAATGTAAGATAAGTTATAGTGTATTTATGTGGTTTACAAATAAACACAGTTAATGTAACAATTATATAAAAACTACAATTTTATATAGGGTAACATATTTCAAACTATTACTAAAATAATTTTGAAATAAAAGAGAACAGAAAGGGAGCATGATAAAAATAATTTTAGTGTAACAATTATTACTTTTTAAAAACTCGTTTGGTTTGGTTTGGTTTGGTTTGGTTTGGTTTGGTTTGGTTTGGTTTGGTTTGGTTTGGTTTGGTTTGGTTTAGTTTTCTTTGACCTTCTTTGGTCTGCTTTAATTTTGAAAGGTACTGGTTTCCCTAAAACTTGCTATGTAGTCTATGCAGACCTCAAAATCACATCAATTCTCTTCCTCTGCCTTCTATGTTCTGAGATTTGGGGTGTGCATTCCATATCCAACTTTACATTCCTCATTCTTGAGGTTTCACCTCTTCCTGTCTTTATCCCTGAAGGTTTAAAAAAATAAGAAAGTTGGATTTGGAGAACTTTAAATCCTATGAGAGAAAGGGACCTTCTCAAATGAGAAAATAGCATATTTCTTTCCATCAATCTTTTTGGTGAGAATTCTTTTCACTATGATATTTAAGGAAAAGAATAAAACTCAGGGATTCAGCCTCAAATGACCAACTTCCAGGCTATTGAAAAGTCAGAACATTGCAAAGTGACCCCAATAGTAAAAAGCCACAGGAATAAAACAGAGATGCTGATGACAGAGGACTCACAGATATCAAATGGAAAAAGTAGTATGGCCTTGAAATTCAAGAGACAAATTAAAATGAACGTTTTCAAAAATGCTAATTAACACTGATGGTAGACAATGTGATCTTTAATCTTTGAGTATGAAACTCAGGTTTAAGAGCTAGAAGACCCTGTGACATGAGAAGAAGTTGCTAGACTGGAAAGAAAATGTCATAGGCAGCACAGGAAGGGATTTTGAGTAAAAATATCTGCCACATGTACCTATGTGATAAAACCAAACAAAACTCCCTAAGATCTTTCTTCACAGACCAGGTAAACCCATTTTGTCTGGAGTGTTTTGAGGATGTCACCATAAGCAGTTACGAAAATGAAAGTCTGTCTCACAGTGTATGTAAACTTGAGTGTGATGACTTGAGTATTTGAGCTTGTGTGTTTGTTTTGTTTTGTTTTATTTTGTTTAGATCTGTCATTCTTTATCTCTTAAATTTATCCTGGCAAATGATTCAAAAATGCATGTCCTTCCCATAGAAACATAACAAGTTATTGTTATTTGCCTTGCTGTTCTTAGACAGAAAAATATGCATACCCAGTAACTTTTTTCCACAATGCAGTTTTTTTTTTAAATATTGGCTGCGTTTATACAAAACTTCAAGGACAGCTTAGTTAGTCTTTAGCTTTCCATAAACCTGTAGGATACTAATAAATGATGCACATTTTTGCATATAATTACTCCTAACAGATATGTATATAGACATCCTCTGTTATGTATGATTATGTGCCAACACTTAGTGAACTTTTAAAAAATTTTTTATTACATATTTGCTTTATTTACATTTCAAGTGTTATACCCTTTCCTCATTACCCCTCCAAACACCCCTTTTCCATACCCCTTCCCCTGCTTACCTCCAGCCCCAATTTCCTGACTTGTACTCCACTATTCTGAGGAATAGAGCCTTCACAAGACAAATGGCCTCTCCTCTCATAGATGTCTGAAATGGTCATCTTCTGCTGAATATGTAGCTGGAGCCATTGGACCTTCTTTGGTTGGTGGTTTAGACACTGGGAGCTCTGTAAGTTCTGGTTGGTACATATTGTTCATCCTGCAGAGATGCAAACCTCTTCTGCTCCTTGGGTCCTCTCTCTAGGAGCTCCATTGGGGACCCTATTCTCATTCTATTGTTTGGCTGTGAGCCATGGGTGTTTTGATCCACTTTCTAATAAGGATCAAATTATCCACACTTTGGTTTTCCTTCATCTTGAGCTTCATGTGATCTGTGAGTTGTATCTTGGGTATTATGAGCTTTTGGGCTAATACCCACTTTTCAGTGATTGCATACCATGTGTGTTCTTTTCTGATTGGGTTGCCTCACTCAGGATGATATTTTCTAGCTCCATCCATTTGCCTAAGAATTTCATGAACAATGTGTTTTTAATAGCTGAGTAGTACTCCATTGTGTAAATATATTACATTTTCTGTATCCGTTACTCTGCTGGGGGACATCTGGGTTCTTTCCGGATTCTGGCTATTATAAATAAGGCTGTGATGAACATAATGGATCCTATGTCCTTACTACATGTAGGAGTATCTTCCCATATATGCCCATGAGTGGTATAGCTGGCTCCTCATGTCCAATGTTCTGAGGAACCACCAAACTGATTTCTAGAGTGTTTTTACTAGCTTGCAATTCTACCAGCAATGGAGGCATGCTTTTTCTTTCTCCAAATCCTCACCAGCATTTGCTATACCCTGAGTTTTTGATCTTAGCCATTCTGACTGGTGTGATATAGAATCTCAGGGTTGTTTTGATTTGCATTTCCCTGATGAATAAGGATGTTGAATATTTCTTTAGGTGTTTCTTAGCCATCCAGTATTTCTCACTTGAGAATTCTTTGTTTAGCTCTGTGCCCCATTTTTTAATATGGTTATTTAATTCTCTGGAGTTTAACTTCTTGAGTTCTCTGTATATATGTAGGATATTAGACCCCTGTCAGATGTAGGACTGGTAAAGATCTTTTCCCAGTCTGTTGGTTACAGTTTTGTCCTGTTCACAGTGTCCTTTGCCTTACAGAAGCTTTGCAATTTTATGAGGTCCCATTTGTCAATTCTTGATCTTAGAGCATAAGCTATTGGTGTTCTGTTCAGGAAATTTCCCCTTTGCCTGTGTGCTCCATGCTTTTCCCCAATTTCTCTTCTACTAGATTCAGTGTATCTGGTTTGATCTGGAAGTCCTTTATCCACTTGGATTTGAGCTTTGTACCAGGAGATAAGAATGAATCAGTTTACATTTTTTTACATGTTGACTGCCAGTTGAACCAACACCATTTCTTAAAAATGCTGTCTTTTTAGTCCATACCAAAAGGAGCATGTCATGGTTGTCTCTGGAGGGGCCCTGCCAGAGCCTTACACATACAGAGGCAGATACTAGCAACCAACCATTGGACTTGGTGTGGGGTCCCCAAGGTTGGAGGGTGGTCTGGAGGAGCTGAAGAGGTTTACAGCCCCATGGGAAGAACAATGATGTCAGCCTCCCAGATACCCCAGGACTCTCAGGGACTAAACCATCAACCAAGGGATATACATGGCTCCAGCCAAAAATGTGGTAGAGGAATGCCGTGTTGGGCAAAAGTGGGAGGAGTGGTCCTTGGTCAGGTGAAGGCTCAATAGATGCCCCAACAAAGGGAAATCAAGGGGGAGGGAGGTAGTAGTGTGTCCAGTGGAAGGGCATATACTTGGAGTCAAGGGATTCAAGGAAGGGTTGGGATTTTCAGGGTGAGGAGGAAACTGAGAAAGGTTTTAGCATTTGAAATATAAATGATTTTATTCAATAAAAAAAGTTCTGTCTTTTTTTCACTGGATTGTTTTGGCTCCTTTGTCAAAGATGAAGTGACCATAAGTTTGTGGGTTCATTTCTGGGTCTTCAAGGCTATTATATTGATCTACATACCTGGCATTGTAACAATACCATGAAGTTTTTAACACTACTGCTTAGTAGTATAGCTTGAGGTCAGGGATGGTGATTCCAGCAGAAATTCTTTTATTGTTGAGAATAGTTTTCACTATCTTGGATTTTTTGTTATTCCAGATAAATTTGGAAATTGATCTTTCTAACTCTATGAAGCATTGAGTTGGAATTTTGATGGGGATTGCATTGAATCTGTACATTCTTTTAGGCAAGAAGGCCATTATTACTGTAATAACCCTGTCAATCCATGAGCATGGGACATCTATTCATCTTCTGAGATCTTCAATTTTTTTCTTCAGATACCTGAAGTTTTTTTTAATTGAAAAGGGAAGTAAAGGGAAGTAAAAACACTTTATGATAATATTAAAGATTTACATGGAAAATATTTCAGAAAAACACGTTAAAATTGACAATTTTCATATAAAATTAGAGAGTAAAGTGGTAGACATGTAAAACATTGCTAAATTAATTGAAATATGGGATAGAAACATTTTATGATAAAATCGAAGATTTATGTGGAAAATATTTCTGACAAAATTGTAGAAAAATGTAGAAAAACATATTAGAATTAAAGATTATCATGGAAAATTTTATATAGATATAATAATGGTAGGTATAAAAGTATTCCTAAGTTGATTAAAAGTGGAATTATAAACATTTTCTGAAAAACTTGAAGATTTACATGAAAACTATTTCTGATAAAATTGTAGAAATATATAGAAAAACATGTTAACATTAAAGATTATCATGGAAATTATATAGATAAAATGATAGGTATAAAGATAATTCTAAGTTGATTGAAGGTAGAATTATCAACATTTTCAGATAACATTGAAGATTTACATGGAAAATATTTCTGGTAAAATTCAAGAAATAAATAGACAAACACTTTAAAATTGACTCATGGAAATTTTTATGTAAAAAATGATTGATGTAAAAACTCTTTCTAAATTAATTGAAGGTGGAATTAGAAACATTTCTCATAAAAATCAAAGATTTACATTGGAAACATTTCTGATAAAATGGAGGAAGTATATCGAAAGACATTAAAATTGAAGATTATCATGAAAAATAATGCAGATAAAATGGTAGATATAAAAAATTACTAAATTAAAAGGGGAATTACAAATATTTTCTGATAAAATTTAAGATTTATATGAGAAATATTTCATTAGTCTATGACTTTTTATTGGAGAGTTGAGTCCAATGTTGTTAAGAGATATTAAGGAATAGTGATTATTGCTTCCTGTTATTTTTGATGTTATTTTTATGTTTGTGTGGGTATCTTCTTTTGGGATTGTTGGAAGAAGATTACTTTCTTGCATTTTCTAGGGTGTAGTTTCCCTCCTTGTGTTGCAATTTTCCACCAATCATCCTTTGTAGGGCTGGATCTGTGCACAGATATTGTGCAAATTGGTTTTTTCATGGATTATCTTGGTTTCTCCATCTATGATGATTGAGAGTTTTGCTGGGTATAGTAGCCTGGGCTGGCATTTGTGTTCTCATAGGGTTTGTATGAAGTCTGCCCAGGATCTTCTAGCTTTCATCATCTCTGGGAAGAAGTCTGGTGTGATTCTGATAGGTCGGCCTTTATAAGTTACTTGCCCTTTTTCCCTTACTGCTTTTAATATTCTATCTTTGTTTAGTGAATTTGGTGTTTTGATTATTATGTGCTGGGAGGATTTTCTGTTCTGGTCCAGTCTATTTGGAGTTCTGAAGGCTTCTTGCATGTTCATGGGCATCTCTTTCTCTAGGTTAGGGAAGTTTTCTTCTACAGTTTTGATGAAGATATTTACTGGGCCTTTAAGATGTAAGTCCTCGCTCTCCTTTATACCTATAATCCTTAGGTTTGGTCTTCTCGTTGTGTCCTGGAGTTCCTGGATGTTTTGAGTTACCAACTTCATGCATTTTGTATTTTCTTTGACTGTTAAGCAATGTTTTCTATGGTATCTTCAGCACCTGAGGTTCTTTCTTCTATCTCTTGTATTCTGTTGTTGATGCTTGCATCTATGACTCCTGAATTCTTTCTAAGGTTTTCTATCTCCAGATATGCCTCCCTTTATCATTTCTTTATTGCTTCTACTTCCACATTTAGATCCTGGATAATTTTGTTCCGTTCCTTCACTTGATTGTTTGTGTTTTCCTGTAATTCTTTAAGGGATTTTTGTGTTTCTTCTTTAAGGCCTTCTGCCTTCACCCATGATGTCCTGTACTTCTTTAAGGGATTTTTGTGTTTCCTCTTTGAAGATTTTTACCTGTTGACCAATATTCTTCTGTATTTCTTTAAGGGAGTTATTTAAGTCTTTCTTAAAGCCCTCTATCAGCATCATGAGATACGATTTTAAATTGGAACTCTTGCTTTTCCGGTGTGTTGGGGTATATGGGACATGCTGTGGTGTGAAAACTGGGTTCTGATATTGCCATGTGGCCTTGGTTTCTGTTGGTAGGTTTCTTGTGCTTGCCTTTCGCCATGTGGTGCTAGTTGGTATTATTGTCTCTTGCTGGAGTTTGTTCCTCCTGTGGGCCTGTAAGTTTGTGTCCTTAATCCTCTGAGCTCAAAAGTGAAAGCACTGCTGGGAGGTCTCTCTCTCCTAGCTGGCTATGCACAGAAGAGTATAGAGTCTCCTGGCTCCCTGGTGCAAATGGCTGTGGACAGGAAGACTTCTGTCCCAGCTGCTCCACTGATCTTAGGCCCTGTGTGCTCTGAGCTGGTCCCCTCAAGAGAGAAGGTGGAGATCTCACCTCTGTGCTCAAAAGTGAAAGCCTGCTAGGAGATCACTCCTTCCAGGCAGGCTATGCACAGAATGCTGTGGAGTCTCCCAGCTCCCTAGTACAAATGGTGGCTTGCAGAAAAACTTCCTTCCCAGCTGCTCTACTGATCACAGAAGGCTGTGGAGACTCCCAGATCCCTGGTGCAAATGGCACAGGAAGTCTTTGGTCCCAGCTGTTCCACTTATCTTAGGCCCTGTGTGCTCCTAGCTGGTCCCCTCCAGAGAGAAGGTGGAGATCTCATCTCTGTGCTCAAAAGTGAAAGCCTACTGGGAGATCACTCCCTCCTGGCAGGCTATGCACAGAAGGCTGTGGAGTCTCCCAGCTCCTGGTACAAATGGCAGCAGGAAGACTTCCAACCCAGCTGCTTCACTAATCACATAAGGCTGTGGAGTTTCCCGACTCCCCAGCACAAATGACCTGAAGTTCTTGTCATATAGATATTTCACTTGTTTGGTCAGAGTCACACCAAGGTATTTTATATTATTTGTGACTATTGTGAAGGGTGTCATGTCCCTAATTTTTTTCTCAGCCTCTTTATCCTTTGAGTATAGGAAGGCTACTGATTTGTTTGAGTTACTTTCATATCCAGCCACTTTGCCAAAGTTGTCTATCAGGCTTACGAGTTCTCTGATGTAATTTTTGGGTTCCCTTAAGTACAATATCATATAATCTGCAAATAGTGATACTTTGACTTCTTCCTTTCCAATTTGAATCCCTTTGACACCTTTTTGTTGTCTAATTTCTCTGGCTAGGACTTCAAGTTCTATATTGAACAGGTAGGGAGAGAATGGACAGCCTTGTCTAGTCCCTGATTTCAGTGGGATTGTTTCAACTTTCTTTCCATTTAGTTTGATATTGTCTACTGGTTTTCTGTATATTGCTTTTACTATGTTTAGGTATGGACCTTGAATTCCTGATCTTTCCAAGACTTTTATCATGAAAGGGTATTGGATTTTTGTCAAATGCTTTCTCAGCATCTAATGAAATGATCACGTGGATTTTTTTCTTTGAGTTTGTTTGTGTAGTGCATTACATTGATGGATTTCTATATATTGAGCCATCCCTGCATTCTGGAGATGCCTACTTGATCATGGTGGATGATCATTTTGGTGTATTCTTGGATTCCATTGGCAAGAATTTTACTGAGTATTTTTGCATCCATATTCATAGCGGAAATTGGTCTAAATTTCTCTTTCTTTGTTGGGTCTTTGTGTGGTTTAGGTGTCCGAGTAATTGTGACTTCATAGAACAAATTGCATAGTAGCACTTCTGTTTCTATCTGTGGAATAGTTTGAAGAGTATTGGTATTAGCATCATGAGAAGTGATTTTAAATCCAAATTTTGCTTTTTGGGTGTGTTGAGGTATCTAGAACTTCCTGTTGTGGAAGAACTCGGTTTGGATGCTGCCGTGTTGCCTTGGTTTCTGTTGGTAACATTCTTGCATTTGCCTTTCGCATCTGGTTATCTCTGGTGGTAGTTGGTCGCTCTCTCTCTGGCTAGAGCTTGTCCTCCTGTGAGCCTGCAAGCCATTCTCTGCACCCCGGGGATACCAGCTCTCCCCTGGCACAAAGTGCTGGGGATCAGCCCTGCTCCTGGGTGCAGATGGAGCCCTGCTCCTGGGTACAGTACTCTCCCAGATGCTTTGCCACTCCTTTGCTCCCTGCACTCCTGGCAGTATCCCACTTGAACAGTCACGAGAGAGAAAATGGAGATCTCACATCCAAACACAGAAGTCAAAGCACTCCCTGGAGACCAGCTCTCTCCTGGTAGAACCAGTGCACAGGCAGCTGTGGAGCAGACCAGCTCCTGGGTGCAGATTGAACATGGAAGGACCCTGTCCCAGCTGCTCAGCCACTGAAAAATCTTTTTCAAATCTCATACTCTACAATGTTAATTGTCATTTCAAATATATTCAGAGTAAACTATAAAATGGAATTTCTTTTCTCTGGTCTTACCAAGAATCCAGCACCCTTCAGTTTTGTTGTTAGGGTGCACATACTCTCACAAATATCAATGCATTCCACATCAGTTATTCAAGAACAGAAAATCTACATTCACATTTTGCAATTTATGTAATGAGCCATGCTATTTCATGAATAGTCTCCTGGAGCATTACTGGCCTCTGACACTGTGTAGGAACACCTACCTATAAAAATGCTGCCTATAAAAATCATGTTCTGATTTCCAGAGCAGTTGTACCATCTTGCAATCCTATCAACAGTAGAGGAGTGTTCCTCTTTCTCCACATCCTCGCCAGCACCAACCATCTCTTGAGTTTATAATCTTAGCCATTCTGACTGGTGTGAGGTGGAATCTCAGGGTTGTTTTGATTTGCATTTCCCTGATGACTAATGATGTTGAACATCTCTTAAGGTGCTTCTCAGCCATCCAAATTTCTTCAGGTGAAAATTCCTTGTTTAGCTCTGTACCCCATTTTTAATAGGGTTATTTGGTTCTTTGGTGCCTACCTTTTTGAGTTCTTTGTATATATTGGATATTAGCCCTCTGTTGGATGTGGGGCTGGTGAATATCTTTTCCCAATTTGTTGGTTGCTGTTTTGTCCTTCTGACAGTGTCTTTTGCCTTACAGAAACTTAGTAATTTTAAGAGGTCCCATTTCTCAATTCAGAGGATTCCCCTGCATGCAAGAAAAACACATGCTCCACTATGTTCATAGCAGCCTCATTTATAATAGCCAGAAGCTGGAAAGATCCCAGATGTCCCTCAATGGAGGAATGGATTCAGAAAATGTGTTATATTTATACAATGGAATACTACTCAGCAATTAAAAATAATGAATTCATGCAATTTGTAGGCAAATGGTTGGATCTGGAAAATATCATCCTAAGTGAGTCAACCCAATCACAAAGAAATTCACATGAATTGCAATCACTGATTAGTGGATATTAATGAGCCCAGAAGCTCCGAATACTCAAGAAACAATTAAATAAGCAAAAGATTCCCAAGAAAATGGATGGAGAGGACCCTGGTCCGGAAAAGACTAAATCCGGTTTTGTAGTAGAGTACCAGAACAGAGAAATGGTGGGGAGGGTGGGTGATTGGGGAATGGGGGGGGGGAAGGACTTATGGGATATATGGTGAGAGGGGAAACTGAAAAGTAGAAAGCCTTTGGAATGTAAACAAAGATTATAGAAAATTATATATATACATATCATGTTCTGACTCTTTTACCTTCATTGAAAGCTAGAAGCCTGTCCTGCAGTAATTAGGAGGTTGAATAGCCAGATCAATGTTTGCTGCACAGGTGAGAAAGCACATTTTCAATTTCCAGGCCATGATTTATCATTATTATTATTATTATTATTATTATTATTATTATTTTCTATATTCTTTATGTACATTCCAAGGCTTTCCCCTTTCCCAGTTCCCCCCTCACCATATGTCCCATAAGTCCTGTTCCCTATGCCCATTCCCCAATAACCCCCCCCATTTCTCTGTTCTGATATTCTCCTACAAAAATGGATTCAGTCTTTTCGGGAACAGGGTCCTTTCCTTCCTTCTTCTTGGGAATCTTTTGTTGTGCTAATTGTGCCTTGAGTATTCAGAGCTTCTGGGCTCATTAATATCCACTTATCAGTGATTGCATTTCATGGGTATTCTTTTGTGATTGGGTTAGCTCACTTAGGATGATATTTTACAGATCCAACCATTTGCCTACAAATTGCATGAATTCATTATTTTTAATTGCTGTGTAGTATTCCATTGTATAAATATACCACATTTTCTGTATCCATTCCTACTTTGAGGGACATCTGGGCTCTATCCAGCTTCTGGCTATTATAAATAAGGCTGCTATGAATGTAGAGGAGCATGTGTCTTTATTGCGTGCAGAGGAATCCTTTGGGTATATGCCCAGGAGTGTTATGACAGGGTCCTCTGGAAATGTCATGCCCAATTTTCTGAGGAACCGACAGAATGATTTCCAGAGTGGTTGTAACATCTTGCACTCCCACCAACAATGGAGGAGTGTTCCTATTTCTCCACATCCTCACCAGCACCTATCATCTCTTGAGTTTATAATCTTAGGCATTCTGACTGGTGTGAGATGGAATCTCAGGGTTGTTTTGATTTGCATTTCCCTGATGATTAAAGATGATGAACATCTCTTAAGGTGCTTCTCAGCCATCCAAATTTCTTCAGGTGAAAATTCTTTGTTTAGCTCTGTACTCCATTTTTAATAGGATTATATGGTTCTTTGGGGTCTAACTTTTTGAGTTCTTTGTATATATTAGATATTAGCCCTCTGTTGGATGTGGGGTTGGTGAAGATCTTTTCCCAATTTGTTGGTTGCTGTTTTGTTCTTCTGACAGTGTCCTTTGCCTTACAGAAACTTTGTAATTTTATGAGGTCCCATTTGTCAATTCTTGATCTTAGAGCATAAGCTATTGGTGTTCTGTTCAGGAACTTTCCCCCTGTGCCCATGTTCTGCAGGGTCTACCTCCCAGTTTCTTTTCTATTAGTTTCTTTTGTCTGGATTTATGTGGAGGTCTTTGATCCACCTGGAGTTGATCTTAGTACAAGGAGATAAGAGTGGGTCAATTCGAATTCTTCTGCATGTTGACCTCCAGTTGAGCCAGCATCATTTGTTGAAAAGAATATCTTTTTTCCACTGGATGGTTGTAGCTCCTTTATCAAAGATCAAGTGACTATAACTCTGTGAGTTCATTTCTGGGTCTTAAATTCTATTCCATTGTTCTACTTGCCTGTTGCTTTACCAATACCATGCAGTTATTAAAACAAATGCTCTGTAGTACTGCTTGAGGTCAGAGATATTGATTTCCACAGAAGTCCTTTTATTGTTGAGAATAGTTTTAGCTATCCTGGGTTTTTTGTTACTCCAGATGAATTTGAGAATTGTTCTTTCTAGATCTATAAAGAATTGGTTTGGGATTTTGATGGGGATTGCATTGAATCTGTATATTGCTTTTGGCAAGATGGCCATTTTTACTATATTGATCCTCCCAATCCAAGAGCATGAAATATTTTTCCATTTCCTGAGGTCTTCTTCGATTTCTTTCTTCAAGTACTTGAAGTTCCTGTCATACAGATCTTTCACTTGTTTGGTTAGAGTCACGCGAAGATACTTTATGTTGTTTGTGGCTATTGTGAAGGGTGTTATTTCCCTAACTTCTTTCTCAGCCTGCTTGTCCTTTGAGTACAGGAAGGCTACCGATTTGCTTGAGTTGATTTTATAACCAGCCACTTTGCTGAAGTTGTTTATCAGCTTTAGGAGTTCTCTGGTAGAGTTTTTGGGTGGCTTAAATATACTTTCATGTCATCTGCAAATAATGATAGCTTGACTTCTTCCTTTACAATTTGTATCCCTTTCACTTCTGTATGTTGTATAATTGCTCTTGCTTGAACTTCAAGTACTATATTGAAAAGATATGGAGAGAGAGGGCAGCCTTGTCTAGTCCCTGATTTTAGTGGGATTGCTTCAAGTTTTTCTCCATTGATTTTGATGTTGGCTACTGATTTGCTCTATATCGCTTTTATTATGTTTAGGTATGGGCCTTGAATTCCTGTTCTTTACAGGAGTTTTAGCATGAAAGGATGCTCAATTTTGTCAAATGCTTTTTCAGCATCTGATGAGATGACCCTGTTGTTTTTTCTTTTAGTTTGTTTATGTAGTGGACTACATTGATGGATTTCTGGATATTGAACCATCCCCGCATCCCTGGGATGAAGCCTACTTGATCATGGTGAATGATCGTTTTGATGTGCTCATGGATTTGCTTGGCAAGGATTTTATTTAATATTTTTGCATCGATATTCATAAGGGAAATTGGCCTATATTTCTCTTTCTTTCTTGGATCTTTGTGTGGTTTTTGTATCAGCGTAATTGTGGCTTCATAGAACAAGTTGGCCAGTGTTCCTTCTGTTTCTATTTTGTGGAATAGTTTGAAGAGTATTGGTATTAGGTCTTCTTTGAAAGTCTGATACAATTCTGCACTAATACCATCTGGTTCCGTACTTTTTTTAGTTGGGAGACGTTCTATAACCCCTTCTATTTCTCTAGGGGTTATGGGACTATTTAGCTGATCTAATTGTTCCTGATTTAATTTTGGTATTTGGTATCTGTCTACGAAATTGTCCATTTCCTCCAGATTCACCAGTTGTGTTGAGAAAAGGCTTTTGTAGTAGAATCTGATGATTTTTTTAATTTCCTCAGTTTCTCTTGTTATATCCCCCTTTTCATTTCTAATTTTCTTAATTTGGAGACTGTCTCTGTGCCCATTGGTTTGTCTGGCTAAGGGTTTATCTATCTTGTTGATTTTCTCAAAGAACCAGCTCCTGGTTTTGTTGTTCAGTTTCCATGTGTTTGACCACTCTTACTCCATAGTGATCTGATAAGATGGATGCCATCAGTTTGATCTTCTTGTATTTGTTGAAGTCTGTCTTGTGACCAATTATATGATCAATTTTGGAGAAGGTACCTTGAGATGCTGAGAAAAAGGTATATTCTTTTGCTTTAGGATGAAAGGTTCTATATATATATCTGTTAAATCTTATTTGTCCAAAGCTTCAATTACTTTCACTGTGTCCCTGTTTAGTTTCTGGTTTCCTGATTGGTCCATTGAGGAGAGTGGAGTGTTGAAGTCACCCACAATTATTGTGTTAGTGCAATGTGTGCTTTAAGCTTTAGTAAAGTTTCTTTTATGAATGAGGGTGCCCTTGCATTTGGAGCATAGATGTTCAGAATTGAGAATTCTTCTTGGTGGATTTTTCCTTTGACCAGCAAGAAGTGCCCTTCTGCATCTCTCTTGATGACTTTAAGTTGAAAGTCAATTTTATCTGATATTAGAGTGGCTACTCCAGCTTGTTTCCTGAGACCATTTACTTGTAGAATTGTCTTCCAGGCTTTTACTCTAAGGTAGTGTTTGTCTTTGACACTGAGATGTGTTTCGTGCATTCAGCAAAATGTAGGGTCCTGTTTTTGTATCCAGTCTGTTATTCTGTGTCTTTTTATTGGGGAGTTGAGTCATTGATGTTAAGAGATATTAAGGAGTAGTGATTATTGCTTCTTGTCATTTTTGACGTTGTTTTTTATATTTGATAGGTTTTCTTCTTTTGGGTTTGATGACTGAAGGTTACTATCTTGCTTTTTCCAGGGTGTAGTTTCCCTCCTTGTATTGGTGATTTCCCCCTATTATCCTTTGTAGGGCTGGGTTTGTGGAAAGATATCGTGCAAATTTGGTTTTGTCATGGAATATCTTGGTTTCTCCCTCTCTGACAATTGAGAGTTTTGCTGGGTATAGTACTTTTGGCTGGTATTTGTGTTCTTTTAGATTCTGCATTATATCTGCCCAGGATCTTCCAGCTTTCATGGTCTCAGGTGAGAAGTCTGGTTTAATTCTGATAGGTCTTCCTTTATATGTTACTTGGCCTTTTTCTCTTACTGCCTTTAATATTCTTTCTTTAGTACATTTGGGGTTTTGGTTATTATGTGACAGGAGGTATTTCTGTTCTGGTCCAGTCTGTTTGGAGTTCTGTAGGCTTCTTGTATAATCATGGGCATCTCCCTCTTTTGGTTAGGGAAGTATTCTTCCATAATTTTGTTGAAGATATTTGCTGGCCCTTTAAGTAGTAAATCTTCACTCTGTTCTATACCTATAATCCTTAGGTTTGGTCTTCTCATTGTGTCCTGGATTTCCTGAATGTTTTGGGTTACAACCTTTTTGCATTTTGCATTTTCTTTCATTGTTGAGTCCATGATTCCTATGGTATCTTCAGCATCTGAGATTCTTTCTTCTATCTCTTGTATTCTGTTGTTGATATTTGCATCTATGGACCCTGATTTTTTCCCAAATTTTTCTATCTCCAAAGTTATCTCCCTTTGTGATTTCTTAGTTGTTTTTACTTCTGTTTTTAGGTCCTGGATGGTTTTGCTCATAGCTTTCACTTGCTTGTTCATGTTTTCATGTAGATATTTGAAAAATTTTTGTGTTTCCTCTTCCTCATGAAGACTTCTGCCTGTTGACCCAAGTTCTCCTGCATTCTTTTAAGTGATTTTTACATTTTCTCCCTATTGGCTTCTATCTTTTGACCCACATTCTCCTGAATTTCTTTAATTGATTTTTGTGTTTCCCTCATAAGGGCTTCTAACTTTTGATCCATTTTCTCCTGTAGTTCCTTAAGAGTTTTATTTATGTCCTTCTTGTGTTCCTCTAACAGCATCACGACCAGTGATTTTAAATCCAAATCTTGTTTTTTTGGTGTGTTGGGGTATCCAAGACTTGCTTTTGTTGGCGAGCTGGGTTTGGATGCTGCCCTGTTACCTTGATTTCTATTAGCAATGCTCCTTTTGCCATCTGTTTATCTCTGGTGTTAGTTGGCCTTGTAACTGGCTGGTGTTTGAACCTCCCGTGAGCCTGTAAGAGTAATTCTGTACCTCTGGATGTCAGAGTTTCCCCTGGCTCAGATTGTTGGTGTGCTACCTTCCTCTTGGGTGCCCTTGGAACCCTAATGCTTCTTGCCCCAAGCAACGGTATACTCGGGTTGTCTCTGTGAACCTGGTGCTGCCTGTCTGCTCCTTCGGGGTACACAGATGGTGGATGCTGCAGGGACCTTATCCAAGTGCTGATCTCTCTGTATGGGAGATGACCCTACAACTGGGTTGATGCATGACTGGGTTGATGTACAGATGGCCCTCCGAGCCTCCCGGGCCCTGGCTACAGGCGAAAGCAGGTTTCCACCCCAAAAGATGGTAGTCTCCGATTAGGTCTGCCTGGGACTGCCTGATGGTTCTCTACTGGTGACCTGGTGGCAAGATGGAGACCGCCACTTCAAGTGCTAGGAGGGCTGCAGGGCAGGCAGCTCCCGACCAAGTTGGTGCAAGGCCCGGTGGGCTTTGAGATGGCCCACCGAGTCTCCCACATCCTGGCTACAGGCGAAAACAAAAGCCTGGCAGGTTTCCACCCAAGCGATGGTAGTCTCAGATTAAGTCTGCATATCTGGGCCTGCCTGATGGTTCTCTACCGGTGACCTGGATGCAAGATGGAGACTGCCACTGCACATGCTGGGAGGACTGCAGGGCAGGCAGCTCCCAACCGAGTTGGTGCACGGCCCGGTGGGTGTTGAGATGGCCCACTGAGCCTCCCAGGACCTGGCTACAGGCAAAAACGAAAGCCTGGCAGGTTTCCACCCGAGGGATGGTAATCTCTGATTAAGTCTGCATACCTGGGCCCGCCTGAAGTTTCTGTACTGGTGACCTGGCTGCAAGATGCCAGGCCATGATTTAAAAAGAAATCTAGTGTGATATTTTGCTTGTAATTGTGACACTGGAGAGGCAGACACAGGCAAAATGTCTGCCAGTCATTTGAGCTGAATTAAGCCCTAGTTCCACATGGCACTCTGTCTCAATAATATAGAAGCTGACAGGATGGCTCAAGTAGGTAAAAGCACTTTTTGCCAAGCTTGGAAACCTGAATTAAAATCACCTGAACCCAAATGGCAAAGGAGATAACTGACTTCTACAACTTGTCCTCTGACCTCCATACACATGGTACAGTATACATGTACTCATATAAGCACAACAAGTAAATAAACAAATGTATACAAATAATAATGTAAAGAAACAATGTAATAAAAATGTAAACAAATAATAATTATGAAGACTCCTTAGGAATGACACCCAAGGTTGGCCACTAGCTTCAACATGCACACACACACACACACACACACACACACACATACACACACACACACACACACACACACACACAAATGTTTAAATTTAAATATTTTCACTATGTCATTTTATACAAACCTGCACTGATTATGTTTGCTTACACATTTGTCTCCACATACACTGACAATTTAAGAGCATAGATCTTTAAAGGCTGATAATATATTATTGAACTCTGTTTATATAAGTCTGTTAATTTTAATATAGTATTTAAGAAGTGTTCTGTAAATGTTAAAAGGTGAATGAGATTATAAAACATCACAGTTTACATAAAATTCCACTTCTCTATATTACAGATATCTATGGAAAACACCATTATTGACATCTAAGGAAATAAGGGTTTAAAATGTTTCATGTTCAAGACTCCAGAGATTAAGACAAGCACAATCTTTTACATAAAGCTTCTTGTTCTAAACCACCTTTCACTGGACAGCTGTGGGGTGGTAAGTTGTGATAGGTAGCCTGATCCGTGACTGAACTCCAGCTTAAAACACAGGTGACCCAGCAGGTCACTGTTGCCTGCCAGGGATGACAGGCATTTGGCCACACCCCTTGAGCCTCTGACTCCTATGTAGCTACACATCCCACAAACCTCACAGAGAGGTCTGTAGCCATCAGTCATATAGGCACACCACTAAGCCCTCCCACATGCAGATAAGATATCCCACACGCGTATAAGATATCTCCAAGCTCTAAGAATAAGCCAATGAGAAGTACCTACTGTCAGACGCTGACCCACCCCAAAACTGTACGCAAGAATCATATCCTATCAGAGGCTAGACACACTTTATAATGAGATGGAAACCAAAATGGTAATCACATAATTTGATCAGCAGTTAAATCTCTGACCACCAGAACAGGTTTTTGAAGAATTTTTCCCACCTGCAGTTTGCAGTTCCAGAAATATCTCTCCTCCAGTTCTCTGATATGAAGCCTACAAGCATATATCTAATGTTTTAAATAAAATCACATTTTTAAATGAAAACTTAATGTTTGTTTCATAGACACTACAATAAGTGAAACAAAGAAAGGCTCTTTTTCTGAGCCTTTTACACTGTCTGGTCAATGGAATGCACTCTTCATGTCTTTAAAAGTAATCTACCATGGTCTATTAGATCAGGACTGCCCCCCCCCGCCCGAGGCTTGGGTGTTGTTCTCCAGATGGTGGCAGTGTTTTGAAAAATTATAGAACTTTTTAGACATGGGGCCTACATAGCAAAAGTTGGATGCTGGGCAAAGTCTTTAGAAAATAGTAACTGCTCCTGGTGCCAAGTCCATCTGCTGAGATGTGAACAACCCCCATGTGAAGCATTCACTTATGAACTAGTCCACCTTGGACACCCTGCCTTCCCCATCAGGACAGATTATATCTCAAATATGAGCCAAAACAAACCTCTGCTCCCTTAAACTGATTCTGTGAACATGGTATTCTGTCACCATGATAAGGGAAGTAACTAACAGACTCCAAAGATCCACCAAACCTTAGAAGGGTCTAATTCAATAGGGAATGAGGGGGGTTGATAAGCTAGGATACTATTATTATGACATTTGACCCCTTTTTCCATATATTCATACAAACACATATTTAAAATATAATTCTTAAACGGCACTAGAAAAGACTACAATTAAAACAAACATATAAAGTAAAGTAAAATATGGTCCTGGCAATTGTTTTAACTTAAAAATCCAGAAGCAATGCACTAGGTTGCCATAGGAAGTAACAGGTTTCAGCCCTGGGTCTCGTACTTACTGCCCTATGATGTCATCCATAAACAAGTCCACAGAAAAGGGGGAGGTGCATGAAGGGAAGGGTTTTGAAAGGGCTGGACTGGGAGGGGTGCTGAAATCGTGATGTAAAGTGAATAAACTGATTAATTAATGGGGGAAAGGATAATGATAGTGATTGTGTACAGTCTCAAAGGGAAAAGTTGAGGTCATGGGAGTGAAAGTACATCATTGTCTGCAAAGTACTCTTAACAACTGAGTAACATTGTGTATTGTACTATTGGTCTCTCTGCTCCTAATTTAATCTGCATAACTGGCAGACACTCAGAGCTACAAAGCAAGACAGAGACAGCTCATGCTGTAAATGTGTGTTTTCCTACATGAATAGAAAAGGTGTTCTTCAGACTTGTCCAAAGAATAACCAAGTTGAATGGCAATGGAGTCCTATATTTCTAATTTCTGTGCATGTGTGTGCGTGTGCGTGTGCGTGTGCGTGTGCGTGTGTGTGTATGTGTGTGTGCATGTGTGTGTGTTTTAAATTGTTCCTAATAGCAAACAGCTACAAGGACACTCTGATGAGTAGAACATTTTTGTTTCTCAGTTGATGCTGTCCACAAACAGCCATCAAGCCTCAACTCCTATCCTGACCTCCCTTTCTCATAAAATCATCCCCATCATCAGGAGACTGTAATGAGAAGCCTTAGTCTGAACTCATAAGTACCCTTCCCAGGTCTATTCTAAGGCCAAACTCAATATTCACTTTCCTTTCACAGCTTTGACTCCAAAATGACCTTCAACATTCCCAGAAACCCATATGTAATTACACTTAGGATTCTTTTCACAATTCTGTTTACTGTAGACCACAAACCCAGTTCAAGCCTGATCTCAGAATTCTTACACAGTATGTACTCCTTTTCTGCTGCCTCCCTTCCAGGCCTATGACAGCTTTCAAAGAGATGCTAAACACATAGGACAAGCCACAAAGATTCTATTATAAGATGCCAATCATGGGTCCCAGGAGATTATCTTCCCTAATATGTCTCACTACTCCAAACTCTTGTTCTCTGTGCTTTTCCCAGACTTCACTAGTGCACTTGTTGCATGCACTCTTTCATAGCCAAATTATACAGGTGGCAGCGGTATTTCCCTCTGTTGATATGAGCTTTCTGCAAGCTAAACCTCAAAGCCAGCATTTATCTGCCAAGGGGCTGCAAAGTATCCAAGCTACAAATGAGATCATTAACTCTGAAGTTTCCCTCATGAGATAACCACATCAAACCTTCCTGACCCTCAATTTTGGCCCACACTTATAAGTTACAGCCATACTTTGTGCTGCCAAAGGAGTTGGTGTCAACTGCTGGCTGGAGACTAGGAGATGAAAGTTTCCTGTAATCTTGCCTCCTTGGTAAGCTTTGAGGAAGGGCTAGAGTCATACTTGCTGCTCACTTGTTTTTGCCAGGATTTCATCTTTAGCTGAAAGACAGTTGACTGGGCTCTCATTAGCCTAAGCTCCAGGATGATGATCCTAGGAAACAGAGGTCATGCAGGTGCCTCACACACTAGACTTTCAGGTGATAGAACACATGTAAAAGACCCAGCCATTTCTGTTTCAATGGCATGAAGAATACATTGTGTTATAACTCATCATTATAAAAAAAAACCCTATTATCTTAAATTTTTACCTATTTTTCTTGAAATTATAATTAAATCATTTCTCACTTCCCTTTTCTCCCTCTAACTGCTCCAACCTACTTCCCCATGCTCTATCTATCTATCTATCTATCTATCTATCTATCATCTATCTATCTCAAATTCATGGCCTCTTTTTCATTCATTTTCATTATGTATGTCTGTGCGTATGTGTGTATGTATATATACACACACATATACACACACACACATATATACATATACACACATATATAATATATGTATTCCTAAACATATAAATATGAGTTCTAATGTTTCTCACATGTATATACTATCACAAACATTTTCTTACATATTTATTCAGCCATAGATTTGTGTTGAAAGTGTTGCTGCTGCGGGATCCTCCAGTGGTCACCTAAGACCATGGGAAAACACAGATATTTAGACTACAATTCATAACACTAGCAAAATTACAGTTATGAAGTAGGACAATAATTTTAAGGTTGGGGGATCACCACAACATGAGGAACTATAGTAAAGGGTCACAGCAATAGGAACATTGAAACTACTGTGCTAGACACTTTTCTATGTGGATTTTACATGTGATCATCTTATCGTCACTGAAAAGTGAAGCCTCTTAAGATAGATAACAACTACAGTGGGGTGTTGCTGTTATTACCTCAGCCAGTGGATGAGCAGACTGAGGCAGCAAGAGTTTAAACAAGGGTCCCAGATACATCCTTAGAAACTATATAACCAAGATCTGAATAATTAGTTGTTTCAATAAAGAGGCAGCACATCTGAGGAAGCCAAATATCTGCCTATCATATCAGTTCTCATACCATTTCCTTTTATTTTCCTTCCTGTTTTACTACCTAACCTTAGAGTTGCTGCTGCAAGTGCCACCACTGTCTGAACTGAACCCTGACAGCAATGGAAGCACTGTAGAAATTTAGTACTCAGGTCAATTGTAATTTGAAAGTTCATTCTCATTCAAAAGAACAAGAGAGGGGGGAGAAAGAGAAGAAAAGAACAAAAGGAAAAAGAAAGATAAAGAAAGAAGAAAGAAGGAAAGAGAAAGAAGAAAAAGAAGGAAAGAAAGGAGAGGGAGAGAAAGAAAGAAAGAAAGAAAGAAAGAAAGAAAGAAAGAAAGGAAGGAAGGAAGAAAGAAAGAAGGTAAAAGAAGGAAAGAGAAAGAAAGAAGAAAAAGAAGGAAAGAAAGGAAGGAGAGGGAGACAATGAAAAGAGGGAGAAAGAAAGGAGAAAGAAAGAAAGAAGAAAGGAAGGAAGGAAGAAAGGAAGAAAGAAAAAGAAAGAAAGAAAAGAAAAAGAAGGAAAGAGAAAGAAAGAAGATAAGAAGGAAAGAAAGGAAGGAGAGGGAGACAATGAAAAATGGAAAGAAAGGAAGAAAGAAGAAAGGAAGGAAGAAAGAGAGAGAAAGAAAGAAGAAAGAAAGAAACAAAGAAAGAAACAAAGAAAGAAACAAAGAAAGAAACAAAGAAAGAAAGAAAGAAAGAAAGAAAGAAAGAAAGAAAGAAAGAAAAGAAGATGTTGCTATTATGTTTCCAACCCAGTTCCCTGGTAAAAGAAAGCTAAACTCAAAAGTTAACAAAACAAGCTACAAGCCTAGATTGGGCAGGCCTCCCACCACACTACTCTGTTTCCATCTATTTTAATCCCATACAACTTGTGGCTTCTCCAGGCCCCGAGCTTCTCTCCCTGCCACCTCTCCGTTTCTCTTGCCTCTCCGTTTCTTTTCGGTTGCTCCTTCTCCTCCTATTTTATAACCCATAGCTCCTCCCCTAGACTCTCTGCTCCTCCCACTTTCCTCCTGCCCAATCATTGACTCAAGCTTTTATTTGAAAAGTTAAGGTTGGGAGAAGGTTCACAAGGCAACTCATCATCTGCAGCCCCTCTCAGGAGTGGAATTAGCATCAAAATACAAGCCCAGGGCTATCCACAACATTTCCCCCTTTTTGTCTAATTAAAAGACTCCTTTATCTCAGACATCGATTGAGCACAATTATTACCATTTTGTAATATATAACATACAGGATAGAGCTAACACCCAGTCAATCATTTTTTAATCAATTAAGTAGTACTCCTATGATCTATTGGAAATTAAAAGACTTATAATTCTACACCTGACTCAAGTCCTGGCTTTAGACTATAACCCATCTGAAAACCATCCTCTCAAATCTGCATCATCTTTCTAAATGCTAACCAGCTTGGACTGGCTATAAGACTTCAGTCTTCAACCCCATCAGAAATCCACAAATGACTAATATTACCTGAAAGTATGAGAAGCACAAAATGTAACTTCTAAAACTTAGCCAATTTATAGAGACCGCTGATCACCTGGACAGGCCCTATACACCAAAATGTTGGAGCATCAGTCTTCAACCTTCTGGCCCAGGACAGACCTTAGTAATGCAGAATTTTAAAGGGCTGATTACTCTGTCTTAGCAGAGATTATCAGTCGACTATTCCGTAGTGTGTCCTTTTTTTTTAGACAGTATTTGCCTGTAGGTGAAATGAGGCAAATCTTGACTGGTGACTGTCTCGCCACAACTGAAGCAACTCCATTGATGCTCAAGTTCTTCTTTGGATTCAAGAAAGAGGTGCTGTCAGGAGCAGACATGTCTCCAGTCAAATGATCTGTAATAAAGAAATGTCAATAAACATATTCTGTGGACTTCTGACACCTTTGAAGACCGTCTGTCTACCCAAAACATCTCTGAACTGTTAAGCCTTGACTATTCTCGGCCATTTCTAATCAAAGTAGCTCAGGAACACTCTTTTAACTAACTTATAACCATGAGTTTGCTATCTGGCCCTTAGCTTGTATTACTTAATTATCTAAAAGCAGTTTATGCTAGCAGTTATAGACGGACTGGGTCTAAGCCTTGTATTCTTAAATGTGTTATATAGGCACAATGCCTACATGGGGGTAACAATATTAATCCCAGTTTTATATCAATAGTAAATTCATACCAATGAAAACCTTAAATTTACATCAACTAAATTCTGAACCAATATAAGAGATTATAACTTCAACTTTTTATCAATTATAAAGACTTCTACCAATGTAAGATCTGGTTATGTAATGTTTTGCTGAAAAGTACATTTGCTAACCAATCCCTATTTGTCTATTTCTATAATTTCTATGATATTACTATATCCCCCTTTTTCTTTTCCACCCACTTCTCCTTTACCTAAGAAAGAAGGATAGAGAAGAAGAAAGGAAAGGTAGAAATCCCTGAGTTTAAGTTCTTTAGTTCTCTCCCTATCCAAAGCTACATTTGTAAAGCATCCCTAAAATTATAACATCTATAATTCCTAAAATAACCATAACCATCCACCCCACATAAGGAACTGGGATGATGATTGTCTTCTATCTGCTTCCAGCTGAATTGGGGTGAAGAATTCCCATCTGGGGGCCCAAAGGGAAATTTTGAAAACTAGCTGGAATTTTTTGCCTTCCAGTCACTATGTGGTGAGAAAGTTCTTGCCTCTATGTCAGATGACATCTTGACCATGACATTCTGAAAGGCTGGAGGCAAGTAAAGTTCTGGAAGCAAGTCTTTAAGAGAATCAGCTTTGATGTAGTTGAAATAGAGTCAAGTGCGAAGCTGTAATGGAAGGTCCCAAATCTCAGCATCCTGGAGTGTGAATCTTTTCAGGGCTGTCTTTCTCTTCTTTCATCCCTGTAGTATACAAAACTTAAAAGCAACAAGTAAACAGGTAAAGACATTCACACAGAGCATGCAGGGGGCACAGACTGGCCAATGAAGATCAATAAAGACAACTGACTGCCTTTCCTCAGGTTATCTTGATCAAATCAAGATACCTAGTCAAAATAAAATGTAACTGTGTATCTATATCCTTGATGTGACACCCAATAAGTGTTAATGGCTGTGTATAGACATTTTAGTCTCAACCAGTTCCAGAGCTGTCTTCATATACAGAGACATAAACATCACCACATATACATCACCTATTTTGTTGATTGTGTTAGTCTTCCTTTTCTTCTCTGTCGCCAAGGTCTTCAGGAGGTCTCCCTTTGTCATGTCTGATTTTTATCAACTTGGAAGGAAACCACAGCTTTTCTTTTCCTGTGGAAACATAGGCATAGCCCCTCCCCCAACGTAACACATTTCCCATTCTCCATTCTGATGTTAGAATATCCTTAATGTAAACAGGCTGGTTTAGTTCAATAGTTCTTTCCGCAGTCCAATGTCTTTCAGCGGCTGTGGTGTTTTGTTCATTGGCATTTAAAATTTTTAAGGTTAATAAAGTACTATGTAATCTATCCTTGGGGGTTCTCATTGATCCCTTTTGCCTATTAAGCATCTCCTTTAGAGTTCAATTTGATCTCTCCACAATTGCTTGTCCTGTAGGATTATGTGGTATGCCTGTAACATTTTTTATATTGTAATATTCAAAAAACTGCTTCATCTTATTAGATATATATGCCAGCCCATTGTCTGTTTTAATTTGTGTTGGTATTCCCATAATGGCCATAACTTATAACAAATGTGTAATTACAGAATCAGCCTTTTCTGATGGTAATGCAGTTGCCCATTGAAATCCTGAATATGTGTCTATAGTATGGTGTACATATTTCAGTTTGCCAAACTCTGTAAAATGGAAGACATCCATTTGCCAAATGCCATTTCTTTGGGTACCCTTAGGGTTAGTTCCCATAGGCAATGGAGTCTGGTTATATAATGAACAAGTAGGGCATTGCTTCACAATTTCCTTGGCTTATTGATAAGTGATAGAAAATTCTTTCTTTAAACCTTTACTGTTATCATGGTGTTTTTTATGGAATTCTGAAGCCTCTAGTACACTTCCTATCAGTAGTTGGTCAATTTCATTATTACCTTGTGCCAGAGGGCCTGGCAGACCTGTATGGATCTTATGTGTGTGATATATAGTGGATAACTCCTATTTCTGATTATTTGCTGTAGCTGAATAAATAATGAAGTCAATTCAGAATCATCCTGTTCAGCAGTCTCTGTATGTAAGACAACCCCTTCTGCATATTGAGAATCAGTTACTATATTAAGAGACTCTTGAAAATCTGACAACACCATGACTATTGCATATAGTTCAGATTTTTGAACTGACTTGTAGGGACTCTCAGCCACATTACTTACATCTTCTGATTTATATCCTGCCTTTCCTGATTTATTGGCATCAGTGTAAAATGTAGGGGCTCCAGATATTGGAGTTTTCCTTATTATATGAGGGAGAATCCAATAAGTTCTTTATATGAACTGAAGCTGCTTGCTTTTAGGGTATCTGATGTTAATCTCTCCCAAGAAGTTACTGCATGCTCTTTGCCAGTATTCATCTTGTGCCCATAGTGAGGCAATTTCTGTGTTAGTAAAAGGTACCACAACCAGTCAGATCCATACCAATTAATTGTCGAAGTCTCATTTTTCCTTTAAGTATCAATTAAGAGACTTTCTCAATGCATGTTTTTAATTTCTTACTCTGTTTAAGTGCTAAAAATATCCATTCTAAGATATAATCTTCCCTCTGCATAAGAATACCTGTAGGAGAATGAGTAGAAGGTAAGATAACTAAGATGCAGGCCATCTTTGGATCAATATGATCTAGACGTGCAATTTCCTTTCTACCAAAGTTAACTCCTTCTCAGCCTCAGCTGACAATTTCCTTGGACTATTTAAATCCTTATCACCTTGTAAGGTTTGAAATAAATTGCTTAGTTCTTGAGTGGCCAAGCCAATTGCAGGTCTCAGCCAGTTGATATCTCCCAGTAGCTTCTGAAAATCATTAAGGGTCCTTAATAGGCTTCTTCTGATTGGTACCTTTTGTGGCCTTACCCTTTGCAGAGTTACTTTAATATCCTAGATAATTAATAGAATCCCCTCTTTTTATCTTTTCAGAGGCGATTTGCAATTCCCAGGAAGGCAATATTTTTTGTACCTCATCAAACATTCTTTCCACAGTATTTATATCTGAATCAGCCAATAGGACGTCATCCATATAATGATAAATAATGGATTGGGGAAATTGTTTGCAAATCATCTCCAATGGCTGTTGTACAAAACACTGACACAAGGTAGGGCTATTTAACATTCCTTGCGGCAAGACTTTCCAGTGATATCTTTTCATTGGGTGACCTCTATTGAAAGTAGGTACCGAGAAAGCAAACCTTTCCTTATCACATTCATGTAGAGGAATGGTAAAAAAACAATCTTTCAGATCAATCATTATGATAGGCCTTTCCTTAGGCAACAAGGAAGGCAATGGGATCCCAGGTTGCAAGGAACCCATTGGCTGAATAATCTTATTAATCGCTCTGAGATCTGTCAACACCCTCCATTTGCCAGATGTTTTTATAATGACAAATACTGGATAATTCCAAGGGCTGGAAGACTCTCTATATGCTGAGCCTTCAGCTGTTCTTGAGCTATCTGTTCTAATGCCTGTAGTTTTTCTTTTGTCATAGACCATTGATCAATCCAAATGGGTTGGTCAGTCAACCACCTTAGTGGTAAGGCTGTTGGTGTTTTGGCAGCAGTGTCTCCTTGGGGTAAAGCTAAATTGTCAGCCTCTGCTGTATCTTGTTTATGGACAGCTTGGACAGTCTAAAACTGCCTTTGATAAGATTCCCTAACTAATTTAAGATTTTCATTAGAATCCCGACTAGTTTCATGGTTAGATCCTGAGCTTGAGGGGATATTAATTTGGGTATTCCACTGCTGTAATAGATCTCTTCCCCATAAATTAATGGCTATATTAGTCACGTATGGCCTCAATTTTCCAACCTGACCTTCTTGTCTTATACATTTAAGCCATCTGGTGCTTTGCTTTATTTGGGATAAGATCCCAACTCCTTGAAATTAGATGTCTATGTCTTAAAGTGGCCAACTTACAAGCCAAGATTTTGGAGAGATAATGGTGACATCTGCTCCAGTGTCAACCATTCACTCAATCTTAATATTGTTTACTAATAATCTTAGTTTTGGCCTGTGATCCTCTATAAAAGTTTGCCAAATATTCTTTTGGGATTCCTTTGAGGCGTTCTGAATTGTCTACAGAACTTGCCTCAGTCTTATCTGGTCTTAGAACATCTGTTTTCGACGCAGTGACACTTAATTGTCCTGAGGAAGAAAACTCTTCCTGTCTGGCATTGGGGCCTACAAGAGGCCCCCCCTGGGAGTTTTTTTGCAGGATGTTGCCCCATTTGTCTGTTCTTGCTCTACATTTACTAGTTAAATGCTGGCCTTTGCCACACCTTTGACATATTCCAAAAGACATAGGTCCCCTTTTGGTATTTCTTTGGCTTTTTAGACAGTCATTTCTGAGATGACCCCACTCACCACAATTAAAATATTTAAAACTCTGGGTCTTTTCTAGGTGTTTAGTGGCAGTTTCTCCTTTTACAGCCATATTAGGTGAGCGAGATACATCATCAATTGTATATCTAATCCACTCATCTATGGATGCTGACTGTGATGGTTTGTATATGATTGGCCCAGGAAGTGACCTCATTAGGAGGTGTGGCCTTGTTGGAGTAGGTGTGTCAATGTGGGTGTGGGCTTAAAACCCTCACCCTGGCTGCCTGGAAGTCAGCCTTCAGATGAAGATGTAGAACTCTCAGCTCCTTCTGTGCCATGCCTGCCTGGATGCTACCATGTTTCTGCCTTGATGACAAAGGACTGAACCTCTGAGCCTGTAAGCCAACCCCAATTAAATGTTGTCTTTTATAAAACTTGCATTGGTCATGGTGTCTGTTCACAGCAGTAAAACCCTAACTAAGACAGAAGTTGGTACCAGGGACTGGGGTATTGCAGTTATAGGCATGACCATGCTTTTGTTTGGAAGAATGTGGATTTGGGACTTTGGATTTGAAAAGCTATGGAATGCTTTAAGTGGGGCTTAATGGGCCAGCCTAGTAGGAATATGGAAGAGAGTGGTGCTGAAGGTCATTTGAACTGTGTAGACCTGACGGCCCAAGAGGTTTCAGTGGAGAACAACTTTAATATGTGGCCAAGAGACTGTTTTTGTGATGTTTTGGTGAAGAACATGGCTGCTTTTTGCCATTGCCTGAAGAGACTGCCTAGGGCTAAGGTAAAGAGATTTATATTAACTGCATCTGCAAAAGAAGTCTCAAAAAAGCTCAACAAAGACTTTGTTCTCTGGTTAAGTCTGATGAAGAGAATTTTGAACAAACATAGCAAGCTGAGAAAGGAAAAGTACAAAATATATAGTTTGAGTATTAAAGGAACTCCAGGAAGTGAAATGGAGCTGAATTCAAGGATATTGAATTAAAGGATTGGCGACCTTGGGGCATAATTCCACCCAGGTAACTTTAGGTCTAGGCATGGTAGTACAAGCCTTTAATCCCAGGAGGCAAAGATAAGCAGATCTCTGAGTTCAAGGCCAGCCTAGAACAGAGTAAATTCTAGGTGAAGAAAAACCTTAATCCAGGCTTGGTGGACCACACCTTTAATCCCAGTGCTTAGGGCATGCATATCTCTTGAGTTCCAAGTCAGTCTAAGGAGCAAGATTCAGGACAGCCAACTTAGGCAGTGAAGGAGCTGGGAAAAAGGAAGCTAGTGATAATGTTCCAGCTCTTGCAAGCAGCAGAACTCAGCAGCTTCAGCCATGTGTCTCTGGCTTTATATTCAAGAGAAAAAGGAGACTACTGAAACAATTGATGCTGGTTAGCTGGAGCTAAGAAATTAGTGGTGATTAAGAAAAGACCAGCATCACTGAGGTGAAATATGGGAAGTGTTTTCTGGGAGCACAAAGAAGCTGTATTCCAGAGATAGCCAAGTGTTCCTCATGCTGCAGCTGTACTTGGTAATGTGTAAGAATCATCCAGGTGGTACTGGTTTTGAAGGCATGAAGGCATCATGAAGAATAGCTGAGGCTTGGTACTGTGAGAGGCCATGGAAGGCTATTGATGAAAGTGTACCCTCAGTTGTAATTGACAGCCCAGGACTGAAGAGGTCATGAAAAGGTGTTGAGGCTTGGTACCATGAAGAGAGCCTATGAGAGGCTTTGGTGAAGTATAGTTGTAGTGGAAGACCTCAGCATATTGGAGATGCCAGTACCATAGGATGACCACCAAGAACAGCAGTGGCAGTGGAGTGGATCAATCTGAACTTAGAGTGCTACAGAGGGCAGAGCTGGAGAAGTGACACCAGCTATTTGGAGATACACAGAAGATCATGTGTGGATCTCAGACTTTGGAACAAGAAGCTGCGAAGCTGAAATTGACTTGGGGTACCCAAGATGTTAAAGATGCCATGGTTACAGGATGCCTGCCAAGGAAAGCTGCTAACAGGGAGTGGAACAAGCCCAGGAGAAAGAACCTAGTTGCAGTCAACAAGGATGAAAAAGGAGTTGGATATCTGAAGACTGCTTTGCCATCAGACGTGGAGATGCAGAGTTTGGACTTTGCCCAGCTGGTTTCCTGTCTTGCTTGGAGGATTACAGTTAAGTGATTGAGTGAATCTCAGAAGAGGCCTTGAACTTTGGACTTTTAACAGTGTGGAGACTGCTATAGACTAAAGGGACTTTTGAAGTTGGACCAAATGTATTTTGCATTATGCTATGTTTAAGTATGGCCCCCATAGACTAATGTTTGAACAAGCCTATGGGGGCCAGGGAGTGGAATGTGATGGTTTGTATATGATAGGCCCAGGAAGTGACCTCATTAGGAGGTGTGGCCTTGTTGGAGTAGGTGTGTCAATGTGGGTGTGGGCTTAAAACCCTCACCCTGGCTGCCTGGAAGTCTTCTACTAGCGGCCTTCAGATGAAGATGTAGAACTCTCAGCTCCTTCTGTGCCATGCCTGCCTGGATGCTACCATGTTTCTGCCTTGATGACAAAGGACTGAACCTCTGAGCCTGTAAGTCAACCCCAATTAAATGTTGTCTTTTATAAAACTTGCATTGGTCATGGTGTCTGTTCACAGCAATAAAACCCTAACTAAGACACTGACCTTGCCCTCAGTGGTCTGATTATTTCTTTGCATTGAGTATTTGCATTCTCAAAAGCTAAAGACTCGATTATTGCCTTTCTTCCTGCAGAATCTGATATATTTCTTTCCACAGCTGAGGTTAGTCTTTGTAAAAAGTCAGGGAAGGTTTCTTGTGGACCTTGTATGACTTGAGTAAATGGCTCAAGTCTTTTCCCTGATTCTGCAACTTTGTCCCAGGCCCTTAAAGCTGACAATCGACACAAGGCTAGGGTTTCTTCATCATATATAGCCTGTACTTCTACCTCAGCAAAGCGACCCTCACCAAGCAGTTGGTCCACAGAAATCTCTCTACCCCTGGCTCTATTTTGTCATGCTATCTCCCTTGCCCCTTCTCTCTACCATGCGACCCATTCTAAATTAGCAGCTGGTTCTAGTATTGTCCTTGCCATATCCTTCCAGTCTTGTGGGATTATTCTATTTTTAATAGCCCAAGAAGTCAGAATTTGCTTTACAAATGGTGAATGCATTCCAAAATTAGTGACATTTTCCTTAATTTTTCTTAGATCTAACACATCCACAGGTTGCCATTCAAATTCCTGATAACCCTGTGGATGATCATCATCTGGAGGTCTTTGTTGCATACTGACAAGATAGACTAAAATTTGTTTTTTAATAACTTTTGGTTGGCTTTCTCTACTTTTATCTTCTATCCCTCCCTGAATATTTTCCTTGAGTTCCTGTATTTTCTGTTCAAAGTTCTGCCTCCACATTTTGATCATTTCTTTATATTACAATTCTGATAGTCTACTGTCTATTTTATTTTGATTGATTAATTTTAAAAGGTTATTCTCCAAGTCTAGCTTCCAATCCTCATTATTTTCTCTCTGCTGCTCAGTCTGATCTGTGAACTGCTACATCCTTTGTTCTAGCATCTTTTCTAACTCCTTTCTCCCACCTTCATTCTCCTCCTTCTGTCTCTTATTCTGTTCTATAATTTCCTGGGTCTTCAATTCTAGTGTATCCTCTAGGCCACATTGCCAAGTCTTTCTGTTGTTCATGCTGTTTTATAATTTCCTGTATCCTCTGTTCTAAGCCCTGCTTCCATAATCTTAGCTTCTCTTTGTGTTGTAATTCTAATATTGCAGCATCTGCCTTATTTTGACCTATGAAATCCTGAACTTTTAGTTCTAGTGTTACTTGTAATCTCTTTTCTAAGGCAAGAAATTTTTTGTGTAGGACCCTGTCTCTTGAGATGACATAGTAAATCAAGACAATAAGTACTACAATACCAATGACTTTTTCCTCTAAATCCATTCCTGTCAAATCACTCAAAATATCATCACATAGAGCCAAAAAGGTCTTTATTGTTTTACCCATCTTTAAGTATCAAGATGCTATATATCTCTCTTATATCAATGAATTACCTGGTCCGGAACCCTTTGTATCTGCTTCCCAAGCCTTCAAGGCTTCTCAGGCAGTTAACATTTTATCTCAGGTTTGTTAGGTTCTAAACAATACGTTGGGCAGCCATTTTGTTGCTACTATGTTTCCAAATCAGTTCCCCGGTAAAAGAAAGCTCAACTCAAAAGTTAACCAAACAAGCTACAAGCCTAGATTGGGCAGGCCTCCCACTCCACTACTCTGTTTCAATCTATATTATTCCATTCAACTTGTGGTTTCTCAAAGCCCTGAGCTTCTCTCCCTGCCGCCTCTCTGTTTCTCTTGCCTCTCTCTTTCTTTTTCCCGTTGCTCCTCCTCCTCCTGTTTTATGCCCCGTAGCTCCTCCCCTAGACTCTGCTCCTCCCACTTTACTCCTGCCCAATCATTGGCTCAAGCCTTTATTTGAAAAGTTAAAGTGGGAAAAAGGTTCACAAGGCAACTCCTCATCTGCAGCCCCTCTGAGGAGTGGAATTAGCATCAAAATACAAGCCCAGGGCTATCCACAACAAGAAGACAGATACAGATGCCAACCAGCAACATCAGGATAAATCTCATACCTTGTCCCAAAGCAAGGGTAACCCACTATATTCAAATATGGCATCACAATGGAGAACCCACATTATATCCACAGTCCAATGGTAGGTATCCTAAGGTCTGACCGGCAAAGGAAGAACAATGCTATATCATACTACTTTTAGCAAAGTTTACAAATCTGTTGGCACATATCACACCATTCACTGATAACTGCTAGGTTTTGGTATTTTGTTTTGTTTTTGCTTGTTCCTACCTTTCTTGTTCTTGGATAGAAGCTAGGACCTTGCACAGACTTGCTGATCTCCTCAGACCCCAACATCTGATTTCTTGTGTAAACACAGACAACCTCTTGCACCTCAGCCTAACAATAATCAAACACAATTTCTGTAACAAAACTGCAATCATTAAAGTACAAAATATTTTGATGTCTATATTTCTCATCACAAGTAAGAACCACTAAGTAAGTAGCTGTACATGTGCTTCTCAGTTACTGAGCAGGAACCTCCTCTATAGGGGGTCTCTGAAGGGATCTAGAGATGTTGTTTGTTCCTTGGGGAACTTTATGGATGTGTTTAATAAACATGAAGACATTTCCTGAGAATGTAAGTTAATGAATCGTCATTCTTTCATGTACTTTTTCATGAGACAGATCACAAGCATTGAAAAAAAAGAATAAGAGACAGTGTTGGGGACAGGTGCTCCATGAAGAGGCAGAAGTTTGTTTATAATACTGCCCTAAAATTAACTGCAGATCTGTTACCTGTACAGATGCCACACTATATTTTCAGGATGTTTAAGCTAAGCCAAATAAACCTTTGATCATTATCTCTGGTTTTTAAAAAATAAGCACATTTAGAGAAGCAGTAAGTAATATCCATGAATAAATAGGCTTATAGTTGTGATGCAGCCATTCAGCAATTTACATGACTTGATTTTTAAATACCTAAAGGCATCTGACCAATATATTAAGGAATGCAGAATACAGAGTCCCAAGCTTTAACTTCATATCATTAAAAGCTGAAGTAAATACATTTGTGTGCACCCAAACAATGAAACCAGTACATGCTTTCATAATGGCAGGATCTTACATGTAGTAAAAGGATGTTACTGGCATTTTACAAAACCAGAAACAAACCAATTAGGTTCATGTTCCTGGTAATCAGTGCACATAACAATGAAAGCAGGACATAGGAATAGGTCAGACAGGAAAGGAAAGGGACATTGAGTTCTTATTCTTGCCTGAAATCCAGACATGTCCTTGTTTTTATACAGGCCAGAGGTTAGAAGCAGTGGAAGTATTGGGGGGACTCTGGTCTTGCCTTTGATTATCTGTCCTCTCCCTTTACACAACTACCTGAAAGCTATACTTGAGTGTAAGACTGAAACTCCAGTCCAGGTATCTGAGAGGTAACAAACACTTTGTGGATACTCCAAATGGGCTGAGAAGCTCACCTCCACTGCCTCAAGCCAGTCAATCCATTAGTGGCAACCCTTTCCTGGATACCTTTTCTTCCATTTTTACTTTAGAACCAATAATAAGCTCGTATCCAAAATTTATCCTCCTTGTTGTTCATGTTCCTCAAGTTTGGAAGACAAAAGATATCACAGTGGTGTTCTTTGTAGTTCCTAAGGTCTTGTCCTCCTTCCAGCCCATCCTATAGCCCCCTTAAGATGCCCCCATGAGAGCTATCAAAATGGTGGCTCCTGTCATTGATTCTATCCAAAGAAACCATATTAGCCTGGGTTGTTTTGCTGCCCACTAATTTGTTAGGCTACTACCCCAGTGAACTCACCTGAAGCAAAACAGCCCACATCATTCTCAATGGTCGCTGATTGTTCCCCAAGCCTTTACCACTCAAGGGTATAAGTGTTTCTGTTTGGATAGAAGGATGCCCTGGGTCACATAGCTCTGAGGTAGGACTGTGTCCCAAAGGAATGTCATCCTGACCTCAAGAGCCTCAGCCCCACCCCACAACTTCTTTTCATTGCTTCTTGGTTTCTTCTGATGAGAGTCACAGCAGGCAGCAAATCTCATAAAAGAGGTTTATAGGAGGGTGTAAAAGGATGAATATAGGGATTGGCTGCCCTCTGCTCCTGGGAATTGGACAAAGGCAGTGCTCATTATATAGGAGTTCTTAGGGGTTGGAGCTTTTCAGGGCAGAGATTTTCTGCTTAGGAATTGGTGGGGGGTTGTGGTAAGCTCAGGGATTTGTTAGGTTTTCCTACTCAGGAATTAGTGGCTTTTTTTCACCCCCTTACCCTGCATCTGGCCCATGGATTCAGATGGGAAGTCTTTCCCAGCAGCAGGTGGCTTTGGCTAAAGTTTCATCTTTGTTGAGTTGCTTGGGAAGGCTGGACAGAAGACACCACATATAGCTGCTGCAGGACAGCTCCCTCAGTGCTACTTTACTAGAGCTTTAGGCTGAGGCAGGAAGGGAGATGTAAGAGTGTAGACAGCTCCTGTGATGGCTACAATCTGAGGTGTCATGGTGCAGCCATTCTGACAGGAGCTGCCATTTTGACAGGAGCCGCCATTTTGATAGTTCCTGTGGGAGTATCTTTTGAAGGCTATAGGCTGGGCTGGGTGGAGGACAAGTGCTTAGGAACTAAAAAGAACCCTGTATTTACTACTCAAAGTCTCTTGCATTCTCCCCCAGCCATCAATTAAGTGAGAAACAAAAGATGTCACCATTCTTCTTCCATGCTTGTTTCCGTTAGTCAACAGTTATTAAGAATTAACAGAGCCGTGGATTCACAGACAAGAGCCTAGCTTAACTGTCCTCTGAGAGGCTCCACCCAGCAGCTGACCTGAACAGATGCAGAGACTGGCAACCAAACATTAGTCTGAGCTTGGGAAGTCTTGTGGAAGAGTTGAAGGAAGGACTGAAGAACCCAGAGAGAATTGGAACTCCACCAGAAGACCAACAGAGTCAACTAATCTGGACCGGTGGGGATACCCAGAGACTGAACCAGCCAAAGGACTGCACCTAGCCCCCCACCCCCAATACATATGTAGCAGATGTACAGCCTGGTCTTTATGGTGGTTTGAATATGCTTGGTCCAGGGAATGGGTGGCACTATTAGGAGATGTGGCTTTGTTAGATAGTTGCAGCCTTGTTGACGGAAGTGTGTCACTTGGGGGTAGGCTTTAGACCCTTCCTCTCCCTGTCTGGAAGTCAGTCTTCTCCTTGTTGCCTTCAGAACAAGATATAGAACTCTCAGTTCCTTCTCCTCCACCATGTCTGCCTACATATTGTCATGCTTCCTGCTATGATGATAATGGACTAAACCTCTGAAACTGTAATCCACCCCCAACTAAATGATGTCCTTATAAGAAAAAAAAAAAGAAAAAAAGAATTAGCTGAGCCAAGAACTATGGAAATCTACAATATAAGTAAGTAAGTAAATAAATAAATAAATAAATAAATAAATAGAAATCTTCAGTGTTTTCTTAAGGTGTTTGTAAAATAAAAAATAAGCATAATTGTATTGCTTTAAATATCTAAATAACTACTACAATATCTACATGGGTAGAGAAGCAGCAATGGCAGAAGGGCAGATGAAAATCAAGCCAGAGCAGAGAAACTCAAGTCAGTAGGCAAACTAAGAGATTGTGGTGATCTCTTCTTTTTAGTCTAGATTAAATGATAAACTGTGCAACATGTGAAATCAATGATATCAAAATGTTCCATATAATTTAGGTCTTTAATAATTATGTAGAATACTAACAACAACAGATTGTCATCTTGGCAAGGAGTCATTTAATGATGACTCCCACATTTCAGGCTGAGGAATCCTGGGTCATACTGACTTCTACTAGAACACAAGCTCCACTTAACAACCCTCTTAACACTTATGTTCCACATGCAATTGACCTATTTTCTATTACATAATAATAATTTCATTATGTGGATTTTTGAAAATTCACAGTTGCTAGGCTTATATTCCTTTTTATCCTTTTTTTTTCCTTTGAGACAAATCTCACTCTGTAGATAATCCTGGCCTAGAATACTATATGAAACCTGAATTCAGCAATCCTACTGCATCAATACCCACGTGTTGAGATTATGTATTAGCTATGAGATAATCAGACATAGCTAAACCATCTATTATTTTTAATTGTACCAAAGAATAAGCTAAATCTCAAAAAACTGAAACAATTTTGTCAGGTCAGATTCAAAATTAGCAAGGGTGCAGAAGAGTTTTTGTGTTCAGCTGAGTGATAACAGAACCCTGCTAAAAATCTATCATTACATATGACCATCATCTTTTTTTTGCATTTTATTTTTTTTATTTTATTTTTTTCTTTTTAATTTTGTTCTTTTTTTTAATTTTTATTTTCTATATTCTGTTTACATTCCAAAGGCTTTTCCCTTTCCCAGTTCCCTCCCACCATACATCCCATAATTCCTCTCCCCCCAACTATTCCCCAATCATTCCCCCTCCCCCCACAGTTTCTCTACAAAACTGGATCAAATCTTTACAGGCCCTGGGTCCTCTCCTTTCTTCTTCTTGGGAATCATTTTACTTGCTAATTGTGCCTTGAGTATTTAGGGCTTCTGGGCTCATTAATATCCACTTATCAGTGATTGCATTTCATATGTATTAGGTTAATTCACTCAGGATGATATTTTCCAGATCTAACCATTTACCTACAAATTGCATGAATTCATTATTTTTAATTGCTGAGTAGTATTCCATTGTATAAATATACCACATTTTCTGTATCCATTCCTCCTTTGAGGGATATTTGGGCTCCTTCCAATTTCTGGCTATTATAAACAAGGCTGCTATAAACATAGTGGAGCATGTGTCTTTATTGTATGCAGGGGAATGGTCTGGGTATATGCCCAGGAGTGGTATGCCAGGGTCCTCTGGAAGTGACATGCCCAATTTTCTGAGGAACACCCAAACTGATTTCCAGAGTGGTTTTACCATTTTGCAATCCCACCAACAGTGGAGGAGTATTCCTCTTTCTCCACATCCTCGCCAGCACTTGTTGTCTCTTGAGTTTTTAATCTTAGCCATTCTGACTGGTGTGAGGTTGAATCTCAGGGTTGTTTTGATTTGCATTTCCCTAATGACTAATGATGTTGAACATCTCTTAAGGTGTTTCTCAGCCATCCGAATTTCTTCTGGTGAAAATTCTTTGTTTAGATCTGTACCCCATTTTTTGATAGGGTTATTTGGTTCTTTGGGGTCTAACTTCTTGAGTTCTTTGTATATATTGGATATTAGCCCTCTGTCGGATGTGGGGTTGGTGAAGATCATTTCCCACGTTGTTGGTTGCCTTATTGTCTTTTTCTTTTTGATCCATCTTCTCCTGAATTTCTTGAAGTGATTTTTGTATTTGCCTTGTAAAGGCTCCTAACTTTTGATCCATTTTCTCCTCTATTTCTTTACGAGATTTTTCTATGTGTTCAGCTACCAGCATCCTGACCAGTGATTTTATATCCAAGTCTTGTTTTTCTGGTGTTTTGGGGGTATCCAGGACTTCCTGTTTTTGGCGAACTGGGTTCAGATGCTGTCATGTTGCCTTGATTTCTGTTAGTAACGTTCCTTCGTTTTTCCTTTTGCCATCTGGTTATTTCTGGTGTTAGTTGGCCTTGTTGTCACTGGCTGGTGTTTGAATCTCCCTTGAGGCTGGGCTCACCTGTTGTTTCTCTACTAGTGGTTATGCGTGACTGCTGCTCAAAGGAATCACGAGCTGGCTGCCACCGGCTGCCTCGGTGCGTGGCCTGAGGTCGCAGGGAAGTCCAGCAGAGCCTCGGTGGGCGGAGATGGGCCTGCCTGGCAGGGAGAGCCTAGTAAATCCCCCCACATGGTAGCCCCGGATGGAATCTGTCTACCTGTGCCTCTCCAGCTGTGTCCTGGTTGCAATATAGAGGCCTGCCACTACTGCTGGTCCAGGGTCCCGGGAACTGGCTGCCACCAGCTGCCTTGGTGCATGGCCTGAGCCATCATCTTTTTATTATTAACATTCCAGACTCTCTTCTGCCTTGGGAATTCTTCCCTACAATCATTCAGAAAATATGTCTTAAGTTATCCTATTGCTAAAATTTCTTTGCTTCAGTATAGTTTACCAATCACCACAAAAAGCAAACAAAAGTATTAAAGCCATGAAGTATGAAGAGTTTATGTTTTAGATTAGTTTTCTATGATCAATAAATAACCATATTTTTCCACTTACTTAGTTTGAACTTTGATGTTTTAGGACATGTCTCAAAACCAAAAGGATCTGGAAGTTACACTGAATTTTCTTTAGAATGTTTCTGCAGTGTTTTCTAGACTAGGACAGCAGTATAGGAGAAGAATCCAATAAATTATTCTTCTTCAGAAGAGCATTGAAAAATCTCATGGCAGCCTATTAAGAGCTCCATGAAGATGCACTGTTAGACTAATGTCTATGCAAGAGATGAGGAGTTTGCATTTGCCTAGCAAATGTCAACTTTTTTTTCTGTTGTTACCAGTGCTGGAATTTCTTGTCAATCATTTCTAGTAGTCTGCAATCTATTTTATCCATGATTTGGAAAGAGAAGTATTATAATATCTGAGATTAAAAAAAATATGTCAATCTCTAAAGTTAAACAAACAGTATTCTACTTGAAAGATACAGAATGAAATGCAATTTGGGAGCATATCATGTATATATCAAACATCCAATTACATAAATGCTCTCTTAAATCACAGGACTGTGACTTAATCATACTTAATCTTAGTATAAAAACTGAAAATACTAGGACTATAACTATATACATAATGCAAAGTAAAACCAAATTAGTCCATCATTTCTTCAACAGGAAGTACTGCTCAACAGTTCTCTTTGTTCTGACAGAATAATATAAGTTTATTTTATTCTTCTACACAATCAAAAGCTTCTCATGTAAAACTGCAAGGTTTCTACATATTAGGTAACTTATTTGTTTAAATGAAATTGATAAATTAAGAATTAGCTTTGGAGGTGGTATAGATGGTAAAGAATCTAACGTGCAAGCATGGGACCTAAATTCAGATCACTGCTACTCATGTAAAAAAACAGACATGATTTCATGCCTCTGTAACCCCAACATTGAGCAAACCCTTGAGGTTCATTAGGAATAGCTAGACACACAAAACTGAGGAGTTTCAGTTAAATATATATATATATATATATATATATATATATATATATATATATAATATGAATAGAGAGGAATGGAGCAAACAGATTGGACATTAACTTCAGGGTCCTAGAAGCACACATTTTTTTCATATATATACTCACATGCACATGAACACATACATACAAAACAGATACACACACACACACACACACACACAAATAGAAAGAATCAATGTACCTAAAATTTTGTCCAAACACTACCAAGTACATCTGTGAACTTGTGTAAAGAATTTGTACTCTCTATAACTACTTATCTGATGTATCTTGTGGAAGCTCACTGAGCTAGGCTAAATTATTCACAAAGCTCCACTCATTGAAAATTTTTTATGGCTTGCTTTCTTTGAGTCCCCCTGACATCCTGCCAAAAACAGAAATGTAGTAATTCACTCAAATTAAACTATTTACTAAATGAGCTATATAGGGCTATATAGGGAGTAAAAGAAAAAGAAAAGCTGTTTTGGGGTTAGCACAGGTCAGAATGAGACTAAACACAGTATATTTAAATTATAGAAAATTAACCCAAATAACTGGTTCAGATGTAAAGTAAGGTTTGTCCACCTACATAAATTTGGCAATCTGGATTTTAAAATAAAAAACATGTTCTTCTTTCTAAGAGAATGAATGTTTCATATGGTCTTCCTAAGAGGATTGTAATATCTACAGTCTGACACAGAACTTATCTAGGGTTGTACTTTTCAAATAATTTTCCAAAACAGTTCTTTTTTCTCATGCATATAAGAATTGTCACCAAGGCTTTACATCTTTAGTGATGCCAATTATATCATTTTTATTTGAGTTTCATATTATTTTAAAAAGTATTTTCCTGGGCTTTATCTTATGGAATAAAGTGACTGTCCTATGTATAAGGTTATTTGATGATCCACATATATCACTTGAGAATCTGTGCCTGGAGCAGATCCTATGCCACAGCTCTTCATACCCAAACCTTTTTGCAAGAGAGATGGTCTCCCAAGAGTACTGACACACCTGAGAGCACAGGAAAGACCACCATGTCTGATCAAATTCCTGGCCCAAGAAGAACCTGCCCAGAGTCATCAAGCCACAGGAACTGAGGATAGCCAGGAGCAGGATCCTTCTGGTTTCAGTCTGCACCCTGAAGCTGACCCTGTGCCACAGCTCTCCATACCCAAATTCCTTCAGAGAGTCCTGTCTCCCAGGAGTACTGACACACAGGCTTGTAGGAGGGACAAGTTACAGTCAGAGACAGCAAGACCAGCTAACACCAGAGATAACCAGATGGTGAAAGGAAAGGGAAAGAACATAAGCAACAGAAACCAAGGCTACTTGGTATCATCAGAACCCAGTTTTCCTACCACAATGAGCCCTGAATACCCCAACACACACAAGAAAAGCAAGACTCTGATTTAAAAACATATCTCATGATGATAATAGAGGACTTTAAGAAAGACATGAATAACTCCCTTAAAGAAATACAGGAGAATGCAGGTAAACATCTAGAAGCCCTTAAAGAAGAAACACAAAAATTCCTTAAAGAATTACAGGAAAATACAACAAATCCCACATACAGACACCAAACCCAGGCACTATTGCTGATGCCAAGAAGTGCTTCCTGACAGGAGCCTTATTCAGCTGTCTCCTGTTGCCCTTATTAAGCAAGGCTGTAAGTGACACATTTTAGGAAAGATTCCTGCTATTTATATGCTTTTCCTGTTATCATTAAATATATATAATAATCAATAAGTAATAGCACACCCCTTTGGAGAGATCTCTGTAGATCCACGAAGATGTACTGTCTTATGCTATATAGACAAATAGATGACTTAAGTTTTAATGATAATCCTATAAGAATTACTAAATTTATATCTGTGGTTTTTAAGCTCTTTTATAAGTGACTGATATTAGTTCCTTTCTGATAGTCAAAATTACAATGAGAACTCTGCCAGTCTCCCAAGTTTCACCACTAAATTGCTCTTAAATAATAACCAGACTTTCTCCTACACAGAGCACATTCCAAGAGGTTATACAACAATTACCAAAGGTCATAAAAGGGGAACTAACACTTTATTATAGGTGCTAGGACAGAAGATAAAATATTGACTAAGTTTATCTATACAAAACTTCACTAATAATTTAGTTATGGTTTTAAACCTTAAGTATACCTATAGAAAGGAGACAGGTGACAGATGTTTAGCTAGATACTTATTCCTAATGTATATGCATGTAAACATTTTCTGTTGTAAACTTCCATTTCAATTTATGATTTGATTTTATTGTGGACTTGTGATGAAATTTCTAACATGTGATCATGTGTTCTGAAAGATGTATAAGTACTGAAGACAAAGGAGACATGTTCTTTTATTTCCTTTCCCCACTTAGAGTTAGAGTAGAATTTTCTCCCCTTCCCCACTTAGATTAGAATCTTTTTGCCTTACCCCACTTAGAGTAGAAGTTTTTCTCTTTCCCCACATAGAAGAATTTTTTCCTTTCCCTGCTTAGAATCTTCCCTGCTTTCAGTTAGTTTTCTTTTTTTTCATTCTTTATATATTTATTATTTTCTATATTTTTTGTTTACATTCCAAAGGCTTTCCCCTTTCCAGTTCCCCCCTCACCATATGCCCCATAAGTCCTCTTCCCCCCCACATTCCCCAATCACCCCCCTCCCCACCATTTCTCTGTTCTGGTACTCTCCTACAAACCTGGATTTAGTCTTTTCTGGACTAGGGTCCTCTCCATCCCTTTTCTTGGGAATCTTTTGCTTAGCTAATTGTGTCTTGAGTATTCAGAGCTTCTGAGCTCATTAATATCCACTAATCAGTAATTGCAATTCATGGAAATTTCTTTGTGATTGGGTTGACTCACTTAGGATGATATTTTCCAGATCCAACCATTTGCCTAAAAATTGCATGAATTCATGATTTGTAATTGCTGAGTAGTATTCCATTGTATAAATATACCACATTTTCTGTATCCATTCCTCCATTGAGGGACATCTGGGTTCTTTTCAGTTTCTGGCTATTATAAATAAGGCTGCTATGAACATAGTGGAGCATGTGTCTTTATTGTATGCAGGGGAATCCTCTGGGTATATGCTCAGGAGTGGTATGACAGGGTCCTCTGGAAGTGTCATGCCCAATTTTCTGGGGAACCGCCATACTGATTTCCAGAGCGATTGTACCATCTTGCAATCCTACCAACAGTGGAGGAGTGATCCTCTTTCTCCACATCCTGGCCAGCACCTGTTGTCTCTTGAGTTTTCATAGAAAACTTTTTACAACTTAGTAATAAACTCTATAGCCACTTCTCTAATGTCCCATTTTCTTCCAGTGACTGGCAGGCTGAAAGTTAGAGTCCAGCAGTTCCTGCAGAGATAGAACAAAGGCCACATTGCTTAATCCTCAGCTGTTAGGTACAGGTGTTAATCACCTAAGCCAGTAGTCTTTCACCCTCAGAAAGTGCAAGAAAGTTTTTAGGACTTTTTAGAAGTTATCATCAACATTTCAGTACAGTTAGAGAGCTAGAAAGTCCGGTGACCCTCAGATTTTAAAGCCATTACCAGAGTCCTACTCCGTGCCTCCACCACTACTTTCTCCCGGTCAGGAGGCTCCTGGCAAATACAGCTGCAGATGCATGCAGCCAACCATTGGACCTCAGTCCAATGGACCTTAATGGAGCAGTTAGGGGAATGATTAAAGGAGCTGAAGGCGCCTTATCCAACATCAGTGTATGAGTGGGGTGTCCTGTGAAGGTTTGATGCTCTGATATAGAGGAATCCTAGGGCAGTGAGGTGGTAGTGGGTAGGTGGTGGGAGAGCACCCTCATAGAAGCAAGGTAAGGGGAAATGGGGTAGGTAGGGTGTTTGGAGAGGGGCAACTGGAAAATGGGATAACATTTGAAATGTAAATAAATAAGATATCCAATTTAAAAAAAGAAATTAAGAAGACAAACATGATGTCTCTATCAAATCTCTTCTCTTACATCTCAGGGAGCCATAAAGAAAGTGAAAAGAAGTCACAAGAATCAGAGACTTATTTATTCATACACTCAGGAGTCCCATAAAAATATTAAGTTGAGAGTTACCATACATATGCAGAGGACCTAGTGTATACCCATGGAGGTCCTACTTTTGCTGCTTCAGTCTTTGTGAGCTCATATGACTTTTGCTCAGTTGATTCAGAAAGCCATGTTCTCTTCATACCTTCCATCCCCACTGGCTCTTACAAGTTACTGGATAGATAAAAATATTACTTAGAAAATAAAAGATTTTGAGAAGAATTAGAGTTTATTATAACTGTCTTAAAGGATAAAAGATTTGCTCTAAATGTATTCATATGAGGTGTTCCTAACTAGGAAAGCTAATCTCCTACACAGAAAGAACTTTTAAATGTGAAGAGCAGTGCATAGCTTCACTTCAAGTCACAGAGGTGCTCTGCATTTTGCTCAGGCTTTCTGTCCATCTTCTGACCTTGTATAAATCACATAAGCACTCCGATTTATGCAACAACTAAACTATGTCTTGAGGTACAGAAATGAGAATCTCACAGCCTATCTCAAGTGTCAAGTGACTAAATGCACACATGGAAATTGCTCTGTGCAGACATATGCAGTACAGTGATATAAATCTAGTTTTGTTCTCCAGTAAACAAACTGGAGCCCTGTAGACTTTTTTAATTGCTTATTTATTTTTATTAGATATTTGCTTTATTTACATTTCAAATGTTAACCACTTTCCACATTACTCCACTGAAAACCCCGATCCCATCCCTCCTTCCCCTGCTCACTCCCATTCCCAATTTCCTGACTTGCATTCCACTATCCTGAGGAATCAAGCCTTCACAAGACAAATGTCCTCTCCTCTCACTGATGTCTGTAAATGGTCATCTGGAAATGGGGGTACTGGTTGGTACATATTATTGTTCTTCCTATGGAGCTGTAAACCTTTTCAGTTCCTTGGGTCCTTTCTCTAGTTCTTCCACTGGGGACCCTATGCTCAGTGTATTGGTTGACTGTGAGCCATGGGTATTTTGATCCCGCTTCTAAGAATCAACATATCCACACTTCTGTCTTCCTTCTTCTTGAGCTTCATGAACACTCCTTCATTGCTGGTGAGAATGAAAGCTGGTAAAACCACTCTGGAAATCAGTTTGGTAGTTCCTAAGAAAATTGGACAGGAGGAACCAGCTTTAACTCTCATGGGCATATATCCAGAAGATACTCCAACATGTGATAAGGACACATGCTCCACTATTTATAATAGCCAGAAGCTGGATTGAACCCAGATGTTCCTCAGCAGAGGAATGGATACAGATAATGTGGTACATTTACACAATAGTATACTACTCAGCTATTAAAAACAATGAATTCATGAAATTCTTAGGCAAATGGATGGAGCTAGAAAATATCATCTTGAGTGATGTAACCAAATCACAAAAGAAAACACATGGTATGCCCTTGCTGATAAGTAGATGTTAGACCAAAAGCTCAGAATACCCAAGATACATTTCAAGTACTCTTCTATGTAGGCTGCATTACATCAATATCTTATCATGGTATCCTTATTTGACCATAAATAGCAAAAAAAAAGTTATATGAAAAATCCTTTGTTGAAGCACAACTGAGTATAGTATAGCTAATGGACTTCATAATTCTACAAACTACTCGCCTCTTAAATTTTATACTGAAAATATCCAAAGCCATATTTTAAAATTCTAGCTTAATTTTATAGGTGCAATGGATGGTACAAGAGTCTACAGGTGATCAATCCTGTCAGGGGAGTACTGGTTTGCAGGGAGTAAGTGAATTGACTCCATGCTTTGGAGGTCAGACCACTGCCATCTTCTCTCTGGTGACAGAGCAGCAGGTACAGCCAGGAGGCAGGGACCAAGAGCTCTAGAACAGCTAGGTCAATCTGGGCTCCACCTGCACCCAGGGGATGGGCTTCTCCACCATCTTTTGTGCACTGATCCTGCTAGGGGAATACTGTTCTGCAGGGAGTAAGTGAGTTGACTCCTGGCTTTGGAGGTCAGGCCACTGCCAGCTTCTCCCCATGACTGAGCGGGAAGGTACAGCCAGGAGGCAGGGACCAGGAGCAGCAGAACAGCTAGGACAGAATCAATCTGAGCCCCACATGTACCCAGGAGCTGGGCAGTGCCTCATCACTCTGTGCCAGGGGAGAGCTGGTCTCCCAGTAGTACAGACAGGCTTACAGGCCCACAGGAGGGACAAGAACCTGTCAGAGTCAGCAGAACCAACTAACAGCACAAATAACCAAATGGCAAAAGGCAAACATAGGAACATTACCAACAGAAATGAAGGCAACATGGTACCATCTGAAACCAATTCTCCCACAAGAGCAAGTCCTGAATACCCCAACACAGACGAAAAGCAAGATTTTGATTTAAAATCACAGCTCATGATGCTAATAGAGGGCTTCAAGAAAGACATGAATAACTCACTTAAAGAAATACAGGAGAACACAAGTAAACTGGGAGAAGCTCTTAAAGAAATATAGGAAAGCACAACAAAACAGGTGAAGGAACTGAAGAAAATCATCCAGGATCTAAAAATGGAGGTAGAAACAATAAAGAAATCACTAAGGGAAACAACTCTGTACATAGAAAACCTAGGAAAGAAGTCAGGAGTCATGAATACAAGTATCAACAACAGAATACAAGAGATAGAAGATCAAATCTGAGAAGCAGAAGATAACATAGAAAGCATTGAAACAACGGTCAAAGAAAATTAAAAAATGCAAAATGCACCTAACTCAGAATATCCAGGAAATCCAAGACAATATGAGAAGACCAAACCTAAGGATTAGAGATAGAGAAGAGAGTGAAATTTTTCAAAGTAAAGGGCCAGTAAATGTCTTCAGCAAAATTATAGAAAACTTCCTAAAGAAAGAGATGCCCATGAACATACAAGAAGCCTACAGAACTCCAAATTGTTTGGACCAGAAAAGAAATTCCTCCCTTCACATAATAATTAAAACACCAAATGTAGTAAACAAGGAAAGAATGTTAAAAGCACTAAGGAAAAAAGGTCAAGTAACATACAAAGGAAGACCTATCAGAATTACACCAGACTTCTTGCCAGAGACAATGAAAACCAGAAGATTATGGACAGATGTCCTTCAGACCCTAAGGGAACACAAATGCTAGCCCAAGCTACTATACTCAGCAAAACTCTCAATTACCATAGATGGAGAAACCAAGGTATTACACACACACACACACACACACACACACACACACACACACACACAGACACACACACACACAGACACACAGACACACACACACACACACACACACACACACACACATTTCACAATATCTTTCCACAAATCCAGCCCTCCAAAGGATAATGAATAGAAAACACCGACAAAAGGAGGGAAACTACACAATAGAAAAGGCAAAAAATTAATTGTATTTTAAGAAAACAAAACGAAAGACACACAAGCATAACTCCACCTCTAATAACAAAAGTCAGAGGAAGCAACAATCACTTCTTCTTAATATCTCTTAATATCAATGGACTCAATTCTCCAATTAAAAAAAACAGACTAACAGACAGATACATAAGCAGAACCCAACATTTTGTTGCATATAGGAAACTCACTTCAGGCACAAAGACAGACACTTCAGAGTAAAAGGCTGGAAACAATTTTCCGAGTAAATGGTACCAAGAAACAAGCTAATAGCCATTCTAATATCAAGTAAAATCGACTTTCAACCTAAAGTAATCAAAAAGGATAAGAAAGAACACTTCATACGCATCAAAAGAAAAATCTACCAAGATGAACTCTCAATTCTGAATATATATGCTCCAAATACAAGGTCATCCACATTCATAACACAAATTTTACTAAAGCTCAAAGCACACATTGCACCCCACACAATTGTAGTGGGAGACTTCAATGCCCCACTCACATCAATGCACAGATCAGGGAAACACAAACTAAACAGAGAAACCATAAAATTTACAGAAGTTAAGAACCAAATGGATTTGACAGATATCTATAGAACATTTTATCCTAAAACAAAAGAACATGCCTTCTTCTCAGCACCTCACAGTACCATCTCCAAAATTAACCATATACTTGGTCACAAAACACCTCAGCAGATATAAGAAGATTGAAATAATTCCATGCACTCTATCAGGTCACCACGGTCTACAGCTGGTCTTAAATAACAACAAACACAACAGAAAGCCAACATATATATGGAAACTGAACAACATTCTACTCAGTGATAAATTGGTCAAGGAAGTAATAAAGAAAGAAATTAAAGACTTCTTAGAATTTAATGAAAATGAAGGCAAAACATACCCAAAATTATGGGACATAATGAAAGCTGTGCTAACAGGAAAAATCATAACTCTGAGTGTCTCCAAAAAGAAACTGGATAGAACATACACTAACAGTTTAACAGTACAGCTGAAGGCTCTAGAGCAAAAAGAAGCAAATACATGCAAGAAGAGTAGATGACAGAAAATAAACTCAGGGTTGGAATCAACCAAGTAGAAACAAAAAGAACTATACAAAGAATCAACCAACCAGGAGCTGGTTCTTTGAAAAAAAAACAACAAAGATAGATAATACCTTAACCAAACTAACCAGAGGGCACAGAGACAGTACCCAAATAAGCAAAATCAAAAATGAAAAGAGAGGCATAACAACAGATACTGAGGAAATCCAAAAAATCATCAGATCCTACTACAAAAGCCTATACTCAACAAAAGTGGAAAATCTAGAGGAAATGGACAATTTTCTAGACAGATACCAGGTACCAAAGTTAAATCAGGATTAAATAAATGATCTAAACAGTCTCATAAACCCTAAAGAATAGAAGCAGTCTTTAGTAATCTCCAAACAAACAAATAAAAAAGCCCAGGAACAGATGGGTTCAATGCAGAGTACTATCAGACCTTCAGAGAAGATGTAATACAAATACTCTTCAAACTCCACAAAATAGAACCAGATGGAACACTACCCAATTCATTTTATGCCACTACAATTACTCTGATACCTAAACCACGCAAAGACCCAACAAAGAAAGAGAACTTTAGACCAATTTCCCTTATGAATATTGATGTAAATATATGCAATAAAATTCTTGCCAACCAAATCCAAGGACACATCAAAATGATCATCCACCATTGTCAAGTAGGCTTTATCCCAGGAATGCAGGGCTGGTTCAATTTACAGAAATCCATCAATATAATCCACTATATAAACAAACACAAAGAAAAAACATAATCAATTCATTAGATGCTGAGAAAGCATTTGACAAAATCCAACATCTCTTCATGATAAAAAGCCTTGAAAAAATCAGGAATTCAAGACCTATATCTAAACATAGTAAAAGCAATACACAACAAACCAGTAGCCAACATCAAACTAAATGGAGAGAAAGTTGAAGCAATCCCACTGAATTCAGGGACTAGACAAGGCTGTCCACTCTCTCCCTACCTGTTCAATATAGTACTCGAAGTCTTAGCCAAAGCAATTAGATAACAAATGAGGTCAAAGGGATTCAAATCAGAAAGAAGTCCAAGTATCACTATTTGCAGATAATATGATAGTATACTAAAATGGCCCCAAGAATTCCACCAGAGAACTCCTAAACATGATAAACAACTTCAGCAAAGTTGCTGGATATAAAATTAACTCAAACAAATCAGTAGCCTTCCTATACTCAAAGGATAAAGAGGCTGAGAAGGAAATTAGGGAAATGACAGCCTTCATAATAGACACAAATAATATAAAATACCTCCGTGTGACTCTAACCAAGCAGATGAAAGATCTTCATGACAAGAATGTTAAATCTCTGAAGAAAGGAACTAAAGAAGATCTCAGAAGATGGAAAGATCTCCCATGCCCATGGACTGGCAGTACTAATATAGAAAAAATGGCTATCTTGCCAAAAGCAATCTACAGATTCAATGCAATCCCCATCAAAATTACAAATTGATTCTTCATAGAGTTAGAAAGAGCAATTCTCAAATTCATCTGGAATAACAAAAAGCCCAGGACAGTGAAAACTATTCTCACCAATAAACAACTTCTGCTGGAATCACCATCCCTGACTCTACTAGAGTGAAATAGTGATAAAAACTGTATGGTATTGGTACAGAGACAGGCAGAAAGATGAGTGAAATATAATTGAAGACCCAGAAATGAACCTACACACATATGGTCACTTGATCTTTGACAAAGGAGCTAAATCCATCCAGTGGGGGTTGGAGGGGGAAGAGCATTTTCCACATATGGTGCTGGTTCAACTGGCAGTCAATATGTAGAATGATGCAAATTGATCCATTCTTATCTCCCTGTACTCAAGTCTGAGTGGAGAAAGGACCTCCACATGAAACCAGATATACTTAATTTAATAGAAGAGAAAGTACAGAAGAACCTGGAGCACATGGACACAGGGGAAATTTCCTGAATAGAACACCAATAGTTTATGCTTGAGGCTCAAGAATTGACAAATGAGACCTCATAAAATTGTGAAGCTTCTATAAGGCAAAGGACACTGTCTATAGGACAAAAGGGCAACCAACAGACTGGGAAAAGATCTTTACCAATTCTACATCTGATAGAGGGATAATATCCAATATATACAAAGAACACAAGAAGTTAGACTCCAGAGTAACAAACAACCCTATTAAAAAATGGGGTACAGAACTAAAGAAAGAATTCTCAAGTGAGGAATACTGAATGGCTGAGAAACACCAAAGAAATGCTCAACATCCTTAATCATCAGGGAAATGTAAATCAAAACAACCCTGAGATTCTACCTCACACCAGTCAGAATGGTCAGGATTAAAAACTCAGGTGACAGCAAATGCTGGAGAGGATGTGAAGAAAGAGGAACACTCCTCCATTGCTGGTGGGATTTGCAAGCTGGTAAAACCACTCTGGAAATCAGATTGGTGGTTTCTTAGAAAATTGGACATAGCACTACTTGAGGGCCCAGCTCTCCCATTCCTGGGTATATACCCAGAAGATGCTCCAACATGTAATGAGAACACATGCTCCCCTATGTGCATAGCACCCTTATTTATAATAGCCAGAAACTGGAAAGAGCCCAGATGTCCATCAAGAGAGGAATGGATACAGAAAATATGGTACATTTATACAATGGAGTACTACTCAGTTATTAAAAACAATAAATTCATGAAATTCCTAGCCAAACGGATGGAGCTAGAAAATACCATCCTCAGTGAGGTAACCCAATCACAAAAGAACACACCTGGTATGCAATCAATGAAAAGTGGATATTAGCCCAAAAGTTCACAGTACCCAAGATACAACTCACAGATCACATGAAGCTCAAGAAGGAAGACCAAAGTGTGGATACTTGATCCTCATTGGAAAGTGGTTCAAAACACCCATGGCTCATAGCAAAACAATAGAATGAGAATGAGCAGTCCCCAGTGGAGCTGATAGAGAGAGGATCCAAAGAGCTGAAGAGGTTTTCAGCCCCATAGGAGGAACAATAATATGTACTAACCAGTACCTCCAGAGTTCCCAGGGACTAAACTGCCAACCAAAGATTATACATGGAGGGACTCTTGGCTCCAGCTACATATGTATCAGAGGATGACCTTTTCAGACATCAATGAGAAGAGAGGCCATTGGTCCTATGAAGTCTTGATTCCCCAGTGTAGGGGAATGCCAGGACAAGAAATTGGGGGAAGGGGCTGGTAAGCAAGAGGGGGGATGGGATAGGAGATTTTTGGAGGAGTAATGAGGAAAGGGGATAACATTTGAAATATAAATAAAATAAATATCTAATTTTAAAAAGATTACTTGATTATCCTGCTCTGTCAATTAATGTCCTTGTATATACATACCCCCTTCAGGAGTGATAGTCCTCCCTCCTCACTGCTAATGCTGTCAGGTGGGCCTTTGCTATTATTCTGCTGGTGGGATTGATTTGTTAAAAATGAAGAAAGGCATCTCGTTCAAATTTATGCACCTCCAAGGGATAGTGACTGCTTAGAAGCCTTTTACCTACACTACACAATGTTTGGTAAAAGACTTTAGAGCTCCATTTCTACCTCCACTCTATTTCTATCTCAGTCTAGTTCTACATTTTTCCCTTTACATCTGGTCCCTAGAAGATCCCTAAATAGGCCTTCTAACTGCAAACTTCCACCTCAAAATCCAAATTCTTATGAGCTCAATCTGAAATAATCTCAAGGTAAGTACTTTAAATTTATTTAAATCAATAAAATCTACTACATATTCTCCACACCATGCCATAATAGAAGCCATGCTTCTTGCCTTCCACAATGTCTTCATACACTCTTTGAAATAATCAAGTTTGCTTTGTTATAGTTTCTAAAGTACTCCTAGTAGGAATATAGCTCAAGTAACTCCATTCTCATACACCAGAAGAAGACAGGTCAAGTACCACCAATCTCACATTAAAGATCAGGCATTAAAGTTATATTAATACTATTAACACTATATTAACAGCTTGGTAAGGCTAGGTAATGTAGGTAAGTAGGAAGGTAGCCAGTTATTCAGATAATGGAAAACAGATTCTAATTCTGAATTTATGACTTCTCTACACTTCAGATTTCTTCAGGGAAACTTTATGATTGTTTAGGCTTCTTTTCCCATGTAAGTCATATTTGATGAGTCATGCATGGAAAATTTCTTATGAAATCTGCTAGCATCCTGAAATATCAAGACAGAATGTGTGTATGTTTTCTGTGATTACAGATGGTTTCTTTCTACAGTATTTTTTTTTATTTATTTTAAATTTGGAAATGTTGGAGTTGTTTTATTTCTTGACTAATCTTTATTTATAAAAACTGTCTGGCACATGTAGGATATGAATATGAACTTGAAAACAATAGAAAATAATGTTTGTTTTCTCTACTTCATAAAAGGTTATAACAAGCTTTAAACTTGTGCATGTGATATCTACTGCAAGTAATGCCACACTTAGCTATATTGAAATACAACTTTTGTCCTTATCTCTTGCTGTGTCACATACAAAAGCACACATCACACTGTGCACAAATGTACAGAGCCATATTGGGGTGCATTGCCACATGGTAGGAACTTGACATTGGTCAAGGTGAAGTTCCTCTTCCAGTCTCTATTGAGCAGGGATTCCTGTGCTATTCGCGATCCTGCCCCACCTAGGGTGCAGTGCTCAGCATGAAGGTGAAGTTCCTCCAGACCTACAAACTCCTGAATTAAGCAGGTGACCCACCCAGCTGCCTGAGCAGTGGAGCCAACACCCAAAGAAGAGCCACTCAAGAGTCTGGGAGGAGGGGCTTACCCAAAACTGTTAAATTTTTACACCTCCATTAAACTTTGGCCTTGATCAGTAACCTATCATCCTGGCCCTCGTTCCTTTTCGCCCTTCCCCATCCATCCCTTGGGTTCTGTTCCAGAGACCCAGTTCGCAGTAGCTGCAGGCAGCAACAGAATGGCGCCTGAACGAGGGGCTGGACTCAAGAAGATTTCCTGAGGTGACCTTGTTTTGGCGAAGCTTCGCAGAAAATGGAAAAAGATGGTATCCTGCATGGTGAGCAAAATACTTGCTGGAGGATATGGACTAAGAGAGGCAGTGTCGACCCACCACTGAACTCGCTTAGGGGGCAGACAGTGGAATATGGGGCAAGAACTTTACAGGCATTTGTTCACAGCTTTTAAGAGCTGATTCAGGCGAAAAAGAAAAGGGTTTAAAAATAGGCGTATGTCCACAGCCTCCAAGAGCTGCTTTAAAAGAGGTTGAAAAATGAGAGAAAGTAAGAAAATGGATATAGTTGCATAGCAAGCATGCTTCCATTTCTGTGGTTGTCCTTGGTGTGCACCATGTCTACATGTATGTTTTTTGTCGTGTGTGTGTGTGTGTGTGTGTGTGTGTGTGAAATGTTCTATTCGTGGCATTGTGTGAATGACTGCAATTGTTTCATGTTAAAAAAAATTGGTAAAAAATTCAGCTTCTGGTGGTCTATATCTTAATTTAGCAGTTCACAGCAGAGGTTGATTTAAGGTATCCTGTACTCAGCTAGGAGTCAAACATAGTGGAAAGAAAGCTGCTTTTAAAAAGGTCAGCAGCCTTAAGTCTAGGACAAGTGAATTAATGGTTGTGTCTCCTAAAGAAAAATCTCTACAATTGTGGTTTTTGGTTCAGAGTGCTTTTTGTTCTCTTGAAATTGCAGCTAGAAAAAGGAAAATTGCTTGGTTTAAGTTAATGAGATTCATGTAATTGTCTTATTCTTGTTTATAATTGGTCTTAAAAGTATAAGTATGTTTTGCATGTTTTGACTGTGGAGTCTTGGCTTATAAATTATTGTGCTTGATTTAAATGGTATAGAGTTGGCAATAAGAGGAGAGTTTGGAGGTTACGGCCGTAACCTCAGGTCATCTTGAGCACATGGCATGTTGTGACTCATAGAATGCAGGCCTCTGGGATGCTTCTAAATTGGCATAGTGTTTTGTTGAATCTTAACCTAGAAATTAGACTTATAAGTAATAAGATTTAAAATAATGTCTCTTCAATTAGTTATACTGTCATACACTTAAACATAAGAACTGGCAAACTAAGTTTGCGGTGTAAAAGTAATGCATTTGCCATTAATTTTAAAGAAAATAAATTGTTTAAAATTGGGTTTTGCTTCCAAAGTTGTAGTTAAGCTCTAATATTGCAAGAGAAAATTAAGTTATAATAAAAATTGCCAGTGTGCCATTGACTGCAATTTGCATCCTGGTTAAAGGCTCACGATTCTTAACCATATTTTATAATTAAGATAATTTTAAGAATGATAAAAGTTAAAAACAGCTGTGGCCAATATGGGCCTATTGCCATTTTTTCACAAGTTTATTGGTATAGTGGTAGAAGCAAAATTTAACCCTCCCAAGATTTTAAAGGAGATCTCAGTGGAAATTTATTTGATATCAAACAGGTTCCTGTGACTACTAAAAACCAATGAGTGAAATTTTTCCAACCCTGAAATTACAGATTCCTTTTGTTTGTTATTCAACCCTCATGTCCTTGCAAGACAGGTGGGTTTGTCTGTGGCCTTAGATATGAGGCTCAGATTAGAAGATATTTACATTTACAACCTCATGCCTTGTCCTTGCCAAACCAGTGGGTGTTGGGTAGATTAAAAGAAAATTTACATTTGAGTTAATGCAAAGCTTAGACTTTCCTCAGTGTAAGTTTGTGAGGAACTCTTTTTATCTTGCAGACCCCACCAAGGGAGTGTTTAGCCAAAACAACAATCTTGACTTATCCAGGTCTGGTTAAAAATGCAGTTCAAACTTATGAAAGGTTACTAAGGCTATGTAGAACTTATAAAGGCATTAAAATTTGGCTTGCCTACTCCATACAATATTATTATAGGTTTAAAGGGTTGTTTTTTGCTTTACATTCTGATAATTATAAAGGCATTTGATTTTATGGGCTAACTTTAAAGCAATAAAACAATTTCATTAGAAGGTTTTTCCTCGTGCAATGACTGATAGCTTTACCTTATTAGAGAAAAAAAAGTTTTGTCTCTGCGTCAATATGAGAAGCTAGGATCTTAGATTTTTCAAAGTATAATGTTCATGGAATGTTGGTTGCAGGCCTTTTCTCTTAGCTATGGGATTTTAAATTTTTAAGTAAATGATTTTCAAAGGTTGTTAGGATATATTAATTGGCTTTATCTTATATTAAACTCATCTTAAGTTTGCCACAAGAGGATTTAAGCTTCTAATGTTTTTAAAATAAATGATGCAGCAATCAAATTGATTATTATTGATGGTTAATCTATTACATTGGCAAGCCTTTTTAGGCAAAATTAATAAAAGATAATTTGTTGCAGTTTGCTTTTATATTTCTATACATGCATCCTATAAAGACAACAACCACTGTTGGAATGAAGCTCATGTAATTGGATCACCCATGCTTCAGCACATATAACTGACTTGGGTGCTGTAGCAGCTATTTTTAAGATATTAAAAATCAACCTTTTAATAATAGTAAATATATACACATATAGCTCATGGTTTACAATTGCTTGAAAATTATTCCCTTTTTAATACTGTTAATTGTTACTTTTTACAATTATTTATGCAAATGTAATTCAAGTTAAAAAAACATATGTTCTTTAAATGACTGTCCTGCATGTTTGAGAGCTAATTCAAAGGCTGGAGAGACAGCCGTGGGTGCTGGGAGCTGAGCTCTTGTAATTTATGGATGTAAGCCTGAAGTGATGGCTGAGCCATTAAAGGCTAGGCCCTCAGTTATGGAGTATGAGAGTTCAAATCCCAGCAACCACATGGTGGCTCACAACCACCTATACTGGGGTTTGACGCCCTCTTCTGGCATGTCTGAAGATAGCTACTGTATACTTATATATAATTAATCTTTTAAAATGTGCCTGGACAAGACCCCTTAAGGCAAGGCACATAAAATTTATATCCCAGATAGACTATATAGAAACAATTGGCTATATAAACATATTCTTTATATCATCCAAAGGGTAATGGCTTAAAAAATAATTTTGTATTTGTGCACATCAAATTGTAAAGACTTCTTCTTGGTGTCCTCAATTTCTACCTCTACCACATAATGGTGTTAGTTCTAGAGGACTTAATTATTACAGATAAATGATACTAATGTTTTCTAATTTAGAAGATTAAAATATGTACATGTGACTATTGACACTGTAAGATCCGAAAGAAAAAACGGGGGTACTCCTGCACCCCATGCCTCGGAAACCGGCACCCCGAAACACTCACGAGAGACAGACCTGATGCAATTTTGCAAGAGGATTTTAATTTCCAGAGCTCTGGGGGGTTACAGTCTCCCCAGCAGGGTAAAGAAGTAAGCCCAGTGAGGACTGGCTTGCCTTGGCCTTTATAGACTTATAACAGAACCCGCCTACCACAAGCTTCTAAGCCAATCAGTTCAAACCATCCGAACCCACGCTCTTTGATGACCTACCAGCCTCTCACAGAGGCTGGAAGAACTAGTTAAGGCATTTCCGCTTACGTGGCCGCCACGCAGTGTCGCGCCCACCCTCCCCCACTGGCGTTGGGGACCCAAGTGCCCCCCACGTGCCCAGGCATGGGGGATTCCTAGATTATAACCTTATCCTTTCAACACCTTTTCATTCTTTCTAGTTGCCTGAAAACAGGAGAAGCAACTAAAAAAGCAATCATTGTCTACACTGTTTTTCTATATTGGGTGTTCCAAATCAGATTAAAACACATAATGGAACTGGTTATTTCAGTCAAGCATTTGAGACTTTCTGCAGACAGTCTAAAATCACCCATATTACTGGAATTCCTTATAATCCTCAAGGACAAGGGCTTCAAGCAAGAACTTGAGGCATGATAGGGAAGTAGGTTAAGTCAGAAATTTTTATCTTAGGGTAGAGTGAGAGGAAACAAGCCTCAGGCAAGATCCTGGGCTTGGGCAAGGAAGTAGGCTCAGGTATTTTGGTCATCCTTACACACCCTTGAACAATTTTGTGGTTATTGTCTTGTTTGTTCTACATTGTATTATTACCTTTTGACCTTAATTCCTGCATGTAACTAAATTGGTATAAAGGGGGATTGAAAATTATTAAACCCGACTGCTGTAACAGAAAAAGCAACTAAATATGCTATGTTTATCTTCTATAATTGTATAGTTATTGCCTACATTAGGGTATAAGCTTTGTGTTCCAACTTAAATTAATAAAAAAATATCTTCTTGGAAGAGACAAGAGAGGGAAAATTGTGCCCCCATGCATATTATGTAAATTGTGCTTGTATATATTTTTTAAAGTTTTTAAAGTTTGGATGCCATGGAATTCTAGGTAAAATTAAGGAATTCACTTATTGACATATGCCGTGAGTCTGATTTAATATTGGGGGAGAAGGAATGTCTGTTTTATTCAACAAAATGTTGCAGAAGCATGCTAGTTGCCAGAGTAATTGGTGTGGCATGCTGAAGATATGCTGACTGTGGGCTTGCTGAGTGCCCAATGATAACAAAAGAGCTATATTGTTCTTGACATACTTTAATTGTCAATTGTCCCAGATTTGATAAATTGCCTTGCTTCAAGCTTTTAGACTTTGTGGGACAGAACATGGAGACTGTTAAGCATGCTTAGAAAAGGAAATTAATATAAAGAGTTGTCATAACTCTACTTTTTCCTTTAATGTGATCAGCTGACTCAGTCATAAACTGGTCTAGAAATAAATCCTATATTGGAGATTCCAATTATAAAGATGGCTAACAATCTTCAGCCAGCTAAGTTAATTTAAAATATAGTCTTCACTTTTCCTGAGAAACAGCTTATCTCTTCATACACAATGCTACCACCCTCACCCCTGAGGCCAGGCTTTGTGTCTCTTAAGTTGCAAATTTGCAACTGAATTGGATACCTTAGGGACATCTGCAGACAAGTTAATCCTTTAACTCTTGACCTTGTTTGTTAAGCAAACTGGCTGTCTCCCCCAAGGCTTACCTGGATAGAAAGATCACATGTCTGTTAAAAAAAAACTTGCAGACCCCCTGGCTTCAAACTCATGCAAGTGGATCTCCAAAAAGGGAGCCACATAGAACTCAATGTATGTGGGTTTTGCTAATCAAGCAAAGCATGGGCACCAGTAAGGGGTGTGAGGCAAAGTACCACATGGGGAGGACCATGATTTCTGGCTCTGAGTCCCCAGAAAGTACACCTAATTACATAGGGGTTAACGTTGAGAGGCTGTCCTTAAAATAATAAGGGAGCCTATTTCCCCTCCTCTGCAAAAAAGACATCATACAATATTTAATAGGAATTATGGTCAATGTTTTCCCTTCCTGGTGAAGGCCCACCATCTTTAGACGGATATCTTTATCCACTTGTTTTTCACCTCCTCATTTTCAAATTAATAAAAAGGGAGGAAATGTACAGAGCCATATTGGGTATCATGCCACATGGTAGGAACTTGACATTGGTCAAGGTGAAGTTCCTCTCTCAGCCTCTGTTGAGCAGGGATTCCTGTGCTATTCATGATCCTGCCCCACCTAGTGTGCAGTGCTTAGCATGAAGGTAAAGTTCCTCCAGACCTACAAATTCCTGAATTAAGCAGGTGACCTGCCCTACTGCCTGAGCAGTGGAGCCAATACCCAAAGAAGAGCCACACAGGAGTCTGGGAAGAGAGGCTCGCCCAAAATTGTTAAATTTTCAGACCTCCATTAAACTTTGGCCTTGATTGGGAACCTATTGTCCTGGCCCTCATTCTTTTTTGCCCTTCCCCATCCATCCCTCGGCTTCCATTCCAGAGACCCAGTTTGCAGTAGCTGCAGGCAGCAACACACAAACACATGTGTATATATATTTTGTGTGCAGTGCTGGGAATCAAATCCAGAGCCAGTGGATGCTTAACAAGTACTTTACTACACAGCTGGATTCTGTTTTTCAGTTTGTATTTTAAAAATAGCATTAATGAAGTTTCCTAGGGTAGTGTTGAACTCACTTTGTAGCCCAAAAAGACTAAACCTGCAATCTTCCTTGCTTGGCTTCCTGAACAGCTGGGATAAGACACTGCTGTCCTTGGCTTATATACACTTTCTGTGGCAACAAGTATTCAGGCATTGGCTTTGTGAAATCCTTTTAAAAAGCCAATTCTCACTGACTTGGAAATTAATAATTGTTTTAGCTGTCAACTGTGTGTTGTTTAAATAAGACAATAAATGTTTATTTAGTAAAATATTTATTTAATAAAAATAGAAGTATTCTGTTCTTGTGAAATTGAGTGGAAAGTCTTGTCTTTTCCAGGATTTTTTTCAAATACTAAACTCAAGTCTGTTTTAAAATCTCCTAGCACCAATCTCTCTGAGTAATTCAAACGATTGTGGAATATTTGTGTGCTCCATTTATGAGCAAGAAGTATACAAGCTTAAACAAAATTGTGTCATGGCTTACAAAAGCCAGCCACTATCATGTGATTAATTTTTGTAAGATGAATTGAAAGTATCCAATAAAAGTGAGGATGACAGCTGATAAGAGGAGTGACTCTGAAGTGTTTATAGAGACTGAAGTTGAAGTAACATGATCCAACTAGGACAGTCCATGCCTTTCCCAAATGACAAAGTGCAAAGCCATTGTAAAAATAACATTGATATTCCAGGAAAAGAAAATCTAAATATATTAAGCAAAAAAGACTTTAATCTCTTATGAGATCAGGTCTTAAACTACAAAGAACATATCTTAAAAAATATTAGTGCATAGAAGTTTGCTTCCAAAAAAAAAAAAAAACATATTATTTTAAATGATGTTATTTGCCTTACATTTAGTCTAAAGCTTTATATTTATAAAATTGATGTTTGTATTGTCCAACGTAAATCAATATCTCATTCATTAAAATTAGCATTTGTATTGTATTCATCTGAAAACATTTATTTTTCCTTTAACGTTAAAGGATAATTTCCCTGGGTATGTATTCTATACTAAGTTGGGTAATTATTTTCTCTCAATACTCTTCATAAAAGACTCCACTGTGTTTTGGCTTCTTTGACTTGTAAGTCATGTATCTTAATTGTTCTGGTGAAAGTAATAAATCCTCTCCCAACCATTATAAAAAAAATTAGCATTTGTAAAATGACAATGTCTGAACATCCAAGATAAGCTCCAAAGTTAGATAATTGTCTTTATGTATAGAAATAAGAAGACCTCTTGGATTAGAACATGGACTCCAAAAGTCTAGGCTTCCTTTGATACAGAAGGTTCTTGCTATTCAAAGCATGATGCATAAAATAAGCTTGACTTGAGGACATTTTAAAAATATACAATCAAACTATAGCACACATTTATAGAAGTGTGATTTCCATGTGGAAACAAGTCTAGAAGACCTGCAGCAGGCCATTTATTTCATGATGTCTATTATAGATCATTTGGTTAGAGTATAATCTTAAGTCAAATATTAGTTTCTGTTCAAATTGTATCATCAACATGAGAATACCTGCTGGCATGCCAATGTGGATAGGGAAATTTTAAAATGCCTAGCCATAGATCCATAGATGATGAACTACAGGATACCAATGACCACTGATAGATGGAACAGTCTTCTTAGGGATAAGCACCCAAAAAGAGGTTATCCAATCCTAATGGTCAATTTTAAGAACATGTACATAAAGTAATGCTAAATTGATTCAGAAGGTGTGTGTGTGTGTGTGTGTGTGTGTGTGTGTGTAATAATAATTTTTTGTTTTGTTTTTCTATATTCTTTGTTTACATTCCAAAGGCTTTCCCCTTTCCCAGTTCCCCCCTCACCATATGTCAGATAAGTCAACTTATGCCCCACGCCCCGCCCCCTGCCCATTTCCCAATCAACCCCAACCCTTTCTCTGTTCTGGTACTCTCCTGCAAAATTGGAACCAGTATTTTCGGGACCAGTGTCCTCTCCTTCCTTCTTCTTGGGAATCTTTTGATTTGCAAATTGTGCCTTGAGTATTCAGAGCTTCTGGGTTCATTAATATCCACTTATCAGTGATTGCAATTCATGTGTATTCTTTTGTGATTGGGTTAACTCACTTAAGATGATATTTTCCAGATCCAACCATTTGCCTACAAATTGCATGAATTCATGATTTTTAATTGCTGAGTAGTATTCCATTGGATAAATATACCACATTTTCTGTATCCATTTCTACTTTGAGAGGCATCTAGGCTCCTTCTAGCTTCTGGCTTTGATAAATAAGGCTGCTATGAACATAGTGGACCATGTGTCTTTATTGCATGTAGGGGAATCCTCTGGGTATATGCCCAGGAGTAGTATGACAGGTTCCTCTGGAAGTGTCATGCCCAATTTTCTGCCAAACCGCCAGACTGATTTCCAGAGCAGTTGTACCATCTTACAATCCCACGAACAGGGGAGGAGTGTTTTTCTTTCTCCACATCCTCGCCAGCACCTGTTGTCTCTTGAGTTTTTAATCTTAGCCATTCTGATTGCTGTGAGGTGGAATCTCAAGGTTGGTTGATTTGCATTTCTCTGATGACTAATGATGTTGAACATCTCTTAAGGTGCTTCTCAGCCATCTGAATTTCTTCTGGTGAAAATTCTTTGTTTAGATCTGTATGCCATTTTTAATAGGGTTATTAGGTTCTTTGGGGTCTAACTTCTTGAGTTCTTTGTATATATTGGATATTAGCCCTCTGTTGGATGTGGGGTTGGTGAAGATCTTTTCCCAATTTGTTGGTTGCCGTTTTGTCCTTCTGACAGTGTCCTTTGCCTTACAGAAACAGAAATTTTATGAAGTCCCATTTGTCAATTCTTGATCTTAGATTCCCCCAGAAGTCCTTTTATTGTTGAGAATAGTATTAGCTATCCTGGGTTTTTTGTTACTCCAAATGAATTTGAAAATTGCTCATTCTAGATCTATGAAGAATTGATTTGGGATTTTGATGGGGATTGCATTGAATCTGTACATTGCTTTTAGCAAGATGGCCATTTTTACTATATTGCTCCTGCCAATCCAAGAGCATGAAATATTTTTTCCATTTCCTGAGGTCTTCTTTGATTTCTTTCTTCAAGGACTTGAAGTTCCTGTCATACAGATCTTTCACTTGTTTGGTTAGAGTCACCCCAAGATACTTTATATTATTTGTGGCTCTTGAGTCTTTGATTTCTTTCTTTATTTCTTCCTTGACCAAGGTGTCATTGAGTAGAGTATTATTCAATTTCCATGTGTATGTGGGCTTTCTGTTGTTTTTCTTGCTGTTGAAGACCACTTTTACTCCATAGTGATCTGATATGAGGCAAGGGATTAGTTCAATCTTCTTGCATTTGTTGATATCTGTCTTGTGACCATTTATATAATCGATTTTGGAGAAGGTACTGTGCAGTGCTGGGAAAAAGGTATATTCTTTTGCTTTAGGATGAAATGTTCTATATGTATCTGTTAAATCCAATTGGTCCAAAGCTTTAATTAGTTTCACTGTGTCCCTATTTAGTTTCTGCTTTCCTGATTGGTCCATTGAGGATAGTGTAGTATTGAAGTCACCCACAATTATTGTGTTAGGTGTAATGTGTGCTTTAAGCTTTAGTAAAGTTTCTTTCATGAATGAGGGTGCCCTTGCATTTGGATTATAGATGTTCAGTATTGAGAGTTCTTCTTGGTGGATTTTCCCTTTGACCAGCAAGTAGTGACCTTCAGTGTGTCTTTTGATGACTTTAGGTTGAAAGTCAATTTTATCCGATATTAGAGTGGCTACTCCGGCTTGTTTCCTGAGATCATTTGCTTGTAAATTTGTCTTCCAGCCTTTTACTCTAAGGTAGTGTTTGTCTTTGACACTGAGATGTGTTTCCTGTATGCAACAAATTGTAGGGTCCTGTTTCCGTATCCAGTCTATTAGTCTATGACTTTTTATTGGGGAATTGAGTCCACTGATGTTAAGAGATATTAAGGAATAGTAACTCTTACTTCCTGACATTTTTGAAATTATTTTTTATATTTGAGTGGCTATCTTCTTTTGTGTTTGATGAGAGGAGGTTTCTATGTTGCTTCTTCTGGGGTGTAGTTTTTCTCCTTGTGTTGGTATTTTTCCCCTGATATCATGCAAATTTGGTTTTGTCATGGAATACCGTGGTTTCCCCATCTATGGTGATTGAGAGTTTTGCTGGGTATAGTAGTTTTGCCTTGATTTTGCGTTCTCTTAGAGTCTGCATGATATCTGCCCAGGATCTTCTAGCTTTCATGGTTTCTGGTGAGAAGTCTGGTGTAATTCTGATAGATCTTCCTTTATATGTTACTTGGCCTTTTTTCTTTTTCTTTTTTTTATTTAAATATTTTATTATTGAGTTTAATTTGTTTAACAATTCTGTTATACAAATATACAAATGTAAGTTAGAAAGGGATATGTGTGAATTTATAAATATCCTATAGAAGATCAAATGGTAGCTGAGCAATCTCCAAACTCTGCATGTCCATGTCTGATGTCAAATCATTCTTCTCATCTGTAACTCCTTTCTGCTTTCTGCACAGAAAGTACAATTCTTTCTTTTTGACTGGTTTTATTCCTTTAAACTAATTTTCCTGAGCAAGTAACTTACAGTTCTAATAGTGCAAAATCTTGGTGTCTCCATGGTAACTTCAATATTACAGCTTCTTGTTTCAGTCTCCAAGATCCACACATTATCTTCTCTGCTCCTCCAAAGAGATTGTGTCACTTTTCCAGCATTGCCCTCTGTATCACTCGAAGCTTTGGTTGACTCCATTCTCCTGCTCCTTCTGTTCTTGCTGCTCAACTCATGGTACTTTCATCTTCAGGATGTTGGATTCTTCTGCGGCAACTAAGCTTGACAGATAGCCTCCGTTATGATTGCTCAATGGTGCCAAGCCTCACCTGCTCTGCATGATAATTCCCGGCATGCAAAACCAGTACCACCTGGGTGATACTTACACATGGCCAAGTCCAGTTGTACCACTAGGTCCAACCTGGGCTACCTATAGAACTCAGATTCTTTGTCACTCAGAAAACTTTACCAGGAGTATTTCAAATCAGTAATGCTGATTTCTTCTTCATCACCTCTAAATTCTTAATTACAACTAGTGAGCATCAATTGTCTCAGTAGTCCTTTCTAATCTTACATCAAAGACAGAGCCACATGGAAAAAGCTGCTAAGTTTGGCTGCTCCCTGGAGCTGGAACATGAATAGCCCTTTCTTTTCCATTATTACAAGCTTATTGTTTCTTTAAAATGTCACTGCCTAAACTTGGTGGTCATGGAACTTGCTCTGTAGATTAACCTTGAACTCAGAGATCTGCTGGGTTCTGTCTCCTGAACACTGGTTTAAAAATCATGTAATACCATGCCTGGACCTAAGCTTTTCCTTTTAGGTCTTAACTTGAAAACTCAGAAAAGTAATCTAAATCTTTCCCTTGTCAGTGTGACACATATTTGTATCTACTTATGTCCATAAGAAAACAATAACCATATTCATATTTCCTAACATGATTCAGTTACCTTTTATAAACTTGCAAATCCCTAAGTTTGGCTTGATGGAAAATTGCCCTAACATAACCATCCTGTAAGACCATTGAATATCCTTGGTCATAGGATTTAGCTTCCTTCAATTTTTTATAATGCTTTGCCATTTTAACCAAATATTTAGTAGGTTTTTTTTTCTTTATAAGTTCGCTATGCTTGATCAAATCTGTCACTCCAAGGTCTAGGTCGGGATTTTTGAGACTTCCTTTGTCAAGGAAATTAATGTAAACCTCTTTAACTTAATCACAAGGATACTTACTCTTCAGACAAGGGAAATAGGCAGCAACATTCTTTGCCAAAACAGAATAAGAACTGACTCTAGAATTGAAATAATCCTAAGCACCCATGTTTATCATATTCTTTACTCAATGGGCTTTTAACTTCCACTTAATTCATGATTAAATTCATTAGTTTCCCTCCAATATGTGTTCTTTTTATGTCTTTGGAGATCAGTGTGACCTGCAAAGGTAATACCACATTGATTACATTCTTAAGGTTTCATTCTAGTATGTGTTCTTTTATGATTTTGCAGATGACTTGGTGTTGCAAAGGTTTTACAATTATTATATTCATTGGGCTTCTCTCCAATATGTGTTGTTTTATGATATTAGAGATGACTTGATCTTGCAAAGGCTTTGCCACATTGATTACATTTGTAAGGTTTCTCTCCAGTATGTGTTCTTTTATGATATTGAAGATTCCTGGATACTGTGAAGGCTTTACCACATTGATTACATTCATAAGGTTTCTCTCCATTATGTGTTCTTTTAATCTGCCAAAAATTATATTATTGGCTTTATTTTTAAAGGACTACAATGCAATTATGTACAGTATACAAAGTTTGTCAAACTGAATATACATGGTCTTAGGCCATTACTACTATTTCACTCCAATTTGGATTTAAATATAATTAACTTACAGATTTGAAATGAAAGCACTGCTTAATGGTTTCAGATGCATTTTGGTATTGAATGTTTCAAGGCATTTTTAGAAATAATAAATTACAACTGTAATGAAGTAATCTGTGACTACAGCTGCTTACAGACAGCAGGAAGAATGTGACCTTCACTGGTAACTGTTATTGACAAGTCTATGAATTAAGAATACTAATCATTTCTAGTTTAAAACAAGCAAAACTAATAGTACAGAGTACTTTAATATAACCTTAATGGTCTAATAAACCTTCCAAATGGAAGGAGATACAAAATCAAGTTCATAGATCCATTTCACCTGCACTGATACTCTTTAGCATAGGATTTACCAGGTCAGTTCACCAGCTTTAGGCTGACCCACCTGATCCACACGGAGTCCCACTCCATGGGCTCGCGACGGCTACAGCTACAGAGATCCCTGGAGCAGCCCCAGATGCACGGCCGCACAGCCCATGGCTGTACTCACCCTCCTTCTGCTCTTTAACACTGATATTTAGGGTTCCCTTGCTATAATGAGCCCACTACATATCATTTCCTTGGAGATATGCAGCTAAGCCAAATTAAGAATATTAAATCTCCTAGACATGGGCTCATATAGGAAGTATTTGTTTACTAAACTGAAAAGTTAACTTTTAAAAATATCTGCAGTCTTTTTGAAATGCAAGGCACCAGCAGGAGCGGACATTCCAGCAAGAGTGACTGAGGAAAATGGAGCCAATGAGTTGTTTGTCCTCTGTTGATCAGAATACTTCCTTTTCCTGTCTAGGCAGCATCTTCCAGATAGTCAGCGACATCACTGAGCTGGGAGACGGTCAGGTCCTGTGTGAGGTCGTCCAGTTTATCACTCGTGTTCACGTCCTCTACACCCATGGAAAGGTCTTCTTCGATTTCTTTCCCAATACTTAGCTCACTTTTTTCTGAGCGATGACTAGCACTATTAAAATCATCAACATAGTCCTCATCTTCTCCAGTCCCTAGCCCAAGTGATCCAATCTTCTCACCAACCAGTTTCAGATCCTTCAGGACCATGCTTCCCCTTTTACTCTCGGGATCTGTCAGGGAAGGGGCTCCTGCCAGGGAGCTGAGAGCACTCCTCACGAGGGGTTTGTCGGACAGCGAGGCCAGACTGCCCACTTGCTTCCTAGGTTCGCTTCCCAACCATAGGTTTTTTCTGGTTTAGGAATGGGATCATGGAAGAAAGAGTCTCCTTCCACTTCCTCTTCGTCTGGACCAAGAGCACTTTTGTCTTTGGCATCTGCAGTGCTGCTGCTTACAAAGGACGCCACCCTGGCTTCCTCGGCCGCCGAGTGCAGGCTGCTTTTACTCTTGGACTCTGACAAGGAGATACTTGGCTCACTCTGACTGTTCTCACTACTGGTCTTCTTACTTGGGGTGGAGTTTGCACTTGATTTCCCTTCAGGTGACTTTGATGGAGGATGTCCATCAGATAGATCCAGTGCACCTTCCACACTGGTCGGCCCTTCCTCTTTCTGCTGACAGCGTCTGATCACTTCTAACAATAAGGGTCCACCCACAGCGCCTTCGGCTTCAATGATGCCTAAATCCCGGGCTAAGCTCTCTCGACCTTCAGGACCATGAATTGTGCTAGTTTCAGGATGGAAAACAGCCAAGGTGAAGTCAAGATTAAAAAACTGAAGAAATTCTGCAACGAGACTAGCCACTAACCGACCATCTTTTGTATTTAAAAACTTTTTCAAGCTCTCATTGACCAAAGGAGTTTTATTCTCTACTTTTTCTTGTTCTTCCAGTGCTAAAAACACAGCCGCTCTGAGTTCAGCCTTGATGTGGTTCAGCACGCCCCTGTTCTCCAGCGTCTGCACCAGCAGGTCCTGCAGTTCCGTGTCCTCCTCGGCCACCACCACGGTGGTAGTCGCCGCCATCTTGCTTCTCCAAGACAACCACCCAAGCCATCTTGGCCTTTTTTCTTACTGCCTTTAATATGCTTTCTTTGTTTAGTATATTTTGGGTTTTGATTATTATGTAATAGGATGTATTTCTGTTCTGGTCTAGTCTGTTTGGAGTTCTGTAGGCTTCTTGTATATTCATGGGCATCTCCCTCTTTAGGTTAGGGAAGTTTTCTTCCATAATTTTGTAGAATATATTTGCTGGCCCTTTAAATTGTATATCTTCCCTCTCGTCTATTCCTATAATCCTATAATCCTTAGGTTTGGTCGTCTCATTGTGTCCTGGATTTCCTGGATGTTTTGGGATACCAGCTTTTTGCATTTTGTATTTTCTTGGACTGTTTCTATGGGGTCTTAAGCATCTGAGATTCTTTCTTCTATCTCTTGTATTCTATTGTTCATACTTGCATCTATGGCCCCTGATTTCTTCCCAAGGTTTTCTATCTCCAAAGTTGTCTCCCTTTGAGATTTCTTAGTTTTTTCTACTTCTGTTTTTAGATCCTGGATGGTTTTGCTCAGATCTTTCACTTGCTTGTTTGTGATTGCATGTAATTCTTTAAGAGATTTTTGCGTTTCCTCTTTCATAACTACTACTTGTTGACCCACGTTCTTCTGTATTTCTTTAAGTGATTTTTGTATTTCCCCATTATTGGCTTCTGCTTTTTGATCCATATTCTCCTATATTTCTTTAAGTGATTTTTGTTTGTCTTGTAAGGGCTTCAAACTTTTGATCAATTTTCTCCTGTATTTCTTTAAGAGATTTATCCATGTGTTCTGCTATCAGCATCCTCACCAGTGATTTTAGATCTGTATCTTGATTTTCTGGTGTGTTGGGGTATCCAGGGTTTTCTGTTGTCAGGGAACTGGGTTCAGGTACTGCCATATTGCCTTGATTTCTGCTAGTAACATTCCTATGTTTGCCTTTTGCCATTTGTTTATTTCTGGACTTAGTTGGTCTTGTTATTACTGGTTGGTGTTTAAAGCTCCTGAGAGCCTGGAGTTTGGTTCTATTGTCTCAGAGGGCGTCTGTGCTCCAGAGGTAGAGACTGGAAGGTTTCCACCACTGGGCTCTGAATTACCTCCTCAGCTCTGCTGGGCTGGATTCACGTCTCCTCCCTGCTTGCCTCTGGATACTTAACTGGCCTCCAGTTGTCTCCTCCTGGTTTGCCTGGTTAGTCTACTAGCTCCAAGATCTTGGTGGTTCTCAAGGCTCTGTCTAACCGCAGGATTCCCTGCAGGCCAGGGGCTTCCTGGCTGGGCTGCTGAAGCGTAGGCAGTGGCTCTCCCAGTTGGCAGGGCTCCGTCTGGTTGAGCTGTTCTCCCCAGGATAGTGTCGGACCATGTTTCCTCTTTCATGACTTCTACTTGTTGATCCACATTCTCCTGTATTTCTTTAAGTGATTTTTGTAATTCCTCCTTATTGGCTTCTATTTTTTGATCCATATTCTCCTGAATTTCTTCAAGTGATTTTTGTGTTTGCCTTGTAAGGGCTTCTAATTTTTGATCCATTTTCTCCTGTATTTCTTTAAGAGATTTATCTATGTGTTCTGCTATCAGCATCCTAGCCAGTGATTTTAGATCCAAATCTTGTTTTTCTGATGTGTTGGGGTATCTGGGACTTACTGCTGTTGAGGAACTGGGTTCGGATGCTGCCATATTGCCATGATTTCTGTTAGTAACGTTCCTATGTTTGCCTTTTGCCATCTAGTTATCTCTGGCCTTAGTTGGTCCTGTAGTCACTAGGTGGTGCTTCAACCTCCTGTGGGCTCGTAAGGCTATTTCCCCACCATTGGATGCCTGGGTTTCCCCTGGCACAGATTGCTGATGTGTGGTTCTCCTCTTGTGTGCTGTTGGACCCCTGGTGTATCTTGCTCCAAGCAATGTTATATTCAGTTATCTCTGTGGACCTGATGCCGCTTGTCTTCTCTGGTTCTGCTTGCTTAGTCCAGTCAGCAGCACGGATGCAGGCAGCAGCCGTGGGGAGTGGGGAATGTGGAGTGTGGAGTGCAGGGTCTCCCACTGGGCAGAGAACCCATGCCCTGCTGGAACACAGGAACTGCTGCTCTGCCAAGCTCCCATTCTTAGATGACTGGCTGGCAGTCTGAGTCCCCAGAGATCTTAAGTTTGGGATATCTTGGGTATCTGGTTCTGCCGACTCAATCCAAGCAGCCGCCACCAAGCATGTGTAATAATAATTAAAGAGGAGTTCAGAACTGGAGAAAGGGGAAGATGACAGGATATGGAATAGGAAGGGTGAAAGTTGGAAATTATATAAATGCACAAAGAAGAAATTCTCAAAAAATAAAAATGTAAACTTAAAAACATTTAAAAATCACTATTCACGGACCCAATTGTGGGTCATCTCTAAAATAGCTCTGATAAGGACAGAAATAATGAAATTAATCACTCCAGTTTAAAGAACACAGTTAAGCTACACTGCTTTTTGCAATATGGCAGTGTACATGTAATCATCTAGATCAGTCATTTCCATGAATCTACTGTTATGGACAACAATAAACTTAAAGTTTTAAATGGTTTTCAGAAAATGTTTTTGTTGAAGTTTTATTACTATGAAAATCAAAAGAACTGCTGCATGTTAGTATTTAGTAACAACATTTTCCAATGCAAATCAATGTTTAGCTTGCTAGGATTACAAAATTTTAAGTAAGCAGTTTTGATATGGACAGTACAACAGAAGCCACTAAATTTCATATTGCAGCAGATACTAAGCAGTTACTAGAGATGGAGGGACATTGAGGGAGCAATGAACCCAGCAACAACTCCACTTCTTGATTTTCAGTGAGTAATTTTCTGCAAAGTAATTTTTTTATGTAAAACATTAAGACAACACCAAGACTAATCTTCAATGCATTTAAAGGGCATAGATTGTAATGAGTAATTTACTAAGCAAATGCTTTTACTAAATAGAAAGCATAGAGTTTGGGGAAAATACATAAAATTTTGTGCCAGGTTTCTGGTCCCATTTTTGGTAACTTTGGGGAAGGTAATTTTTTTTTAATTTTATTTATAAAATCATGTTAGTCATTGAACATCTCCTTTCTATAAGCTACAGATAATAAAATGTGTCTTCCCTATGCCATAGGGATTTTACAAAAATCAAATGAGGTGCTGTAAAAACAATCTTGTAAAATATAACCTATGAAATTAATGCAAAAATAGAGAAAGCACGGGGCTCAAAATAAATTTTAACATAAGATAAATATGATAGTAAAATAATAGTTTTCCTAAAAGTTGGTTTTCTTCTCTACTGTTCTAGATATAGGAAATCCTGTTTATTAACATATTCTGTGTATGGATCTGTAGGACCATCACTGTGGCCATCTGGGCCTTCCTTCTGCTAAAGAAAATGAAGCTACTAGGAAAATGAAAATATACTTTTCACATATACTTAAGCTGTTCTTTAACTAAATTCACATTTAACATACACACACACACATACACACACACACACACACACACACATGACCTACAATTCCATATCAGAGTCCTAAGAGTATTCAAACCACATCATCTATTAACGGGTGCAACATTGGTTGTGAGCTGAATCTGTGACTCTGCCTGGTCACAACATATGCCCGCCTTCCTCCCCCATGATTAATAAAGAACACTGGGAGTCATGAAAGACTAGATGACCAAAAAAAAATGTTTCCAATCAATGAACCAGAAGGCATGATTGCTTGTATATAGGCTATTCTAGAACAACAGTTCATAATCATAAAAATGTGACCATCACAAATAGTTTCAAAAGTGCATGAGGAAGAGAACAACTTCTACTGTCTTGTCTGTGTCCTTGCTGGCCTCATCTTAGACCTTTACATACCTCAAATGTTATCCACATTCTTGCGTACCTTGACTTTAGAAACAACTGATGAAGAAGGAATTCATTGGACTGAATTCAATACAATTTTTCAAATGATTGCAAAATCTCAAACCCCAGCCTTCCCAATTGCATGAAATGAAGCTCCAACAGACCCATGGTGGCCCACGTTTTTTCAAATGCCAATGTGCCATTGTCTACAGTGTTGTTTTCTGCAGCCAAGCAATGGTCAGCTGGCTTACCAAAGAGTTAGTTATAACAGTTTACCAAGGAGTTAGTTACAACAACTCATTCTTTAAACAGAGGCCTGCTGTTATGTGTTAGAGAAGAAAGAGTTCTGAGGCTTCCTTTTGTTGGTGTTGTTCAAACTTCTGCCTTAAGCAGGCTTTGTGCTATAGGGTTATATTGTGAATGCTGGTAACAAGCAAATTGCCCTAAGACATTGTCCTGCCACAAAGGACTTCAGTTCCTCCTTAGCTAAGAGGTCCATGGGTTAGGAACACCCTAAGGTCAGCGTCTAAGATGCTTATCAGCACTGAAGTCACTTGGGAATTCAAAGAACCCTACCATGCACCTATGCCCTGAGCCACTGACCTTTTCCTAATCCTGGTGCCCTGGCACACTTTATTATAATATTCAGGCCAGTTAAGAATGCTCACTTAAAGAAGAGAGTGAGAAAGGCATAGGAATAAGACTAGAAATGGGCGAGGAAGTCTCTGGTGACTAGCTGGAGGGCTGAGATGGAAAAAGATATGGGGAATATATTAGGGTAACCCTAACTTAGATTCCTACCAGAGGGTGATATAGATACTGAAATGGCTACCTTCTGTAGCCAGGCATGATTTCCAGAAAATCGAGGGGGAGATTTATCCACCCACAAAACCTTCACCCTGATATTTGCCTTGTTTGCACTATATACAGGGACAAATATAGAACAGAGACTGAGGAAATTGCCAACTAATGACCAGCTTGAGACCCATCCCATAAGAGAGAACAAACCCCTGACAGTATTAATGATACACTGCTATGCTTGCAGACAAGAACCTAGCACAACTGTCCCCTGAGAGGCTTCATCCAGCAGCAGATGGAAGCAAATGCAGAGATATGCATCAGGTGGACATAACATCAGGTGGAGTTTTGGGACTCTTGCGGAAGAGTGCTGGATAGAAGTGAGCAAATTGGAGAGGTAAAGGGCACTACAAGAAGATACACAGTGCTCCATATCCAGGTGGTACAAGGAGGTAGCTAATCACCCAGAAGTGCAGAGAGGCCTGACAGCACAAATTGAACCACCCCTGCTGCTGAAAGGATCATGTCAAGAACAATAAGGTGGGAGGCATCCAGTTTCTGTCACCAGCTAGGGAACATCCATTGCCACAGTGCCCCATATCCAGGTGGCACAGGGAGATAGCTAACCTCCCAGGACTGTGGAGAGGCCTGAGACCACAAAGCTGATCCTGGGGCACAGAGCTACATACAAAAATACCACCACAAGAGAGCTAGGCTCCAGGAGTACCTAGAGACCTGAGTACAGAGAGAACAGGTCTCTAAAGAACACAGAAACAGAGGCTTGCAGGACAGATGAGCCACAGCTAGAGACAGCAAGACCAGCTAACACCAGAGATAACCAGATGTCAAAAGGCAAAAGCAAGAATATTCCAAAGAGTAACCAAGGCAACATGGCAACATCCAAACCAAGTACTCCCACAACAGCAAGTCCTGGATACCCCAACACACCAGAAAAGCAAGATCTGGATTTAAAAACATATCTCATGATGCAGATAGAGGACTTCAAGAAGGACGTAAATAACTCACTTAAACAAATACAGGAGAACATGAGTCAACAAGTAGAAGCCCTTAAAAAGGAAACACAAAACTCCCTTAAAGAATTACAGGAACCCACAAACAAGTGAAGGAACTGAACAAAACTGTCAAGGATCTAAAAATGGAAGTATAAACAACAAAGAAATAACAAAGGGAGACAACTCTGGAGATAGAAAACCTTGGAAAGAAATCAGGAGTCATAGATCATCAAAAACAGAATACAAGAAATAGAAGAATCTCAGGTGCTGAAGATACCATAAAAAAAATTGACACAACAGTCAAAGAAAATGCAAAATATAAAAAGCTTGTAACCAAAAACATCCAGGAAATCCAGGACAGAAGACAAAACCAAAGGATTAGAGGTCTAGAAAAGACTGAAGATTGACAACTTAAAGGGACAGTAAATATCATCAACAAAATTATAGAAGAAAACTTCCCTAACCTAAAGAAAGAGATGCCTATGAACTTAAAAGAAGCCTACAGAACTCCAGGCAGACAAGACCAGAACAGAAATCACTGCCTTTACATAATAACCAAAACACCAAAGGCACTAAACAAAGAAAGAATATTAAAAACAGTAAGGGGAAAAGGTCAAGTAACATAAGAATGTAAACCTATCAGAATTATACCAGACTTCTTACCAGAGAACATGAAAGCTAGAAGATCCTGGGAAGATCTCTTCCAGACCATAAGAGAACAAAAATGCCAACCCTGACTACTATAGACAACAAAACACTCAATCACCATAGTTGGAGAGGCTAAGATATTCCATGATAAAACCAAATTTACACAACATCTTTCCACAAATCCAGCCCAACAAAGGATAATAGATGGAAAACGCCAAAAGAAAGAAGGAAACTACACCCTAGAAAAAGGAAGAAAGCTAAAATATTTTGGTGTGACTCTAACCAAAGAAGTGAAAGATTTGTATGACAAAAACTTCAGGTCTCTGAAGAAGGAAATGGAAGAAGACCTCAGAAAATGGAAAAATCTTCCATGCTCATGGGTTGGCAAGATTAATATAGTTAAAATGGCCATCTTGCCAAAAGCAATATACAGATTCAACGCAATCCCCATCAAAATCCCAACTCAGGTCTTCATAGAGTTAGAAAGAGCAATTCTCAAATTCATCTGGAATAACAAAAAAACCCAGGATAGCTAAAACTATCATCAACAGTAAAAGAACTTCTGGGGGAATCAGTATCCCAGACCTCAAGCAATTCTACAGAGCAGTAGTGTTTAAAACTGCATGGAATTGGTACAGTGACAGGGAGGTGGAACAATGGAATAGGATTGAAGACCCAGAATTGAACCCACACATCTATGGTCAATTGATCTTCGACAAATGAGCTGAAAACATCCAGTGGAAAAAAGATAGCATTTTCAACAAATGGTGCTGGCTCAACTGGAGGTCAACATGCAGAAGAATGAGAATTGATCCACTCTTATCTCCTTGTACTAAGCTCAACTCCAAGTGGATCAAGGACTTCCACATAAAACCAGATACACTAAAACTAATAGAAAAGAAACTGGGGAAGACCCTTGAGGACCTTGGCTCAGAGGGAAAGTTCCTGAACAGAACACCAATAGCTTATGTTCTAAGATCAAGAATAGATAAATGGGACCTCATAAAATTACAAAGTTTCTGTAAGGCAAAAGACACTGTCAAAAGGACAAATCAGCAACGAACAAATTGGGAAAAGATCTTTATCAACCCTACATCTTACAGAGGGCTAATAGCCAATGTATACAAATAACTCAAGAAGTTAGACCCCAGAAAACCACACACACACACACACACACACACACACACACACACACACATATTATATATATATATTATATACATATATATGTATTTAGAAAAACTTATTAATTCAATATATTAATTCTCTTTAGGGTATAGCAACAATATTATTTATAATTCAAAATATACTTTTGCCTTAAACTAGATCATTCAGTCAATTAATTTGTATTACACCCTGAAGTGGGCTTTAGGGATTCATTAGCTTAATTTGAGTTTCCCAAGAAGCAGATTGTAAAGTAAGGTTAATAATTGAATAGTTTATTTGACAGGGGGTAGAAAAGTAAGGAAAGGTTTAATGTCATAAAGATGTCTACTATGTAACTGAGACTTAGTCCCGAAAGGATTAGTATGTGCCACAGAGTTAGAGTATCTGTAGTAGCTAAGTTGAGATAGTTATATGCCAGCTATCACTTTCCATAGATAAGGAATTATGGAGTGTGTAAGGAGATGCTGCACATGAGCAAAGTGGTCTTCCTCAGCTTAAAGAACATGCTTAGACAGAGATTGGGGTTGAGCTATTAGCCCTGAAGCAGTCAGTTCTTGAGATATGGATGGAATATCAATGTCATCTGTTGCACTCCTGCATAAGTCAAAGTTCTACCACACCCCCACAGCTTCTTTAGAACATATATACATAAACATCTGTATACATGGATGTTAAACTTGCTGAGACCTTTTCAGTATCAATATTCTATACTTGGTTATAATCAACCATAAGTTCATAGCTAATATTGTTTGAGTATTTACTATTATCAAGAAAGTCAGTGGCCTTAGACCTGTTCTCTTGAGTGTTTAATTGATAGACTTATTATCTTCATTAAAACTGATCTTTATTCCTCATCTATTTCTTATGACATCACCTTGCTGTGTTTTACAGACCATTTGAAGTCACAAAGAATTCCCTTTTGAGACAGAGAGAAAGGTATTGTTCATGTGAGTAAATTATAAAATGGAATAGTAGGGGGAAAGAGTGAGAGTATATAAAGAATAAAACCTGTTTCTTTTTACTAAATGTAATGACATTTTTTAAAGCAAAATGGACTTAATAAAATTTTAACTTTTCACCTCAATTATTTATGGTTTCTTGAATTAGTATATAGGGTATTGGAAGACTCTTCTTATGGGGAAATATTTACTCTCCCTTAGAGAGTGATTCTAAATCATGTGAGAAGATAGATGGCCTTTCAATGGGAGCTGATTTTAAAAAACTTTTGAGCTAAGTAGGAAGAGCTAATCACACGTCCAATATGCTAGAACATTTATCTCTAGTTAGGAAAGATATTTAAAAATAAAAAACGATCTGATAGGTTGAAAAGCAGTCTCATTAACTTAGAAGGCATGGTGATTGGAATAATAACAGACAAGCTTGGATGCAGAGCAGTGTTCGCCTCCCAGAATCATCCTGGGATACACTGGGACATCTGTGGGCAGTTCTAAATGATTCCAAGTTTTCTACATGTAACAGAAATTGCAGAGCTGATTCAAAGCATCTGCTATTTGTCAATAGTGATATAATTCTCAACTTTTCTTGGGGCTGCCAGAAAATCACAACCACAGAGAAAGACAGAACTGTAGAGCATATGAGTCAAGTTAGGATATTTGGGCTCCAATCCTAGCACCACCACCTATCAATGACTAGCTGACCTAATGCAAGTCACCTTATCTTTCTAAACCTCATTTTGCAATCTAAAAGTATGTCTAATAACAACACTAAGGATTCATGTGGATGGAAGCTAGCTACAAAATTCAGAGGAGATAGAGAATATAAACAATGTAAATACTGATTACTCACATACTTCTGACCAAGAAATAATCAATCAATGCAAAATATTATATTTTGTGTCCTAAAGTTTATCAGTAAAGATGCGGTTCTGAGTTATAATCTGATTTTTTGTAGTACTTCTCTCTGTCTTGGGCAATTAAACCATACTATTTTCACAAGTAAAAGACAAATTTATAATACTTCTATGTCTTTCACCAGTAATGTCCTGTCTCCAAATGTATAGATTATGGACATCTGAAATACACCTTATTTTTTCACTTGTTCACTCTATGGGATAATGTGTACCTGATTTTGTCGATTTTTTTCTTTATCATAAACAACTTGTGAAAGCTCTAATTCTACTTCAACTTGAAGCCTCATTCTGAAATTAGAACACTTCTATTGCTGTGATAAGATACCACAGCCAGATCAATTTATAGAAAGAGTTTATGTGTAGTTTTCAGTTAAAGAGCATGAGTCCATGACCATCACAGTGGAAATGGCAGCAGAAAGGCAGGCATGTCACTGGAGCCATACATGGTGCTTACATCAGATTTTACATCCTGATTGACAACCATGAGAGCTAACTGTAAATGGTGTGGGATTTGAAACATCAATGCCTACCCCCCCCAACACACACACACAGAAAGCACAACTCGCCCTAATCCTTCCCTCACAGTTTCACCAGCTGGGACATTGTGTTCAAATATATGAGTAAATAGGGTTCATTCTCATTCAAACCACCAGGATAATATATTATCCAAAATGAATGTCCAAAACAAATATTCAAGTTAATATATGCTACCCTTTCCTTAGAGCCAAATGACTCTGAATCCTTCATGCATTGACTCAGTCAAGGTAACCAAGATTTTTAAGCTTAAGATTGTTGGCTCTTGGGAGAAGTTGGAAAAGGGACTAAAGGAGCTGAGGGGGGTTGCAGCCCCATGGAGAGAGCAACAGTGTTAACTGGCCAGATCCCTTGCAGGTCCTAGGGACTGGACCACCAAACAAAGGAGGGACCCATGGCTCTCGCAGCACTTGTGGCAGAGGATTGCCTTGTTGGCATCAGTGGGAGGAGTGGCCCTTGAGCCTCAGGTTGTTCAATGCCCCAGTATAGAGGAATGCCAGGGCAGGAAGACCAGAGTGGGTGGATGGGTGGGGGAGCACCCTCAAAAAGGCAGGGGGAGGGGGAATGGGATTGGGAGTTTCTGAAGGGGAGATCTGGAAAGAGGAAAACATTTGAAATGTAAATAAAGAAAATATCAAGTTTTTAAAAGGAGGAAAAAAATTTTTTTTTAAAATTATTGGCTCTATAGTCATCTTGTTAACACACCCATAAACCTCTGCATTTGTCTGATAATATTATCAGAGTTTTAGCCAATTGTGAAGATGGATTGATTGTTTTATTTTGAAATCATTAATGTGGCATAAAAAAGACAAAATTTACCATACAATGTTGGTTATATAAAACAAGATAAAAAGAGAAAGAAAGGCTCCAAAACTATTTATTCATAATTGGCTAATAAAACCTTAATAATGGGTTTGCTGAGGTAAAGCCAACTGTCGGCTGCCAGATCATCTTCATTATTGATCTGCTGTTGAGGCAGCTGGCTCTGCCCAGTCCTTTATTATCTTTGGCACCAGATAAGATATTCTTACTTTAGTATGCAGAGTAAAAGAAGCTATAAATCAGTTGGATAAATATAAAGCAAATAAATCAGTTGGGTAATTGCATCAAAATAAATTATGGTTTTCAAATATTTAATTAATTTGTAAGACACCACCAAAGTAAGTCTAATACATATGTAAAAAGAATTCTTAAATTGGTGTTCCCTGAAGTAATTAGTTCCTGAGATATGGATGGAACACCAGCATTGTCAACTACACTTTTTCATTGATCTAAGTTACTGGGTTCATATAGACTTGCATTGGAAACCACTGCCATAGCTACTTCTTTAGATTCCAAAACTAGTATTCTTATACTCAGGTATTACCAGAAAATTACCCCAAAGTTGACGAGTATAGAGCATTTCCAAACTTCTTGGTGAAAAAAGGAAGGAGACAGTAACTCCTAGGAATTTAATTTCTCAAAAGCTTTAAAAAGATATTACAGAAATAGATATATTGTATACATTTGGCAGATCTCTTGTAAGTCAAACAATTAACAATAATTTCTATAAACATAGTTATAATTTCCTCCAATTACTAAATATTCAAAATGCTTGTGGAAACTGTTAATTTAGGAATTTGAAAATTTTCAATTGCATTTTAATGGTTGTTCTAGAGTCTTATCAGTAAAAATCAATATGTAGACAAGATATGGAGACATATGTATTAGTCGCTGTTTTTGTAGCTGTGGCAATATGTCGAACAAGGATCAACCTAAAGAGAAATGGATTCTTCAGGCTCAGTGTCTGGAGCTGCATCCCACCTGAACAGGAAAGGTACAATGTGCTTGGTAACATCTCCGGAGATGAGGACAACAGAAAGGAAATGCATCCACTGCTCAGTTGGCTTTCTTCAGGATTCCAGCTCAGTTGATGGCTCACCTATATTCAGACTCCCTGTTTCACCTCAGTTGGTCCCCTCTGGAAATTAGCTCATTTCTTCACATCTTTGTTCTTACCTGAGACCAAAATGTTTCCATCAAGATATTGCTTCTCAGAAACATCAAAGTAAGCAAATCTTTCACCGGTATCCTCTCATTTATGGTCTTCATCCCTGGATTAAAGGCAAAGTGACATGTTCTCCTCAGCACACCTCAAACCTCAGTGCAGGACAGGCTCTTAGATCATAAGATTCAACTACAGATGTAAGTCTGACATAGATCCATTAACATAAAGGATCAATTTTACCACTTAAATTCTCTAGAAAACAGCCCATGCCTCTAGTACTTTCCCAGTCATTTCAGAAAAAATAGGATTGATTCAACATTTAGATCCCAATCTTCAGGTCTATCCCCCAGAGCCTATCATTTCCAGTAAGCAAATATAAATAAATAGTAGGTAAATATTCACATCCCATTTTTCTCACCTACATAAATCTAACAGCTGTTTATATAAATCTAATCATTATCATATAAAGCAAAGTATACACACATTTACTAGACTGCACACACAATTATAATTTCCTTCAAGGAGGCAGCCTATCCTGTGATCCTAAAATAGCAGGAATCAGAAAAGGCTATGAATTGCTATTTGAGAAAAATTACAGACTTCTCCTACTTTTCTGGACTCCCCCATTCTTGAGTCAGTATACATCTTTCTCAAGGTGTATTTCTACTTCAATGATCTCCTTCACAGCCATCTGTTCCTTCTAGGTAACCTGAAAAATATGTTTTCTTTTTTCTAGCAACAACCTACTTTCATGTATATTAACACACATTGAGGCCATACATGGTATCATGCCTTATATATATCTTAAATATATGTATACTTAATAACCACAATGAATGACCCTGTTCAATTATTATTGATCCCTTATTATTATCTTCATACAAAAAGTTGGTCGAAGAGAAAGAATTTGTAAATGGACCAAGTTTTCTATTGAGACCAAGTAGTTTGAACCAGATTTATCTAATTTCAAAGCACATTCAAGCTATGGGAGCCTGAGTGATGCAATTGACAATAGAAAGCATTAACAGAAAAGGGGAAATGAATAGGTTTTGTACATAATACTTAAAATATAAAAAGTTAAGTAATGTTAGAAACTTCATGGTACAAAGAGAATAAGATAAATGGATATCCCTAGAATGCCATGTCATCTATCTAGCTAAAAGGAGAGACATCTTGTACGTAGTATGCCTTTAGGTAATAATTTTGCACATAGCTCAATGAAAAAAACAACCACAACAGGGACATGCATGATGATGGCAAGTATTTCCTATGAAATTTTTTTTAATAAAAAAGCATTTTTATTGATTTTATGGTTCCAGATGACTAGAGGCCATCATAGAGGAGCAGTGTCTGATAACACATTTTAAGCAAGAGGCAGAGAGTATACTGATAATGACACTGAGTCTTTTGAAACCTTAAAACCCCTCACTCAATAACATACTCACTCCAACAAAGTCACACCTCTTAATCTTTCCCAAACAGTCCCACCAGCTGGGAGCCAAGCATTTAAACAGGTGAGCTTTTCTCATTCTAGTGACCACACATATAGATATACACACAAAAAAGGATTTTAAGTGGAATTACCATATATTGAAGGAGACAATATGAGAACTGGACAGCATATGCTACCAAGTAGAAAACCCCCAATAACAGGGAGGGGTTATATATTTTTGAGTTGTTGGATTAATGGGTACCATAACCTCTAAAATATTGTAAGTTATTGCCAAAGCTATTGGTTACCCCACACAATCTGATAGTAAGACACTGTTGCTGAAGACATCACAAAGCTATGTTACTGAAAATGAGTTGGTACTCAACTAGATTCATTCCTCCTGGCTAGCATTCATTGGGTTACTACCTGCTATATGCACTATTAGAAGAGAAAGATTAAGTGTTATATCACCCATCTATGAACTCTATGCTACAATCCCTGTCTTGTCTGCAGGATATATCTACAGGTGCAATAGTGACATTAATTTATAAGAGTAACCAACCACTTTTAAATACTGGTTTTTAAGGCCATGAGTAGAACCCATTCCTGACACTGCAATAAAGTCAGGAACCCAAGATTAGATAGGCAATGGACCCTAGAAGAAAACTTCCTACTATAATTCTGCTAAATGAAGATAGCAATAAAATAGTTACTAATGGTATTTTTGTTTTGCTATCGCCATAAATTTGTGCATCTGTCAATTTTTATTAGAGAAGCTTCCTTTTGCAGTAAATGTGAATTAACATATAAACCCATAACTGGAAAATCCACAGAGAGTGAGAGATTTTGAGGTCCTCAGCCATAAACCAAATGTCTTTATAATGCTTTTTTCCTCAAAGTTCAAGGACCTTTGGTTGAGGAGGCAGAAAGATTATGAGACAAAGATGGTGGAAGACATCAAGGAAACAATGCTTTCCAGACACAGTAGGAATGTTGCACATATGAACTCACAGAAACTGGGGTAATCAGGAGATGACCTGCACAACCTCAAGCTATACAAAATCTCAGCATAGAGAAAGGGGGGAAGTAAACACAAAGACACTTTGTGAGAAGTGATTTACATTTGATAGCTTCTGGGAGTAGGAAAATCAATTTTACTTGATTGAGTGACAGTAAGTATATCAACCACACTCCAGAATGAGCCCCATTCTCAGGACTCATTCATCAACACATACATATGTTTTGCTTTTTAAGAGAGATAAATAACTTAGAGTTGGGTAGATAGAGAGGTGGGGAGGAATCTGGAAGTTGCTGGGGAAGGTCGAAGAGTATGATCAAAATATATTAATACAATTCTCTAAAACTAAATGAAAACATAAAAAACTGAAACAAATTATCATTGTTTTTTGTCTTACTAATAAGGCAATATGTATTTCTTTGGAGAAAATTAAATATATAAATTAATAGAGGATACACATAATCTCAGTTTTCCATAATAAAATTGATGAGCATGCTGCTACCATTTTTCTGTATACTCAACTGTTGTGTGTGTGTATGTATGTATAGTGTATTAGCCTGGGTTCTCTAGAGTCACAGATCATATGGGCGGTCTCTATGTAGTTAGGGAATTTGTCTATGACTTAAAGTCTGTAGTCCAACTCCCCAACAGTAGTCAGCAGCAGCTGTGGATGGAAGTCCAAGGATCTTGCAGTTGCTCAGTCCCACGAAGCAAGCCGGCAAGGAAGAATGAAGTCTTCCTTCTTTCAATGTCCTTATATATGTCTCCAGTAGAAGGTGTAGCCCAGATTAAAGGTGTGTGTATCCATGCCTTTAATCCCAGATGAACTTGAACTAGAATCCATAGCCATAATCTGGGATTAAAGGTGTATGTCTCCACACCTTTAATCCCAGATGACCTTGAACTGGAATCCATGCTTCAAGATCTCCATGCTAAGTCCAGGTCAGAAACTTATATCTCTGAGCCTCCAGATTAGGATCATAGGTGAGCCTTCTAATTCTAGATTGTAGTTCATTCCACATATAGTCAAGTTGACAACCAGGAATAGCCACTACAATCCACCCCTTGTCAACTTGACACAGATAATATCTCATGTCCACATGAAACAATAACAAGGTCGTGAATACGCCTAACATGATATAACTATTCCTCGTACAATCGCAAACGCATTTGTAAATTTACAATGGGACAATGTCCCTTGGGAACATTCTTTTAGTGTCTCAATACCAATTGATGTTAAAGGAATTGGAAGACAAATGTATTCTTAACAAAATAAGATAGAAGCATTCATATTACTTATAATCCTCGTTTCTGCAACTGGTTACGTGGCCTTAGCTGATATTTATAACTACCATCCTCTGCTACCCATTCTGTATTTCCTTCACCTTCAGCAAGCACCTCAGCAGGTCTTGGCTCTTTTCCTGGAGAATTGACCCATACCTTCATTCCTGATGGGTCATCCTTCCTCATCCTGCTTGGATTAGGCTGTTGTGGTTTCCCATTGACTTTAATCACAGGACATGGTAGTACTAAGAGACGCCCAAGGGGATCTCCTGCTCTCCAGACATAATCCTGCTTACCTCCATTGTGGAGAGGCAATCCAATTTCCCTACTGTAATCTGGATCTATCACCCCTCCTAACACAGTTATTCCTTTCTTAGCCTGATGGTTTAAGGGCATTAGAAGCCCAAAATGGCCAGGGGGAAATCTGAGCTTCCAGTTCAATGGAATGTTTGTTGTGGTTTCAGGTAGGAGCACTCCCCCCTCTGGAACCAAAACTTCTAGGCCAGCAGAACCTAAAGTTGTGGGGACAGGAAGCAAAAATTTTTCTAGCAGGTCACTAGGAGTGATAGTGAGTGGAACTATTCCCTTTTCCACCCCTTGACTCCTGGACCCATGAATCCTGGCTATGGGAGAAACTGTACCATATATTGAACGCTGATTCAAAGCATATACTGCCTTCTGAAGAACTCTGCCCCAGCCCTCCATGCTGTTGCCACCTAATTGGCCCTGTAACTGTGTCTTCAAAAGGCCATTCCATCTTTCTATCAGACCAGCTACTTCAGGATGATGGGGAACATGGTAAGACCAGTAAATTCCATAATCGTGGGCCCACTGTCGCACTTCTCTGGCTGTGAAATGAGTTCCTTGGTCAGAAGCAATACTGTGTGGAATACCATGACGATAGATAAGGCATTCTGTGAGTCCACAGATGGTGGTTTTGGCAGAAGCATTACGTGCAGGAAAGGCAAATCCATAACCAGAATAAGTATCTACTCCAGTAAGAACAAAACGTTGTCCTTTCCATGGGGGAAGTGGTCCAATGTAGTCAACCTGCCACCAGGTTGCTGGCTGGTCACCTTGAGGAATGGTGCCGTATCTGGGGCTCAGTGTTGGTTTCTGCTGTTGGCAGATCTGGCATTCAGCAGCAGCTGTAGCCAGGTCAGCCTTAGTGAGTGGAAGTCCATGTTGCTGAGCCCAAGCATAACCTCTGTCTTGGCCACCATGGCCACTTTGTTCATGTGCCCACTGGGCAATAACTGGGGTGGCTGGGGAAAGAGGCTGACTGTCCACAGAACGCGTCATCTTATCCACTTGATTGTTGAACTTCTCCTCAGCTGAAGTCACCTTTTGGTGAGCATTTACATGGGACACAAATATCTTCACATCCTTTGCCCACTTGGAAAGATCTATCCACATACTTCTTCTCCAAATGTCTTTCTCACCAATTTTCCAATCGTGATCTTTCCACGTCCCTGACCATCCAGCCAATCCATTGACTACAGCCCATGAGTCAGTGAACAATCGTATATCTGGCCATTTCTTCTTCCAAACAAACTGTAATACCATGTGCGCTGCCTGAAGTTCTGCCCACTGTGAAGATTTTCCTTCACCTGTATCTTTCAGGGTTGTCCCAGAAAGGGGTTGTAATGCTGCAGCTGTCCACTTCTGGGTGGTGCCTGCATAACGTGCAGAGCCATCAGTAAACCAGGCCCTAGTCTTCTCTTCTTCAGTCAGCTGGTCATAGGGAACACCCCATGAGGTTATAGGTGCATGCTTGGCAGCAGATGGCATTGTAACAGGAGTAGAAACCATAGGCATCTGAGCAACTTCTTCATGTAACTTGCTTGTGCCTTCAGGACCTGCTCTGGCCCGATCACATATATACCACTTCCATTTGACAATAGACTGCTGTTGTGCACGCCCTACTTTATGATTTGGAGGGTCTGATAACACCCAACTCATGATGGGGAGCTCAGGTCGCATAGTAACTTGGTGTCCTATTGTCAAACGTTCAGTTTCCACTAAGGCCCAATAGCAGGCCAAGAGTTGTTTTTCAAAGGGAGAGTAGTTGCCTGCGGATGACGGTAAAGCTTTGCTCCAAAATCCCAAAGGTCTCTTCTGTGATTCACCTACAGGGGCTTGCCAGAGGCTCCAAACAGCATTTCTATCTGCCACCAACACCTCAAGTACCATTGGGTCTGCTGGATCATATGGTCCAAGTCGTAATGCAGCCTGCACAGCAGCCTGGACCTGTTGAAGAGCCTTCTCCTGTTCTGGGCCCCACTCAAAGCTAGCAGCTTTCCTTGTCATTTGGTAAATAGGCCTGAGTAACACACCCAAGTGAGGAATGTGCTGTCTCCAGAATCCAAATAGACCCACTAAACGTTGTGCTTCTTTCTTGGTAGTGGGAGGGGCTAGGTGCAATAACTTATCTTTCACCTTAGAAGGAATATCTCTGCATGCCCCACACCATTGTACTCCTAAGAATTTCACTGAGGTAGATGGTCCTTGAATTTTGGTTGGATTTATTTCCCATCCTCTGATACACATATGTATTACCAATGAATCCAAAGTGGTTGCTACTTCCTGCTCACTTGTTCCAATCAGCATAATGTTATCAATATAGTGCCCCAATGTGATATTTTGTGGAAGAGACAAACGATCAAGATCCCTTCTAACTAAGTTATGACACAGGGCAGGAGAGTTAATATATCCTTGAGGCAAAACTGCAAAGGTATACTGCTGGCCTTGCCAACTGAAAACAAATTGCTTCTGGTGGTCCTTATGGACAGGTACTGAGAAGAAGGCATTTGCCAGGTCAATAGCTGCATACCAGGTTCCAGGAAATGTGTTAATTTGCTCAAGTAACGAAACTACATCTGGTACAGCAGCTGCAATTGGAGTTACTACCTGATTTAATTTTCTATAGTCAACTGTCATCCTCCATGATCCATCTGTCTTCTGCACTGGCCAGATGGGAGAGTTAAAGGGAGATGTGGTGGGAACCACCACCCCTGCATCTTTCAAGTCCTTGATCGTGGCAGTAATTTCTGCATTTCCTCCAGGAATACGATACTGTTTTTGATTCACTAATTTCTTTGGCAGAGGCAACTCTAAAGGCTTCCATTTTGCCTTTCCAACCATAATAGCCCTCACTCCACAGGTCAGGGAACCAATGTGAGAATTCTGCCAATTTCTGAGTATATATATCCCAATTATACATTCTGAAACTGGGGAAATGACCACAGGATGTGTTCGGGGACCCACTGAACCTACTGTGAGTCGGACATCCGTCAAAACTCCATTAATCACCTGTCCTCCATAAGCCCCTACTCTAACTGGAGGGCCACAATGTTTCTTGGGATCTCCTGGGATCAGTGTCAATTCAGAACCAGTATCCAATAGACCCTTGAAAGTCTGATTATTTCCTTTCCCCCAGTGTACAGTTACCCTTGTAAAAGGCCTTAGGTCCCTCTGAGGAAGAATTGGAGAAAGAGTAACAGCAAAACTTTTAGGTGTCTTATCAAAATCCTTCCTCAGGGGAAGCTGGCCACCCCTTCATTCAAGGGGTTCTGGATCTGCAAACTGGCTCAAGTCTGGAAATTGATTCACTGGCCGAGATTGCCTTTTGCCATGATTCAATGCAGCCTTTCTATCATTTGTTTGAGGATTTTTCTGCTTATACAGATCAAACAGATATGCAGTAGGTTTCCTATGCATCTCATCCCTGGAAACACCATGATTGATTAGCCAGTACCAAAGGTCCAAACTAGTCATACCATTATAAATTCCACCTCTCTGCCCATTACCGGGTACATCATTATAAACAGTGTTTGGTCTACGCTGTCCATTATAAAAACTACGATCACCTTGTCTCTGGCGATTCAATGCTGCCACCTGGCCCTTGTTAACTTGGGGCCCAATTAAACCCATTGAATTTAATTCATCTAATTGAGCAGCAGCATCTCCAACCCTGGCACAAGGAAACGGGCAAGAACAAAACTCTTTAAATGTGCCGGTGCCCCTCTCACCAGTTTACGTCTTATAGGACTGGTGAAAGGCATGTCTTCTGGACCTTCCCATTGTGGGGGATTAGGTTTTATACAATGTATCCACTCTAGCATTGCAATTTCCCTAAGCCTTAAAATCCCTTCATCAACACTAAGCCAAGGGATATCAGGCATCTCCAACTCCTTTTCAGTAGGCCATCTTTTAATAAATACTTCAGCCAACCAATCAAACAAACTTTTGACACCTTTTTTAACTGTGCAAGCTTCTATATTAAGCCTAGAATCTCCACTCAGAGGACCCATGCTAATAAACTCAGCCTGCTCTAGTTTTATGTTCCTTCCACCATTATCCCACACCCTTAAAATCCATTCCCATGCATATTCCCCAGACTTCTGCTTGAATGAATTAGCAAACTCATTAAGCTCCTTAGTAGTATAGTATATTTCCTCATGGACTACACTTTCTACCTCCCCTTTAGGGGCCTGTTTTGCCTTGAGTCTGGTTATAGGTCTAGAAGAAACTATTGGTGGGCCCGGAGAAACATCAGTATTGTCAGTAAAAGTCACTGCTGGTTTATCAGGCTCTAAGGGATTAATTTCCTCAAGAGGAGACGGCATTATTTCAAGGGGTGGGGCTGAGGGTACTACTTCTTCAGGTGGAGCAAATCCTTGAAAATCTGAAGATTCAAAGTTCTCAATTTCAACAGGGTCTTCCCACACATCCCCATCCCAAGTTACAGGATCCCATTCTTTGCCAATTAATGCCCTTACTTTAACTGCTGACACCCTCTGAGGTTGAGACTTGAATTTTCGCTGTATTTCAGCCAACCTTATAATGAGTGCTTCAGTTTGATTTTCTGCTACTTGAGCTCTATGGCTGCTGGAAAGAAGATTCTCTTCAAGGGCACACTTGAAAACTTTTAGATTGTTTACTTGAGTCTGGAGCTGTTCGATTTTATCACACAACTCCTTCATTGCTTTTTCCCAAGATGCTAAGAGTAACCAGCCAACAAAATCATTTTCCGATTTTTCCCCAACTTGTAGAACATATTGTATACCACCAAATCACCTGATTCATCAAGATAATCAAAGGCCTTAGCTTCTTTAAGCTTGAAATATAGTTTCATCCATGGGTTTTCAATATCCCCCGAGCTCCCAGGAGGGAGAGAATCTGGAGAGGTTTCAGTAATTGAGAGTGCTGGTGGGTCAACCAACCAACTCCAAAATTTTGAAACATTCATCCTTATACTTCTGCTCCTCTAGAACCACTCCTGGTACCACTTCTGTATTAGTCTGGGTTCTCTAGAGTCACAGATAGTATGGGCAGTCTCTATGTAGTTAGGGAATTTGTTGATGACTTACAGTCTGTAGTCCAACTCCCCAACAGTAGTCAGCAGCAGCTGTGGATGGAAGTCCAAGGATCTTGCAGTTGCTCAGTCCCACGAAGCAAGCCGGCAAGGAAGAATGAAGTCTTCCTTCTTTCAATGTCCTTATATATGTCTCCAGTAGAAGGTGTAGCCCAGATTAAAGGTGTGTGTATCCATGCCTTTAATCCCAGATGAACTTGAACTAGAATCCATAGCCATAATCTGGGATTAAAGGTGTATGTCTCCACACCTTTAATCCCAGATGACCTTGAACTGGAATCCATGCTTCAAGATCTCCATGCTAAGTCCAGGTCAGAAACTTATATCTCTGAGCCTCCAGATTAGGATCATAGGTGAGCCTTCTAATTCTAGATTGTAGTTCATTCCACATACAGTCAAGTTGACAACCAGGAATAGCCACTACATATAGATAGATAGATAGATAGATAGATAGATAGATAGATATGGATATAGACATAGACATAGACATAGACATAGACATAGACATAGACATAGACATAGACATAGACATAGACATATCATCTATCGCTCCTGATCCTTTTCCTAGGTTTTCAAACTCCAGGGTTGTCACCCTTTGTGATTTCTTTATAGTTTCTATTACTATTTTAAAATCTTGGATGGTTTTGTTCATTTCCTTTGCCTGTTTGGGTTTTCCTGTAATTCTTTAAGGGATTTTTGCGGTTCCTCTTTAAGGGCTTCTACCTGTTTACCTGTATTCTCCTGTATTTTTTAAGGGAGTTATCTATGTCATTTTTAAAGTCCTATATCATCATCATGAGAAGTGATTTTATATCCAAATCTTGCTTTTCTGGTGTGATAGTGTATCCAGGAATTGCTATGGTGGGAGAATTGGGTTCCGATGATGCCAAGTTACTTTGGTTTCTGTTGCTTATGTTCTTATGTTTGCCTCCCACCATCTGGCTATCTCTAGTACTGCCTTCCCTAGCTATATGTGACTGCAGAGATCTGCTCAAAAGGGTGGGCTAATACTTAGTGATTGTTATATATGTTTAATAATAACAGGAAATACATGTTAATATCAGGAATATTTCCTAAAATGATTTTCTCTTGGGCCTTGTCTATCAGAATACCATCATAGATATTAATCTAAGGTGGTCATCTCAGGAAGATCATCTGCTACTTACTAGCTTGTCCTATGACCCTGACAATCCTTGTTTTCATTAATATACCATCTAACTACATGTTTCTGAGTCTTAGGCCTGAATCCTCAGTCCTGCTCCTCCCCAAGAGGCATCTCAGTTCTCAGTCATTTCCCAATGTTTATTCTCATCTCAGTAATACTATGATTTCATGTATTTTTATTGTTCATTTGCTGGAATAAAGATAGGAAAATCTTATTTCTTGGGTTGAAACACTTTCTACTGGAACAGTTATTTTTCTCGTTTAAATCTTTTAGTGTTTTATGACATACAAAGGCAATAAAATAGCTGCACCTGCAATTTTGTAGAACTAAAAATCATGAGTGAAATGGAATTGTATCCATGGGGGTCAAAACAGAAAAATCCATTTGACACCATTAGCTTTGTGTCCCAAGTGAGAGCATAAAACATGTTGTACTTCCCTATCAGAAAGTATAATCAGAAAATATCCACAATGCCAAACACATGGAATCAGAGCCCAATGCTCTAGTCATCTAATGTTTAGTCCACATGATGCCAAACATCTGGAGACTTGAAAATTTCCAAATGAATGAGCGATTTTTTTTTACTTTTCTTTATAATTTTTTGGCAACAAATGAACATAGTCAAATGTGGGCATTCCTGTGAACAAATCCAAATGTTATCTTCATTAGGTTAACAAAGTGCTTGAAAGAGCCAACTTTTTAATACTCAAATGCAGCCTTCATTCAAAGTACAATCTCTTGTGATTTATTTCAATAATGAACATATATTGAATAATGATAAAAATCAGAGTTATTTAAGTATACTTGAGTGTTAACTCAACATATGGTAGGGATCAGAGCAGTCATGTTCTACTCCCCTAGAATATCTACAGTGAGATAATCTCTGAAAGGCTTCCTGTGAACCCCCATTGAGTTCAGCATGTTACACCTCTCCAATTGTGCAGTGCTAACCCAAACTTTTCTCCAAGATGTCTATGGAAAAAACACAGGGTAATTAGGGACAGATAAACCAAAAGGGTTAGGGTCTGTTGCCTAGATACCCAATCGGACAAAGTCAGCAGCAACTGCAGATGCACAGAAAAATGCTGGGGTCCACATGCTTCTGAGAGATGATCTTTAAAGAAAATCTAAAAACATAGACCATCTCCCCATACAAGGAAATTAACCAACTTCAAGAAAGGAAAAGAGAGGGCCAGAAATCTAAGGTCTGTGAAACAAAACTTTAAAGCTGCTACCATAGTTTTCTTCCTTCTGTGCTCTGCTTGTCCCTTTCTCTCCTCCTCCACTTCCCATCCTTTACTCCCTTCTTTCTTTCTCCTCTTTTTCTTCTTCTTCTCTGACTCAATGCTGGACTCAATCCAAATATATTCAAATCTAAGTTCTAGAAATAGAACCCAATCATTCTTCCTAAAATCATTGCCCCATTCCTCATTTCTTCCTCTACAAACCTTCTTCTGCCTACCCACTGGACCTTCTGTATTCCCTACAGGACAAGGTTTTTCCTCCAGATTTCGAGGGTTGGATTATCTGTTAACTTGTGAAGCTAATGCTTCTGAGTCCTTACCTTCCAAGCATGCATTCCAAGGCCTAGATATTTCCATTACACTATTGTTTTTTATTCTTTTAATATGCCTCACAGAAACTTAATATATGCACAAAATTATTAAGAGTGAAATTATATATAAAATACAAAAACAAAAGAAAACAAAAAAATACATACAAGGAAATAATTTATAGACAAAGGAAATCACACAAAATAGTTACTTATAAGCTTGTTAAGACTAAAATTCAACACTATCAAAAGGACAAAATGGCAACCAAGAAATTGGGAAAAGGTTTTCAACAACCCTACATCTGACAGAGGGCTAATATCCAATATATACAAAGAACTCAAGAAGTTAGACTCCAGAAAACCAAATAACCCTATTAAAAAATAGGGTACAGAGCTAAACAAAGAATTTTCACCTGAAGAACTTCAGATGTTTGAGAAGCACCTTAAGAAATGTTCAACATCATTAGCCATCAGGGAAATGCAAATCAAAACAACCCTGAGATTTCACCTCACACCAGTCAAAAACTCAGATTAAAAACTCAGGAGACCGCATGTGTTGGCAAGGATGTAGAGAAAGAGGAACACTCCTTCACTGCTGGTAGGATTTCAGGATGGTACAACCACTCTGGAAATCAATCTGGCAGTTCCTCAGAAAATTGGGCACAGCCAGGCGGTGGTGGCGCACACGTTTAATCCCAGCACTTGGGAGGCAGAGGCAGGCGGATTTCTGAGTTCGAGGCCAGCCTGGTCTACAGAGTGAGTTCCAGGACAGCCAGACAGGGCTACACAGAGAAACCTTGTCTCGAAAAAACCAAAAAAAAAAAAAAAAAGAAAGAAAAGAAAAGAAAAGAAAAGAAAAGAAAAGAAAAGAAAAGAAAAGAAAAGAAAAATAAAAAAAACTGGGCACAACACTTCCGGGGGACCCTGCTATACCACTCCTGGGCTTATACCCAGAGGATTCCGCGGCATGCAATAAGAACACATTCTCCACTATGTTCATAGCAGCCTTATTTATAATAGCCAGAAGCTGGAAAGAACCCAGATGTCCCTCGATGGAAGAATGGATACAGAAAATGTGGTATATTTACACAATGGAATACTACTCAGCAATTAAAAACAATGAATTCATGAAATTCTTAGGCAAATGGCTGGGACTGGAAAATATCATACTAAGTGAGGTAACTCATTCACAAAAGAGCACACATGGAATGCAGTCGCTGATAAGTGGATATTAGCCCAAAAGCTCAGAATACCCAAAACACAACCCACATATCAAATTACTCCCAAGAAGAAAAAAGGAGAGGGCCCAGGTCCTGGAAAGGCTTGATGCAGCATTATAGGGGATTGCCAGGACAGAGGAGTGGGAGGGGGTTGATTGGGGAACTGGTGGAGGGAAGAGGGCTTATGAGACTTAAGGGGAGGGAGGAACCGGGAAAGGGAAAATCATTTGGAATGTAAACAAAGAATACAGAAAATTAAAAAAAGACAATAATTCAATGCTATTTTAAAACTGCCTAATACAAAATATTAACAGCTGGCACTGATTAGATTATGATCAAATTAGAATACTATTCCAGAACATTTTGTAAATTATTTCATCTGGAGGGAAGTGACAGTAAACTGTAAATAGTGACTGACTGATAGTATAAATCACAGATAATGGACCTTCACAATGTTTTGTTTATAAACATTGTGTTATAAACTATTGATCAAAATAGTTGTATTTATATACACTGTAACTAGAAGAGTATTATAAATTAATACATTATTTTTTTTAAAGTGGAGCTTCTCATCATTTCTGATTTGGGTTTATTCTCTCCTTTCTTCCTTTGGACTTCCAACCTTTATCTTACCATTAAACACAAGGTTCTAATCTTAATCTTCCTCTCTCTCTTCCAATACATTTACTATTAGACCCACCTGTTACCCTTAGAGTTTGCTAGTATTGCAAAGCAAATTATTACAAACAAGTAACCTAAACAACTTTCATGGTTCTCAAAATTAAAAGTCCCAGATGGAAGTACTGGCATTTATACTGGCCCTGAGAAAAATCTGCTAGACGTATCTACCTTATTGTCTCTAGAGGTTAGCATTGTAAAGTGCTCGCATAAGTGTACAAGCCCTGAGAAGAATCTGCTATGAGCATTTACCCTAATGTCTCTAGTAGTTAGCATTCTGGGTTCCTCGGTGTTCTACATGTATGTGCTTTCAATCTGTCCCTCTGATTTTCCTGTACACATATGTTTACATTTTCTTCTTTTTGTATTAATACCAGTTGTATTGGATTTAGAGCCACACTTGGCAAAGATTACTTTCCAAATATGGTCATTCTCAAATGCCAGGTTGGACAGGGAACAATCTTCAGCCCAATATAACACTTCTATATTAACTATTTCCTACAATTTAAGAATTAGTCTTTAAATTGAGTCAATATCTACTAAGGTGAAAAAAACCCATCAACTCATTGAAAGTGTTTCTCCTTTTTTTTTCTATTGATTTATCCTGCAAACATTTCCTGTAGCCTTGAAAGTCCTAGAACATCTTCCTCACTCAGACTCTTATCTATTCCACCATAATGGTAAAACCACAGGATGCATCCCACACTCTTGATGAGAATGTCCACATAACTGGGCCTTCAGGATTCCCTAGTAAGCATGCCTTTACTATAGTGTACATCAAAACCAACAATATGTCTGAGCAGCCAGGACTATTAATAATATGATCATAGTCATTGACTCAGCATAACGAAAATCTTTCAGTATGTAAAATATTAAGACTGAATTATAAATTAGACTGTTAAACTATAGCTGTTCCCTTTAATTTACCATTGCAGTAAGGAGAAAAAGAAGAGTTTGCAATGAATTAAAAGACTAGCTAAAGGCTAACAGTCAATATCCCCTAAGAACCAAAAGAACATTTTAAAATCTGTGTTTTATGGAAAAGCCTTTTATTTAGGGATACAAATAATTATGTTAAGCAAAATAAGGCCAATTTGGGAAGCAAGGCATTCTTGAAAGAACAGATTGATGTGAACATTTCAAGGAAAGATTATCACAATTCATGTAAGTATTAAACTCTTTCCAAGAACTATGGAAGACTTTACAGATAATCTGGTATTAATCATAATTACATGTTTAGAAAAGTAAATCTTAAGAAGCTGACAGTAAAAGAAGTTTGCTTCTGACCACTGGGTTATGTTGTACCCTGACATTATAATGAATTTTTGTGACTGTGGTCATTTTCTAAACATTTTTGTCAAGTTCCAAGCAATAATACATTTCCCAAGTCTGTTTTGGAAAAAATAAAATTAAAAATATTTATAAAATTATTGAAATATTTTTCATTTCTTTAAAGTAAGCATTTAACATGTTAAACAAGGAAAATAACATAACTTCTGTTTATTATAACTCTTAAAATCAATGTTTATTCTGCCTGAACAAACTGTTTAATGTGGTCAACTACTTAAAACAATCTGACAACATTCTGAAATATTTTTCTTTCTCTCTATATCAACAGAGGGGAGGACTCTAAAATGAAACTAGCAAAATCCAGTTGTTAGGCTGAGTTTTAATTCAAAATACTCTGACCCTTAACTCTGTGGTTGAATAGGTATCCCTCATGAAGCATTCTATATCTAGCCAACAATAGTCCATACAATTACACAGTTACAACACTATTCGTTGCTCACAAGATTAGAAGTGGGTTATTTGCCCAGATAATTAGAATAGATTGTGGTCTAACCAAATTCTATTTTGAAAACATCATTTTCCATCACTCACTTAGAAAGTATTCCCTCTGTTCTCTTAGACACTTGCCAGTTGTTTTTTTCTAAAACGCAGCTCAAACACAAGAAAACAGTCTTCAATATAATTTTCAGACATAAAGAATTACAACATGGATTTTACAATGAACAAATTGTACTAGACTTCCAAATTGCGCTTTCTGTATCCTGAACACAGAAGGAGGAGGTAGGTGTATGGCAAAGGCCATCTTTCTCCAATACAAAAAGTTATTAAATCTGGAGTTGGCTAAAGGAAGCCATAATTATTTTCAAATGGACAAAAGCCACAAATCTCCCTCCTCCTGCCATACAGATCATTTTCTTATCCCAAGTTACATATTTTCAACTTCATCACACCTCAGAATGTCAGGTCAAACCTGTACCCTAAGCATATTAAAATTCTTTCCTACTCCTGAACCTGTGGTACAAACAAAACTACTATTTCAGTATCATTATTATTTTGTGAGTGTCTCATGGTTTTTCTATCTATTGTTTTTCAGTGTCAACATGAACCACTGTGAGCATGAGTGCTGCATATTTTGGCTGTCTTCTGACTGCTTTCCTACTTAATATCTCCACTGAGCACCTCTAGTATTCATCAGAAGTGACAGAGGAAGACACTGAGGAGATAAATGGTATGATCCAGTTCTCCAACCAAGATCTTCAGTTAGTTTACCCTACAGCTTACTGCTCCTCTTTACAATGTGCATAGATAGTAAGCAGTGGGAAAGTTTTTTTTTTCTTTTTGAAAGATTTTATTTTATTATTTTAAGCTATATATAGAGTATGTATTTGTTCACCTGAAACCAGAAGGAAATACCAGATCCACTGGAGCTCACGTTACAAGTGGCTATGAGCCACCTGACACAAGAGAGCTCTTAACTACTGAGCCATCTCACTGGCCCCAAGGGAGAAAATTTTAAACTGAATTTTAAAATATTGTTTCTGCAAGAGAAACTACTAATTTGAAGAAATCTCTGTATAAAATGGGGATGCTAACATGTAGCATGAAGTTTGCAGAATCAAAGGCTACCTATTTTTGAAAAATCCACCATTTCTAGTCCATAGGCTTGCCTTACCTGTCCTTCTCCAATGGCGGAACAACTGCTGTGTCACCGTTCCCTCCAATTCTGAAATATCCAGTTCTCTAAGGAAATTCCTTAAGTAGGAAAGTAAACAATTCAAAATAGCTTCAGGAAAACACTGAAGCTGAGAGATTCAGTAGGCCTCTCCATCCCAGAGTAAAAAATAAAAACTGAGAGTCATTGTCATTATCCAAGCTGCAAAGAAGACTCAAAAAAGCCGAGCTGCGAAGACTCAGAGACCATGTAAGCTACCTGGAAGAAGTTTAGACAATAGTTACTTGGGAAAGGACACCCTCCAACATATTGATCTGCATGGAGGCAGTGCAGTGTGTTCCAAGTTCCCAGAATTCTGAGAGCTGTCCACCCATGCTAGGGTGGACTTAGGTGATGCAGCTGTCTTTGAGTCATTTCTGTTCGTTTGAGCAATTCCTCACCCATATTCCTGTAAGTGACTCCAATAAAACTCATTGGTTCCCCAAGTTGAATTGAATGGTATCTGTACTTTGCTCTTTGGTAGACTCCCTAGGGTGAGTAGACTAGTAGACATCTGTGTAGCATCTCCCCAGAGAATATTTTAGAAATGTCACCAGACATAGGAAGGGTTTTAGGAACTCAGAGTAAAACAAGCATCTTAAACACATATATCCTGGATATTTTTGTGGCTCTTTCACTATGCAGTCCCTGAGATGCCAACGTTTACAACTGCAGAAAGAATTCATAAAGCATAACATAATGTAGAGGAAAATCAAAAGGTGCTAAAATGTAGAGCTCCTTTGCACTGGATAAAGAATAGCATAGAAGGTAACTCAAGTAGCTCGCAGAAACCTTCAAGGTCTGAAGTCACATGTTTGTCTATGAACAAATAGTAAAACACTGAAATTCATTATCTGTATGTCAAACAATCATATTTATAGTTATTACATGATATATTTCAAAAATCTTAAAGTCATATCTTTTTACACATTCACAATTGTGACCTTGGAGAATCCTTTTCCCCAGTTGATATAAGTAATTGATAGTTTTGGTTTTAGTTGCACCTAAAAAGATTGTCTCACCATTAGTAGAGGCTTAGTTTTAATGTTACATTTGTTTTTAAACTGTCCTCATATTTGTATAAAGAAGAAGGATCTTAAGTACTATTTTAGACTCATTTTTAATGAATGGGTTTATAAAGGGTTGATTATCAGTTTCCATTTTGACCCGTCCAGCAGGTCAGGTTATTCAGGGTTCCGAAGAGGCACTACCTGAGGGTCATGGGGGCATGGGGGGAGAGAACGAGACCAAGCAAGAACTTTTGTCATGGTCCCATTTAATGTACAGAAGAAAAGGGCTTATAAGCAGTAAGGAGGGAGGGTGAGACAAAGGCAGTAAATCTTGAAACAGTCAGATGGGATGTCTTGGAATGAGAGGGTAAGGACACTTTGGTTGAAGGCCAGTTTACTAATTAACTGGTTCCTGTATAGAGGTCCAGTATCCAAATAATCAGCCAGTTTATTGTTTCAGCCAATTCCTGGTACAGCAGATGAAAGAAGGTGAAATAGGAGCATTTGTGAGATGCTTGCACTCCAGTCCCTAATTAAAGCATTCAGGCAGCGAGAGCAGAGGCGACTGGTGAGAAAGGAGGATAACTTATCTAGGAGAAAGAGACAGGATGACGCCAGTCCAGATGGCTCAGGACTTAGTGGAGATTGTCCAGGAATGCCCCTTATCTTTTATGGCCTGTTGGTTCCTGGAATCGTCCTGTGCCATTAGTTCGCGAGAAAGGCCTTTGTTTAACAATCTCACAATCTTGCAACAGCCATCTCAGGGCTGAGCGTTTGTGACTGTGTAGCTCAGAATGGCTCCTTACATCTCCCCCTTCTCTGTATAATAGAGAGCAGAGGTCAAACAACCATTGTTGGAAAGCAGATGAGGCACCAGAATAATGGGGCAGCACCTGGCTTAGGAATCGACCCCGTCATCCATCAATCTGTTCCCGTCTCTGGATGTCTCTGCCAGCCTCCAGAGACCCCTGTCTTAGGTGGGTATGGTCCTGGGAAGGTGCCCATCATTGGCTAACTGCCCAGCAATGTTATTATCCAGTCCCGACTGGAATGGCTGTGACAAGAATGCTCTCTGTGCAGGGGCACCTATAAGGCAATTAGGACTTCTGGGGAGAAACTGGGCAGAGGAAAAAATGACCAAAAAAGGTCAAACCCCAGCCTTACCCATCATAGGATTACCTTGTCGTCCTCAAGGCTCTATGTCTTAGGTTGGTCAGGGGCAGGAGGAAGTTGTTCATCATTAAGATGGCTACCTTGGGTCATCTTACCATTCCTCCTAAAAGCCCAGGGATGAAAGAGTAAGGGCCAGACAGCATTACTTTAGGAGATTGTGGAAGTAGAGCCTTTCTCGATATGTTGTGGGTGCCTCGTTTTGTTCGCTGCCCTCCTGGTTCTTGTCAATTGTACCGGTTTCTATGTGATGATAATGTACTGAAACAGAATTTTTAGGCAAAACAGAATCTATTTGTGATATAATAAAGCATGTAAGTCACTGAAAGGCCCAAGGACTGAAGGAGATCAACAGAAGCAGGCCTACAAGGGGTCCTAAAGTCGAAGATAGCAGGGTAGAGAGCCATGGGGATGTGGAAAACCAGTTTTTATACCAGGGCTCTTGTAGTGCTCGCTCTCTCTTTTGCTTATCTAGGCTATCCTTTACCCTTCTAAGACTGTCCTCCACAAGTCCAGTCTTATCTACATAGACACAGCATTCCTCTTTTAAGGCTGCACAAAGCCCTCCTTGCTATAAGAAGAGCAAATCAAGCCCTCTCCTATTTTGCAGCACTACTTCAGAGAGGGATGCAACTGACTCTTTTAGATTGGCTAAGCCCTCTCTCATTTCTGTCAAATCCCTATCTATCGTAGCATTGAGCTGATGGAGATGATTTTGATTCTGCTGAGTAAATATAAGGGAGGTGATACCTGTACCCATTCCTGCTGCCCCTAGTCCCAGGATCATTGCAAGTGTAATGGCAGATATAGGTTCTCTTTTAGCCCTATGGGAGGTATTGGGGCACTCATCCCAAAAATTTAGAATATCTTGCGGCTCATGAATGCTGAGTCTTGGGAGTAATTGCACTAATACACAATAGTCATGATGTTCTAAAAAGTCTGAGATCCTAACAAGGTTAGTCAGTCCATATGAGCAGGCAAGGTAGGTATGATTTGGAGCAAGTAAATAGGTATGGCGTTCATCTGGGATTAGGGTTTGATACCATGAAAAGTGACTAAAATTACTTGCACAAACACTATCTTTGCTGTATGTGGTAGCTTATGTTTGTGATCTCAAAACTTAAAATACTGAAGGAAAAAAGGGCGACCATAAACTTCAGGCAAACCTTAGATATTTAAGTTCCAGAAACGATGGTGCTATAATAAGTGGTCTTGTCTGGAAATCAGCATAAAGAATCCCCAGAAAACTAAAAATAAATCTACATAGCCCAACTATACTACCCCTTGGCAACCTGACCCAGCTACAACACTCCTTGACATATTCCCAGAGGATTCAATATCCTACTCCACTGGCAGCTGCTCAACAATGTTTATTGCTGCCCTATTCACAATAGCTAAGAAATATGAAACAACCTAAATTTCTTCCAAAAATAATAGATAAATTTAAATAACATTAAATAATAGGTTAAATAACATTATGGAATGCTCTTCAGCTGTAAGAAAACATGAACCCATGAATTTGAAGGTAAATGAATGGACTGAGAAGATATTATGTTGAGTGAGGTTAACATGGACCCAGAAAGACAAATGCCACATATTCTCTCTCATCTGTGGCTCCTAACTATAAATCTTCAGATATGACTGTACAACATGCAGTAAGCATAGAAACCAGAAACATACAAATGGACAATTGGCGGTGCTTGAGCATGGAATAACAGGTGCTATAAAATGCAAAACAGAAAAACATATCCCTAACTAGTAAAGTAGGGATGGTTATCAATACACCTGGAGAAGAAGGTAGGAAGCACAAATAACACTGAAGCTTTTTATAAAGCCTCAAGGAATCATATTTTTATATTTACATAGTTACACACAATCCATATAAGTTCATTTGTATAAATATTTGTGGCATAAATTAGGCTATGCAACTTTAAGCTGACATGCTTCCCATAAAAAACATAAACTATAAAAAACCCTCTACCAGGTACTAAACCTCCTGTTAAGTAATCAGACAGGGTAGTCCAGATGGAATAGTGTTATTGTACTCAAAAGCCTCTTAGAGACTGAAAGCAAATTCCTATTGCTGAAGACACAGCACACTGAGGACACAGGACACAGGTTATTTTGGCCAGATCTAACTTAAAAGTTACCTTTTTGCAGTCATTAGCTTTCATAACATCAAAAAATACTATGCAATCTACCAAGGGAAAGAAGCAATTAATAGTCCTACCCACATATGTGGCACCTATGAACCAGAACAATGCCAAGCATGGAAATATAGCTATAAAAACGTCATAGTGGCACTCACATGTTGATGGTAACCAACAGGTGTCAACATTAACTTAAGGTCCACTGAACAGAAAAAAAACCCATGCTTACTATGAGAAAACTAGCCAGCTACTCAAGGCTGGTGAGGTCATAGATATTAGAAGAGAATCTACTACTGTGCCTTAAACATAAATCCTTAACTACATTCTAACTACTATCCTTGTACCCACAGGTAAATATAGCTATCACCCCACATCAAAGAAGTGTTTCTCATTGCTCAGCTCTTCCCCATTCCAGAGCCAGCCACATCACATTCAATGCCAGCCTTCTCAGGAAGACAAGTTGGTGAAGGTCAGAGTGGACATATTTAGCTGTATTGAGCACCTGGTCACCAAGTCTACCTTAAACTCTAGCAAAGTAGATTTTGTCATCAATGACCCCTTCATTAATCTCAACTAAATGGTCTACATGTCTCTACTTAAGATTCTACCTATAGTAAGTGCCACAGTACAGTCAAGGCTGAGAACAGGAAATGTGTCAACAAAGGGAAGGTCATTTCCATCTTCTAGAAAGGACATCCCAACATGTCATAGGGTGATTCAAGTGCTGAGAGTATTGTAAAATCCACTGGTGTCTTCATCACAAAGGACAAGGCCAGAGACCACTTGAAGGGTAAAGCCAAAAAGTCATTATATCTTCCCCTTCTGCTGATCTATTCATGTTTTGTAATGGGTAAGAATCATGAACCACAAGAAATATTACAACTCAAGACTGTCATCAGTGCCTCTTGCACTAGTAATTCCCCAACACACTTGGCTAAAGTCATCTATGACAATTTTGCCATCCTAGAGGAAGTCATGACCACAGTTCATACTGTCACTACCACCCAAAAGACTATGAATGCCCCCTCTGGGAATCTGTGGTATGATGGCCACTGAAATGTTCAGAGCATTATCATCCCTGCATCCACTGGTACTGCCAAAGCTGAATGCGACACTCAACTGGTATAGGTTTCTATATTCCTATCCATAATGTGCCTGTCTCATATCTGACTTTCTGCCTAGACAAAGCTATCAAGTATGATAGAATCAAAAGGTGGTAAAGCAGCCATCAGAGTGGCCACTAATAGGTATCCTAGACTATACTAAGTACCAGGTTGTCTCCTAAAACTTTAAGAATAATGCCCACTTTTCCACCTGTGATGCTGGGGCTGACATTACTCTCAACAAGTTTATCAATCTCATTTCCTGGTATGACAAAGATATGGCTACAGCAACAAATTGTTGGATTTCATTTCCTAATGGCTTCCAAGGTGTAAGAAGCACTGTGGCACATACCCATAAAGAATCTAAGAAGAATAGGGAGGCCCTCAGCTGTTGGTGGATCTCTGCCCCAATTCAACCTCTATTGGATTATGGGGACCCCAGCCACAATGGATACATCTACATGACATCTATGCCTCATGAAACAGCATAGATGAGAGAACAGAAAAATTATTAACATCTAGATGCCAGTAAGTCAGCTACATGACTGCCTTTCATACAAAAGACTGAATAAATAAGACCTGAATAATGACAGTATCAATAGACATTCTAACATGGAAAGGGAAAGAAATCTTTTGGGTTCACACCCCTAAACAAAGAACTATAGGCAACTAATGACTGCTCAGAGAGGGAGAATTACTACCTCCCAGGAATGAGCATGATGATTGGTTATCTGATTCAAAATAGTCAACCCTGAAGTCATGTAAGCACAAATAATTAAAGTGGACTTAGATTTTACTTGTATATTCATCCATATTTATAACAGTAATCAAAGGGGGGAATCTATTAATTTGAGAATGGGGGGACTAAAGGGGTGTTGGAGGAAGAGGACATGACATAAGGAAAGAGGGAAAGTGATGCAATTATATTTTAATTTAAAAACAGAATAAATGGGGAAAAGAAAAACCATGATTTTTTTTTAATTAAAAGAATCCTAAAAGCAAAAATAAAATCACAGAATTAAAACAAAGCTTTTATTTTCATGAAATGAACTTCATTGGAAACTCCTATTTTCCTATGAAGATTTAGTTCTTCTATAAGTTGCATTGTGATGTCATGCTTTTGGAAATTTGGTGGAATAAACATTCCCGTATTCATCTTTTGTCTTAATACTAATGAGAAGCAAAACTGAGAATACTACACTATCTATATATGTGAGGATAATTCTAGTATGCTTTTATCTTGATTTCAAATACATTCAACCATTATAAAAAGCTGTAATAAAAATACATAAAACAATCTAAGTAGTATGCAGTTGAACTTACTTTTATTCACATTAGTACTTTCCAGCCAGGAGCCATACCTCAGTAGCAACTTATATTTACATTTTTTATAATGATCCCTAAATTAATGTCCTGATATCTTTAGCTGACCAGAAAGAATTCAGTCTTGGGAATACAGTTTTCTACATAGCAGCCTGTCTCACACCCAACCTTTGCTTGATGCCAGATTCATTTCTGATCTTCTCTCTGTCAAATGTTCCCTAAACTGACAGAAAAATGCTTCTGTTAATATAATCCTGTGGATCTTTTCCATGTCCAAAGTCTATAACCTAAATTTAGCCCATGTTTGGATTGAAATTCTCACATTTTGGTTCTTTCTTCTTAACTTGGCCTGTTTCTTGAATAACTAGTGAATGTCAAACCCAAATTAAGCTTATTTTCAAACTGCAAAATTCACTTCCATTTTGGAGCTACTAGCTGTCATCTTACTTTCTCTTTCACTACAGTTAACTCCAGGTAAACACATTTAGAAAGTGCTTGGATTCATTCTGTTGTTCATATTTTGTCAAGCAATTTTTCCAAATTCCAACCCTCATAAAAAAGTTTAATTATATAAGCTACATAGGAAAATACTGCCACCCCTAGAAATCATCATATAACAAACAAGACCCTCAGTTCAGGTGTTGGATGCCTCCTTAGGAAATTATGGTCAGAGAGGTACCAGTCTCTTCTTTCTAAACCAATACGAGCTATTTTCATTCCTCTTATTGCCCATCACAGTTAGAAGATGATAATTTAGTGGTATACACCCTTGATGCTAACACCTAGAAGGCTGAGGCAAGAGGTTCTCTATGAATTTGAGAATGGCTTGGTCTACACAGTGAGTTCCAGGATAGCCAGAGCTATACAGTTGAAACCCTGTCTCAAGAAAAAATAAAGAGGAGGGGCATCTGTTTCTAAAAGCACTGTTAATCTTGGCTGGAAGTTTAAAGAAAAAACAACAAGGGGCTGAGCTAGAGACTTCCCCCTTGTTGTCTAGCTTTTATAGTACCAGAAGGTGTTATACAGACTACTGGAGAAGAAAAGCAGTTATGACTTATGCAGCTATGAATTCTACAAAGTACAATGCCAACTCTCTACTCAAAAATGTGTTCACTGGTAAAATAAAATACGACTTTTAGGGAGGCAAACAATTTCTCTTAGATTGGATTTGAGGTCCAATGAACAAGAAGAAATACATGCTTGGTATTATAATTTGGTCAAAACCACATGACTATGAGGTTCATAGGTTCTCAGAGGAACTCACTACTATTGTTTTTCTAACTGACATAGCACCACACTACAGTCTAAAATACTGATATTTATATATGTATGCAAATGCTACTCTCATCCCTACTTAAAGAAGCTCCTCTTTTCAGTGAATGGTGGTAAATACAGATGAGACTCAAGATACTAAAACAAGTTACAGCTTGGTGGTCAACCCTAAAGAGGAGATCTATGCTATCCCTATAAGGCTCAAAGAATACCATGAAAGAGAAGGTGGAAAGAATGAAAGAACCCGAATTAGGTTGCATTCAGGGCTCCATGCAGCCACTACAAATATGGTAACTGTACTCTATGTGCATTAGATTGGGCACATGGATTAAGGAAGTCTCATGTGCCTTCCTCATATATGACTCCCCCAAGATGTTGAACTTTGACAACTGATGGGTTCTGGAGAGAGGGCAGTCCTTGTTCACAAGTGTCCAAAGGATGTCTTCAAACCCAAAGCCATTGGGTCACAAAACAAAATAAAAAGGCATAAATATCGGGGAGGGACATATAAGGAAAGTGGAGAGGATGAAAGGGGTGGGAGGGAAATAAGAGGCAGAAAGCACTGTCCACAAGTACGCAATAGTCAAAGAATTAATTAAATCAATAAAAAATAAAAATAAAGTTAATTGGACTTATTAAAAATAAATACCCAATTGGGATCATAGCTAGGTCAATGATAGAGTAGCTTGCCTTGCATTCAGAAAGCCCCAGATTTGGTTTTTAGCACCAAAATAAATATAAATCAATAATAAATACATAAGTAAATTGATTTCTGTTAAAACTCAGTTATAGCTCCAACTACATTAAATGATACTACACAAACTCAGTAAAGTTATTTGCTACAGGAATCTGACACAAGTGTCATATCTAATAAGGTATTAGATATTTATCCTGATTCCTAGTTTAGGCTCTAGAAGTTCTGCCCCAAGTCTTTAGAATATCTTCTCTCTCTCTCTCTCTCTCTCTCTCTCTCTCTCTCTCTCTCTCTCTCTCTCTCTGTGTGTGTGTGTGTGTGTGTGTGTGCGTGCGCGCGCGCGCGCGCGCGCGCATGCGTGCGTGCGTGCGTGCGTGCGTGCGTGCGTGTGTGTGTGTGTGTGTGTGTGTGTGTGCCTGTGCATGCACGATCCTCACAGCATCTGTCTAGAGGTCAAAAGACAACTTATAGGAGTTAACTCTCTCCTTTTACCATGTCAGTCATGGGAAACCTAACTTCAGTCGCTGACTCTGGTTTGTTTGTTTATTTCTTGGTTGGTTGGTTGGTTGGTTGGTTGGTTTCCTTGTGTTCATATGTGTTCAGGGCCGGCCCCTCTGCAGGAGACAGTCACAAAAGAGGCTCACACCTGGAAGAGACAAAAATCTACCAACAGCCACAAGTTGCCTGTAGTTCTTTGTTTAGGAGTGGGACCTGATAAAAATGTCCCCCTTCCATGTGAATATATACATTGATATCACCCTGTTTCCCCTTGTTTATGCAGCCATTTCTCAAAGAGACTGTCTAAGAACATATTTCCTGGTATAATATTATAATTATTATAATATTGTAATAATTATAATTACTTCAAACCTGGTCCCTTCAAACCTGGTGTTCTGTGAGCCACAGCTGCTGAGGATATATCCTTTGGGTCAGGCTCCCTTTGCCTGTGTATCTCTGCATTCTGTCCAGTTGTGGTCTGTGTGACAATCTCTGATTGCAGTAAAGAGTGGCTTCTTTATAAATTTTTAATTTTACATTTTTAACATAATATATATCTATCATATCCTATTCCCTCCAACAACTCCTCCTAGATCCTCTCTACCCCCTACCCATCTAACTTCGTGTTTTCTCTCTCAAAAGAGTAAGAAAATAACAATAAAATCAAGTCAAATAGTGTGAAAAAAGGAAGAAAGAAAGAAAGAAAGAAAGAAAGAAAGAGGAAAAAGGAAGGAAGGAAGTTAGGAAGTTAGGAAGGAAGGGCAGAAGGAGAAAGGAAGGAAGGAAGGAAAAAGGAAGGAAGGAAAAAAGAAAGAAAGAAACAAACAAACAAACAAAGGCGTTTTCTAAACTGCCTTTGGTAAGGAGTGGTAGCTACACTTATCTAGGAAAGGTGGCTACTGCACAGAGGGTTTGTTTACTCTTGGTTTTTTCTTAAATTCTCAGCTGCAAAAGAATTTGGCTGCTTTCCACTTTATCAATGTCACACATACATAACCTAAAACTTAAGAGATTGAATGACAGTCTCCATCTGCACCCAGAGCTAAAGCTGTTCCACAGCCCTTTCTAAACAGGTCCCTCCAGGAAAGAGCTTTTCTCCCGGGAGTGCTCTCACTTCCTGGCTCAGAGGTGAGATCTCCACTTTCTCTCTGATAGCAGTCCAAAGCCAGACCGGTCAGGAGCACACAGGGTACAGGAACAGTGGGGCAGTTTGGGACAGGATCCTTTCAGTCTCCATCTGCACCTAGGAGCTAGGGCTATTCCACAAACCTCTGAACACAGGTCCCTCCAGAAGAGAGCTGGCCTCCCAGGAGTGCTAACACAGGCTTCCTTACAGGTCCATAGGAAGGACAAGCTCCAACCAAAGACAGCAAGACAACCTAACACTGCAGATAACCAGATGGCAAAAGGCAAGTATAAGAACCTTACCAACAGAAACCAAGGCTACTTGGTATCATCAGAACCCACTTCTCCCACCAGAGCAAGTCAAGGATAGCCCAGCACACCAGAAAAGCAAGATTTGAATTTAAAATCACGTCATAGTGATGATAGAGAACTTTAAGAGGGAAATAAATAACTCCCTTAAAGAAATGCAGGAGAACACAGGTAAACAGGTAGAAGCCCTTAAAGAGGAACACAAAAATCCCTTAAAGAATTACAGAAAAACACAACAAAATAGGTGAAGGAATTCAAAAAAACCATCCAGGATATAAAAATAGAAGTAGAAACAATAAAGATATTACAAAGGGAGATAGATATAGAGATAGAAAACCTAGAAAAAGATCAGAAGGCATTGATGCAAGCACCACAAACAGAATGCAAGAGATCAAAGAAGGAATCTCAGGTGCAGAAGATACCATAGAAAACATTGATACAACAGCCAAAGAAAATGCAAAATGCAAAAAAGGCCCTAATCCAAAACATCCAGGAAATTGAGAACACAATGAGAAAAACCAAACCTAAGAATAATAGGTATAGAAGAGAGCTAAGATTTCCAACTAAAAGGGTTAGTAAATATTTTCAACAGAATTACAGAAACCTTCTCTACCTAAAGAAAGAAATAACCATGAAAGCCTACAGAACTCTACATAGATTGGACCAGAAAAGAAATTCCTCCTGTCACATAATAATCAAAACAACAATTTCACAAAACAACAAAAGGATATTAAGCAGTAAGGGAAAAAGTTAAAGTAACATATGAAGGCAGACCTATCAGAATTACACCAAATTTCTCACCAGAGACTATAAAAGCCAGAAGATTCGGGGCAGATATCAGACAGACCTTAAGAAAACACAAATGCCAGCCCAGGCTACTATACTCAGCAAAACTCTTAATTGCCATAGATGGAGAATATTCCATGACAAAAACAAATATATACAATATCTTTCCATAAATCCAGCCCAACAAAGGATAATAAACGGAAAATGCCAACAAAAGGAGAAAAACTACATCCTAGAAAAAGCAAGAAAGTAATCTCTCTACAAACCCAAAAGAAAATAGCCACATAAACATAATTCCAGCTCTAACAATGAAAATAGCAGGAAGCAACAATCTCTTTTCCTTAATATCTCTTAATATCAATGAACTCAATTCCCCAATAAAAAGACATAGACTAAAAGTCTAGATATGTAGACAGGACACAACAGTTTGTTGTTGCATACAAGAAACCCAAGTCAGTGACAAAGACAGACACTACAAACAGAAACTACCTCAGAATAAAAGGCTAGTAAACAATTTTTAAAGCAAAAGGTTCAAAGAAACAAGCTGGAGTAGCAATTTTAATATTGAATAAAATTGAAATTCAACCTAAAGTTATCAAAAAAGATGAGGAAGGACACTTTTTAGTCATCAAAGGAAAAATATACCAAGAAGAACTCACAATTCTGACCTTCTATACTCCAAATGCAAGGGTACTAACATCCATAAAGGAACCTTTGCTAAAGTTCAGAGCACACATTGTAACTCACATAAAAATAGTGGGGAACTTCAACACTCCACTCTCATCATTGGACAGATAATGGAAACAGAAACTAAACAGAGACACAGTGAAACTAACAGAAGTTATGAACCAAATGAATTTAACAAATATCTATAGAACATTTCATCCTAAAACAAAAGAATTTCCATTTTCTCAGCAACTCAGGGTTCCTTCTCCAAATCTGGCCATGTTATCGGTCACAATATAAGCCTCACCAAATAAAAGAAGATTGAAATAATTCCATGCATCCTATCAGATCACCATAGACAAAAAGCTATCAACAGCAAAAGCAACAGAAAGTCCACATACACATGGAAATGGAACAATGCCCTAACTTGGTCAAGGAAGGAATAAAGAACTTGAAGACTTTTTAGAATTTAATGACAATGAAACCAGAACATACCCAAACTTATGGGACACAAAGACAGCAGTGCTAAGAAGAAAACTCATAGCTCTAAGTGCCTCCAAAAAGAAACTGGAGAGAGCATGCACTAGCAGCTTGACAATGCAACTGAAAGCTCTGGAACAAAAAGCAGCAAATGTACTCAAGAGGAGTAAATGGCAGGAAATAATCAAACTCAGGGCTGAAATCAACCAAGCAGAAACAAAAAGAACTATATAAAGAATCAACAAGGGCTGAATAGATGGCTCAGCAGTTAAGAGCACTGATTGCTCTTCCAGAGGTCCTGAGTTCAAATCCCAGCAACCACATGGTGGCTCACAACCATTCGTAATGAGATCTGATGCCCTCTTCTGGTGTGTCTGAAGACAGCTACAGTGTACTCACATATAATAAATAAATAATTTTTTAAAAAAAGAAGAAGCAACAAAACCAAAAGCTGGTTTTTTGAGAAAATCAACAAGATAGATTAACCCTTAGCCATACTAATGAGAGGACACAGAGACAGTATCCAAATCAACAAATTAAAAAATGAAAAGGGAGATATAACAACAGAAAACAAGGAAATCCAAAAAACAATTAGATCCTATTACAAAACCCTATACAGAACAAAACTGGAAAATCTTGATGAAATGGACAATTTTCTAGACAGATACCAGGTACCAGCATTAAATCAGGATCAGATAAATTACCCAGTCCCATAACATGTAAAGAAATAGGAGCAGTCATTAAACATCTCCCAAACAAAATTAGCACAGGGCCAGATAGGTTTAGTGCAGAGTTCTATCAGACCTTCAAAGATCTAATACCAATACTCTTCAAATTATATAAACAAAACAGAAACAGAAAGAACACTACCAAATTCATTTTATGAAGCCAAAATTACTCTGATACCTAAACCACACAAAGACCCAACAAAGAGATCTTCAGACCAATTTCCCTTATGAATATTGATGCAAAAATACTCCATCAAATTCTCGCAAACAGAATCTAAGAATACATCAAAACACTGATCCATCATGATTAATTAGGCTTAATCCCAGGGATCAAGGAGAGTTCAATACATGGAAATCCATTAACACAATCCACTATATAAACTAACACAAAGACAAAAAGCCACATGATCATTTCATTAGATGTTGAAAAGGCATTTGACAAAATCAAACACCCCTTTATGATGAAAGTCTTGGGAGGATCTTAAATTCAAGGCCCATACCTAAACATAGTAAAAGCAGTATACAACAAACCAGTAGCCAACATCAAACTACATGGAGCAATCCGACTAAAATCAAGGACTAGATAAGGCTTCCCACACTCTCCCTACCTATTCAATATAGTACTGGAAGGCCTAACCAGAGAACAACAAATGGAGGTCAAAATGGTCAAAATGAGACAAATTGGAAAGGAAAAAGTCAAAATATCATTATTTTCAAATAATAGTTTATTTCAGTGTCCCCAAAAATTCCACCAGAGAACTCCTATACCTGATAAACAACTTCAGCAAAGTGGCTGGATATAAAATTAACTCAAACAAATCAGTGGCCTTCCTCAATCCAAAGGATAAACAGGCTGAGAAAGAAACTAGGGAACCAACCCCCTTCACAATGCTCACAAATAATATAAAATACTTTAGTATGAGTCTAACTAAACAGGTGAAAGATCTGTATGACAAGAACTTCAAGTCTCTGAAGAAGAAATCGAAGATCTGAGAAGATGGAAAGATCTCCCATGTTCATGGATAGGCAGGATTAATATAACAAAAATGACCATCTTGCCATTACAATATACAGATTCAATGCAATCCAAATAAAAATTCCAACTCAATTCTTCATAGAGTTAGAAAGAGCAATTTCCAAATTCATCTGGAATAACAAAAATCCCAGGATATCGAAACCTATTCTCAACAATAAAAGAACTGCTGGTGGAATCATCATCCCTGGCCTCAAGGTGTACTACAGTGCAATTGTGATTTTAAAAAACTGCATGGTATTGGTACAGCAACAGGAAGGTAGATCAGTGTAATAGAACTGAAGACCCATAAATGAACCCACACAGCTATGGTCACTTGATCTTTAGCAAAAGAGCTAAAATCATCCAGTGGAGAAAAAAAGACAGCATTTACAACAAATAGTGCTGGTTTAACTAGCAGTTATCATGTAGAAGAATGCAAATTGACCCATTCTTATCTCCTTGCACAAAACTCAAGTCCAAGTATATCAAAAACCTCCACATAAAACCAGACATACTGAAACTAATAGAAAAGTAACTAGGAAGGGGCTCAAACACATGGGCACATGGGGAAATTTTCCTGAGCAGAACAAGAATAGCTTATGCTCTAAGATTGAAAATTGACAAATAGGATCTGATAAAATTGCAAAGCCTCTGTAAGGCAAAAGACACTGTAGATAGTACAAAATGGCAACCAACAGAATGGAAAAAGATCTTTACCAATCGACAGAGGGCTAATATTCAATATATACAAAAAATTCAAGAAGTTAGACTCAGAGAACCAGATAACCCTATTAGAAAATGGGGTACAGCCAGGCAGTGGTGGCACAAGCCTTTAATCCCAGCAGTTAGGAGGCAGAGGCAGGTGGATTTCTGAGTTCAAGGCCAGCCTGGTCTACAGAATGAGTTCCAGGACAGCCAGGGATACACAGAGAAACCCTGTCTCAAAAAAAAATGGTACAGAGCTAAACAAGCAGTTCTCAACTGAGTAATACTGAATGTTTGAGAAGCACCTAAAGAAATGTTCAACATCTTTAGTCATCAGGGAAATGCAAATCAAAACAACCCTGAGATTTCACCTCACACTAGTCAGAATGACTAAGATGAAAAACTCAGGGGACAGCAGATGCTGGAGAGGATGTTGAGAACGAGGAACACTTCTCCATTGCTGATGGGATTGCAAGCTGGAACAACCACTCTGAAAATCAGTCTGACAGTTCCTCAGAAAATTGGACATAGTACTACCTGAGGACCCAGCTATACCACTACTGGGCATATACCCAAAAAAGCTCCAGCACATAACAAAGACCCATGCTCCACTATGTTCATAGCAGCCTTATTTATAATAGCTTGAAGTTGGAAAGAAGCCAGAAATCCTTCAACAAAGGAATGGATACAAAAAAAAATGTGCATTTACACAATGGAGAAGAATGCAAACTCAGCTATTAAAAACAATGAATTCATGAAATTCTTAGCCAAATGTATGGAACTAGAAAATATCATCTTGAGTGAGGTAACCAAATCACAAAAGAACATACATAGTATGCACTCACTGATAAGTGGATATTATTAGCCCAGAAGCTCAGAATACCCAAGATACAATTCACAGACAACATGAAGCTCAAGAAGGAAGGTCAAAGTATGAATACTTCAGTCCTTCTTAAAAGGGGAATCAAAATACCCACAGGAGGAGATACAGAGACAAAATGTGGAGCAGAAACTGAAGGAAAGGCCATCCATAGACTGCCTTACCTGGGGATCCATCCCATATACAGTTACCAAACCCAGACAATATTGTGGATGCAAACAAGTACTTGCTGACAGTAACCTGATGTAGCTGTCTCCTGAGAGACTTGCCTGATAAATCCAGGAGTAGATGCTGTCAGCAAACCATTGAACTGAGCACAGGGTCCTCAATGGAGGAGCTAGAGAAAGGACCCATATTGCTGAAGGGGTTACAACCCTATAGGAGGAACAACGATATGAACCACCCAGAGCTCCCAGGGACTAAACCACCAGCCAAAGTGTACACATGGAGGGACCCATGGCTCCAGCTGCATTTTTGTCAAAAGATGGCTTTGTTGGACATCAATGCAAAGAGAGACCTTGGTCCTCCAAAGGCTTGTTGTCCCAGTGTAGGGGAATGCCAGGACAGGGAAGTAGGAGTATGTGAGTTGGTAAACAGGGGGAGGGAGGATGGGATGGGGGGATTTAGAGGGGATAGGAGGAAAGGGGATATCATTTGAAATGTAAACAAAGAAAATATCTAGTTAAAAAGAGAGAGATTATAAATGAGTTTGCCCTGCGCTTTCCATGGCATTTCTAGCCTGCCCTTTTAAGTTTAATATGAAAGTAAGGCAAAGAAAAAAACACAGCATGTAATTTGGAAAATCAAAAGAAGTATCTTAAGGGACTTATAAAATCAGCAATAATTAAATATCATTTCACTATATTGGCTAAAATAAGTTAAGTCAACAAAACAAAACATTACTGTGGATACTGTGCCACTGGAACAGTCATTTGCTGTAAAGAATATGAATTAATAGAACATTTGGAAAATCATTGTTATCTTTCTGTAAATGAAAACATGTGTTACCAAAAAAAAGTCATAGGAGAACAAGAAACTGAAATTTCCAAAATTACCATATCTAATGTCCAAATCTCCCTCAACAGGAGAGAAAAAAGTAAAATTGTAACATATTCATAATAAAAAAATATTTTAACCAAAAATAAAACCCTGTTGACAAACAGCAACAGGAGCAAACCTCTCATTATTATGTGGAGAAGACAGACATAAGGAAGATATACTACATTCCAATTTATGTGAAATTTGCTAACAGTAAAAATTAGTCTATAGTAATGAAATCAGACAACAGTTGCCTAAGGAAAGAAGTGAGTGGGATCTTTCTAACATCAAGAAATGTCGTAACACCAAGCAGTAGTTTTGTTGATGAAAACTTACTGAACTGTATGCTTAACATCTGTACATTTCACTGATAGAAATGATCCCTCTATTATTAAAATGATATAAAAGAAAAATACTATAATTTATTTGGGAAAGTAATGCATCCCTCCATCAGTAATATCTTTAATTAACAACTATAGAATTTTTCACCCAAACATAAAAATTGGAGCAATAGAATAATTAACCATTTTAAAATAATTATCAGCTTTATTAAATAGCTTTGTTAATGAGAAAAATAAATTGTCATTCAAACAAGATTATTCAGTGAATTAAAGACCTAAGACAGATACAGTCTGAAAGAGCTTCCTAGAGAGTTGACAAGGATACTTGAGTAGTGCAAGGTGTTTAGTGCACAAAACTGATGAGCACCGTTCAATTCCCAGAACCCATATAAAGATAGAAAGAGATATCCAGATCCACATAATGTGGATACATGCACATAGACAGATACAAGACACACACACAGACACAGACACAGACACACACATACACACACACACACACACACACAGTTGCTTTACATTTTAAAAGTTATTTTAGATTCTCAATATTTTATCCTTATGAAAATACTTCTTTCTATCTTGTTTTTAAACTGTTTATCCATATTCAATCTCTAGGGAATAATACCAGCTCATCTTTTATTTAAGAAGCTAAAATTAAAATAACAATCTCTGGAAAGATTACATTTATAATATAGAAGATAGTACTTTTGTTGTTCTGAATTGTTTCCCAGTGATAGGGATTGAACCATGACTTTACGCATGCTAGGCATGCACTCTCCCTCCAAGCTATATCTAATAGCTTGTTGCATCTTTTATTTGTCTAATTGAGTAAGCTTTTAGCATATCATGGTTGTGGTGCTATCATCACTAATTCTAGAACAGTTCTACTATAATCAAAACAATATAGTATCTAATTTTGCCCCTTCTCTCTCTTCCCTCCCCTGCAACCACCTTCAATCACTAGGCTATGCTCCCTACAATTTATCTGTTCTGGACATTTCATCTAAATTGAGTTATGGAATACTATGGCCTTTTATGCCTGGCTTCTTTCACTTAGCATGGCGAAAACTTCAAAGTGTATTTATATCAATGAATGTAGCTGAAGTCGACTGCTTTTATCATTGAAAAATATTTTAATCAATTTATATGTTCTATTTGATCTAGTATATTTAATAATGTAACATAATAGGCAAACGTAATCACTGAATGAACAATTACTTTCCTTCTTATCTTTGGAGAAAAAATAATTTTTTAACAGAATTTATTTTTCTTGTATAAAAATCTTTATATGGTAGCCACAGCTAGAGCCTGGGTCCTCTGAACAAAGACTCTGGTATGGGTTTTCACATGATGATCAGTGAATTCATGATAAAGAGACACAGTGAACACAGTCTCTTTCCAGAGGTCGGAAATGCTGTAGGTCTTAGAGATGGCATCAAAGGTGGCCTTGGCAAAATTGCTCAGGGTGGCAGTACAGCCTCTGGCTGACATGTAACAGTCATCCATACCTGCCATCATCAGGAGCTTCTTGGGCACAGGAGCAGAGACAATGCCAGTGCCTCTGGAGACAGGGATGAGACGCACCAGCACAGAGCCACAGTGGCCTGTCACCTTGCATGGAACAGTGTGGGGCTTGCCAATCTTGTTCCCCCAGCAGCCTCTCTACACAGGGAAAATGGAAATCTTGGCCAAGATTATGGCCCTTTGGATGGCAGTGGCAACCTCCTTGGAGCACTTAACACCAAAACCAACATGACCATTGCAGTCCCCAATAGCAACAAAGGCCTTGAACCTGGTCCACTGGCCAGCCTGAGTCTGCTTCTGCACTGGCAGGATGTTCAGAACCTCATCCTTTAGGGATGCCCCCAGAAAGAAGTCAATGATCTCAGACTCCTTTGTTGTTGTTGTTGTTGTTGTTGTTGTTGTTGTTGCTGTTTTGTTTTGGTTTTTGGTTTTTTGGTGTGTTTTGTTTTGCTTTGTTTTGCTTTGTTTTGTTTTTTTGAGACAGGGTTTCTCTGTGTAGCCCTGGCTGCCCTGGAACTCACTCTGTAGACCAGGCTGGCCTCAAACTCAGAAATCCGCCTGTCTCTGCCTCCCAAGTGCTGGGATTAAAGGCTTGCACCACCACTGGCCGGTGATCGCAGACTCTTTAATGGGCAGGGAGAACAGGTATATCTTCTCCAAGGACTTGGTCTTCATGTTCTTAACCAGGTGGCCCAGCTTGGTGACAGGGGTCCACTCCTTGTCTTCAGCTTTACCTCCACAAGCCCAGGGGCCTCAACCATGACCCCAGCCTCCACCAAGGCCCCAGCCCCTAAGACTGCTGCTGCAGCCTCCTAATCTAGCCCCCCTCCCACGGTCCTCTGGGCACTCCTGCTGCACCAGTGTCATCTGCCATTTGTTGTTTTCCCAGAAGAAGCAGCAAAAGTGATTTTTAAAGCTTTCAAAAGCCATACCTTAAAGCATGCCAAATTTGACTTTGATACATAAACTATATCCTTTGATAGCATTTCAAGTTTTTATATCATCATCATCATCATCATCATCATCATCATCATCATCATCATTATACCAAAATCTTTTTCTACCAAAAGATTGCTCATACTAGTGTCTTTCATGAGTGCATTTTTGTGCAGTTTTAATAGTTCTCAATTCTCTCTGACCTGGTCTCCATGACCTAACACAGAGAGTTCAATGTGTCCAGAACCTATCATGGAGAGTTTAGTATGTCTACATTACCAAATTCAGATCTCTGGATTTTCTGATCAAACCAATATGGGTATCTGCTGCAAACCGTAGCTCCTTGTGGAAGCTTCAGTTGCAGGTGAGACCATGATTTCTGGGTCAGGAAGGTACGAATCGGTGAAAATTGAAGATACACATGCAGGATACTTTACATTGTAAAAAAAAAAATCTGTATTTTCTCTAGTAAGGAGTCCTGTTTTAGAGCCCACTACTTGAGTGTCAGGTTCTAAAAATTACATACTAAAAAAGAAATGTGGCACACTAAGCAAACATAACTAGCATCCTTAGGTTATGAGCTAAAAATCTTAAGTCATCTCTGCCCAAGCTAGAGATCCTGCCTAAGCCAGAGAGTGTCTTTCTAAACCAAAGATTCTGCCACTATTAGAGATTCTTTTCAGGAACTTTTCCCCTGTGCCCATGTCCTCCAGGGTCTTCCCAAGTTTCTTTTCTAATAGTTTCAGTGTGTCTGGTTTTATGTGGAGGTCCTTGATCCACTTGGAGTTGATCTTAGTACAAGGAGATAAGAGTGGGTCAATTCTCATTCTTCTGCATGTTGACCGCCAGTTGAACCAGCACCATTTGTTGAAAAGGCTATCTTTTTTCCACTGGATGGTTGTGGCTCCTTTATCAAAGATCAAGTGACCATAAGTCTGTGGGTTCATTTCTGGGTCTTCAATCCTATTCCATTGATCTACCTGCCTGTTGCTGTACCAATACCATGCAGTTTTTAACACAATTGCTCTGTAGTACTGCTTGAGGTCAGGGATATTGATTCCCCCAGAAGTCCTTTTATTGTTGAGAATAGTTTTAGCTATCCTGGGTTTTTTGTTGCTCCAGATGAATTTGAGAATTGCTCTTTCCAGATCTATGAAGAATTGATTTGGGATTTTGATGAGGATTGCATTGAATCCGTAGATTGCTTTTGGCAAGATGGCCATTTTTACTATATTGATCCTGCCAATCCAGGAGCAAGAAATAGTTTTCCATCTTCTGAGGTCTTCTTCGATTTCTTTCTTCAGGGACTTGAAGTTCCTGTCATACAGATCTTTCACTTGTTTGGTTAGAGTTACGCCAAGGTACTTTATGTTGTTTGTGGCTATTGTGAAGGGTGTTATTTCCCTAACTTCTTTCTCAGCCTGCTTGTCCTTTGAGTACAAGAAGGCTACTGATTTGCTTGAGTTAATTTTATAACCAGCCACTTTGCTGAAGTTGTTTATCAGCTGTAGAAGTTCTCTGGTGGAGTTTTTTGGATCGCTTAAGTAGACTATTATGCTCTAAGATCAAGAATTGACAAATGGGACCTCATAAAATTACAAAGTTTCTGTAAGGCAAAGGACACTGTCAGAAGGACAAAACGGCAACCAACAACGTGGGAAATGATCTTCACCAACCCCACATCCGACAGAGGGCTAATATCCAATATATACAAAGAACTCAAGAAGTTAGACCCCAAAGAACCAAATAACCTTATCAAAAAATGGGGTACAGAGCTAAACAAAGAATTTTCACCAGAAGAAATTTGGATGGCCGAGAAACACCTTAAGAGATGTTCAACATCATTAGTCATCAGGGAAATGCAAATCAAAACAACCCTGAGATTCCACCTCACTCCAGTCAGAATGGCTAAGATTAAAAACTCGAGAGACAACAAGTGCTGGCGAGGATGTGGAGAAAGAAGAACACTCCTCCACTGTTGGTGGGATTGCAAAATGGTAAAACCGCTCTGGAAATCAGTGTGGCGATTCCTCAGAAAATTGGGCATGTCCCTTCCAGAGGACCCTGGCATACCACTCCTGGGCATATACCCAGAGGATTACTCTGCATACAACAAAGACACATGCTCCACTATGTTTATAGCAGCCTTGTTTATAATAGCCAGAAATTGGAAGGAGCCCAGATATCCCTCAAAAGAGGAATGGATACAGAAAATGTGGTATATTTATACAATGGAGTACTACTCAGCAATTAAAAATAATGAATTCATGCAATTTGTAGGTAAATGGTTAGATCTGGAAACTATCATCCTAAGTGAGCTAACCCAATCACAAAAGAATACACACAAAATGCAATCACTGATACGTGGATATTAATGAGCCCAGAAGCCCTAAATACTCAAGGCACAAATAGCAAGTCAAATGACTCTCAAGAAGAAAAAAAGGAGAGGACCCTGGGCCTGTAAAGATTGGATCCAGTATTGTAGACCCAGAACAGAGAAATCGTGGGGGGGGGGGGGAAAGAGTGGGGAATAGCATGGGGGGAGAGGAATTATGGGACATATGGTGGGGGGTAACTGGGAAAGGGGAAAGCCTTTGGAATGTAAACAAAGAATATAGAAAAGAAAAAAAGAAAAAAAAAAGAGATTCTTTCTCTAATAGTGAACTGTTTGACATTTACATAGTAAAAGATGTAGCTAGCCAAGCAAGGGCAATTTACATGACCATATCTCACAAAAGAATGTGGAATCAGCCAGATAGAGGGTATCCTGTGAAACAAAGCATAGGCAATGACATCTTTAGACTAAATGAGTCTATGAGTAAACTCTAACATCTAGCTTTTGACTGTAAAACTTGAAATCTCCTATATCTTGTAATGTCAGGCAAGCCAAAACTTGTCTTTCCTTAGGTATCACATAGCCACATTAATATTTTGTGAGCTGAAATTTGAGTCACACCTGGCTAGAGTTGTTCTAGCATTAGCAAGACAAAAGACCACAGCTCTGTAAGCTTCCATTGAGGGGGCTCTGAGCTTAGCGGCTACTCATATACAGATTTTTTTTACCTTGAGCACACTGTATCAGACCAGATTTGAACTACAGTATATTGTAAAGGCTTAATATTTTTATTTGTTGTATTAATATTTCTATGGGATATTATTTTTAAACTAAGCATTACTGAAATAAAGCGTCACGATTCCAAAAAAGGTCATTGGCCAGTAATAATACTTTACAGAGTGAGTTATAAATTATTTTCTCAAATCTATATGGTCTTGGCTACCAGAAATAAAAAAGGTTAGAAAAGATGCCAAATGAAAAGATTATGGCTTCTATGCTGTAGGTTCTTTGTGTGCTCTAAGAGGCATTTTTTTTCTGCCTCTGTTCTGCAAAAATATTATCTTACAGACACTATTAGAGCTAATGCAGCAGGTATCACAACTTAAAACAAAAAGAAACGAAGGAAGGAAGGAAGGAAGGAAGGAAGGAAGGAAGGAAGGAAGGAAGGAAAATTTCAACATTACTTTGTATTCTTTCTGCTGATCAGATTACCCTAAGGACTGCCCATGAAGGCTCTCTCTGTGCTGTTTGTATGCTAAAGTATAAAAGAAAATGAAATTACTTTCTTGAAAGACTCTAGGGTATTAATGTTGCAACCATCTTTCTTAATCCATGCTTGGATCAGTCTTACAATGGTAACCAAGCTATGAGGGTAGAAAACACAGGAGGTATTTCCTCCAGTCTGTTGGCTTAGAGAGTGTTTGCCATCTTGCTAGGTAGATTTATGAAAAATGTAGTGCTTTCTTAAACCTAAAGATAAACATCTTTCCTGAAAAAAAAACCTTCTTAAAATCCCCAGGACCTCTCAGCATAGCTAGCTTCCTACAGCAAAGCCTGAGGAGCCATAACAGGCCCTTTTCATGTAGGACCATCTTCCATTCACAGTTGTATCTTTGTTCTTGCATCTTCTTAAGTCATGCTCTGAAATAACTAAAAAAAAAGGTGTTATAATCATTTGCACAATCAATTTCCAGAAATTTTATTATTGGAATTTTATCTGGACTATTTTTTCAACCACTGTAATTTCAAATTCTCTATCAGCAAGAAAAATCAAGATGTTTTGGTTAGTGGTATCCAGTATGTGTGGACTGGCTCAGTCTCTGAAACAAGCAAAAGCATTCTGTGGTTCTGTTATTCAACAGAAGCAATGATATTTCCTTCGGTTCTTAGTACCGTCACTGGTTATAAAACAAAACAAAAACAAAAACAAACTGACGCTTTCTGGAAAGCAGTTCTAAGAAAAAATACTTGGACTAAGTGCATTAGTTACAAAATAGAACTTCACAGTTTTTACTAATTGTGTAAACTGAGATAAAACAACCTTACCTAAAGTTACCTGCACACATGAGTCTAGTAGAGAGAGTTAAAAGAAACATAGCCATTCCAACACATAACCATGTACATGCTCAGTGCTTATACTCTAGAGAGTTTTGTTTCTTCTTTCAGATTTCAGAAACAAAGTGAATCATGATTCTGAAATGATCCTGCTGGAATCAGATTACCTTTGGATGCTTCTGCAGTCGGTGATGCAATGACTCACTGCAGTTTAATAGAGATCCCCCTAAGACTTCCTTGTGGACTAAGATATTAAACTTGATACCCTCAAAATACAGAAAGGAAAACAAAAGAAAATTTGTTATGACACCAAAGCAAATTTTCTAAAGTTTCATACTTCTCTGTAAAATCCTAGAACCCTGGAATCAAATTAAGTTTAATTTTCGTTGACTAGAAATTGCAATTTTTGCTTTCTCTTAAGTGAAAAAACAAGCTTTAAAAATAAAAGATGATGAAATACATGTTTATCCTTTAGGGAGTTTTCAAAAACCTGTGGTAATTCATTCTGCAGTCTCATTTAGGTGCCCTAATGAGCTTTCAAAGAAGAAACACAATTCATTTAGCATAGACAACTGCTAGGCACTCGTACTTTCAATGTGTGTAGTGCAAAATCACAAGTCAAATTATCTTGGTTCATGATCTTCAATGCTAGCTGACTTTTTCATGTTACATAAACTGTATATTTTACAGATACTTTTTGCAAATAAATACAAATATGACCAAAATTCAACTCTAAAGTTCTTTAGTTGTAAAATCATCACTGTCTAATTATTCTCTTTCCCCATTAGCTAACCACAGCTGTTATTATTGGCTCACTAGTAATATGCTCTAAACTTGTACTACCTCAGAACTCCAAGGAGAAATTCTGTGAGCACATACAACGCTGTGTTCTCAGGAAACTGTCATTCCCAACCTCTGGATATTTATGGGAAGAATACACTGTGCTTAATCCTCCCATGGTCTCTCTGTGCTAAGCTTACTGGGAAAAAATAACTATGTGTCATCAGGAGAAATAAATCCTACAAAATGTAAAAAAATGTAAATGTGCTCCTTATTTATCTCTAATTATTTTGATTTGAAGGTTCCTTTTGTCAGATAAACTTTAGCCACTATCAACTCCAAGTCTAATCCTCCCCCCAAAAAAATACCAAATAATTTGGACTTTAGTCTCTTCATTTAATATATGAGTATTAATTCACATAAGGCTGTTCTAGGCCAGTCTTCTAGAAGTCAATACTAGCACTGCAAACACAGTCTGGTGCTAATAATGAAGGATTCTCAGTAGGAACTGCCATCAAGCGTATACAGAGAAATGAAATTACCAAAAGTTGTTTCATTGAAATGGAGAGTTTCTTAGTCATATAAATAAAATAAAAGATAAGGCTAAGTTTGAGATATTTTCCTAGCTTTCTAGAGATATGGCTGGAAAATTACATACAGTATACAACGTGATTTCTAACATTTGTTTAAAATGATGACTGTTGTATTGTTTACTTTTCTATTGCTATGATAAAACACAATGGCCTAAGCAACTTATAGAGGAAAGAGTTTATTTTGGATTTAAGTTCCCCAGGAACAAGATTCCATCACCACCCTGTGCAGAAGCAGGGCATCAGGAAGACATGTGTACTGGACCAAAAGCTAAGAGTTCATGTTTCAAACTACACCAGGAAGTGGAGAGAGGGAGGTTGAAATGGCAAAAGTCTTTAAACTCTCAAAGTCTGCGCCTAGTAATACATTTCCTTCACCAAGACCATACTTCCTTACTCTATCCCCTATCTAAACAGTTCCACTGAGGACCAAGAATTCAAATGCCAGAACCTTGGGGAACATCTCATTTAAACCTCTTCAACTGTACTTGCTATAATTAAAGTATCAGTCACATACTGCTTTCCTTATGTATTATAACACATAAAAACTCTTTTCTTACCAAATGTTAAGTATATAATACATCACAAGGCACAGCAAACATGTTTTACATTGGGTTCAGAAGTTAGTAACTTGGAAGCATGTATCATTTGACCAACTCTTCCCCACAGCAGTTTCAGGTAATTCTTTCTCTACTCTGTTTCTATGGGGTCAACTTTTTTAGATTTCACAAATAAATGAGATCATACCAATTTCATTTTTCTATGTTTGACTTATTGGATTTAGCAGCATGACCTATAGTTTCATCTTGAACTACAATTTTAAATTATTCCATTAAAGTGAAATAAAAACGTGTACATTCAAAGAAAGACACATATAGCAGTAAGTCTTACTAGTCTGTATGCATTTGCAAATCAGTAAAGAAGGGACAGTGTCAGGAGCCATAATGGGACAAGCTAATATACTAGCAGATGTTCATCCTGAAATGCCTGCCTCGGATTATTATATAATCTGCGACAGGTGAGCCCCCATTCAGCAAGGCTGTGGGGGACTAATTTTAGGAAAGATTTCCTGCTATTTATATGCTTTTCCTGTTGTTATTATTATTATACATTTATAATAATCAATAGTAATAGCACATTCCTTTGGAGCAGATCCTTGCAGATCCATGAAGATGTCTTATAGTGATGCTATGTAGACAAATAGATGACTTTAGTTTTAATGATGATCCTATAAGAATTCCTAAAATTATATCTGTGATTACTAAGCTCTTTTCTAATGGGACTGCTACTAGATCCCTCCTATAGCCAAACTGTAATGAGAACTCTGCCAGTCTCCCAAGTGTCACAAGTTAATTGCTCTTAGATGGCAACCAGACTTTCTCCTACTCAGAGCACATTCCAAGAGGTTGTAAAACAATTAACTAAAGGTCATAAAAAGGGAACTAGGATTTATTATAGGTGTTAGGACAGAAGGTAAAATATTGACTGGGTTTTCTATACAAAACGTCACTTATAACTTAGTTATGGTTTTAAACTTTCTACGAACCTGTAGAGAAGACAAGTGATAGCTAGATAATTACTCCTAATGGATATGCATGTAAACATTCTCTGTTGTAAGCTTCTATTTCAATTTAGGACTTGGTTTTCTGTGTGAACTTATGATGAACTTTGTAACATGTGATCATGCATTCTGAAAGACGTTTAAGGGCTGAGGACAAAGAGAAGTCAGACCAGAAGACCTGAATGAGAGGGACAGAGCTGAGAGGAGAACTGAACTGAGGAGAAGTTTTTAAGTCAGAAGAGAACAAGATTAGAAGGATAATGCAGAGTGGAATAACTTAGAAACTATAGGTAACATAAACTAACTAAGAGAATAACAATGTGCAGGAGGCAGAGAGAAAGAGGAAAAAGGAAGATGTTACAGAGAGTAGAAGGAGCAAGCAGGCTTCTCCTTACCATTGGAAAGGACAGGTCCCATGGTAAGGACAAAGCAGGCTTAGTCTTATTAAGAGAAACAAAGTCTTTTTCTTACAAACATGGATTTAATTCATTTAGCATTGAAAGGGTGGAAGCTTTTTCTTTCTCCATGCAATAAATATTGTAGTCCATCTTTCATCCAGAATGAGTGAGTTCTTTCTGCACCGGTGCTTGGTCTTTGCTCCATATGCATATGTAAGTATGGATGTGTGTGTAAGTATGCAATTGTGGGAATGTATGCATGTATGTGTGTAAGTATGAAATTGTGAGAATGCATGCAAGCTGGGCCCAGCTGACTGCGTGAAAGATGTATGTGTGAATCTATGTATGAAGATGTATGAAGATGTATGTGTGAATTTATGTGAGATTATGCATATTCACGTATGTAGAAATTTTTTCTGTCTACAAGTGTTATTCTCTTCTCCAGGTTCATTAGAAGTTTATTGCTCCTAACTTCCCCCCTAGACTGACAAGCAAGAGGCATCTGGACAACAGGGAAAAGGCTCTAGCAATTAACCCTTTACTTAATGCCCTGCTGTTTTAGGATGAGGTGTTAAATGCCTGAGACTGCAGTCTCTGGCTCCAGAGGAACACAGAAGGCAGGTCAGCCATGTTAGCCTAGTAACTTAGATTTAGATAAGTAAACCTTTTATTATACAACAACCCTAAACTTTCTGTAAGACAAAGTCTTACCCCCGCCGACTCTCTTCCCCCCTCCGCTGCCTCAAGAAGGACCAAGAAGAAACACCTTTGCTGGGACTGGCTCCCAGCAGGACAGAAAGTCAACATCCCCACCTCCAAAATTGTAGAATCATGCAAATCAAGATGGGGAAGCAATCCAAAGAGCAGAAAAATAGTTATGTATTGAAAATTATCCCTAAAGACAACTGAAGATCAGAAAAATATGTATAGCAACCCCAGCGAGTGGGACTATAATGGTGTTGGATATAAAGGCAAAGTTGAAATAGGTAATGGCAACTTGTTATCAGAGGTGGGAAGAGAACATTCTAGATAGGAAGTTAAGAAAGAAAGACAGATGAACAGAAATTGTGAATGATAGAAATTTTATTTATATTGTATTGTAAAGAAACAAGCAAATGCCTAAAGATTCCAACCTGCAGCTGGGGAGGACCTGGGATTATGACCATCATGATTCAAGGAACACCCAAAATAAAGGGAAGTAGGTGTACCCTGTTTTTCATTTGAAAAGTGTTTTTAGCCACCTGTCATCATATTTTAAAGAAAATGAGAAAGCCTTGATCTCAAGAGACAACTCTTCCAACTGGATACTTTGTCTTATGATGAATGCCCTCAGGCTAGAACCCTCTACACTTTTCAGGGTTTTTTTTTTCCTTTTTTCTTTTTTTTTCTTTCGTTTCTTTTCTTTTCTTTTCTTTTCTTTTCTTTCTTTCTTTCTTTTCTTTTCTTTTTCTTTTTTTTTTGGGTTTTTTTTTTTTTTTTGGTTTTTTGGTTTTTTTGGATTTGCTTTTTTCCAACACAGGGTTTCTCTGTATTGCCCTGGCTATCCTGGAACTCTCTCTGTAAACCAGGCTGGCCCCGAACTCAGAAATCTCCCTGCCTCTACCTCCCAGAGTGCTGGGATTACAGGCGTGTGCCACCACTGCCCAGCTTTCATTTGTTTGTTTGTTTGTTTGTTTTGGGACAGTTTTTCTTAGACAATATGAAAAGTAACACATTTTGAAACTTGGGCCCTAGCTGGCCAGTGGTGGTGCATGCCTTTAATCCCAGTGCTTGGGAGGCAGAGGCAGGTGGATTTCTAAATTCAAGGCCAGCCTGGTCTACAGAGTGAGTTCCAGGACCACCGGGGCTATACAGAGAAACCCTGTCTCAAAAAACCAAAAAAACAAAAAGAAAGAAAGAAAGAAAGAAAGAAAGAAAGAAAGAAAGAAAGAAAGAAAAGAAAGTTGGGCACTTGGGCCCTATGTGCTTGCATAATTCTATAATTATTTATTTGTATGCATTTATAAACATACATATTATTAGTTCTTTGACAGTTTTGTGTATGCTTTGAACTTATTAACCCCACCTCACAACTCTTTCCATATTCACCTCCTTCCATTCCCACCCAACTTTTTCGACCCACCAATGTCAAGTTTAACTGCCAAGTATTAGATCATTTATCTTCCACTGGAGAGTGATTGGCTTACCCAGGACTACATTGTTAGAGAACCCCATTCCTCCTAACAAATGCCAATATCTCTCATAGACTCCAGAATATTCCGTCCTAAATGGGATCCACTTCCAGAGCTCAGAGACCATCAGAGAAGGCAATAGAAAAAGTATAAAAGCTAGGGCAGTGGGTGACTACAAGATAGTAAATCTTTCTTTTGCTACTGCCCCTTCAGTAATTCTGAACTTTTCCTGTATATATTTGGTCTTCAGTCCATGTGCTAAAGACTTTTCTCAATCTCAAAAACTCTAGAGAAACTTAAGGATAGCCATGAGATACTATGAGAAGAACCAAGGTTCTAAAATTCCAATGTATTTTCCCACCTGGCTTCCAGTGGCTTTCAAACTCTAGTCACAAATTCAGTCCTTCTGGGGTAGTTTTATTGCTGTGAAAAGACACCATAAGACAACTCTTATGAGGACAATATTTAATTCGAGCTGGCTTACAGATTCAGAGGTTCAGTACATTATCATCTATGTGGGAACATGGCAGTATCCAGGGCAGAATGGTACAAGAGATGCTGAGAGTTTTACATCTTCATTTGAAGGCTGCTAGGAGAAGACTGGCTTCTGGGCAGCTAGGACAAGTATCTTAAGCCTGAACCCACAGTGACACACCTACTCCAAGAAGGCTACACCTCCAAATAGTGCCACCCCCTGGGCCAAGTATGGTCAAACCACCACAAGTAGTATTGTCATTATCATGTACTATCTTTCAAGACAAATATTCTTGGAATTTAAGACATTATTATGAAAAGATCTATTTAATTTAGTTTACTTAGTCCTTTAAAAAATGTCTATGAGAAAAATCTGTAATTGGAAGCAGGAAAGCCATGGGTATGGTCATAAAGGAAAACAAATAGAAATAATAGGGTTAAGAAAAATCTGAATCATAAAATATTAATACAATTTGACCAATATATATTATAGTATGTTAGATTAAGATTGTTGGTACATGCCGGGTGGTCGTGGCGTGCGCCTGTAATCCCAGCACTTGGGAGGCAGAGGCAGGTGGATTTCTGAGTTCAAGGCCAGCCTGGTCTACAGAGTGAGTTCCAGGACAGCCAGGGCTACATAGAGAAACTCTGTCTCGAAAAAACCAAAAAAAAAAAAAAAAAAAGATTGTTGGTACATGTGAGAGAGAGAGACAGAGACTGAGAGATGGAGAGACAGTCAAGGAGAGAAGAAAAGAACGAGAAAGTAAATAATAGTTAAGATTGTGAATGGATAGCAGAATAGAGATAACACAAATAAAGGATTGCTTAAAAGTAGCTGTACCCTGGGGTAATGATTTAATTGTCATCTCAACTTTCAAGAGATGAATCACTCATTTTTAATCTTTTAGATGTTTGTATAAAGCCTTCCTCTGCTACTGCTGTTTCAGTCCTGAGAAGCAAGAAACATTATTTTAACATATAAGTTTAATTCATATATTAACTTTTTAGTTATAAAGACCTAAAAACTCTGATGTTAAGGATTGGGTCAGCTTAGAGTTAAAATTGCAAAGTGCAGAGCCTGATAGCTCTGATTCAGTTTGGGACATTCTGGGTGAGAACTTATGAAAGTTATTCCCATCTCAATGAATCTCACAAATCACGTTAATACATGAATAATGCCCACCAAAATCTCAAATAGCTCCCTTCCCTTAGTCTTTTCCTTTTTGCTCTAGTACTTTCAAAACTAAAACAAAAGGATGCCAAATTTCAGTCAGCTTGTTTACCAGCAAATGCACCCATATGTTCTCCATTCTGAGTTTGATGTGTATGACATGGCCCTGCTACATGAAACTCATGATGAAACTTTGAGTCATTAGACTAGATGCTCATTAATCTGCCACTTGTGAAATTAAATGGTGACAGATTAGTCATAATGCCTGGAAGGCAAATGGTCTGTCTTATTTTATTTCATTATTCAATGCAATTAGATTTAATACAAATGTCATTAAAATCATTGTAGACCTATGAGCTCCCTGCATAAGCACTCTAACTTTTAAGCTTGAATCCTGAAGGGTGCAGAAATTACACATCAATTCTCCTAAAATTTAACATGATGTAATTTTTAAGTGGTAAAAATCACAATCAGAATAGTCAGCTTACTATTTTATATTTTTTTATTTTATATATCTGGGTATTTTGTCTATATGCATATATGTTCACCAAATGTGTGCTTGGCATGTATGCATGTGTGCTTGAAGGTCAGAGAGGGAATTAGGTCCTCTGGAATTTGAGTCATAAAACCTCTGTTACTTGCCATGTGTGTGCTGGCAATTGGAATCAGGTCATCTGCAATAACAAGTGCTTTTAACCACTGAGCTAACTCTCCAACATCCATTAATGTCTTTAGAAATGGGTTGGTTGAAGATTTTTAAAAGAGAGATAGTGACATATATTTCAGTCACTTACGAGCATCTTCCTAAAGAGAATTTTAAAACCTAATATTGGGGATCAGTAAACATGCATACTTATATACACCCACATATATACAGAGACAGACACAGATTTTTAAGGAAGTAATGTTTCATTTATTCAGATAAATACTTAAACTTTTGAGTGATTTAACATAGTGACAATTGTTGACATCATTATAATGTATATTTGTAAAGAGATAAAGAAAGATGTCTATCTTTTGCCTAACTACAGAAATCATACTCAGTTGACATTTGAGGGAGCCATGTAATAACTTCCTACAGGCAAGAATTTTGTTTGGGGCTCTAAATGTACCAAAATCTAATTCTATATTAAAATTTAGTACTGGTTTTTATACTGACAATGTGGCATAATAAGTTCCCACTCTAAAATAATCTGAGATAGAACAAGAATAGTTTTACATGAAAGTCACAAATCCAAATGAATTTGCAAATTGCCCTTTCTAACTCTATGAAGAAATGAGTTGGGATTTTGATGGGAATTGTGTTGAATCTATTGTTTTCTTCAAGTGAGATAGCCATTTTTACTGTACTAATCCTGCCAACTCATGAGCATGGGAGATCTTTCCATCTTCTGAGATCTTCAATCTCTTTCTTCAGAGATTTGAAGTTCTTGTCATACTGATCTTTCACTTGCTTGGTAAGGTATTATTTGTGACTTTTGTGAAGGGTGTTTTTTCCCTAATTTCTTCCTCAGCCTGTTTATCCTTTGAGTAGAGGAAGGTTACTGATTTGTTTGAGTTAATTTTATATCCTGCCAAGTGACTGAAGTTGTTTATCAGCTGTAGGAGTTCTCTGATGGAGATCTTGGGGTCACTTAAGTATACTATCATATCATCTGCAAGTAGTGATATTTTGACTTCTTCCTTTCCAGTTTGTATCCCTTTGACCTCCTTTTGTTATCTAATTGCTCTGGCTAGGACTTCAAATACTATATTGAATAAGTAGCTAGAGAGTGTGGGCAAGAGAGAGGTGTGAGATTCCACCTCACACCAGTCAGAATGGCTAAGATCAAAAACTCAGGTGGCAACAGATGCTGGCAAGGATGTGGACAAAGAGGAACACTCTTCCATTGTTGGCAGAATTGCTAGCTGGGACAACCACTCTGGAAATCAGTCTGGCAGTTCCTTAGAAAATTGGCATAGTATTGCCAGAGGCCCCAGCTATACCACTACTGGGCATATACCCGAAAGGTGTTCCAACATATAACAAGGACACACATTCCACTATGTTCATAGATCCTTATTTATAATACCCAGAAGCTGAAAAGAACCCAGATGTCCCTCAACAGAGGAATGGATACATGAAATGTGGTACATTTACACAATGGAGTACTACCCAGCAACTAAAAACAAAGAATTTATTAAATTATTAGGCAAATGAACAGAACTAGAAATGATCATCCTGAGTGAGGTAACCCAATCCCAAAAGAACACACATGATATGCACTCACTGATAGGTGGATATTAGCCTAAAAGCTCAGAATACCCAAGGTACAATTCTCAGACCACATGAAGCTCAAGAAGAAGGAAGACCAAAGTATGGACATGTCAGTCCTTCTTAGAAGTGGTAACAAAATACTCACAGGAGTAAATATAAAGACAAAGTGCAGAGCAGAGACTGAAAGAAAGGCCATCCAGAGACTGCCCCACCTGGGGATCCATCCCATATACAGTCACCAAACCTAGACACTATTGTGGATGCCAAGAAATGTTTGCTAAAAGGAGCCAGATATGGCTGTCTCCTAAGAGGCCCTGCCAGAGACATGCAAATACAGAGGCAGATTCTCTCAGCCAACCATTGGACTGAGAGCAGGGTCCCCAATGAAGGAGTTAGACAAAGGACTGGAGGAGATTAAAGGCTTTGCAACCTCATAGGAAGAACAATAGAGCAACAACCAGATCCACCCTCAGCACCCAGGGACTAAGCCATCAACCAAGAAATACACATGGCTCCCACTGCATATATAGTGGAGGAGAGGCCCTTGGTCCTATGAAGACTTGATAGATTCCCCAGAGTAGGGGAATTGAGCACAGGGAGGTGGGAGTGTGGTGGGTGGAGGAAAAAACCTTCGTAGAAGCAGGGGGAGGGAGGATGGGATAGGAGGTTTCTGGGGGAGGGAGTCAGGAAAGGGGATAACATTTGAAATGTAAATAAAGAAAATATCCAAAAGGAAAGTGGATTGGTAGTTTTAAAAAAAATGTCAAACCTCATTAACATTAAGAAGTCACCCCTGAATGCTTAATAATGCAAAAGATACCAGCCCTAAGCAACCTCCTTGAATAGCTCTGTGTCTACTGACTTGCTCACACCCCAAAACTGTATTGCTTACACAAGGATAAGCAACAAAGAATTGCAAAATAAGAAAGGATTGCTCTTCTTTTTTTTATTCCATTTATTCTTTATTTACATTTCAAATGATTTCCCCTTTCCTGAATCCTCCCTCCCCAAAAGTCCCATAAGCCCTCTTACCTCCCCCTGTTCACCTATCAATTCCTTCCTGCTTCCCTATCCTGGTACTCCCCTACACTGTTGTACTGAGGCTTTCTAGGATCAGGGGCCTCTCCTTCCTTCTTCTTTGGCATCATTTGATATGTGAATTGTTTCCTGGGTATTCTAAGCTTCTGGGCTAATATCCACTTATCAGTGAGTGCATACCATATGTGTTCTTTTGTGATTGGGTTACCTCACTCAGGATGACATTCTCCAATTCCACCCACTTGCCTAAGAATTTCATGAATTCTTTATTTCTAATGGCGGAATAGTACTCCATTGTGTATATATACCACATTTTCTGTATTCATTCCTCCATTGAGGGACATCTGGGTTCTTTCCAGATTCTGGCTATTATAAATAGGGCTGCTATGAACACAGTGGAGCATGTATCCTTATTACATGCTGGGGAATCCTCTGGGTATATGCCCAGGAGTGGTATAGCAGTTTTCTAAGGAACTGCCAGATTGATTTCCAGAGTGGTTGTACCAGCTTGCAACCCCACCAGCAGTGGAAATGTGTTCCTCTTTTTCCACATCCTCACCAGCACCTGTTTTCTCCTGAGTTTTTAATCTTAGCCATTCTGACTGGTGTAAGGTGAAATCTCAGGGTTGTTTTGATTTGCCTTTCCCTGATGACTACGGATATTGAACATTTCTTTAAGTGTTTCTCAGCCATTCAATATGTGTCAGACTAAGTAGAAAATAGAAAATGTTACCAGTAGAAAAATGCAGTGTTGCTCAGAATACAAGATGACTTGTCTATCTTGGTATAGATCTGGGATGGAGTGAGAGGCTTCTATTCAAATGTATAACTATAGGCCTGCTCCAATGTACATTGGGGTTTAAATTTATATTATTCATGTGTACCCAAGGAATTCTTCAGCCTTAGTCACTAGTCTAAAAATGGTTCTGAAGTCATACTAACACTAGAGTGCCTTTAAAAAGCAAAAGGGCTACTGTAGAATATGTTGTCAGTCTCGGCCATAAATAACTTCACAGGAGCAGGGTAGGGAGCCATATTGGGCTGTCATGCCACCTGGTAGGAACTCGACTTTGACCAAGGTGAACTTCCTCTCCCAGCTTTTGTTGAGTGGGGATTCCTGTGCTATTCAGGATCCTGCTCCACCTAGGGTAGAATGCTCAGAGTGAAGGTGAAGTTCATTGTCCCTCCAGGTCTACGAATTCCTGAATTAAGCAGGTGACCCACCCAACTGCTCTAGCAGTAGAGCCAATGCCCAATGAACAGCTAGACCAGTTCCCCAGAACACATCCTGGAATTTAGGGGGAGGGTCTTGCCTGAAACCTTAAAACACTGATTCCCCATTAAACCAGGAGACTGAGCAGCTGGTGTTGTCTTAGTCTTCGTTCTTTTCTGCCGCCTCCCCATATATCCCCAGCTTCTCTTCCAGGTACCCGGTTCACTGTGGCTGTGGGAAGATACAGAACAGATCACCAAAAGGTTCACAATCAGGATTTAAACTCTGTATGGGAATACATACTCTCCAAAGAGAAAGTCTCAAGCTATTTTTAAAAAACTGGTATTAAAGTCCAGCAAGACATTATGGCACATGACTTACATCTCAGCACTCAGAAAACAGAGGTAGGTACCTGGTCTACACAAAGAATTCCAGGATATCTATGGAGCATAGTGAGACTCACTTCAAAATATAATAATAATAATAATTCCCCAATAACGCTGAATGCCAGGTCCATTAAATGCTCAACATTAAATGCATCAAGTATGATAGTAGTGAAAATATTAATTGAAAAAAATAGTTAACATTGAAGACATTTAAAAATAGCCTTCATTGGCATTAGAAAACATTTAATTGCTGGTATATGCTCTCTCCTGTTTCTTTTTGGAGACACTCAGGGCTATGAGTTTTCCTCTAAGCACTGCTTTCATTGTGTCCCATAGATTTGGGTATGTTGTGCCTTCATTTTCATTAAGTTCTAAGAATTCTTTGATTTCTTTCTTTATTTCTTCCTGGACTAAGGTATCATTGAGTAGAATATTGTTCAGCCTCCAAGCGTATGGGGATTTTCTGTTGTTTTTGTTGCTATTGAAGAACACTCTTACTCCATGGTGATCTGATAAGAGGCATGGGATTAGTTCGATCTTTTTATATTTGTTGAGATCTGTCTTGTGTCCAATTATATGGTCGATTTTGGAGAAGGTACCATGAGGGGCTGAGAAAAAGGTATAGTCTTTTGCTTTAGGGTGAAATGTTCTATATATATCTGTTAAATCCAATTGCTCCAAAGTTTCGATGAGTTTCTCCGTGTCTCTGTTTAGTTTCTGTTTTCCTGGTCGGTCCACTGTAGATAGTGGAGTATTGAGGTCCCCCACAATCATTGTGTTAGGTGCAATGTGTGCTTTGAGCTTTAGTAAGGTTTCTTTTACAAATGAGGGTGCCCTTACATTTGGAGCGTAGATGTTTAGAATTGTGAATTCCTCTTGGTGGATTCTTCCTTTGACTAGCAGGAAGTGACCTTCTGTGTCTCTTTTGATGACTTTGGGTTGAAAGTCAATTTTATCTGATATTAAAATGGCTACTCCAGCTTGCTTCCTGTGACCATTTGCTTGCAAAATTGTCTTCCATCCTTTTACTCTAAGGTAGTGTTTGTCTTTGACTCTGAGGTGTGTTTCCTGTAAGCAGCAAAATGTAGGGTCCTGTTTCCGTATCCAGTCTGTTAGTCTATGTCTTTTTATTGGGGAGTTGAGTCCATTGATGTTAAGAGATATTAAGAAATAGAGATTATTACTTCCTGACATTTTTGATGTTATTTTTGTTTTTGAGTAGTTATCTTCCTTTGAGTTTGATGGAAGAAGTTTACTGTCTTGCTTTTTCTTGGGTGCCATTTCCTTCCTTGTGTTGGAGTTTTCCTCCTATTATCCTTTGTAGAGCTGGGTTAGTGGAAAGATATTGTGTAAATTTGGTCCTGTCATGGAATATTTTGATTTCTCCATCTATGTTGATTGAGAGTTTTGCTGGGTATAGTAGTCTTGGCTGACATTTGTTTTCTCTTAGGGTCTGCATGAGGTCTGCCCAGGATCTTCTAGCTTTCATGGTTTCTGGAGAGAAGTCTGGTGTGATTCTGATAGGTCTTCCTTTATATGTTACTTGGCCCTTTTCTCTTACTGCCTTTAATATTCTTTCTTTGTTTAGTACATTTGGGGTTTTGATTATTATGTGACAGTACGCATTTCTGTTCTGGTCCAGTCAGTTTGGAGTTCTGTAGGCTTCTTCTACATTCATGGGCATCTCTCTCTTTAAGTTAGGAAAGTTTTCTTCCATAATTTTGTTAAAGATATTTGCTGGCCCTTTAAGTTGTAGATCTTCACTCTCATCTATCCCTATAATCCTTAGGTTTGGTCTTCTCATTGTGTCCTGGATTTCCTGGATGTTTTGGGTTACAAACCTTTTGGATTTTGCATTTTCTTTGACTGTGGAGTCAATGGTTACTATGTTATCTTCAGCATCGGAGATTCTTATTTCTATCTCTTGTATTCTGTTGTTTATGTTTGCATCTACGACCCCTGTTTTCTTCCCAAGGTTTTCTATCTCCAAGGTTGCCTCCTTTTGTGATTTCTTAGTTGTTTCTACCTCTGTGTTCAGATCTTGGATGGTTTTGCTCAGTTCCATCATTTGTTTGTTTGTGTTTTCATGTAATTCTTTAATATATTTTTGTGCTCCCTCTTTCATGACTTCTGCCTGTTGTTTCAAGTTCTCCTGCATTTCTTTAACTGATTTTCTCACTTCCTCTTTATTGGTTTCTGTCTGATGGCCCATATTCTCCTGGAGTTCTTTAAGTGTTTTTTGTGTTTGGATTGTAAGAGCTTCTACTCTATTGATGTTCCCCTGCATTTCTTTAAGAGATTTGTTTATGTCTTTTTTGTGTTCCTCTAGGAGCATTATGACCTGTGCTTTTATATCTAACTCTTGTTTTTCTGGTGTGCTGGGGTATCCTGGACTTGCTGTGGTTGGCGAATTGGGTTCAGATGGTGCCATATTGCCTTGATTTCTGTTAATAACGTTCCTACGTTTGCCTTTTGCCATCTCTTTATCTCTGGCGTTAGTTGGTCTTATTGTAGATGGCGCCCTGCTGAAAGCACAGCACGCCTGTCCCCAGGAGACAGATCCCTTCTGGCAGCTTGTCTGTGCTGGACTATGCTCACTCTGAGTCCAGGTCCCTGATTCCAGCTGCTAGAGTTCTGAGCTGTGCCCCGAGGCAGCCCGGTGGCCCCTCGCTGCTAGTCCGCTCAGAGAGCTGGTCCCGGCCGGTAGTCTGCACCCGCAGCTGAGCTTTCTGTGCCCGGATCTCCTGCAGAGCTAAGCTAAGCTATAACTCTGGCCACGCACCTGATTCCAGCCGCTCACTGCGTCCAGTGTGCCCGCTGTTTGCGCGCGGGGGTCTGGGGCAAGATGGCTGCCCCTGCTGAAAGCACCGCGTGGCCTTGGCTGAGCTGCTCGTACAACTTAATGGCGCACTTGAAAGCTCTGGAACAAAAAGAAGCAATTTCACCCAGGAGGAGTAGAAGACAGGAAATCATCAAACTCAGGGCTGAAATCAATCAAGTTGAAACAAAGAGAACCATACAAAGAATCAACAAAACCAGGAGCTGGTTCTTTGAGAAGATCAACAAGATAGATAAACCCCTAGCCAGACTTACTAAAGGGCACAGAGACAGTATTCAAATTAACAAAATTAGAAATGAAAAGGGAGATATAACAACAGAAACTGAGGAAATTCAAAAAATCATCAGATCCTACTACAAAAACCTATACTCAACACAACTGGAGAATCTGGAGGAAATGGACAATTTCCTCGACAGTTACCAAATACCAAAATTAAACCAGGATCAAATAGATCATCTAAACAGACCCATAACCCCCAAAGAAATAGAAGGGGTCATAGACAGTCTTCCAACCAAAAAGAGCACAGGACCAGACGGTTTTAGTGCAGAATTCTATCAGACCTTCAAAGAAGTCCTGATACCGATACTCTTCAAATTATTCCACAAAATAGAAACAGAAGGAACACTACCCAACTCATTCTATGAAGCCACAATTACCCTGATACCAAAACCACACAAAGATCCAACTAAGAAAGAGAACTACAGGCCAATTTCTCTTATGAATATCGATGCAAAAATACTAAACAAAATACTTGCCAACCGAATCCAAGAACACATCAAAACGATCATTCACCATGATCAAGTTGGCTTCATCCCAGGGATGCAGGGATGGTTCAATATACGGAAATCCATCAACGTAATCCACTACATAAACAAACTCAAAGAAAAAAACCACATGGTCATCTCATTGGATGCTGAAAAAGCATTTGACAAAATTCAGCATCCTTTCATGCTAAAGGTCCTAGAAAGAACAGGAATTCAAGGCCCATATCTAAACATAGTAAAAGCAATATACAGCAGACCAGTAGCCAACATCAAGGTAAACGGAGAAAAACTCGAAGCAATCCCTGTAAAATCAGGGACTAGACAAGGCTGTCCCCTCTCGCCATATCTCTTCAATATAGTTCTTGAGGTACTAGCTAGAGCAATTCGACAACAGAGGGAAGTCAAAGGGATACAAATCGGAAAGGAAGAAGTCAAACTATCACTATTTGCAGATGATATGATAGTTTACTTAAGTGACCCAAAAACCTCCACCAGAGAACTCCTGCAACTGATAAACAACTTCAGCAAAGTGGCTGGCTATAAAATCAACTCAAGTAAATCAGTAGCCTTCCTATACGTGAAGGATAAGCAGGCCGAGAAAGAAATTAGGGAAATGACACCCTTCACAATAGCCACAAATGATATAAAGTATCTTGGAGTGACGCTAACCAAACATGTGAAAGATTTATACGACAAAAACTTCAGGTCTCTGAAGAGGGAAATTGAAGAAGACATCAGAAAATGGGAAAATCTTCCATGCTCGTGGCTTGGCAGGACTAATATAGTCAAAATGGCAATCTTGCCCAAAGCAATATACAGATTCAATGCAATTCCCATCAAAATCCCAACTCAGTTCTTCATAGAGCTAGAAAGAGCAATTCTCAAATTCATCTGGAATAACAAAAAACCCAGGATAGCTAAAACTATCATCAACAGCAAAAGAACTTCTGGGGGAATCAATATCCCGGACCTCAAGCAATATTACAGAGCAGTGGTATTAAAAACTGCATGGTATTGGTTCAGTGACAGGGAAGCGGATCAATGGAATAGGATCGAAGACCCAGAATTGAACCCACACATCTATGGCCAATTGATCTTCGACAAAGGAGCTGAAAACATCCAGTGGAAAAAAGATAGCCTTTTCAACAGATGGTGCTGGCTCAACTGAAGGTCAACATGCAGAAGAATGAGAATTGATCCACTCTTATCTCCTTGCACTAAGCTCAACTCCAAGTGGATCAAAGACCTCCACATAAAACCAGACACACTAAAACTAATAGAAAAGAAACTGGGGAAGACCCTTGAGGACATTGGCTCAGGGGAAAAATTCCTGAACAGAACACCAATTGCTTATGCTCTAAGAGCAAGAATAGACAAATGGGACCTCATAAAACTACAAAGTTTCTGTAAGGCAAAAGACACTGTCAAAAGGATAAATCGGCAACCAACAAATTGGGAAAAAATCTTCACCAACCCCACATCCGACAGAGGGCTAATCTCCAATGTATATAAAGAACTCAAGAGGTTAGACCCCAGAAAACCAAATAACCCTATCCAAAAATGGGGTACAGAGCTAAACAGAGTCTTTTCACCTGAAGAAATTCGGATGGCTGAGAAACACCTTAAAAAATGTTCAACATCACTAGTCATTAGGGAAATGCAAATTAAAACAACCCTGAGATTTCACCTCACACCAGTCAGAATGGCTAAGATTAAAAACTCAGAAGACATCAGGTGTTGGCGAGGATGTGGAGAAAGAGGAACACTCCTCCACTGCTGGTGGGAATGCAAGCTGGTACAACCACTCTGGAAATCAGTATGGCGGTTCCTCAGAAAACTGGGCATGATACTTCCGGAGGACCCAGCCATACCACTCCTGGGAATATACCCAGAAGATTCACCAGCATGCAATAAGGATACATGCTCCACTATGTTCATAGCAGCTTTATATATAATAGCCAGAAGCTGGAAAGAACCCAGATGTCCCTCAACAGAGGAATGGATACAAAAAATGTGGTATATATACACAATGGAGTACTATACAGCCATTAGAAACAATGAATTCATGAAATTCTTAGAGAAATGGATGGAGCTGGAGAATGTCATACTAAGTGAGGTGACCCAGTCTCAAAAGAATACCCATGGTATACAGTCACTGATAAGTGGATATTAGCCTAGAAGCTTGGAACACCAAAGACACAAATCACATATCAAGTGATGTCTCACAAGAAGAAAGGAGTGGACACTGGTGCTAGAATGGACCAAAACATCATTGTGGGAGAGTACAAGAACAGTAAAGTGGGAGGGGGTGGATGCGGGAGCAGGGGGAGGGAAAAGGACATGTGGGACCTTTGGGGGTGGGGAACCAGAAAAAGGGAAATGAATTGTAAATATAGAATATATACAATAAAAAAAATAAAAAAAGACTTAAAAAAAAAGAAAACATTTAATTGAAAATAGCCAAATATAATTTTTAAATTTTAAAGTAATGATTTCTATAATGCAGAATTCAATTATTATTTGAAGAGAGCAAGAATATAAAGAATGCTTGGAAAGCACTATTTGAAAACATAATGGGAAAATTGTCACAATTATTAAATGATAAATCCTAAAAAAAAATGAAGTAGCAAACAATTTAGATAGCACTAATTAAACTAATATTAAAAAGGAAATAATTACCTAAGATCCAAGACAAGTTTACAAAAATATGGAAAAGATTTTCCCAACATGATATAAAGACCTATTAGAGAGCAATGGTTGGTTCTAGAGAGATGGTGTCTCTTTCAGAGGATCTGGGTTGCATTCCTAGTACCCACATGGTGCACACAACCATCTCTAACTCTAGTTCCAGGAGACTTCGTGCCCTTTTCTGGCCTCCACAGGCATTGCATGGATGCAATGCACAGACACAAATATATGAAAACACCATATACCTCAGCAGGTAAGAGCACTGATTGTTCTTCAAGAGGACCCAGATTCAATTGTTAGCATCCACATATCAGCTAAAAATAATTTAGAAATTTAGTTTCTGTTGGTACTCTGGCCTCTAGCCCCACAGTCACCTGGCAACAGCCAGGTATGTCCCTCCCTACAGTTACCTGGCAATAGCCAGGGAGGTCTGGCCCACTATAAAAGGGGATGCTTGGCCCCCCCCCTCCTCCCTCCCTTTCTCTCTCTCTCTCTCTCTCTCTCTCTCTCTCTCTCTCTCTCTCTCTTTCTCTCTTTCTCGCCTCCTGTCTCTCTTGCTTTCTTGTCCTCTTGAGCTCTTCCCTTCCCCCGTCTTTCCATGTGGTCATGGGTAGCCTCTATTTCTCTACTATCTCCTTCTCTCTTCCTTTCTCTGCCTCTACTACCACCTTAACTCCCCTCCCCATGCCCTGAATTAACTCTAGTCTATACCATACTGCCACATGGCTGGTTCCTCAAGGGGAAGGAATGCCTAGGCATGGGCCTGCCAAGGTACCCTCTTCCCCAACACCTCACCATACACCCCATAGAATATATCTCTTACATCTATTTCTCTTTTATGATCACAACAGTTTCAGGAGATTTTGTCTGGCATCCATGAGCACTGCACACACACACACACACACACACACATACACACACACACATACACACACAGATACAAACATGCACACACACTCACACATGCACTTGCACACTCATGTGTACACATGCATGCACACATATGCACATACATATATGCATACATACATGCACACAGATATAGATGCAGACAAGAGACCTGTACATGTAAAATGAAAAAATAAATATCAAAAACTTTCTTAAAAGTATAAATACATAAATAAAAGTTCAAAACAAATAAGAAAGCATAATAATGATGTTATTTTAGCATTGACCAAGAGATAGGAAATGACCAATGGAACAGATTCAAAAGCCTACAAATAGACACACACAAGAACACTTGACATGTAACAGAAGCACCTCTAAAACAACAGGAGGAAAAACCCTTATTTGATGGCACTAAAATAAATGATCTTCCACAGGAAAAACATATCAGATGGTATCTTGATTGCCTGTAAATAATAACAAGAAATCAACAATCACAAAATTGGGTAGATCAAGCATATGTGTGAAGAAATGAGACCACATGAAACATTTTGGGAGAAAATATTTTATGACATTTTTCATGGAAGATATCTTAAATCATAAAAATGCAAGGAACCAAAATTTTAAAACTTAATAATATCAAATAGATTAAAATGTAATCTAAAAATTATATAAAATTATATGTAAGTTAAAACATTCATGTTATAATTAAAGCAAGAAAGAAACCACATGTTTGAAGAATTAACAATATCTAAATCATGTACAAATAATGCCTACAAACCAATAAGGAAAAAAACAATCTTTTAATAGATAGGTGATTTAAGGATTTAAGTGGACAATTCACATCGTATCAGAGAAATTTTGCCTGGTACTTGTATAAGAAGTTGTTCAAGCTCATTACTAAATAGAACCACCATAAAATATCATTTCACAAAGATAAGACTAGTAAATTTCTCAAAATGTGACAGTCTGCATGAGACAAAACAAATTCTTCTCCAGATGGTTGAAGCAAATATTATAAGACTACTTTTGGCAAATCTAATTAGGTTGAATATGATTTTATTTGTTACATGACCCTTCTGTTCCTATTCACAATAAGACAGGCAATAAATGTCCATTAATAAAGAAATAGATATATTTATGGTACAATAAAAATGGATTAATAACTTGCATATATTATGTGACTATATTGATAGGGTAATGTGGTATTATTTATGATTTACTAACATTTTAAGTACACTAAGTGGTGCTGTATTGTTTTATTGGCACATGTATGTGGCAAAATTACAACACCAGAAATGATAATAACAAAGAAAATTCAACATGGACTGAAGAGACTCAAATAAGCCAAGAAATGGCACTCAGGGGTCAAATATGTCTATAATGACTAATTTTCCTTTTCAATTTTAAGTATTAAAATTAGTTGAAATTAGTAGTTAAAATAAGCTACAATTTGAACACTAAACCTAATTAAAGTATGTACTATAAAGCATGTATATTCAGTTAACTCATCTTTTCTACAATCAGTCACTGAAGGTTTTTTAAACAAGTCATTTAAATACTTTGACTCTTAATTGCTGTGTGTGTATAATGAAAATGCTGAATCAGGCTATCACAAAAATCTTATATGAGCTACAAAGTCTACCTCAAAGCATGTTATAAGATCTACATTAACAAAAGCATGAACAGTAATTCAAAGAAAAACTCAAGAAAAACTTTTGTTTAGATGTTGTCATAGTTTAGCTTTCCATTGCTATGATAAAACACAAAAACCAAAAGAAACCTGTGGAAGAAATGGTTTATTTCAGCTTCTGTGCCTCAACAAATGGCCAACATAAAAGGAAGGCAGGGCAGGAACTGAAGCATAGATCATGGAGGAATGCTGACAACTGGCTTGTTCCTTGTGATGCTGTGCCGTGCCAGATGTTTGTTGTTGTTTGTTGTTTGTTGGTTGGTCAAATTAACAAAGGCTAGAGTTATCAAAGAAGATAGGGTCACAACTGATTAGCCTACAGATATTTTCATTTATTTATTTATTTATTTATTTATTTACTTATTTATTTACTTACTTACTTATTTATTTCTTCACTTTGCATCCCAATATTCACCCTCCTCTTCTCCCAGTACACCTCTCACACAGTTCCTCCCTCCCTGTTCCATTCCCTGTTCCCCTTCTCCTCTGAGAAGGGGTAACCTCCTCACCCTACCCTGGAATATTAAGCTACTGCAGGAATAGACACTTCTTCTCCCATTGAGTCAAGACAAGACAGCCCAGTTAGGGCAACAGGATTCACAGGCAGGCATCAGATTAAAGGACATCCCATATTCCAGTTGTTGGGAGACCCACATAAAGACCAAGCTGTACTTCTACTACATAAATCTCTGGGAATCCCAAAGGCTCCAGGTTAACTGTATCTGTTGATCTTCCTGTGGAGTCCCTATCCCTCCTGGGGACCCTCAAGCCTTCCCACCCTCTTCCATTAGACTCCCTAAGCTCCATCTGATGTTTGACTATGGGTCTCTGCATCAGTTTCCATTGACTGCTGGGTAGTGTCTCTCAGATAGAAGTTTTGCTAGACTCCTGTCTGCAAGCATAACAGAATGTTAATAATAGTGTCAGGGATTCATTCTTGCCCATGGGATAGATCTCAATTCGGCCCTGCGATTGGATGGCCATTTCCTCTGTCTCTACTTCATCTTTGTCCTTAAATATTTTGTGGGTTGAAGGGTTTGTAGGTGGGTTACTGTACTTATTCCTTCACTAGGATTCCTGTCTGAGCAATGAGAAGAGAGGCCATTGGTCCTGTCAAGGCTCATTGCCCCAAAGTAGGGAAATGCTAGGAGAGGGAAGAGGGAGAGGGTAGGTCAGTGAGTAGGTAGAGGGGGGATGGGATAGAGGGGTTTGGGGGGAATGAGGAAAGAGAATAACATTTGAAATGTAAAAAAAGAAAATATCTCATAAAAATAAAGAAAAGAAAAATAAAAATAAAAAATAAATTAAAATAATTAAAAATGGAATCCTGTCTAGCTACAGGAGTTGGCCACCAGGTGCCATATCCCCCACTGTTACTGATCTCAGCTAGAGTCACCCACAAAACTCTTTTGGGTATCCCCCCATCCCATGTCTCTGGCAGGCCCTAGAGGTGATACAATGCCTATGTCTGTTCTCTTCCAACTTGTCTTCCCGCTACACCTGATCCCCTTGCCATGTTCCCCTCCACATCCCTTCTCCCGCATACTTCCTTCCCTCCATCTAACTCTAATATCTACTTTACTTCCCCTCCTAAAAATTATTCAAAATCCTGCATTAGTCCCTCCTTGTTATTGGGCTTCTTACAGTCAGTAGATTGTAGCATGGTTATGCTGTACTATATGGCTAATATCCACTTATAAGTGAGTACATACTGTACATGTCACTTTGGGTGTATGTTACCTCACTCAAGATAATATTTTCTACTTCCATCCATTTGCCTGCAAAATCCACAATGTCTTTGTTTTTTAAAGATTTATTAATTTGATATGTGAGTACACTGTCACTGTGCTATCTTCAGATACACCAGAAGAGGGCATCAGATTCCATTACAGATGGTTGTGAGCCACCATATGATTGCTAGGAATTGAACTCAGGACCTCTGGAAGAACGTCAGTGCTCTTAACCGCTGAGCCATCTCTCCAACCTTGATGTCTTTGTTTTTAATTGCTGAGTAGTATTCCGTTGTGTAAATGGACCACATTTTCTTTATCTATTCTTCAGTTGAGGAAGATTTGGGTTGTTTCCAGTTTCTGTCTATTACAAATAAAGCTGCTAAGAACATAGTTGAGCAAGTGTCCTTGTGGGACGGTGGAGCATCTTTTGGATATATACCCAGTAGTAGTATACCTGGCTCTTAAGAAATGGCTAGTCTCAATTCTCTGAAAAATCACAAAGTTGATTTCCAGAGTGGTTATACAAGTTTGGATTCCCAATAGCAATTGAGGAGTGTTCCTCTGTACTCCACAAAACTGGAAAATCTAAATGAAAGAAAAAAATGATTTTGTAGACAGATAGCAATTACTAAAGCTAAATCAAGATCAGACAAACTATCTGAATAATCCTATAACATGCAAGGCAATAGAAGCAGTCATTAAAAATCTTGCAACCTAACAAGTACAGGCTTAGACACTTTTAGTGCAGAATTCTACCAGACTTTCAAAGAAGAGCTAATGCCAATACTCCTCCAAATATTCCAAAAACCAAAAACAGAAAGAACTCTAACAAACTCAGTTTACAAGGCCAGTCACCCTGATACCTAAACCACACTAAGACACAATAAAGAAAGAGAATTTCAGACCAATTTTTTTAGGAACATTGATGCAAAAATACCCAATCCAAGCACACATCAAGACATTGTCCACCATGATAAAGTAGGCTTCACTCCAGGAGTGCAGGGGTGGTTCAATATACAAAAGTCTTTCAACATAATCTACCACATAAACAAACTGAAAGAAAAAAAACACATGATCATCTCACGAGCTGCTGAAAAAGCATTTGAAAAACATACAACACCCCTTCATGGTAAAAGTCTTAGATCGGGGATACAAAGGGCATATCTAAACACAAGGCAATACAGAGCAAGCCAACAGACAATATCAGATCAAATGGAGAGAAACTTAAAGCATTTCCACTAAAATCAAGGACAAAACAAAACACTCTTTCCCTATCTCTTCAATAGGGAAATCCTAGCTAGAGCAGTAAGACAAATAAAGGAGTTCAGGGGGACACAAGTTGAAAGGAAGAAGTCAAAGTCTTGCTCTTCACAGATGATAGGAAAGTATATAAATGACCCCAAAAATTCTACCAGAGACCCTCTACAGTTAATAAGCACCTTCAGAAAAGTGGCTGTATAGAAAATTAATTCAAAGAAATCAGTAGCCCTTGTTTATACAAATCATAAATGGGCTAAGAAAAAATTAGGTAGACATTATCTTTCATAATAGCCACAACTAATATAAAATATCTTAGCTGGGCAGTGGTAGCGCATGCCTGTAATACCAGCACTCTAGGAGGCAGAGGCAGGCGGATTTCTGAGTTCGAGGCCAGCCTGCTCTACAAAGTGAGTTCCAGGACAGCCAGGGTTATACATAGAAACCCTGTCTCAAAAAAACCAAATCCAAAAAACCAAAATATATGTATCTTAGGGTAACTCTAACCAAGCAAGTGAAAAACCTGTATAACAAGAACTTAAAATCCATGAAGAAAGAAATGGAGGAAGATCTCAGAAGATGGAAATTTCTCCCTTGTCATGGATTAGGAGGATTAACATAGTGAAAATGGCCATCCTACCAAAAGCAATTTGCATATTTAATGCAATCCCCATCAAAATTCCAACACAACTTTTTACAGATCTTGAAAGAGCAATTCTCAACTTCATATGGAAAAACAAAACCCCAGGATAGCCAAAACTATCCTGAACAGTAAAAGATCACCATCCCTGATCTAAAGCTGTACTACAGAACAATAGTAGAAAACAAAACAAAACAAAACAACAACAACAACAAAAAACCCTGCATGGTACTGATAAAGAAATATACAGGTGGATCATCTATAGTTCCGACCTGCAGGACAGTCAACAGGGTTCCCGAACCACCTAAGAGAAGGCGAGAGACAAGAGACACGAGAGAGGGACAGCAAGACAGTATTCTGATCAAGCTGTCAAACTTTATTTTTCACGCAAGGCTTTTTAAAGGGGAAAAGGCAGGTGAGGGGAGGGGGAAAGGGGAAAAGTCATTGTATTCAGGGGAACAATCTCAGGGGGCTAGTATCATTTCTCAGAAACAGTTTCTCAGAATTGTTTCTCAGGATCACAGGGAAGGTTGGCATCTACTGTAGGAAATTGGCATTAGAAATTGATCAAGGGGAGGTGAAGTGGAAAGGGGTTGCTATGGTAATCCAAACACAGGTGCGCTTCAATTGTTCTAACCCACTAGGGTGAGTTCTGCATGTACTGACCATCTATCTAGCTTACTTGGCTAATCTTTAAGTTAGTACTTTTCCTACTAAAAGCAGGCTAGAAGAAGCAGGCTAGAAATGGCTGTTTTGAGATCTATGTGAGAATGGCTCCTGGCAATCTATAATAAATGCTGCTGGTTTGACTGGATTTCTGCATGTAGAAGAATGCAAATGGAACCACCCTGAACAAAACTCAAGTGCAATGGATTAAAGATCTCAACATAAAACCCAATACACTGAATCTAATAGAAAAGAAAATGGGAAACAGCCTTGAATGCTTGGCACAGGAGAAAATTTCCCAAGCAGAAAACTAATGGCTCAGGCACTCAGGTCAAGGATTAATAAATGGGGCCTTTTAAAATTGAAAAGCTTCTGTACAGCAAAGGACACTGTCAATAGAACAAAACAGCAACCTACAGATTGGGAAAAGATCTTCATTAACACTTCATCCAACAGAGGGCTTATATCCAATATATATATAAAGAACTCAAGAAGTTAGACTCCAAAAAACAAAACAAAACAAAACAAAACAACAAAAATAACCCAATGAAAAAATGGGGTATAGAACTAAACATGGAATTCTCAACAATAGAAGGCTAATATCTAAAATATACAAAGAACTTAAGAAGTTAGACCACAAAGAACCAAATAACCCTATCAAAAAATGGGGCACAGAGCTAAACAAAGAATTTTCACCAGAAGAAATTCGGATGGCCGAGAAACACCTTAAAAGATGTTCAACATCATTAGTCATCAGGGAAATGCAAATCAAAACAACCCTGAGATTCCACCTCTCACCAGTCAGAATGGCTAAGATTAAAAACTCAAGAGACAACAAGTGCTGGCGAGGATGTGGAGAAAGAGGAACACTCCTCCACTGTTGGTGGGATTGCAAAATGGTAAAACCACTCTGGAAATCAGTGTGGCGATTCCTCAGAAAATTGGGCATGTCCCTTCCAGAGGACCCTGGCATACCTCTCCTAGGCATATACCCAGAGGATTCCCCTGCATGCAATAAAGACACATGCTCCACTATGTTTATAGCAGCCTTGTTTATAATAGCCAGAAATTAGAAGGAGCCCAAATATCCCTCAAAGGAGGAATGGATACAGAAAATGTGGTATATTTATACAATGGAATACTACTCAGCAATTAAAAATAATGAATTCATGCAATTTGTAGGTAAATGGTTAGACCTGGAAAATATCATCCTGAGTGAATTAACCCAATCACAAAAGAATGCACATGAAATGCAATCACTGATAAGTGGATATTAATGAGCCCAGAAGCCCTAAATACTCAAGACACAAATAGCAAGTCAAATGATTCCCAAGAAGAAGAAAGGAGAGGACCCTGGGCATGTAAAGATTGCATCCAGTTTAGTAAAGAAACCAAGGGGGGAGGGGGAATGATTGGGGAATAGTTGGGGGGGAGAGGAACTATGGGAACTATGGTGGGTGGGAACTGGGAAAGGGGAAAGCCTTTGGAATGTAAACATAGAATATAGAAAATAAAAAAATACAAAAAAAGAAACTATATTCATAATTGTAATTTACTGCTGTTATGAATTATAATATAAATATGTGTATTTTCTGATGCACTTAGGTGACCCATGTAAAAGGGTTGTTTCACCCCCAAAATGGTTGTGACCACAGGTTAAGAGCCACTGCAAGTATCAAATGTCTCTCAACTATAAGCTCCTGAAAAATAAAAATAAAATAAAAAGGGTTAAATACCAGCTCAACAAGAGTGAAGAACCAGGGCTCAATTATATTCAAATCAAAGTAAATCCCAAATTCAAAAGTGTAAAAGCATTTGCCTTCAAAAGGCTTGGAAACCCCACTTTTCTAGTTCTACCATCCAAAAGACACAGAGCACTTCCCAAGGACTCAGACCAGCTCCACACCACATTGTCATTTGTCCCACTGTCCTAGCATCTTCAAAATACTATAGTCTCTGCTTCAACCAGACTGTGCCTTTAGTAGTAGCCTCTCCTGAGCTCTCTTTGGAGCCTCTGTCCCTGCCATATGGTGCCAAGTCTCAACTTTTCTTCACAATCCCTTCAGTTCTGGCTTTTTTTTTTTTTTTTTTTTGAAATGGAAGCTGTACCATCACCAATAGCCTCTTGTGGCTTCCCCTTATTCTAAGATTCAGTTGTTCCCCATGACTACTTCATGGCTCTAAAAACTAATACTAAGTTCAGCTAATACAAGGTGCTATCTTAACCATCTCTGAACCATAACTTCTGTGTTCTTATCCCGAGAAAACATTTCCCACGATATTTTATTTTCTATTTTATTTTATTTTTATTTCCTCTATTTTTTGTTTACATTCCAAATGAATTTCCCTTTCCCGGTTTCTCCCTCCCCATAAGTCCCATAAGCTCTCTTCCCTCTGCCAGTTCCCCAATCAACCCTCTCCCACTTCTCTGTCCTGGTAATTCCCTATAATGCTGCATCAAGCCTTTCCAGAACAAGAGCCCTCTCCTTCCTTCTTCTTGGGAATGATTTGATATGTAAGTTGTGTCTTGGTTATTCAGAGCTTCTAGGCTGATATCCACGTGTCAGTGACTGCATTCCATGTGTGTTCTTTTGTGAATGAGTTACCTTACTTAGGATGATATTTTCCAGTTCCAATCATTTGCCTAAGAATTTCATGAATTCATTGTTTTTAATTGATGAGTAGTATTTCATTGTGTAAATATGCCGCATTTTCTGTATCCATTCCTACACTGAGGGACATCTGGGTTCTTTCTAGCTTCTGGCTATTATAAATAAGGCTGCTATGAACCAACCAGTGGAGCATGTGTCCCTATTGCATGCCAGGGAATCCTCTGGGTATATGCCCAGAAGTGGTATAGCAGGGTACTCCCAGAAGTGTCATGCCCAGTTTTCTGAGGAACCAACAGACTGATTTCCAGAGTGGTTGTACCATCTTGCAATCCCAACAGCAGTGGAGGAGTGTTCCTCTTTCTCCACATCCTTGCCAACATCTGCTGTCTCCTGAGTTTTTAATCTTAGCCATTCTGACTGGTGTGAGGTGAAATCTCAGGGTTGTTTTGATTTGCATTTTCCTAATGACTAGTGATGGTGAACATTTCTTAAGGTGCTTCTCAGACATCCGAAGTTCTTCAGGTTAAAATTTTTTGTTTAGCTCTGTGCCCCATTTTTTAATAGGGTTATTTAGTTCTCTGGAGTCTAACTTCTTGAGTTCTTCATATATATTGGATATTAGCCCTCTATCAGGTGTAGGGTTGGTGAAGATCTTTTCCCAAATTGTTGTTTGCCATTTTGCCCTTTTGACAGTGTCCTTTGGAAACTTTGTAATTTTATGAGGTCCTGGCCTCCTTTTAATCACAGATTATTCTTCAGTGCTAACTTACTTGTATTAATTATTCCAATAAAACAAAAGTTTCCTGTTGTTGTCACTTGTCTCTTGTTAATAACAGTCTTTCTTCAGTTCCACCTGACCAGAACCACATATTCTTAATTCAAAATACTATATCAACCCAATCAAGTTATTAAAGGAGTCTCAAAACTTCTCCCTGAAATATCACAAGGCATCCTTTCATCATCTACAGCTTTATCTTCTAAGCTCATTAAGCTGTGAACATACAATGGCTTTTCCAGCCCAATATTTCATAGTCCTTCCACAATCTGATCATAATAATGATCCGGTCAAGCCAGTGCTGCTACTGACTTGCTCCTCATGGCTTACTCAGTCTACTTTCTTATATAACTCAGTACAACCAGCTGAGGAGTGACACTTCCCTGGATGCCCTCTTATATCAACCATTAATTAAGAAATACCCCACAGGTTTGCCCATAGACCAATATGAAAGGAGCATTTTCTCATATGAGGTTCCCTCTTTCCAAACAACTCTAGTTTGTGTCAAGTTAACAAAAAACATAAGCAGGACAGATGCTACCCAGTATCTTCAATACACCACTATGTAGTATTATTATATCATGTCTTACTGTTCTTTCTTTCAAGCCATATCCACTTTGCATCTTTCCCCAGCAGGTAGCAGAAAATCACTTCTCTGTCTGCAACAAGTTACCCTCAACCTAGTCAGACCCATGATGCTTGGATAATCATTTAGTGGCTTGCTCCTCATTCCTCATGACTTGTTCAGTTCACTTTCTTATAGAACTTAGGACTACCAGCTGAGGTGTGGTACTGCCCATGGTGGAATGGGCCCTATCATATCAACCATAAAACTTTTGAGGAGTCCTAATTTAATCACTTTCATTTTTATGTTCCTTCAGTGTAAGAAACCAAAAGCAAATTTTTCTACACTATGATGGGTACAAGACAGTTGCTGGAAGGATTCTAGGTATCATTTGGATGGGGAGAGAGGAAGAGGGAACTATTTCAGGGTTTTGGCATCAATATTTTGTTGTTCTCCAAAGAGCACTGCTATTTGCAAAACTCAGCTCCAAATACCTCAATGTTCTGGTCACTCCTCACTGATCCTGAGGTTACTGGGATACAGTTTTGGGCCAACGACCAATATGGGCTCAATATTTACTTTTAGTATCCATTTTTTCTGTGCATGTAAAAACAAAATCACTGGGGATCTACCTCTACTCCAGTCCAGTTTCCAGGAAGGAATAATTGAGCACAAAAGGGCACTAAAAGTAGTCTTCTCTAGGCAGTCCATGCTATGTATGACATAGGTCAGATGAGGAGAATGTGTCTGTCTGCTATTCATTAGCAGTTCAGAGAGTTATAGTCTGGAATCCTCACAATAGGATGTATTTTGAAAATATTCCCAAATATTTCTTATTCTTAACATCCTGGAGATAGTTTGAACTCATTAATATTTATGTGCTAATGTTAAGCCACAAATTGAAGTGTTTTCTCCCATTGGTCTCATAATCCACTGGCAACTTCCAATATCCAGAAATATTTATTCTGATCTATGTTTAAAGATTACAATAAATTTTTATGTGATAGCCCAGAAAATTGAAGAAAATGTGCAAAGAATTCAAAATATTGATTTATGATATTTGAGAAATACAAAGTAGAACTATTTTTGAATGTTTGGTTTGAAAGCTCAGAATGGAAACAATCAAATTCAATGTTTATACATCACTGATTATTCTTGTTCTTAAGATTGGAAAGCTAATTGCTAACTTTTCTAGGTATTTAAAATAGCATATGGTTCTATTCTTATGCCCATAAATTGACTCTAGTTGTATGATTTGAAGTTCAGGAAATTAAAGTGATTAACAGTGTACAGAGAACCCAAGTTTTTCTACTCCCCAAACTCATGTCAGGAATATCACATTATTAACTCCAGCTCCAAGGAATCTGATGCCCTCATCTTGCCTCTTTGGGTACTCATACATATTGACACACAAATAAAAATAAAATGAATGCTTCAGGGCTTTCAATAACTGAGAAAAGTATCTCCTTTCTGATTGTAGCTTCTCATTTGAATTGGATTGCATTACAAACAAACCTAGTCACAGACTCTTTGATAATTGATTTCAACTTTTTCATCACTGTATATTGACCTGAATTGCCACGGAATATACAAGTATATATTTTCCAATGGGATAGTTTTCTAGAACTCCTTGAAAGCATCCTGGTTGGCTTCTTAATGCTAGTCTAGTATTCCAGAACTCTTACTCATAAGACACAGTGCTTATCTGTCTGTCCAGTGTAAATGCTTCAGCCCTACAGACTGTCTTTTCACTACTCTCTCAATTTCTTGCTGTTATCACAATTAATTTAAAAAAAATTCTAAGAAGTCATTTTGATTTGCCCATTGCTTTATTTACAGACTACTTTCATACTGGTAGAATGAGAACAATATTGTACTGTCTAGGGGTGCAGGAATGGGACATTTTTATTTTCCAAATGAAAAATTAAGAGGCAGAAAAATGTTACTAGGAATCTCAGAAATTTCCAGCAGAGCCATTATATGATGTCTTGTAAATTGGTGTGCCCTCTTTGGGTTGACAATCTCATTAATAAAATAATTTAAAAGAACAAAAATAGAAGGCCCATGACAAAGAATGGACTCAAAGAGAAGTGTGAGGCTAATCTATTAGAGTTTAAAATGGAAAATGCCAAGATGGGCAAGTTTTAAGTCTCACAGCTATCTAGAAGGAAGGAGAAGAAAAAAGTAACAAAACCATGCTTCTTGTGAGGGAACATGGAGGTCAGCCACCAGTGGCAGGGACTTTAGAAAAAGAGTAAAGGAACTCCATACTCTGAACTCTAAGGTCCTAAGGCTCTTGCCAAGATCAGAAAGAAAAGACAGAAGAAAAGAAAAAAAGTTATGCCTTCCCAACTCAGGCATCAGAAAGGCAAATTCAGCGATGATGGTCGATGGAGACTTCATTAGTACCTAGAATTCTGAAAAATGCATCATCTTTAGGTGAATCTGCTTCCACAGTATAGGAGGCACTCAACCTGTTGTACTTGACTAACCTTTAAAGAAGCAAAGCAGACAACGGCATGTCTCCACCTACAGGTAGAGTCCATTCTTTACAGTATCATGCAACAAGTTAGCCATTCTTTAATACATTTAAAAAGCAATTTAGGAGAGCTTCCCAAGTGGATGAGCTGATAAATAAAGGTAGATAAAAATGTAATGGAATCTCAAACCCATTATAAAAGGATTAGAAGTTGGAGAGTGTACCTTCTTTTACAACTCTTAAAAGAAATGACTTTGATGTGAAGTCATCCTAAACTTCTGTATGAAGCCACTTGCTGATTCTGCTACCACCTAAAGATCTATCAATAGATGAGAGTGATATCTTTATATCTGGGCTCACAAGAGTAATTTGTAAAACTATGCTTGCCTTAGAAAGCTGAGCCTGAGGGTGTACTATAATATCCGACTTCACCATGAGCAGTTAACTCAGGAATTTTAAGCATCATACCTATTTCTGCTAAAGAATAAATAAAATAAAAACTCATGCCACATTTTTTACTATCTCTGCAACCATTCCAAGTCCTATCTTTTTGTTGACCATATACTATAATAATTAATCATAGTACAGAAATTTCTGTGCAATGCTTTGTTATAATGTAGTGATGTTTGATTTAGTAGTTGTCTTATAAGGATTTCTATTGCAATAAAAAGACACCATAACCACAAGCAACTCTTAAAAAGGGAAACATTTCATTGGAGCTGGATTACAAGTTCAGAGGTTTAGTTCATTATCATCATAGCAGGAAGCATGGCAGCATGCAGGCACACACTGTATTAAAGAAGGAGCTGGTAGGTCTACATATGGTTCAGCAGGCAGCAGGAAGAGAGAGTGAACCACTGGCCTCGCTGGAGCTTCTGAAACCTCAAAGTTCACTGTGGGAATGGGATCTAGGATGGGAGATGAGAGATGACAGAGTCACATAACCCACCCAAAGACCAGTGTCAGGATGCAGATCTGAGTTCATTGTTCTGTGCAAAAGCTTATATACAATGCTCAAGTCAATCCTGAGCCCTTAAATCCTTGGTCCATTGTATTACCACACATCTTCACCATACCCCAAATGAAAACCCTCTCTGATGAGGTAACTCTGAAAGAGTAGGGGGACCCATTAGGACTTCTGTGAAGACTGGGGAAGCAACCACTTTCCTGGCCTTGGCTCCTTTTTGCTTCCTCATTGCTGTCCCAGAAACCATCTCAGACCTAATGCCAAGTAAGCAGATCAGACTCTTTAGAGAGTTACAGGAACCTGCGGCACCTGGCTCTCCATCCCACTTTTTCTGTCACAGGGTTGACTTCCACACCCTTCCCAATTCACCTCCAGTTGTACATTTCCTCTGTCAAGACCATATCTATTCCAATAAGGCAAAATGTCTGAATCCTTTCAAATAATGAGCCTGTGAGAGTCATTTTCATTCAAACTACCACATTCCTCTCTCTGGCCTCATAGGCTTGTAGCCATCCTGTAACATACAAATTGCACTTAGTTCAATTTCAAAAGTCCCCAAAGACTATCTACACTGTTTAAAAGATTAAAGTCTCCTTTGAGTCTCATAGCAATCTCTTAAATGTAATTCCCTATAAAAATCAAATTTAAAGAAACAAAAACAAGCAAACAAACAAAAACATCACATACTTCCAGCTTACAATGACACATAATATACATTAATGTTCTGAAACAGAGCATAATGAGAAAATATTGGATGAAAGCAAGACCAAAAACCAACTGGACAAACTCCAAACTATGTATCTCCATGTCTGATATCAAAATGTTCTTCATATATCCAACTCCTTTCAACTTTGTTGACTGTAACACACAGCAACTTTCTTTGGCAGGTATCCCAGGGGCTTGACATCTCCAAAATTTTGGGATCTCCATGGCAATCCAGGCTTCACCTGCACAGCTTCATAAAATGGTCTCCCTGGGCTTCCATGTAGGAGTACCCCTACTACACATCTAGTCTCAGCAGCTTTCATTAGTCACAGATAAAGATTCCATATCCCCTGTCTATCCTTGATTCTAAGGCCAGAACCACATGGACAAAACTGCCAAGTTCTTCCTGCTGGGACTGGAAAACACTCTCTCTATTCAAACCCATTTTTACCATCTTTCTGATTTTGATAGTTTCTTTCACTGCCTAAGTTTGGGTATTCTGCAACTCTCTCTGAAGACAATGCACTAAGATAACCACATGTGTCTACTTACCAAGTCCTGTAGTTAAAGGTATGAACATCCATGTCTGCCCCTAAATTTTTCTTTACCTCTTCACAAGTTGGAAGCTTAGCTAGATGGGGTTTTTCCCTGACGTCACAATTACCTTAATTTCATTAACTATCAGCTTTTCTTTATTCTGCTTATCTCCTTGAGTATAGGACTTAGCTCTATTAAGCTTATTAAGCTTCCTGGTGTTCACTTTCTCCTCAAAGTGTACATTTTATAATTTTCCTTGCTCAGCTTCCTCCTTTTCATTAAAGATCTTCATAAGCATGGCCTCCAATAACCAACAAATGCAGTCAATACTAGGATGTCTGGAAATCTCCTCTGGCAAAGTTGTTAATCCATAATTCTTTAATTTACCCTCAGATAAACTTTTTCAGACAGGAACAGAATTCTTCACCAAATTATCAGAAGAACAGTATCTAGGCTACATACTAATATTCTCTGAAGCTGGGCCATCAAAGTTTAAGACACCTTCTACTATGTTATTTCTATGGCCTGACATAAAGGATTCAACTACTTTCCTAATTCAAAGACCCAAAGTCCACATTCTTCCAAATAAAATCACAGTCAGGCCTATCACAATAATGCCCCAGTCCCTGATGCCAACTTCTGTCTTAGTTAGAGTTTCTATTGCTATGAAAAAAACATCATGACCAGGGACAACTCTTACAGAGAAACACATTTAATTGGGGGCTGGCTTACAGGTTCAGAGGTTTAGTTCATTATCACCATGCAGGGAAGCATAGGATCATGTCATTGTGCTAAAGAGTAAGCCAAGAGTTCTACATCTGGTTTGGCATGGTATGGTAGGATGAATAAGTGAGCCACTGGCCTTTCTTGATCATTTAAAATCTCAGAGACCATCCACAGTGACACACTTCCTCCAATTAGGCTATCTGTTCTAATTATTTTAAATAATGCTATACCTTATGAGCCTATGGGAGCCATTTTTATTCAAACCACCACACTAACTGATGCAAAATATACATATATATTGCCTGAGAGGGAGTTAGCAATCTCCTCAAATGAACATTTATACAAACAGAAGCAGGAAGAAAGTGCCAAGACATTAATGATCTGTCACTGTAGTCTTCCCTAAGAAATAATAAAAATAAGCACAACCATTATTCTTGAGACAATAAGAATTTAAATGAGGCAAACTGAATATAAGATTGCCAGCACATCACATACCAGATAAAAACATTCCTAGAGCCAATATTCCTTCAGCCCAAATGAATAAAAATAGAAAAATGTTGACACCTCAAATTTAATACAGTGCTAAAATGATTCATTGAAAACTATGATACTCACTATCACATTGATTTTAGACAAAGGTACAAATGAGAAAAAGAAATGAATAGGTAGATTATTTTTTTCTTTTTCTTAAATTTTTTATTACTTTTATTTTTTCACAGTCTAGTCATTGCCCTCCTCCTGGTCTGCCTTCCAAGGAACTGTGGAATAGGAATTCCTGAGAGGCTCAAAAAAGCATCTGACTATCTTCTTCCCATTAAATCACCTTCTCAGTATTAAAGTGTGCAACACCATTGGAGAACTGTCAATCTGAGACATTTATCAACCAAAAGTTCTTGTGCTAAAGCTTGTTTGCTAGCTGATGAGATTCAGCAAAATGATTGATCATGAGAGCTCTGCCCTAGTCAATGATTAGTCTATTTATGGATTTATAATTTTATGACAGTATTGAGAGGAGGTAGAAAGTGGTAGGTAAGAAGCCTGGTTGGAAGAATATATTTGTTCCTTGCCCCTTTCTGTCTTACTCTGTATCCTGGGAGTTCCTTTCCTTACAATGCCCATCTGTCATGATATTCTATATCATCAAAGACCCAGAAAGAAAGCCAATCATCTTTGGAGTGAATCCTCTCATTAAATTTATATCTGTGGTATTTAATCACAAGAACAAATTTAAACACACTGGTCTTTCCCATAACATTTTCAATTTATTTGTACTAATATCATGACTCTCCAATTACTTCAAAGTTCAAAGTTATGTTGCATGCCCCCAAATGAATGTGCACATTTATTATAATTAACCAAACATTATTGAGTCTTTGTTATTGATGTCAAAGAAAAAATCACAATATTTTAAGTATCCTTATTTACAATTTTAGAATCCAGGAACACTGCCGGTATGATGGTTTTGGACACCTGCTGAGGAGTGTTGCCAGTTTATTTAAAACAAAAGACAAATTTAAAACAGGACAGTTTATTCTTATTTTCAGTGACAAATTTTTGTAAACATCCATGTACTTTAAGCAGAGTGCAGTGTCACTATTTCACATATGTGAATACTCATAAAGTCTCACCAACCAACTATCTAAACATGAGCTAAACAAGCATAACAATAGACATACCAACATGAACAGAGGAAAGCCCAAGTGCCTTCAACCCTACATAAAGAACCACAGACAACTAAGGAAATTGGTAAGCTGGAGAAATCATCTTGCCCCTGGAAGAGCAAACCTTATCTAATACCAAGTGGTCAAACCTGAAAACATTTATACACACAACATTATAAGACAGATCAAGTTATATTTAAGAATATACATGTATATGCATATACATATACTCACATAATAACTAATGAAAATAAGCCATCAATTTTAAAGAGAGCAAGGAAGGATATATGGGAGGGTTTGAAGGAAAGAAAAGAATTATTAAATTATAATCTCAAGATATAAGAGAAATTTTAAAACTAGCCATGACAACCAAGTCATTTGTCAGTGTTTGAAATTCAGCTCTAAAATACTTAGATTATGGACCAAGTATGAGAAAAGGCACTCCAGTGAGAAAATACTATCAGAAAAGCTAAATGTGCATTGTCTCTGTAACCCTACGAGTGGCCAATGCTTCTCCAATGGAAAAAATGCACCAATAACTATAGGCTTAGCTTGATATTGTAGCTCATGATCTCAGAGGAGGAAAGAGAAGGACCTCTTTCTTCAAGCTGATTTTGTTTATTTGCCTGTTAGAGCAGGGTAGGAGGTTGTAAGTTCTTATACCGTAACCCATGCTGGCTTTGAACTCAAGGCAATCTTTCTGTTTCTGTCTCCCAAGTTCAGAGATTACAGACATGAGCAATCATGTTCAACAAATATTTTTATATGAAAGATTAAAGAAAATTGAGGCAGGGATGAAGACCACAGAATATTTTCTGCACATTCAAATTTACATGCAACAGACTTTACTGATATAAGAATCATGACCGTGCCACTTTGGACACAGGTAGGATCCTACTTCCTGATACTTTCTAGAGAACCGGCAGGAGCAGGACATTCAGTAAGTGCCACGCCCCACCTCTAGAGGCCCAGAGTCCTTTTTACTATCCAGCAACCTACAGATCACCACTGCACTTCTGTCTCTTGTCCCTTCTACCCCTGCCTCCCTGCTACTGCCCTATTCTGTCAGATGTGGTAGATCTGTGCCACTTCTGACACAGGGAGGATCCTACATCCTGATACTCTAGAGAACTGGCAGGAGCAGGTCATTGGAGAACTGGCACCAGCCAGGCATTAGAACTGGCAGAAGCAGAGCATTCAAGAGCCAGCATCAGCAGAGCATTTGAGATATGGCAGCAGCAGAACATTTGAGAACTAGCAGCCTGCAGAGCAATTAACCCTTGCCAAGTCGGCCATAGGGGAGACACCATCACCTGATACTTCCTGGGCAACCAGCTGTTTGCAGGGCATTAAAAAGAAAGGGAATCCCAGGAGCACAGAAACATAGGCCTGCAGGACAGAGAAGATAGAGACAGCAAGACCAGCTAACACCAAGAGAAGGAAATGGCCAAAGGCAAAAGCAAGACCATTACCAACAGAAACCAAGGCAACATGGCACCATCAGAACCAAGTTCTCCCACAACAGCAAATACTGGACAGTCCATCACATCATAAAAGCAAGAGCTAGATTTAAAATCACATCTCATATTGCTGGTGGAGGACTTCAAGAAGGACATAAGTAACTCCCTTTAAGTAACACAGGAGAACATGACATGGGTCAACAGGTAGAAGCTGTTAAAGAGGAAGCACAAAAATCCCTGAAAGAAATACAAGAGAAAATATGGATCAAATGGTAGAAGCCCTTAAAGAGGAAACAGAAAAATCCCTTAAAGAAATACAGGATAATATGGGTCAACAGGTAGAAGCACTTAAAGAGGCAATACAAAAATCCCATAAGTAATTATGGGAGAACATAGGTCAACATGCAAAAGCCCTTAAAGAGGAATCACAAAAATCCCTAAACAAAACACAGGAGAGCATGGGTCAATAGGTAGAAGCCCTTAAAGAGGAATCACAAAAATTCCTTAAAGAATTTCAGGAAAAAAACAAACAAATAAGTGAAGGAACTGAACAAAACTATCCAGGATCTAAAAATGAAAATAGAAACAAGAAAGATATCACAAAGTGGGACATCTTTGAAGATAGAAAACCTTGGAAAGAATTCAGGTGCCATAGATGCAAGCATCAACAACAGAATACAAGAGATAGAAGAAAGAATCTCAGATGCTGAAGATTCCATAGAAAACATTGACTCAACAGTAAAGAAAATGCAAAATGCAAACATCCAGGAAATTCAGGACATAATGAGAAGACCAAACCTAAGGATTCTAGGTATAGAAGAAAGCAAGGATTTACATCTTAAAGGCCCAGTAAATATCTTCAACAAAATTATAGAAGAAAACTTCCCTAACCTAAAGAAAGAGATGCCCATGAACATAGAAGAAGCCTACAGAACTCCAAACAGATTGAGCCAGAACACAATCCTCCTGTCACATAATAATTAAAACACCAAAGGCACTAAACAAAGAAAGAATATTAAAAGCAGTGAGAGAAAAAGGTCAAGTAACATATAAAGGTGGACCTATCAGAATTACACCAGACTTCTCTCCAGAGACATGGAAGCCAAGAGATCCTGGGAAGATGTCATACAGACCCTAAGAGAACATAAAGGTCAGCCCAGACTATTATACCCAGCAAAGCTTTCAATTACCATAGATGGAGAAAACAAGATATTGCGTGACAAAAGCAAATTTATACAATATCTTTCCACAAATCCAGCTCTGCACAGAATAATGGGTGGAAAATACCAACACAAGGCAGGAAACCACACTATAGAAAAATCAATAAGATAATCTTTAAACAAACCCAATAGAAGATAGCCACACAACCAGAATTTCACCTTTAACAAACAGTAAGATAACAGTAAGCAACAATCACTTTTCCTTAATATTTCTTAATATCAATGGTCTCAATTCCCCTATAAAAAGACATAGACTAACAGACTGGATACATAAACAGGACCCAATGTTTTGCTGCATTCAAGAAACCCACCTCAGTGACAAAGACAGTCACTCTTTAAGAGTCAAAGGTTGGAAAACAATTTTCCAAGCAAATGGTCCCAAGAAACAAGCTGGAATGGCCATTCTTATATCGGATAAAATTGACTTTCAACCAAAAGCTGTCAAAAAAGACTTTATACTGGTCAAAGGAAAGTCTACCAAGATGAACTCTCAATTCTGAACATATATGTTTCAAATGTAATGGCACTCATATTCATAAAAGAAACTTTAATAAAGCTCAAAGCATACATTGCATCCCACACAATAATAGTGGGAGATTTCAACACCTCACTCTCAAAAATGGACAAATCATAGAATCAGAAACAAAACAGAGATACAGTGAAACTAACTGAAGTTATTGAGCAAATGGATCTAACAAATATTCATAGAATGTTCTACCCTAAAGCAAAAGAATATATCTTCTTCTCAGCACCTCATGGTACCTTCTCCAAAAATTGGCCATGTAATGGTCACAAAACAGGCCCCAACAGATACAAAATATTGAAATTATTCCATGTACCTTATCAGATAACCAGAGCCTAAGGCTGGCCTTAAGCTCAAACAAAAACAATGGAAAACACACATACACATGGACTTTGAACAATGCTCTCCTAATGATAGCTTAGTAAAGGAAAGAATAAAGAAAGAAATTAAAGACTTTTTAGAATTTAATGAAAATTAAGGAAGGCACATTCATATCAAAATTTATGGGACACAATGAAAGCAGTGCTAAGAAAACTCATAGCTCTGAGTGCCTCCAAAAAGAGAATGGAGAGAGCATACACTAACAGCTTGATAGCACACTTGAAAGCTCTAGAACAAAAAGAAGCAAATACACCTAAGAGAAGTAGATGGCACGAAATAATCAGACTCAGGGATGAAATCAACCAAACAGAAACAAAAAGAACTATACAAAGAATCAACAAAACAAGGAGCTGGTTATTTGGAAAAATCAACAAGAGAGATAAACTCTTAGCCAGACTAACCAGAGCGCACAGAGACAGTATCCAAATTAATAAAATCAGAAATAAAAAAGGAGACATGACAACAGAAACTGTGGAAATTCAAAAAAATCATCAGATCCTACTACAAGAGTTTATACTCACCAAAGTTTGAAAATCTGGATGAAATGGACAACTTTTTAGTTACATACCAGGTGCCAAAACAGGATCAGATAAACCACCTAAATAATCCCATAAGGCCTGAGGAAATAGAAGTAGTCATTAATAGTCTCCCATCAAAAAATCTCCAGGACCAGATGGATTTAGTAGGGAATTCTATTAGATCTTCAACAAAGAGTTAATACTGATACTCTTCCAAATATTCCATGAAATAGAAACTCGAGAAACACTACCCAACTCATTTTATGAAGCCAAAATAACACTTATACCTAAACCAAACAAACATCAAACAAGGAAGGAGAATTTCAGACCATCTCCTTCATGAACATTGATGCAAAATTACTGAACAAAATACAGGCCAACCAAATCCAAGAATGTATCAAAACTGTAATTTACCACAATCAGGTAGGCTTTATCCCAGGCAGGCAGGGATGGTTCAATATATGGAAATCTGTCATTGTAATCCACTACATAAACAAACTAAAGCAAAAAGCCACATGGTCATTTCATTAGATGCTGAAAAGTCTTTTGACAAAATCCAGCATCCCTTCATGATAAAAGTCTTGGAGAGATAGGTAATCAAAGGCCCATACATAAACATAAGGAAAGCAATATACTACAAACCTGTAGTCAACATCAAGTTAAACAGAGAGAAACTTGAAGCAATCCCACTAAAGTTGGGGACCAGACAAGGGTGCCCACTCTCTCCCTGTCCATTCAATATAGTATTTGAAGTTCTATCCAGAGCAATCAGGCAACAAAAGGAGGTCAAAGGTATACAAATTGGAAAACAAGAAGTCAAAATATCACTATTTGCAGATGATATAATAGTACACTTAAGTGACCCCAAGACTTCCACCAGAAAACTGAAGCTGATAACTTCAGCAAAGTGGCTGGATATAAAATTAACTCATGCAAATCAGTAGCCTTCCTCTACTCAAAGGATAAACAAGATGAGAAAGAAATTAAGGAAATGACACCCTTCACAATAGTCCCAAATAATACTTCATACCTAGGTGTGACCCTAAGAAAGCAAGTGAAAGATCTGTATGACAAGAACTTCAAGCCTCTGAAGAACAAAATCACAGATGGAAAGAACCCCCATGTTCAAGTATTGACAGGATCAATATAGTAAAAATGGCCGATTGCTCTGCCCCATGTTAAAACAGGCATGGCAACCAGGACACAGCTGGAAAGGTGCAGGTAGACAGATTCCATCTGGGGTTACCGCACGGGGGATCTGCTAGGCTCTCGCCCCCAAGCAGGCCCACTGGTGCCCACCTAGGCTCTGCTGCACTTCCCGGCGAGCTTAGGCTGTGCACCGAGGCAGCCAGAGGCACACAGCTCCCAGGATGTTGGACCAGCGATAGCAGCAGGCCTCCATATTGCAACCAAGACACAGCTGGAAAGGCGCAGGTAGACAGATTCCATCTGGGGCTACCGCGCAGGGGGATCTGCTAGGCTCTCTCCACCAGGCAAGCCCAGCGGTGCCCCCCCCAGGCCCTGCTGCACTTCCCCGCACTTTCCCGCGACGCAGGTGGCAGCCAGCTCGTGATCCCTTTGAGCAGCAATCACGCATAACCACCAGTAGAGAAACAACAGGTGAGCCCAGCCTCACGGGAGATTCAAACACCAGCCAGTGACAACAAGGCCAAATAACACCAGAAATAACCAGATGGCAAAAGGTAAACGAAGGAACGTCACTAACAGAAATCAAGGCAACATGACAGCATCTGAACCCAGTTCGCCAACAACAGGAAGCCCTGGATACCACAAAACACCAGAAAAACAAGACTTGGATATAAAATCACTGGTCAGGATGCTGGTAGCTGAACACATAGAAAAATCTCATAAAGAAATAGAGGAGAAAATGGATCAAAAGTTAGAAGCCTTTACAAGGCAAATACAAAAATCACTTCAAGAAATTCAGGAGAAGATGGATCAAAAAGAAGACAATAAGGAACAAAGACAAAAATCACTTAAATAAATACAGAAGAACGTGGGCCAACAAGTAGAAGCTATGAAAGAGGAAACATAAAAATCTATTAAAGAAATACACAAAAACACAATCAAGCAAACGAAAGATCTGAGCATATCCATCCAGGTACTAAAAACAGAAGTAGAAACAACTAAGAAATCGCAGAGGGAGACAACATTGGAGATAGAAAACCTTGGGAAGAAATCAGGGGCCATAGATGCAAATATCAACAATAGAATACAAGAGATAGAAGACAGAATATCAGAAGCCGAAGATACCATAGGAACCATTGATTCAACAGTCAAAGAAAATACTAAATGCAAAAGGCTGTAACCCAAAACATCCAGGAAATCCAGGACACAATGAGAAGACCAAACCTAAGGATTATAGGTATAGACTAGAATGAAGATTTACAAGTTAAAGGGCCAGCAAATATCTTCTACAAAATTATGGAAGAAAACTTCCCCAACCTAAAGAGAGAGATGCCCATGAATATACAAGAAGCATATAGAACCCCAAACAGACTGGATCAGAACAGAAATACATCCTGTCACATAATAATCAAAAATCAAAATGTACTAAACAAAGAAGTCTAACACCAGACTTCTCACCTGAGACCATGAAAGCTAGAAGATCCTGGGAAAATATAATGCAAACTCTAAGAGAACACAAACTTCAGCCAAAACTACTTTACCCAGCAAAGCTCTCAATCGCCATAGATAGAGACATCAAGGTATTCCATGACAAAACCAAATTTGCATGATATCTTTCCACAAATCCAGCCCTACAAAGGATAATAGGGGGAAAACACCAAGACAAGGACAGAAACTACACCCGGGAAGAAGCAAGATAGAAACCTCCTCTCATCAAACCCAAAAGAAGATAACCTCTGGAATATAAAAAATAAATAAATGAAATAAATAAATATACTTTCAAAAATGTCTGGAGGTAATAATTACTATTCCTTAATATCTCTTAACATCAATGGACTCAATTCCCCAATAAAAAGACATAGATTAACAGACTGGATATGGAAACAGGACCCTACATTTTGCTGCATACAGGAAACACATCTCAGTGTTAAAGACAAACACTGCCTTAGAGTAAAAGGCTGGAAGACAATTTTACAAGCAAATGGTCTCAGGAAACAAGCTGGAGTAGCCATTCTAATATCAGATAAAATTGACTTCCAACCTAAAATCATCAAAAGAGACTCAGAAGGTCACTTCTTGCTGGTCAAAGGGAAAATCCACCAAGAAGAGCTCTCAATACTAAACATCTATGCTCCAAATGCAAGGGCACCCTCATTCATAAAAGAAAACTTACTAAAGCTTAAAGCACACATTACACCTAACACAATAATTGTGGGTGACTTCAACACTCCACTCTCCTCAATGGACCGATCAGGAAAGCAGAAACTAAACAGGGACACAGTGAAACTGAAACTCTGGACCAATTGGATTTAACAGATATATAGAGAACATTTCATGCTAAAGCTAAAGAATATACCTTTTTCTCAGCACCGCATGGTACCTTCTCCAAAATAGACCATATAATTGGTCACAAGACAGATGTCAACAAATACAAGAAGATTGACTAATCCCATGCCTCCTATCAGATCACCATGGAGTAAGAGTGGTCTTCAATAGCAACAAAAACAACAGAAAGCCCACATACACATGAAAACTGAACAATGACACCTTGGTTAAGAAAGAAATAAAAAAAGAAATCAAAGACTTTTTAGAATTCAATGAAAATGAAGGTATAACCTACCCAAATCTATGGGACACAATGAAAGCAGTGCTAAGAGGAAAACTCATAGCTCTAAGTGCATCCAAAAAGAAACTGGAGAGAGCATACACTAGCAGCTTAACGGCACACCTTAAAGCCCTGGAAGAAAAAGAAGTTAATTCACCCAGGAGGAGTAGAAGACAAGAAATTATCAAACTCAGGGCTGAAATCAATCAAATAGAAACAAAGAAACCATACAAAGAATCAACAAGACCAGGAGCTGGTTCTTTGAGAAAATCAACAAAATAGATAAACCCTTAGCCAGACTAACCAAAGGACACAGAGACAGTATACAAATTAACAAAATTAGAAATGAAAAGGGAGACATAACAACAGAAACTGAGGAAATTCAAAAGATCATCAGATCCTACTACAAAGGTCTAAACTCACAACAACTGGAGAAAATGGACAATTTCCTAGACAGATACCAAATACCAAAATTAAATCAGCATCAAATAGATCAGCTAAATAGTCTCATAACCCCTAAAGAAATAGAAGGGGTTATAGAAAGCCTCCCAACCAAGAAAAGTACGGGACCAGATGGTTTTAGTTCAGAATTCTACCAGACCTTCAAAGAAGACTTAACACCAATACTTTTCAAATTATTCCACAAAATAGAGACAGAAGGGATACTGCCCAACTCATTCTTTGAAGCCACAATTATGCTAATACCTAAACCACAAAAAGATCCAACAAAGAAAGAGAACTACAGGCCAATTTCTCTTATGAATATCGATGCAAAAATACTAAATAAAATTCTTGCCAACCGAATCCAAGAGCACATCAAAACGATCATTCACCATGATCAAGTAGGCTTCATCCCAGGGATGCAGGGATGGTTCTATATACGGAAATCCATCAATGTAATCCACTACATAAACAAACTAAAAGAAAAAAACCACATGGTCATCTCATTAGATGCTGAAAAAGCATTCAACAAAATTCAGCATCATGCTAAAAGTCTTGGAAAGAGCAGGAATTCAAGGCCCATACCTAAACATAGTAAAAGCAATCTACAGCAAACCAGTAGCCAACATCAAAATAAAAGAGAGAAACATGAAGCAATCCCACTAAAATCAGGGACTAGACAAGGCTGCCCTCTCTCTCCATATCTTTTCAATATAGTACTTGAAGTTCTAGCGAGAGCAATTAGACAACATAAGGAAGTCAAAGGGATACAAATTGGAAAGGAAGAAGTCAAACTATCATTATTTGCAGATGATATGATAGTTTACTTAAGTGACCCAAAAAACTCCACCAGAGAACTTCTACAGCTGATAAACAACTTCAGCAAAGTGGCTGGTTATAAAATTAACTCAAGCAAATCAGTAGCTTTCTTGTACTCAAAGGACAAGCAGGCTCAGAAAGAAGTTAGGGAAATAACACCCTTCACAATAGCCACAAACAACATAAAGTACCTTGGCGTAACTCTAACCAAACAAGCGAAAGATCTGTATGACAGGAACTTCAAGTCCTTGAAGAAAGAAATCGAAGAAGACCTCAGAAGATGGAAAAATATTTCTTGCTCCTGGATTGGCAGGATCAATATAGTAAAAATGGCCATCTTGCCAAAAGCAATATACAGATTCAATGCGATCCCCATCAAAATCCCAAATCAATTCTTTATAGATCTAGAAAGAGCAATTCTCAAATTCATCTGGAGCAACAAAAAACCCAGGATAGCTAAAACTATTCTCAACAATAAAAGGACTTCTGGGGGAATCAATACCCCTGACCTTAAACAGTATTACAGAGCAATTGTGTTAAAAACTGCATGGTATTGGTACAGCAACAGGCAATTGGATCAATGTAATAGGATTGAAGACCCAGAAATTAACCCACAGACTTATGGTCACTTGATCTTTGATAAAGGAGCCACAACCATCCAGTGGAATAAAGATAGCCTCTTCAACAAATGGAGCTGGTTCAACTGAAGGTCAACATGCAGAAGAATGCGAATTGACCCACTCTTATCTCTTTGCACTAAGATCAACTCCAAGTGGATCAAGGACCTCCACATAAAACTAGACACACTGAAACTATTAGAAAACAAACTTGGGAAGACCCTGGAGGACATAGGCACAGGGGGAAAGTTCCTGAACAGAACACCAATAGCTTATGCACTAATATCAAGAATTGACAAATGGGACCTCATAAAATTACAAAGTTTCTGCAAGGCAAAGGACACTGTCAGAAGGACAAAACGACAACCAACAAAGTGGGAAAAGATCTTCACCAACCCCACATCCGACAGAGGGCTAATATCCAATATATACAAAGAACTCAAGAAGTTAGACCCCAAAGAACCAAATAACCCTATTAAAAAATGGGGTACAGAGCTACACAAAGAATTTTCACCAGAAGAAATTTGGATGGCCGAGAAACACCTAAAGAGATGTTCAACATCATTAGTCATCAGAGAAATGCAAATCAAAACAACCCTGAGATTCCACCTCACACCAGTCAGAATGGCTAAGATTAAAAACTCAAGAGACAACAAGTGCTGGTGAGGATGTGGAGAAAGAGGAACACTCCTCCACTGTTGGTGGGATTGCAAAATGGTAAAACCGCTCTGGAAATCAGTGTGGCGATTCCTCAGAAAATTGGGCATGTCCCTTCCAGAGGACCCTGGCATACCACTCCTGGGCATATACCCAGAGGATTCCCCTGCATGCAATAAAGACACATGCTCCACTATGTTTAAGCAGCCTTGTTTATAATAGCCAGAAATTGGAAGGAGCCCAAATATCCCTCAAAGGAGGAATGGATACAGAAAATGTGGTATATTTATACAATGGAATACTACTCAGCAATTAAAAATAATGAATTCATGCAATTTGTAGGTAAATGGTTAGACCTGGAAAATATCATCCTGAGTGAATTAACCCAATCACAAAAGAATGCACATGAAATGCAATCACTGATAAGTGGATATTAATGAGCCCAGAAGCCTAATACTCAAGGCACAATTAGCAAGTCAAATGATTCCCAAGAAGAAAGAAGAGGACTCTGGGCCTGTAAAGATTGGATCCAGTTTTGTAGAGAAACCGTGGGGGGAGGGGGAATGATTGGGGAATAGATGGGGGGAGAGGAATTATGGGACATAGGGAGGGGAGGAACTGGGAAAGGGGAAAGCCTTTGGAATGTAAACATAGAATATAAAAAATAAAAATTAAAAAAAAACCTATCCAAAAAAAAAAAAACAAAAAACAAAAACAAAAACAAAAACAAAAACAGGCACTATATGGGCTGGAGGAAAGGCTCAGTGGCAAAAAGAGCTTGCTGGGGAAATGTGAGGACTAACATCCATATTTCTAAAACCCATGTGCTGGGTGGGTCGAACAACCTGCCTGTAATTCCTGCATTAGGGACAATGAAACAGCAGATCCTTGGAGGATTCTACCATTGGACTGAGTATGGGGTCCCCAAGGGAGGAGCTGGAGGGTAGTCTGGAGGAGCTGAAGGGGTTTACAGCCCCATGGGAAGAACAATGAGTTTGGCCACACAGACACCCCAGGACTCCCAGGGAATAAACCATCAACCAAGAGGTATATGGTTCCAGCCAAAAATGTGGCAGAGGAATGCTTTGTTGGACATCAGTAGGAGGAGTGGTCCTTGGTCAGGTAAAGACTCAATAGAGGCCCCAATAAAGGGAAATCGAGGCAGGGGAGGTGGGAGTGGGTCAGGTGGAGGGGCATATTCATAGAGGCAGGGGGTGGGAGGAGGGGTTGGGAGTCTTTAGGGAGGGGGGAAATTGGGAAAGATTTTGCCATTGGCAATGTAAATGAAGATGATATTCAATAAAAACAAAAAAAAATGGTGGGCCATCACATCTTCAACGCACTTCTCAGTGAAGCATGAGACTACAATACTTTAGTCAGGTCCTCTATGTGCTGAGTGGTGGGATCAGAATCCAGATCCAGATTGTTAGATTCTAGAATGAATGTTCTTGTTTCTTAATTATAAAATTTTGAATATATTAAAAATACCCTGGCAAGTATTATGGATGTCCACTGAACTTAACCCAGTCCACAACTAATTCCCTCCATGTGATTTTACAGCATACCTGAGACATCACATTATTTGCATTGGAGCTATAAATACTTCAATGTTTCTCATCCACTCTTATGTTAAAAACAAAATAATTTCTTAGGCCAACAAATAATCAATGTTCCCATTTTCAATTGGCAGTGTCACAAATCATCATTATTTTTATATTATGAGTCACAACAGAAAATATCAATATGGACCAGAATATAACTCTAAAAATAAAGGAGGAAAAAGAAGTAAAGAGCAAGTATGTAGTCTATGAGACTGTATTTGAACTTAGATCCTGAATACTAAAAAATGATATTAAAACATTTTTTCATTTTTAATAGATATATTCATTATTTACATTTCAAATGTCCCCTTTCCTGGTTCCTCACCCCCCAAAAAAATCCCATAAACCAGTCCCTGTCCACTGTTCACCAATCCACCTACTACCCCTATCTTGTTATTCCCCTACACTGTGGCATCAAGCCTTCTCAGGACCAAGGGCCTCTCCTCCCTTTGATGTCCAACAAGGCTATCCTCTGCTAAATATACATCTGGAGCCATGGGTCCCTCTATGTGAACTCTTTGATTGATGTTTTAGTCCCTGGGAGCCCTAAGGTACTGGCTGGCTCATGCTGTTGTTCCTCCTATGGTGCTGCAAACCTCTGCAGATCCTTGGATCCTTTTTCTAGCTCCTACATTGGAGACCCTGTGCTCAGTGCAATGGAAGGCTGAGAGTGTTCCCCTCTGTATTTGTCATGCACTGGCAGAAACTTCCCTGTGACAGCCATATCAAACTCCTTTCACAAGCACTGGATTTTAGCATCCAGAATATTGTCTGGGTTTTGTAACTGTATATGGGATGGATTCCATGTTAGGGCAGTCTCTGGATGGTCTTTCCCTCAGTCTCTGCTCCACACTTTGTCTCTGCATCTCCTCCTATTGGAAAGATTTCCCATCCTCCTAGATTGGCAAGATTAATTTAGTAAAAATGGCCATCTTGCCAAAAGCAATCTATAGATTCAATGCAATCCCTATCAAAATAACAACTCGATTCTTAGAGTTAGAAAGAGCAGTTCTCAAATTCATCTGGAATAACAAAACACCCAGGAGAGCTAAAACTATCCTCAACAATAAAGAACTTCTGGGGTGAATCAGTACCCTGGACCTCAAGGAGTACAGAGCAATAAGTGTTAAAAACCACATGGTATTGATACAGTGACAGGCAGGCAGATCAATGGAATAAAATTGAAGACCCAGAATTGAACCCACACACCTATGGTCACTTGATCTTTGACAAAGGAGCTAAAGCCATCCAGTAGAAAAAAAAAGATATCCTTTTCAACAAATGGTGCTGGTTCAACTGGTGGCTAGCATGCAGAAGAATGCAAATCAATTCATTCTTCTCTCCTTGACTAAGCCCAAGTCCAAGTGAATCAAGGACCTGCACATAAAACCAGACACAATGAAACTAATAGAAAAGTAACTAGGGAAGACCCTTGACCACATGGATATGGGGAAAATTTCCTGAACAGAACACCAATAGCTTATGCTCTAAGATCAAGAATTGACAAATGGGACCTCATAAAACTGCAAAGTTTCTGTAAAGCAAAGGACACCGTCAATAGGATAAAACAGCAACCAACAAATTGGGAAAAGATCTTTACCAACCCTACAACACACAGAGGGCTAATATCTAATATATACAAAGAACTCAAGAAGTTAGACTCTAGAGATCCAAATAAACCTATTAAAAATGGGCTACAGAGCTAAACAAAGAATTTTCACTAGCAGAATATCAAATGGCCAAGAAACACCTAAAGAAATGTTCAACATCCCTAGTCATCATGGAAATGCAAATCAAAACAACCCTGAGATTTCACCTCACACCAGTCAGAATGGCTAAGATCAAAAATTCAGGAGACAGCATGTGCTGGCAAGGACGTGGAGAAAGGAGAACACTCCTCCACTCCTGGTAGGATTGAAAGATGGTACAACCACTCTGGAAATTAGTCTAGCAGCTCCTCAGAAAACTGGGCATGATACTACTGGAGTACCCTGTTATGCTACTCCTGGGCATATACCCAGAGGGTTCCCCGGCATGTAATAAGGACACATGCTACACTATGTTCATAGCAACCCTATTTATAATTGCCAGAACTTGGAAAGAACCCAGATTTCCCTCAACAGAGGAGTAGATACAGAAAATGTGGTATATTTACACAATGGAGTACTACTCAGCTATTAAAAACAATGAATTCATGAAATTCTTAGGCAAATGAATGGCACTAGAAAATATCCTGAGTGAGGCAATCCAATCACAAAAGAACACACATGATATGCACTCACTGATAAATAGATATTAGCCCAGAAGCGTGGAATACCGAAGACATAATTCACAGATGAAATGAAGCTCAAGAAGAAGGAAGAACAAAGCATGGATACATTGGTCCTTCTTAGAAGGGAGAATAAAACACTTTTTCATGTGTCAGAAATGGGAAATAAGGAGCAGGCTGGTACAGGCAGGAGCTCAGGGAACACTGGAGTGCCAGAACAGTTGGGACACGGTCCACACAGGCTCCTTTTGCACCCATGACCAGGGCAGCACCACAGCCATCTATGCACTAATCCTGCCAGGGGAGAACTACTCTGCAGAGAGTGATTTGACTACTGGCTTTGAAGGTGAGGCCTCTATCTTCTCTCTGGTGACTGAGCAGTTTGGTACAGCCAGGATTACAGGGAACACAGAAGTGCCAGAACAGCTGGGACAGCGTCCACCAAGGACACACCTCCAGCCAGGATGTAGGCAATGCCACAGCACTTTGTGCCAGAGGAGAACCGATTACCCAGGGGTGCTGAGACAATCTGGCAGGCCCACAGGAGGGACAAGCACAAGCCAGAGACAGCAGGAACAACTAACACCAGAGATAAACAAATGGCTAAAGGCAAACATAGGAACATTACCAACAAAAATCAAGGCAATGTGGCACAATCCAAACCCAATTCACCCACAACAGCAAGTCCTGGATACCACAACACACCAGAAAAGCAAGATTCGGATTTAAAATCCTAGCTCATGATGCTGATAGAGGGCTTCAAGAAGGACATAAATAATTTCCCTTATGAATATCAATGCAAAAATACTAAAAAAAATTCTTGTCAACCAAATCCAAAAACACATTAAAACGATCATTCACCATGATCAAGTAGGCTTCATCCCAGGGATGGTTCAATATATAGAAATCCATCAATGTAATCCACTACATGAACAAACTCAAAGGAAAAAACCACATGGTCATTTCATTAGATGCTGAAAAGGCATTTGACAAAATTCAGCATCCTTTCATGTTAAAAGTCTTGGAAAGAACAGGAATACAAGGCCCATACCTAAACATAGTAAAAGAAATGTACAGCAAACCAGTAGACAACATCAAACTAAATGGAGAGAAACTTGAAGCAATCCCACTAAAATCAGGGACTAGACAAGGCTGCCCTCTCTCTCCATATTTATTCAATATAGTACTTGAAGTTCTAGCTAGAGCAATTAGACAACAAAAGGCAGTCAAAGGGATACAAATTGGAAAAGTAGAAGTCAAATTATCACTATTTGCAGATGATATGATAGTATGCTTAAGTGACCCCAACCACTCTGGAAATCAGTCTGGCGGTTCCTCAGTAAACTGGGTGTGATACTACTGGAAAACCCTGTTATACCACTCTTGGGTATATACCCAGAGGATTCCCCAGCATGTAATAAGGACACATATACCACTATGTTCATAGTAGCCCTATTTATAATAGCCAGAAGCTGGAAAGAACCCAGATGTCTGATGCACTAATCTATGGTATAGCAATTTGTCATTAGGATTCATTTTTTCCTGTTTCATTAGCAAAATAACAGTAGTAGGTTTTTCCCTAGGGTCCCAGGTCTATTTACTCTCAGGTTCTTGGACACTTTAGCAATACCACATATGGATGCCATCTCATAGAATGGGCCTTAAATTAAATCAAAAAGTAGTTGATTACTCACATAGCATTTGTGCCAGTATATCTTGCAAACAAGTCTCTATTGTAGGTTGCAGGGTTTATAGATGTGTAAAATTAATGATTACCTTTCTACACCAGTTATGGGAAAAGTGCCTTCTAGCATAAATGCTTGTCAGTAGAAGTACAGATTCTAATTGGGCATCAACTTACTTTTTCCAAGTTTGATAACATAAATAATTAGTGATTTCAGACACGAGACTTTAACATCAAGTTGTGGAGTCTCTCCTTTTAAGTAACCTTTTAAAATATTTTTTCTTTACATGTATCTATATATGTATCAAGTATGTAGCTACCTACAGAGGAGGTATCTACATGTAAGAAGGCATCAGATCCTCTAGAACTGGAGTTACAGGTAGGTGTGAACTGTCTAATGTGGGTGCTGGAAACTGAACTCCCATCTTCTAAAAAAGCAGACAGTGCTTTTAACCACTATGCCATTTTTCTAATCCCCGTTTAAATAACATTTATTTTATGTCTTCTTTCTCCCTCACACATAGAAAGTCAGTTATATAAGATAAAATATTCTGCATCATTTTCTCCATATTTCTTCCTTCCATTTTATATATTTGTAAGATTTTTTATTATGAGGCTGGAGCAGTAGGATTGTCATTATTTCAAGGCCAGCCAGGGCAACAGTGTGATACCCTCTCTGAAAAACTACACACACACACACACACACACACACACACACACAAACACACACAAACACAGAGAGAAAGAGAGAGAGAGACAGAGACAGAGAGACAGAGACAGACAGAGACAGACAGAGAGACAGAGACCGAGAGAGACAGAGACAGAGAAAGAGAGACAGAGAGACAGAGAGACAGAGACAGAGAGAAAACTTTTATCAATAGCATAGGCTTGATAGTATGAGCTATACTGTAACTTTATTAAACCTTTTTTTTTTCCGTTCTTTTTTTTTTTTTTTTTTTTTTTTTTTTTTTTTTACTGAGAAGCTGTTGGATAATTCTGAATTCCATACTACTCAAATTGTCCTACAATGAAAGCTTTATCCATGCATTGTTTTGTATTTTTGACGATGAAATTGATTACTAGAAATGGAGTTGGTAAAAAAAATATATAAATGTATATATATGTAAGTTTTCCAAAACTGTTTTGTGACCACTGAGAACATCTAAAGCATGCCCCTGCTTCTCCAGTGAGCACCTTGTTCTATTCTCAAACCCAGACCCTCTACATATCTAATAGTTAAGGAACAATTCATTAAACTTTAAATTTCCATTTCTTACACAACAATAAACTCATGTATCTTTGTACGGTTACAAACCATATCTCTTCCCTTTTCTCAAAATATGTTCATTTCTGTACTTTATCCCACAGAAGCACTGTATGTGGCTATCTTCTTCATTTGGAAAACTATGTATCAGTAGATATAAACCTGTGGCTAAAAAACAAGACAGGCATATTTTCCCAATACAGCATTTGTGTCTATTGTCATGTTGTAGTTTTGTTTCATATTTTGCTTTGTTTATCATATTCTTTGCCATGCAAAGTTATAGTTTCTCTAAATACAACCCAAAATAGTTTATTCTTTCTCCTATTGTGTAATGAATTGCCTCTCCCAGCCACCAAAATATTCTTATAATGTATCCTAATCCCCAGAAGAGGAGTTACGTTAAAATGAAGTAATGTAGATTAAACCCTGTGTAGTATGATTGTTTAGTTTATAAGAACAGATTATGACACAGAAGCAGGCAGATGAAGAAAAGCTCTCAAAAGACACAAGCCGTTTGAGACCTTAACTTCCACCAACCTAGACTGAGGAAATAAAGGCTGTTTGTTCTGTTAAAAACTCTTAGGCACCCCAAAATAAATCTTAAAAATAATAACAAAAACCAAAAAAGGGTGTTTAGCTGGGCATAGTGGTGCACACCTTTGAAACAAGCACTCGGGAAGCAAAGAGATTTCTGAGTTCCAGACAGCCTGGTCTTCAGAGTGAATTTCTGAACAGCTAGGACTACACAGAGAAACCCCATCTCAATAAAAAAAAAAAAGAAAAGAAAAGAAAAGAAAAGAAAAGAAAAAGAAAGAGAGAGAGAAGAAAGAAAGAAAATAAAAGAAAGAAGAAGAAAGAAAAAGAAAAGAAAAAAGAAAGAAAAAAGAAAAAAAGAAAAGAAAAAAGAACTCTTGGGCTAGTTTTTATAACCTTCAAAAATCTCAGCCATACATAGTTTGATAGATTTATACATAGTTTTATAACCTTCAAAAATCTCATAGCCATACATAGTGAATTTTTTTGCTCTCATTTATGTAAGAATGTCACTGAAATGAATTTTTCTTTCTTCTAGCTGTTTAGCTACTTGTGATTTTCTTAGAAAAGGAAGACCCTGGGCAAGTCTTGCTCCCTCGGGCTACCTGGGGATGGTCACCTTTCCTTTTTCCACTTATTTTGAGTTAACAGTCTTTCATAGATAGTGCTAGTCCTTCATTTTTCTCACAGGGTGATTAATCTCCAGGAACATTGAATGACCATGCAGCTGAAAGAATGGTTAGTGCTGATCTGGTCTTTAGTCACTCTTGTGTCTGAAGATTTAAAAGCTCCAAGAATTTCAACATCACAACATGTTTTCAAACTAGTCTTAGATAAAAAATTAGTTAAATTAGTCAAGGATAGAAAGCCTCTTTTATTTTAATACAAACTATTTTTTAATTATTTTAATTAAGACTACAATTGATATATCATATACAAGGCCTATTTTCCTTTTATTGGAAATGGATTTTTTCACACATTGTATCTTAATTTTGGTATTCCCTCCCTCTGTTCCTTTCAGTTTTTTCCCACCTCCCCTCTCATCTAGATCCACTCCCCTTCTGTCTCTCAATAGAAAACAAACAACCCACTAAGGGATAATAATAAAATATAGTAAGACACCTCAGTATAATTCAAAGCAAATAGTGGGAAAAAAAACTCCAAAAAAGGCACAAGAAACACCCATAGACACAGAGACACACTCAGAAAGCCCATAGAAACACTAAACTGGAGCTATACTTTAAATGCAAATAAACCTATTAGGGTAAAGAGAGAGAGAAGGAGAGAAATCTATATAAATAAAAAATAGTAAAATAAGATTTAAAAGTTGTTATAGTCCTCACATGACATAATGAGACAAGGAACCTCCAAAGATGCTGAGAGTTCATTTTCTGTCAGCATCTACTGCTGGGCATGCAGCCTACAGTTAAGAGTAGTTTGTTTCCCCAGTGAAACTCCCTTGGAGAAAAATAATCTTCATTTGCAAATGGTTATTAATTGGAGACAACTTTTGGTCTGGGGACAGAGGCATGTGTCCACTTCTTTCAGCTCTAGGGCCCCATCCAATGCTTGCTTTTTCAGTCTCTGTGAGTTCACATTTGTTGACCCTGTTAATTTTAGAGGACCTTGTTTCTTTGGGGTCTTTCATCCCCTCTGGTAGATGAAAGCTCTTACAATTTCTATCCTCTCATATATAGAATTACCTAAGGCCTGATGGGAGTAATTTCAAAGAGACATCCCAGTTTGGGCTGAGATTTCCAAGGTCTCTCACTCTCTCTTTAACATCTAGCTATGAGTCTTTGTATTTTTTCCATCTGCTGCAGGAGAAAGCTTTTCTGACCGTGGCTAAGCAAGACACTAATATAAGAGTATTGCAGAAAGTCATTAGAAGTTTTAGTGCTTTCTTTCTTTTTTTTTTTTTTTACATTTTTCTTTTCATTCTTTAAAAAGTAGGATTTGGATTTACCTTAATCCCTGTGCTAGCTAGTTTCAGGTCAACCAAACAGTGTCAGATATGAATTCCATCTCTTGTAGAGTGGGACTTAAGGCAAGTCAGTTATTAGTTCATTTACCCCCACAAGCTTTGACAAGGCATAAAATCTTAAATTATATTATAATAAAAGGATTGTTATTTATCTTTTTGTTACTGTGACCAAAATACCTGACAAAAACAAAACCAGGGAAACTGACATAATCATAGGTCTTAGTCCATGGTCACTTGACTCTGCATGTCTAGGCCTCTTAGGACCTAGCATCATATTGACAGTTGTCAGTGGCAGAGAAGAGCCATCTCTGGACAGACAGGAATCACTAAGGGAGAGAAGAAACAATGAAGGCAAGATACCCTCAAGGATCAGCTCCTGTCCTCCTAGCCCTCCTTTCTAACCTTTGGGAAATATTCCAAATCAGTTCTAGCAGCTAGGGACCCAGGAAGTATCACAAACTGGGGATGGAGGGCATTTCACATTCAAAGCACCACAAGGTTTATACAGAGAAGAGTGACTGTTTGTCTACTCCCGTTTTTTCAAATTTCCAACAACTTTCTTTTTACTGAGAAGTTAAAAGTAAAGCAAAGGATTCTAGGAGAAATAGACTAGACATTTATTTTGCTTCTTAGCAATACATTTGCTCATTATATATTTTTTCCATAACAGCCTATAGCACAAAAAGTTCCAGGTAAAAACATTTGGTCATTGATAAATGGAATTAGGAAAAAAGTCAAAGGATACTCTCATTTAGAATAGATGGATGGAGCATTTCAGTAAAAGGATATTAGGAGAAAAAAAGGGAAAAATCCTGAACCCTATGAACATGCCACCGAGCCACATATCACAAGTTTTTGTAGGGTCCACTAGTTAGCAGTTATATAATAAAAAATCCTAAAGCTTTCAGCTTGAAAACCAACAATTTTATTGTGTCACAATTCTGTGAGTCAGTAACTTGTGCTAGGCTAGACTTAGCTGAGGGTTCCAATGAGAGTCATATAGCTCTGCTTTGTGCCTCAAAGAGGGCCAATGGGTCTAAACTGGCCCTTGGGTTTAGTGTATACAGAAATGAGAGAAGAAAATAAAAAAATGTCAACTGCTGTAAAACACAATGGGTGCCAAAAAGAGAAACTGTGCTTTATTTTATTTTTTAGGAAGTGGATAATAAACAGGGATTAGAGCAAAAGTCTGGCTGAACAAGAAGTGGAGAGACAGCTTCCTTCCAATATAATGAGATAAAGGAATCTGGCAAACAAAGACCTTGAGGGAATGTGTTCTGGTAAAATGGTACAAAGACTCTACATGTACAGATTTGCACATGTTCAAATTAATAACTTGTATTTTATTTAAAAATCAAAATAAAGAAATAAAAGCCTAGTTATGTTTTGTTCATTGTGTCTGGGCTTAACCTAGTCTCTGACCAGATTCTACATTTTCAGTTTGCCCATTCTTTCCCTCCCAAAGCATATGAACTAACATGTTGAGATGCTGAAAGCTCACAGATAAAAAGATAAGATTTAGTAATAGTAGTTTTAAAACATTGTACTACTAATAAAAACAAAACTCTCTGCAGTCTAATATCAGGATTAATGAGTTACTCAAAAGGACAATGTTTAATAACAATAAAATCCGTGTCAGGTTTAGAAAAAGCAAACAGTTTTCACCAGCTGGTTGCCAAACAATATTTTAGTTGTCATCACTCATAGACAGGTTTGCTGGCCAAGGTGGAACCAACTACCATGCTGTAATACCCCAGTAGTGAGCTAAGAGACATCATCATTTCCTATTTTCTGAAGTTATCAAAGTAACCTCTACAGATTGACTCATCAGAGGCTGGGGTTGAGCAAGGCAGCTGGCTCTAGACAGAGAAATCTGTCAAATGTGGTCATCATCAGTTTGTTTACTCCCAATCAGAATTCCTACTGCTTCGGCTCACAGGACTTTCTTCCTTTTATTTTTTTTTTGTTTTTGTTTTTGTTTTTGTTTTTGTTTCTTCTTGTTTTTCTTGGATATTTTCTTTATTTACATTTCAAATGTTTTCCCCTTTCCAGGTCTCCCCTTCAGAAACTCCCTATCACTTTATGAGGGTGTTCCCCAACCCATTCACCCACACCCGTCTTCCTGCCCCTGCATTCCCCTACACTGGGGCTTCGAACACCCTGAGGCCCAAGGGCATCCTTCTACTGATGTCCAAGGCCATCTACTGCCACATATGCAGCCAGAGCCATAGGTCCGTCCAAGTGTATTCTTTAATTGGTGGTTTAGTCTCCTCCATTAGGAACCCTTCGCTCAGTCCAATGGTTGGCTGCAATCAACCACCTCTGAATTTGTGAGGCTCTGGCAGAGCCTCTCAGGAGACAACCTTATCAGGGTTCCATCAGGAGGTACTTCCTGGCATCCATAATAGCATCCATGTTTGGTGGCTGTATATGGGATGGATCCCCAAGTGGGGCAGTCTCTGGATGGCCTTTCCTTCAGTCTCTGCTCCACACTTTGTCTCCATATTTCTTCCTGTGAGTATTTTGTTCACCCTTCTAAGAAGCACTGAAGCATCCACATTTTGGTCTTCCTTCTAGCTTCAGTAATTGGAACAATACAGAGAAGATTTTCTTCCCTTTAAACAAGAGAAAATAAGACTTTTCTTGTAGCGAGCCACATTGTCTCACCATTACAAGATGGCGCTGGTTTCCGGCCCTAATCCTGGCAAACAAACATTAGTACAGGCATGCTAATGGCATGCTGACTCAGCAGTTTCTTATCTGGGCCCTATGTTAATGAGGGATTCCTCTTGTAGCCTATCCTGTGACAAGAGCCAGGCACAAAAACCTTGGCGACAACTGCTCAGGGATATAAGGCAGCCCATCCTTTGTCTCGGGGCTCCCCGTTTTCTCATCATCAAGGCATTCCTGAATAAAGTGCTGTTAAGAAGGATCCTCGGTGTTGCGTCGTTTCTTGCTGGACAAGTACGGTCGTAACAGTTGGTGGCTCGCACGGGGAGTCCGAGGGAAAACCCTCGTGGATCCAGAACTTCTCAGCACCAGGAAGGACGGTACCGGCAAGCTCCCTGGTAAGTAGGGACAATAAAGTTCTCCTAGGGTAAGAGGAGACAATTCCCTGGCAATTAGGGGTAATAAAGCTCTCCGAGAGTGAGAGCAGATAATAAAGATCCCAGGTGTAAATGGGACTATAAAGTTCACGGAGAAGTGACTATGTGGGATTTGCTGCTTAGCTCTGAAGCTATCGCAGTTGCAATCCCAGTTATTTTCTTTCTTGTTTTGTACTGTTGCTTTTTGCTTAATTGGCATCATCCAGGACACGAGTGTACCTGTGACTAAACTCTGTCAGTCACACATAGATAAGTGTGCAAGAGAAGGGTGCTAGTGGCCTGAGGTTGCTAAGCAACATGGAGAAATCGCCCTCTAGTCCGGTTGTAATAGCCCTTAAAAACTTACTTCAACAACGCAAGTTAAAAATAGACAAAAGGACCCTCTCATCTTTCCTTGCTGAGTGTGATCGTTGCGCTCCTTGGTTTGAGGCCTCTGGCTCACTAACAGTGGGATCATGGGAAAAGTTAGGACAAGATTTGGACCGGGAGGCTGAGAAACAAAAACTGAAGCCAGGCACGAAGCCCATATGGAAAATGATTCGTGCTTGCTTGAGTGATCAGAGATGTGCAGAGGCAGTTGAAACGGGACAGAAAGCACTTGAGGAACATCGAGAAAGCCTTTCAGAAGGAGAAAAGCAGCCTATTGCGGAGAGGAGAAAAGTAAAACAAAAGCCGAGGGAGACGAGAGTTGAGGCTAATGGAGGGGGGGCGTCCCTTTACCCCTCCCTTAGAGAAATAACTTTGAGGGAAGGGAAGAGTTATGGGCATGACCGGTATGACCTTGACCCTCCACAAGCAAAGTCAGGAGAAGGTACAAAAGGGACAGATATGTGACTATTTAGGGGCACAAATTAGACCTGAATCCATTAGGCCACAGAAGGTGGAATTTCGTAAGGACGAGTTAAATACTTTAAATGATTTCCAAAAGTTATTAGGTGATATTAATTGGATACGCCCTTATTTAAAAATTCCTAACTATGAGCTACAACCATTATATAATATCTTGAAGGGAGATTCAGCCCTTGATTCTCCTAGAACACTTACTAATGAAGCCCGGTTAGCATTACAAAAGGTAGAAAAGCAGTTGTCATCAGCTATGCTAACAAGAATTGACCCAATTTCAGATATCTTACTTTGTATTATGAAAACAATTATGCAGCCATCAGCGTTGTTATGGCAAAATGGCCCTTTACTCTGGATTTATCCTAAGATATCTCCTGCTAAAACATTAGAACATTATCCTACTGCTATTGCAGACTTGGCCTTACTAGGAGTTAAAAACTGACTTCAATATTTTGGAAAACCTCCTAACAGTATTATTGTTCCCTATACTAGCCAACAAGTAGAAATATTGTGTGCTACAATAGACGAATGGGCCATACTTCTCTGTAGTTTCCCTGGTATTATTGACAACCACTATCCCAAGGACCCTTTAATACAGTTTTATAAAAAACATCCAGTGGTTTTTCCAAAAGTTACTTCTTCTCAACCTTTAGCAGGAGCCCTGAATGTTTTTACAGATGGATCAAAGACAGGTTGTGGTGCATATGTAATTGATAATGAAGATCCGGTGCTTTTCCAGTATCATCCTGATACTCCTCAAATCGTAGAATACAAAATAGTTATTGAGGTATTTAAGAATATCTCTAGTCCCTTTAATCTTATTTCTGATTCTGCATATGTGGTCAATGCTGTATGCATGCTTGAAACTGCGGGACCTATTAAAGCATCTAGTATGGTGTGCCTTCTTTTTAAGGAGTTGCAGAAACTTATATTAGCCAGACATTGCAAGTTCTTTGTTCAACACATCCGAGCACACACAGGCCTTCCTGGGCCTTTGTGTGCAGGCAACAATATAGTGGATAATAGTACCCATCAGCTTTTTATCTTTCATGCAACACCCTTTGATCAAGCACAACAGTTCCATCAACAATTCCATTTACCCTCCAAATCTCTCCAACAAAAATTTGGTCTCTCTAGAGCCCAAGCTCGCAAAATAGTCCTTGACTGCCAAAATTGCATTACTTTCCTCCATCCACCACATATCGGAGTAAATCCTCGTGGGCTACTACCGCTTAAGGTTTGGCAAATGGATGTTATGCATATTTCATTTTTTGGAACTCTAAAATATGTTCATGTTTCAATAGATACCTGTTCTGGTGTAATACATGCAACCCCCATGACAGGAGAAAAAACACGCAATGTTGTTACTCATTGGCTAGAAGCCTGGGCTGCCTGGGGTAAGCCTGAACAGCTTAAAACAGACAACGGTCCAGCATATACTGCTCAATCATTTGCAACCTTTTGTGCACAATTACACGTGTCTCATGTTTCTGGATTGCCTTACAATCCACAAGGACAAGGCATTGTGGAACGTGCTCATCGTACGCTAAAGGAAATTCTATTAAAACAAAAAGGGGGAATAGGCGAAGGCCGCACCCCTAGAGAACAAATATCACTTGCTCTTTTTACTTTAAATTTTTTAATATTGGATGATCATGGCCGTTCTGCGGCTGAGCGACACATGAGCCAGACTAGTGTACTGAATGACTATGTAAAATGGAAAGATATTCTGTCTGGCACATGGAATGGCCCAGATCCCGTGATCGCGAGATCTAGGGGAGCGCTTTGTGTTTTTCCACAGAATCGGACTGATCCTATCTGGGTACCTGAGAGGCTGACAAGGAAAGTACCACGACACGATGAAGATCGTCCTGAGAACACTGACGCTGATGGCATTGTGGAATCTGGTGACACCTGATAAGATTACCTTATGGGCCATAGCTAGAACTTGGCCAGTTCCTTTACCCATACACACTAATTCTACCCTTCTTCCAACATTCTTTTCTACTTCTTGTGCTCATAATTTGCCATGTATTATCCCTTCTGGAGAAGCTCCACAAAAATATAGTGCCTCTAATTATTCCTTGGCTGGCACCCTATGTTTCACTACCATTAATAGTTCTCTGCCATGCATTTGGCTGCGCAATGGGACCATTGCTAATTGGTTAGATCCTTTGCAAGCTTTGCAAACAAGTCCTGGGATCCTCAATCAAGCTCTTTCCAAAATCGCCTCTGGTGTCTCTTCTAGTAATGGTTTGATTAATAGTGACACCTCTCAAGATCTTAACTTTACCACTTTAATCATGCTTCATTCTGGTATTCGCCCCACTGGTCCCAGGGCAGGAGACTGTAACTCTAACTCTACTAAGAGAAAAGTATTACCCACTTGCAATCCATACCAAGGATTTCCTCCAGAATTCTCACCTTGTCAATCTCCCCAGCATCGTGAGAAGGAAATCATTCCTGGTTTTGAATTTTCACCACCTTTAGGCCAGTATAAGTTTTCCTGGGATCAAACAGGAAAGGAAAATGCCTGGCCATGGTTTGATTGGGTCTTATCTAACAGTCAAGGAGCATTTACTTCACTGACCCCTTTCGCCAGATTTGGTAATCAACGTTTCTCCTTGTATAGTATTTCTGCACTGCGTAAAAGCTATGGACAATTAAAAAATATCAAAATTCAGCAGTTAGTTAGGGATGCTAGCTTTAATGCCGCTAAGGTTTGTGTAAAACCTCCTTTCTTTTTCCTATTAGCCACTAACATTAGTGATATAAGTTTTAATTGCAACTCTTCATAAATTGATTGTTATTTGACAGAGTGTTGGAGTGAGAATAACAATGAGACAGCATTGATAGTACATTTACCTATGTTTGCTCCATTACCTGTGGAGGATGATACAGACCAATTCCCTATTGTCAATATCTTTAGGCAGAAAAGAGATTTTGGCATAACAGCTGCTATCATCTCCGCTATAGCTGTGTCTGCTGCGGCTGCAACTACAGCTGCTGTAGCTATGACTAACCAAGTACAAACAGCCAGTGCAGTGAATACTATAATTGAAAAAACTGTGTTAGCCTTGCAAACTCAAAATAACTATAACGCCCATATAGAATCAGGAATTCTTTTGGTTAATCAAAGAGTGGATGTATTACAAGAAGAGATAGAAGCTCTGCATAAGATGATTCAATTATCTTGTGTACACGCCCTGAAGGGCCTCTGTGTTACACCTATACAGGCAAATGTTACTGCTTTAAAAGAACAGCAGGCAATACTCAGCGATTATTTGAAAGGGAATTGGACCGTTCAAGGTGAAATCCTTACTAAACATCTTGTTTTTCAGATAGCCTCACTTAATGCAACGAGACTGGACCCTGTCACATTGGGAGACTTCACATCGTGGATTACTCGAGCATTCTCCTGGGTGAAGGAATGGGCGGGCATGGCTGCAATGGCTGCTCTTATGTGTTTGGCTGCTTTTGTCTGCCTATGGTGCTTCTGTCGCCTTAAGAGGGATCACAACAATTATAAAGCTGCGATGTACCAAGCCCTTGTTGCCATGAATGAGGGAGAGAAGCCAGCCGCCTGGCTTCCTTCACTAGAACCGTAACTGGAGGTTTCGCCCCCAGACCTATTTAGGCACATGCAACGGGTATTTCTGTGTTGACTGTATTCAATGACGGGCAACCTCCCCGGCGCTTGGATCAACCTAAGACATGGGGCCCGGTGGGCGATAGGGTAACCCTAGGACGGGTAAGACCAAGCTGTGGCAAGGGGATGACCTAAGACAGAAGCAGTCAAAATTAACCCCAGTGCCATGTCTGGAAAGTCCCTTGCTTGGGAATCACCTCCTAAAAATTGGTGAGTGTATGATGAGAGTGTGTGATAAGAATGTGATATACAGGCTGTAGTATTCGCACTAGATGCACTGTGGCACTGTCCACATGATTTTTCGCACTCTACCGTTCCTAAGAGTTGTAAGGCAAAGCACTGCACAGAGAGTAGCTAATGACCGGTCTAGCTCTCTCTGGAAGGAATGTCTGATTGCATGAAGGTTGCGTGTCCTAGAAACCTTTCCCCTAAAAAATGACACGAGAGCTGGTCAAGGTCTCATTTGAGTGATGAGCTCAATAGCAGACTTTATACAATACTCCTCACTACCAACTCAGGGGAATCAGACCTCTACCTTTACCCAGGTACAACATTGCGAAAGATGGTGCAGAAGTGTATACATTGCCTGGAGCGAGTGAGTTGTTTGATTGGCATCAATATAATAAAAAAGGGGGAGCTGTAGCGAGCCACATTGTCTCACCATTACAAGATGGCGCTGGTTTCCGGCCCTAATCCTGGCAAACAACTTGGTACAGGCGTGCTAATGGCATGCTGACTCAGCAGTTTCTTATCTGGGCCCTATGTTAATGAGGGATTCCTCTTGTAGCCTATCCTGTGACAAGAGCCAGGCACAAAGAACTTGGCGGCAACTGCTCAGGGATATAAGGCAGCCCATCCTTTGTCTCGGGGCTCCCCGTTTTCTCATCATCAAGGCATTCCTGAATAAAGTGCTGTTAAGAAGGATCCTCAGTGTTGCGTCATTTCTTGCTGGACAAGTATGGTCGTAACATTTTCTGATATTTGCGACAACAGGGACAAGGTTTTATTCTTTGTCTCATGTGCTTGTGTGGGAGACTAAGTCTCTGGTTGCTTCTTTTGATTTTCCAGCTAATGTATTTCATTCCAGTCCAGGGAGATAGAGATGTTGTAGTCTCCATAAGAAAAACAGATAAACTTAAAGAATAAATGCTTTATGAGACTGCTGCTGAATAACTTAAGCTATGCATTTCAAATATGTTTAATCACTCACACTGGGGAATAAAGTACATTGGGCTGGCATTTCCTTGCTGTCATTCTTCCACATGGACACTAGTACAAGCCAGCAGCTCACCGACAATGTTCCTGCACCATCTGCACTATGAGTTGTCATCAACACCATCTAGAAACATTAAATGGAAAATTCTAAATGTAATGCATGTGTCTTGAATCACCATTCTGTTCTAGGTGGCATGATGAAATCTGATGCCATTGTATTTCTCCTGAGACACAAATCATCCCTTCATCCAATGTAGTATAAGCTACCTGCCCATTACCTACTTATGAGCCTTTAGACTTTTAGACCTGTTCTGGTATCACTGTACATGTGTTTACATGAATCCTTTGGAAGCAGCCTAAGTCTACTACACTAAGACATCACTTTCATTCCCTGGGTATTGTAACAATCTAGATTTCCATATAAAAAGCTATTTTTAGAAAGGGAGTACACATTTATGTAACTTTTATAACAATGTTTCCTAACTATACTATTTTAATTGTTTCTGTTATTAATCTCTTATTGTGCCTAACTGATAAATGAAACTTTTATGTAGACATGTTTCTTCAGAAAAGAACATAGTATCTGCAGGGTGGTGTCTACAGTTTCAGTCATCTACTGAAAAATCCCAGAGTATGACCACAAGGACAAACAGGAACTCTGGTTCTCTTATAAGAAAATGTTTTCATCTCTTACTTAATACCTAGAAAAATCTTTGCTTTTCCTCGGTTGAAATTTCTTGTACTTCTCAGTCTAAGAGTTGGTATCTTCAGCCATTTCTGGGAATCCAAAGACAGTCCACTCCACATGCCATCCCTTCTCTGGTCACATTATGGTATGCTTTCACTAGTGTAAGATGAACTTCTTTTTTCCATTTTGTATAGGAATAATATTCCAAATTTCTTTGTAGTTTTGTGCTGTGTCCATTTCATTTATATTTTCCAATTTTGTAGAGCGCAGGTTTGTAAAGTATGACCTCAAATGATTCTTTGGATTTCTTCAGTGTCTGTTGCTATGTCCCCTTTTTCATTTCTTATTTTATTAATTTATCTATTTCATTGATTTTCTCAAAGAACCAACTATTTGTTTCAATTTTATTGATTTCATCCCTGTGTTTGATTATTTCCTGACATTTCCTACTCTTGGGTGCTCTTTCTTCTTTTTGTTCTAGAGATTTCAGGTATACTGTTAAGTCACTAGTACAAGATCTCACTAATTTCTTTTTTAAGGCACTTTTACAAATTGCCTTGTGTTTAGTGCATAGCTGTGAAGAATTCAAGTCTTGATAGATTTTTCCTTTGATAAGTATGAAGTATTTTCCTGATTTTTTGATTAATTTTAGTTTGAAGTTTGTGCTGTCTACTTTTGTGTCAACATGACACACAAACTAGTTACCTGAAAAGAGGGAACCTTAACTGATAAAAATGCTGCCAAAAGTTCTATCTGTAAGATATTTTTTAAATTAGTGATTGCGGGGGGGGGGGGCAGGGAGCCCATTGTGGAAGGTTCTATCTGTGGGCAGGTGGTCCTGAATTCTATAAGCAGGATCAGCAAGTAATGGGAAGTAAGCCAACAGGCAACAACCACCCCCTGTGTGACCTCTGCATCAGCTCCTGCCTCCAGAATTCTTCTCTATCTGAGTTTCTGCTCTTATTTCCTTTGGTGATGAATAGCAATGAGAAAGTATAATCTGAATAAACCCTTTCCCCTCCAGTTTGCCTTTTGGTCATAGTAGGTATTGCAATAATGGAAACCTTAACTAAGACAAAATCTATTTTGTTAGATATTAGAATGGCTACAGCAGCATGCTGCTTGGGTCCATTTGCCTGGAAAATCTTTTTCTAACCCTTTAATCTGAGGCAATGTCTATCTTTGACATTGAGGTTTGTTTCTTGTATGCATGAGATGAATGAATCTTCACATCCATTCTAGTCTGTGTCTTTTTATTGGGGAATTTTTGGGGTTGCTGGTATGAGATTATGTCCTGTGTTTTTGGGGTGTAATCTCCTTGTGCTGCAGTTTTTCTTCTGGTATCTTCTGAAGGAATGGATTTGCATATAAATAGGGTATAGTCATTTGGACTGGGTTCTGTGGACAACTAGAGTCTATAGGACATCTGTTAGGACCCTTCTGGATTTGAGAGTCTCCATAGAGAAGTGTTTTCCCCTTGCAGCTTTTAATATCCTCTCTTTGTTCTGAATGTTTGTGTTTTGGTTATTATGTGGCTAGGAGACTATTTTTCCTCTGGTCCAATCTATTCAATGTTCTGTATCCTTCTTGTACATTTATAGGCATCTCCTTCTTTAGATTTTCTTCTTTGTGTTTCTTGAAAACATTTTCTGGGCCTTTGAGCTGAAATTTTTCTCTTATATTCCTACTATTCATAGATTTCATCTTTTCATAGTGTCCCAGGTTTCTTTGATGTTTTGTGTCAAGAATTTTTTAGATTTAACATTTTCTTTGACTGATATATTTATTTCTTCTATAATATCTTCAACACTTCAGATTTTCTCTTCCATTTCTTACATTCTATTGGTGAAACTTGCATCTGTAGTTCTCTTTGCTTACCTAGATTTTTCATTTCCAGAATTTCCCCAATTTGTGGTTTCTTTTCTATTATTTTTAAATTTATTTATTCCCTTTACAACCCAATATCAGCTCTTCCTCCCAAGTACCCCCTCATGCCAAGTCCTCCCTCCAAACCCCCTTCTTCTCAAAAGACAAGAGGAAGACCCCTCTGGGTATCAAACTACCCACCCACACCCACCCTAATCCACCCCACCCCAACCCCTACCAATGCATATTTTCACTGCAGGACATCCTCTCCCACTCAGGTCAAACACAGCTGTACATTTAGGGGCTTGGGATCCATAGACTGGCAGGCAGGCAGGCACAGGTTCAGGAACAACCCCTGCTCCCATCATTTGGATTATCTGTGCAAAGTCCAAGCTGCTCGTCTGCTACATATGTGAAGGGGACCTAGGTTTAACTTGTCCTCACCCTTTGGGTTAGTGATTGGGAGTCTCTGGGACCCCCCAAGAGTTCAGGTTAGTTGACTGTTAGTCTTCCTGTGGAGTCCATGTCTTCTCCAAGTCCCTCAGTCTTTCTCCCAACTCTTCCATAAGACTCCTTTAGCTCCATCTAATGCTTGAGTATGAGTCTGTATCTCTTTCAATTGACTGCGAGGTAGAATCTCTCAGAGAGAGATGCTAAGTTCCTGTCTGCAAGCATAATAGAGCATCATTCATAGTGTAAATAATTGGTTCTTGCCTGTAGGGTGAGTCTCAATTTGGGGCAGTCATTGGCTATTCCAAAAGACTGCTCTATCTTTGTCCCTGCACAACTTGTAGGCAGGACACACTTTGGGTTGAAGGCTTTGAGGTTGGATTGCTGTCCTTATCCTTCCCATGGGAGTCCTGCTTGGCTTTAGAAAATGGCTACTTTAATATCCACATCTCCTACTTCTAGAAATGTCAGTTCTTGCCTCCTTAGATCCTAAGGGGAATCTCCCCATTGTTTTCTTTATTGCCTCTACTTCTATTTTCAAGTCTTGAACAGGTTTTTTGTTTTGCTTTGTTTTGTTTTGTTTTGTTTTCTCTTTTCCTTGATTTCTTGAAAGAATTTATTCACAACTCTTCAAGGATCACTATCATTTTTGCAAATTTGGTTGTAAGGTCATTTTGTTGTGCTTCAGCTCTCTGGAATATGAAGGGTTTACTGTAGTTGGGCTTTAGTGGTAACATATTGCCCTGGTTGTTGATTGCTTTCTTATGCTGGTCTCTAGTTATATGCCTAGATACAAATTTCTGAGTTTTGCCTTTGTTGGATTGGAGTTTTGTTCCTTTGTTTTGTTTCCCCTGTGGTTCTCTGGTCTGTATGACCTGTTGTTAACTCTCAGGCTGAGTTGAGCGCTAGACTTCTGGCACGTGGCATGGTCTCTTTTCAAGTAGTACTTCTCACCCTGAGCTGGGGGATAAGGTATGGTGATGAGAGGGGGAGTGGGATTAGGGATAGTGAAGGAATTCTCTATGCATGCTGCCTCTGGAATTCTGGTAATGGGCATAACCTCTGATCCTGTCTGCCCCCAAGTTGGGGAGTTATGGGGCTGGGACACAGTAACTGGGTAGCGGTGGAAGAGCAATGGGAGTAGGATTAAGTCTGTGAAGACTGAACCAATCAAGTGGAAGAGTTCCACAGGCAGGTGGCATACCTGTTCTTCTGACTGGTGTGGCCTAGGGTTAAGCAGGGGGTCCCCCACTTGCTTCTTAATGCATTCAAAGAGCTCGAACCTCATAGTCAAGTATTTTTGTTTGGTTGATGTTTATCTATAAAAGTTCTAAATTATAAACTTAAGAAAATCCACCAGATGTATCTTAGTTTTTGAAAGTCATTGTTTCCAAATTGTTAATAGAAACACTTATGTTTGTGACTCAAAGAAAAATTTGGAATTCCTAAAAATGCTCAAGATTTCTCAAAATTATATAATATTCTTAAAATATTTCTGACATCTTTCTACCCTTATTCATTACATGTGTTTAATCAATAATATATATCAATGTCTTGGTGTTCATATCTACCTATTGAATATAGGGAATGTTTAAATGTTAGAAATTCTGCCAAATGTCATTGAATATTATTCTAGTATTATCCAATATTGCAAGACTAAGAGCACTATACAGAATTATGAGTAAAAATTGCCAATTCGAGAATTGATTTTGCTTTCAAACCTTGGTTTTGTTGGAACCATCGTCGTAGGAGTTATATGAAGGATGTCAGGTTCTGCTTTGTTTTGTTTTGTTTTGTTTTTAGTGCAACAATGATTATTTTATTAGCAAGAATAACTCACTATTTCCAATAGAAAGCCACAAACAGACACCTACAAGATGAGATCACAAGACCTGCCTCCCTGACTCCTAAGCTCAGAGCTGCCCACATGTGTGTGATCCTATCCAGCTTCCCCAAACTCTCCTGAACATATATCAGTGTCTTCTGTGCTTGCTTTTAGCTTAACTTCACTAGAATCCTTTCAGCTGTTAATGGTGTGGATTATTGTTAAGTATTAATTCTCACAATTATTATGCATTTTTTACTATGTCCCCTATATCTCTGAGTTTTATCAGTATTGTTAAACTAAATACTTAAATATTCCAGAAAAATCTTGTACTGAATTTCCAAACAGAAACAAAAATGTGTAACTAAAAATAACTATTTTAATTATATCTACCCTAATATTTCACAAACTACAGCCTGTGTTTGTTCTCTTAGTTATTCTATCTAACTGAGCTGAGTACCTGATCTACATTTCTAACAATAGTAAAAATGTTTAACATAACCAATTTACAGTCACTTTGGGGTTTTCTTCTAGCTCCTCTCTTTCTCCTCCCTGAGATGGTTGGAAATATTGAATTTGTAGACTAAGTTAGCACCAGAATCACACAGACTATACCTTGGGTGACCTCACAGAAGTGACTCAAGAGACAGGTAGATCATATGGCATGTGTTAGATTCTCTTACAATTTTCATCTACCTTCATATTCTTCTTTGCTGTGGTATGGATACATTTGCACAGAGATGAAGATACTGTCAATTTGGTAGGTACACTTCATCCTAGAACATGAAAAGCATAAATACCAGAAAGAATAGGAATATTAAAAAAGAAAAGACCTAATTATGTCTGCTTCTAATTTTGGATGATATGGAACTCTCACAGTTGAAGGTGCACATAGGAATCATCAATGGAGTACTAGTTTCAAATTTACACCATTTTTTTTTTGCTTTCATTGAGACAGGGTTTTTCTGTGTAGCCCTGACTGTCTTGGAACTCACTCTGTAGACCAGGCTGACCTTGAACTCAGAAATCCGCCTGCCTCTGCCTCCCAAGTGCTGGAATTAAAGGCGTGTGCCACCACCGCCCAGCCAAATTTACACTTTTTAAACACCAGTTCTAGAGACTGAATGAGCCTAGAATGAGAAGTTTCTGTTTCTATAAACATGCCATCAAGATCTGATGCAGGTATTGCAAGTAAATTTTGAAAAACAGTGACTTAGAAGCTATGCAGTACTCTCTCAGTTCACCTAGAAAGGGGACCAGAAACAGAATAGCAACAAATTTATGGTCTGTAGAAAAGTGTATGTATTCCATGGGATTCTAATGGCAGTAACTATGGCCACTCTAGAAGCACCAAAGAATAATTATATATATATATATATATATATATATATATATATATATATATATATATACGTGTGTGTGTGTGTGTGTGTGTGTGTGTAATTATTGCCATATTTATACCATTAAGTTCTGAAATTAACACAGGGAGTTTATGAGAGGAGTCATGTAACATTCTATTATTTAACCTTTGTCTTTGTCTGTTATGGTTGTGCCAGTTTGGGTCTGGAATATATTTTATAGTAATATGTGTTGAAGACTGGATGCTAGGGGAGGAGAGGTCTTGGAAACTTTAAGGGATAGTATCTGTGGATGGAGTATAGAATCATCAGTTAATAGTATTTTCCATTCTTGCAAAAGACTCAGGATTGACTCTCACCTTCAACATAGTGGCCTGTGGCATCTATAACTCCAATATTAGGTCATCTGAAGCCCTCTCCTGAACTTCGAGAGCACTAGGCATTCACCTGGTACACATACATACATGCAGGCAAAAGACTCATACACAAATAAACAAATACTTTTTTTAAAAAAGAGAGGTGGTGCAGTTAACATAAGCTAAACCACACTGGGGAGAGGTACCCTCAATTAAGAAAATGGCCCAACCAGATGGCACTGTAGATAAGCTGGTGGTGCATTTTTTGGTTGGTAACTGATATGGGAGAAGCTTACATCACTGTGGATTGTGCTACCTGTTGGTCTGTGATCTTGAGTGCTACAAGAAGTGAGGTGCTTGCTTCAGTAGCACATATACTAAAACTGGAATGATACAGAGAAGATTAGTATGACCCCTGCACAAGACTGAAGGCCATCCAGAGACTGTCCCACCTGGGAATTTATCTCATATACTGTCACCAAACCCCACCACTATTGCAGATGCCAATAAATGCTTGCTGAAAGGAGCCTGATATGGTTGTCTCCTGAGAGGCCCTGCCAGAGACTTGATAATACAGAGGCAGATTCTCACAGCTAACCATCAGACTGATGTGAGGTTTCCACTGGTGGATTTAGAGAAAGAACTGAAGGAGGTGAAGGGGTTTGCAACCTCATAGGAAGAACAACAATATCAACCAACCAGATGCCCCAGAGCTCCCAGGGACTAAGCCATCAACCAAGGAGTACACATAGCTCCAGTTGCATATGTAGTGGAGGAAAGCTTTGCCAGGCATCAATGGGAGGAGAGGTCCTTGGTCCTATGAAGGCTTGATAGATGCCCCAGAGTAGGGGAATTGAGGGAATGGAGGTAGGAGTGGGGTGGGTGGAGGAGCACCCTCACAGAAGCAGGGAGAGGGAGGAAGGGATAGGGGACTTCCAGGAAGGAGGAAACCGAGAAACAGGATAACATTTGAAATATAAATGAAGAAAATATCCAATTAAAAAAAGCCAATTGAGAGGATCATGAGAAAGCAAGTCAGTAATCAGCATTTCTCTGTGGCCTCTTTATTAGTTCTTGCTTCCAAGTTGCTACTCAGACTTCTCTGGGTAGTAGACTACAAGCTGTACAAAACAAACAAAAACAAAAATATTTTCCTTCCCAATTTGCTTTGCTCATGGCGTTTATCATAGCAATAAAATCCCTGGATAAAACATATAGGGCCTAATGGGAGAAAGTTATGTCTTTGAGGGTATGTCCTTGAAGAGGGCACTGGGGTGCTACAAGCCCCTTCTCTGTCTTTGCCTCACAGAAACCATGACATGAGACATCATTGCATTCCCACTGTGATTGTATGCCTTGCCATGGGTCCAAAAGCAATGATTCAACAGCATAGACTAGAACTTCCAAATCTTTCAGCTGAAGTAAACCTTTCCTTGTTTTGAGTTGATTACCTCTGGTAATTTTTGTTGTCATGATGACTGCTAATAAATATAGGTTGCTACAAAAATTAATATACTGTATGACTTATAAGCAATGGAAATATATCTTTCACAATTCTAAGATCTTACACAATCTAAAAGTGTAAGATCAAGATGTCAGCAGGTCTAGAATCTGAAGCAAAGCTATTTCCTAGTTCATACATGAAGCCTCTTCACTGTGTCATCCTATATGGTAGAAAAGGCAAAGCAATTCCTTGAGCTAATTTTTTATAAGAGTTCATCACATTCATGGGGGCTCTAGGGGGAGGGTGATAGGATGGGGGGTTCAGAGGGGAAACCAGGAAGAGATAACATTTGAAATGTAAATAAAGAAAATATCTAATAAAAAAAGTGTGGCCACCTAATATCATTGACATTATGTTCAGCCTGTGAACATTGAAAAGATATATGTATTTAGACCATAGTAACCCAGTCCTGCTGAGAAACATGATGTGAGAGAAGAGAGATTACAAACTACTGTATAAAAACAAAAATAATATTATTGAAGTGCCAGGAATTTATTACTGTCATCCTCAGAGGATATATGCATGCTTCTTTCTCTTTCTATATGAAAACACCATGTGTCTCAAAAATGAGGTTTGAGCCTGGGAAATTTTAGTTGATCAGAAATGAGAAAATATTATAAAATCTGAAGAAATGGGCCATGTCTTGGATGGTAGTAATATCATTTTGTGGAAATATTTGATTTGGATAAATTGAGAAAAGGATATGATTCAAATCCAAGAAATATATTTTAGGCTTGCAATCATGTCTGGTTTTAGCAGGGAATGATGGAAGTATTTTCAGGATGCCTAGGCTACTTTTCCATCAAGAAAGAAGAGGAGGAAGCTGTCCTACTTATGACTCAGACCCAGAACTCTTCTTGTGCGGTATCCACCAGAGAAGACTACCAAGATACCAGTTTAAACAAACAGGAAGTCTTTATTAGTTGGCCAGTGACTATACTGGGTGTTCAAAACACCAGAGCAGCCTGGAGCCTTTCTGAGGATGAGCTTTTAAGCACAAAACTCTCAGTCTGTGTTGAAATATCTCAGTTAAGAACAGTTAGACAGAAGCAGAACTACAGAAGCTAAACAGCAAGATTAGCACATTTAGAGACTTTCCAAGAACTACAGAGTTTGATGGATTAGGTTTCTGCTCTCATTTAAGCAGGTATTGCTACCTGGCAGGCATGTGCTACGTTCCATGGCATTCATGGTACTTTCATCAAGGAGCCAGAGTTATGAAAGTCTGGGGGGAACTGCTAAGGTCTGGAGGTCTGTTAGACTGTCAATATGTCTCTCTGGTAGTGACTCTAGAAATTGTTATTTCTCTGAGAGATGAAATTTCTCATTGATTAATTAAATACATATTGATGTTAATAGAAAATATAGTATTTTCTATTAACATAAACATAAAATTTCCACAAGAGTAACTGTTTATTATTGCTCATTTAGAATTCCTATAATTTTTTAAAGTATGCCAACCATGATTATGGCTGCAAATGACTAGATCGCAGACAAAATTATACCATGCTGGTTGTAAAAAAAAAAAAAAAAATAGGCATACACTACTGGTAAGCCTGATAACAGCTACAATCCTAAAAGAATTTCTCTTGAGAGTTAATTGCACACAGCTACTAAGGGCATTTTATGGAAGTCCGACTCTAGCTTTAGAAGATAAATCACATCCTGGTACATTAACTTCTGAGATTTCATTGGACAATTGTTGATCAAAAGGCACAATTTCCACTAGGCACACTAACATGCTACTGCAATTTCATCACTAGGGAGGTATAAGCAGAAGGATCAGGAATTCAAGGTCATACTCAGATAGCTAGTAAGATGGCTGCTGACCTAGAATCTGGAATACTCAATACCATGTCTAAGGGAGGAAAAGGCTCACTTTACTGTAGGAATCCATGTCAAGGCTCCAGGATCAACTGGTATTGAACTATTATGTCTACTTTATCATCATCTTTCATCATCATCAGAATAGAGGCAAAACACAATGTTGTTCAGCATTTGGTCTCAAACATTAATTGCAGAATTTTCTGTTAAATGACCTTAAAATTGGAGCTAATATAAAAGCTTTTCATGTCTGCTACTATAAAGCAGTCCTCAGTGGCTTCTTGTAATAAGAAGAGCTATTCAGGCAAACCTCGTGTTTCAGACCAAATTTTCTGGGTATCACAGCACAGCATGTGAATGCCAGCCCTGTGAGAAGGGCATGTGTGTTTATAGGGCCCACTCCAAAGTAAAGTCTCATGCACAGAAAATAAACAGAGTTCCAAGTCACTGTTTATTTATCATTGCTAACCTAGAATTCATTAAATGGCATGGACTGTCCCAAACTTTAATTTGAGCCACAAATATTCTTCAGAGTGCCATGTTGCTGAAAAGACATGTGTACCACATATTTTTGCCTTGTCTGCCTTTCAGCATCTTAGAATTACAACTCAGCAGTGATTAAAAACAGGATTTGAACTAACAAATCAGATGAGGGTCTGAGATGATTTAGAGCATGCAGCTTTGGCAAGCAGTTAGCTTTGTTTATGCCAAAGGCTTTATATCCCTACATTAATAAGGGTTAAAAGCTGATGCATGCTTACTGACATTTATTGATTCCAATATATTTTTGGCTCCCTGAAAAAGCTCATGTGGAAATTTTCACAATGTGTATTGACTCCTTAGACATCTCTTCCTTGCCAAAACACACCAATTTCTATCTCAACAGCTCCCCTTAATGCTCTTGATGTCATATTAATGATGGACCTCCAGTGCTGAAGTACTGAAATTCTACTCTTTTGGACAGCCTTCACTCTCGGGACACATAGTCGTGTTTGAGTTTCTGAATTTCTCCCATTTGCTGAATGTTAGGGCTTACTGTATTGTCTAAATTCCACCATTTCAACATGAGTTTAGCAGCTTTAAATGTAATATGGCTGTCCAATCACTGAAAAGGAATACTTATAAATCCAAGAAAAAAAAGTTCATATATTATACTAGTAAATTTGGGATAAACTAGATCATAAAAATAAATAGAGTATAAGCCAAGCATTGTGACCAGGCCAGCCAAGGCCATTGTCAGATTGGAGTTTGGTTTAATTCAAAAAACTGTATCCTCGGAACCCCAAGAAACTTTCAATGACTGAAGGAAGATGCTGGGAAGGAGGGACCACTCTGATATAGATACAAAGGTCACTCAAGAAAGAAAAAAAAACTCTCTCTAGAGATCATATGGCACTATCAGTGTGATAGCTATTCTTGAAGTGTGAAGGATCACCTTTAATCCAAATATTGTGGGAAGATTCTGGTGGCAGCTTATATAAAAGACATAAAAGGAAACTTTGCTCTTTGCCTATTTGGCCTCACTCTGGCTGGCAAGTCCTTGACCGACATTAGAGCCTACTTCTTTGTGATTCTGGAGTAAACTTAAAACCAGCTAAGACATCCAGCCTCAAAGACTGAACAACTCCTGGATTCTTAGACTTTGAAGCAATAGACCGCCATTATTGTACTAGCAGGACCAGGGACTATGAGTCACTCAAACAAGCCTATAAATAAATGTGTGTGTGTGTGTGTGTGTGTGTGTGTGTGTGTGTGTGTGTAAAATGTATGTATGTATATAAGTATGTATGCATGTATGTATGTATGGCCAGGGGGACAGAAAGACACAGAGTTATAAGAATGAAAGGGTAGAAATGTGATGTAGATACAGTACTTATATATGAAAAATGAAACTTCATCAGACTGGCTATGGGGCCTTCTCATCACACAGGTCATCATGTAGCTATAGATGCATAACTTAGCATTTCTAGGTTATTTTTATCAGATATTTGCTTTATTTACATTTCAAATGGTATCCTCTTTCAGCATTACCACTCCAAAAAACCCCTATCCCATCCCCCTCCCACTACTTACCTCCCCACCACCACCAATTTACTGACTTACATTCCCCTATTCTGGGGAATCAAGCATTCACAAGACCAATGGCCTCTCCTCTCATTGATGTCTGAAATGGTCATCCTTGGCTACATATGTAGCTGGAGCTGTGATACCTCCATGTGTACTCTTTGGTTGGTGGTTTAGTCCCTGGGAGCTCTGGGGGTACAGGTTGGTACATATAATTGTTCCTCCAGCAGGGCTGCAAATCTCTTCAGCTCCTTGGGTCCTCTCTCTAGCTGCTCCACTATGCTCAGCCTATTGTTTGGCTGTGAGCCATGGGTGTTTTGATCCACTTTCCAACAAGGATCAAAGTATCCACACATTGGTCTTCTTTCATCTTGAGCTTCATGTGATCTGTGAGTTGTATCTTGTATATTCTGAGCTTTTGGGCTAATATCCACTTATCAGCGAGTTCACAACATGTGTGTTCTTTTGTGTTTGGGTTAGCTCACTCAGGATGATATTTTCTAGTCCATCCATTTACCTAAGAATTTCATGAATTCATTGTTTTTAATAGCTGAGTAGTACTCCATTATGTAAATATACCATATTTTCTGTATTCATTCCTCTGTTAAGGGACATCTGGATTCTTTCCAGCTTCTGGATATTATAAATAAGGCTGCTATGAACATAGTGGAACATGTGTCCTTATTACATGTTGGAGCATCTTCTGGGTATATGCCCAGGAGTGGTATAGCTGGGAAGTGCTATGTCCAATTTTCTGAGGAACTGCCAAACTGCAAAAACTGATTTTCAGAGTGGTTTTACCAGCTTGCAATCCCACTAGCAATGGAGGAGTATTCCTTTTTCTCCACATTCTCTCCAGCATTTGTTGTCTCCTGAGTGTGCCTTCTCCCTCCCCCACCCCCCACCCCACCACAGTCTTCTGAGTGGGAATTCCTCAGTGCTAGGCAGAAACTCCCCCACCTAGGGTGGAGTGCTCAGACCAAGGTGAAGTCCATTATTCTCCCAGATCTACAATTTCCTGAATTAAGCAGTGGAGCTAATGCCTGCTGAGCAACTGAACGAGTGTTGTTGAGAATTCGAGCCTTGAGGGAAGGGTTTTCCCACCACCACCACCACCACCACCCCTGCCTTTTTTATTTTATTTTATTTTATTTTATTTTATTTTATTTTACTTTATTTTATTTTATTTTATTTTATTGGCAGAGTCATGATGCAGTTTATTTGAAATAAAATTAAAACTTCAGTTCATGAATATAAAAGTGTTTAGGACTTCTAAAAATATGAAATGGGAGACCCTTAAAGACTGTTACGCTGGAAAATGACATGACTTAGTTTCTATTTTTTTATGAGAAAATTGAAGATTTACATGGAAAATATTTCTGATAAAATAGAAGAGATATATAGAAAAACATTAAAATTGACAATTTTCATGGAAAATTGAAGAGTAAAGTGGCAGACATAAAAAATTGCTAAATTAATTGAAAAGGGAAGTAGAAACATTTTGTGATAGAACTGAAGATTTACATGGAAAATATTTCTGATAAAAATTGTAGAAAATGTAGAAAAACATGTTAAAATTGAAGATTATTATGGAAAATTTTATATAGCTATAATAATGGTAGGCATAAAAGTATTTGGAGCACCCCCCCATTAAACATCAACCCTTGATCAGAAACCCTTTTTGTCTTGACTCCTTATTTCTCTCCCAGGCCCATTCTATTACATCCCCAGGTTTCCTTCCAGGTGACCTTGGTTCCCTTAGCTCAGATTGGTACCTAAATTTGGGGCTTGGAAACAGAAAGACCAACTGAGGGACACTGTCTTGTGTGGAACTTCACAGGAATGAGAAAAGTTATGTATCTGTCATGGTAATCAACATACAGGATTAATTTTAGTGCTATAAATGTCATCTTTTGAAGGCTGTTGTTTCAGAAGTGCAAAAGGGATACAGGCTAGATTGAATCCACGTAGTCCTAAACCTGAGATCAGCTAGGGCGTGACAGCAAACTGGGATGGCGAATTTTATTAGGCAAATTGTCTGCATCAGGCAAGAGGAATAGGGCATAAAATAAAATAAAAATAAAATAAAAAAAGTAAAAAAAAAAACAGATTTTAGAAACATGAAAAAGAGAGAAGGAAAATGGATTTCAGAACTCTCCTAGGGACAAAGGGAAATCTGGAGACATCCTGTTTCTTCTATGGGCCATACTAGAGATATTCTTAGTACTGTACAACAAGTGTTCTTCCCTCTCTATGAATTGTTTGTCTTTGGTGAACCAGTTTGTCCTCGTGTCAATTTGTGTCTGTCCTTGTTTCATTGTTTGAATGAATATTGTTCTTTGTTTCATGTTTAAAGAAAAAAATGGTAAAAACTTTGTCTGCTGGCAGTCCATCTCTTGATCCAGTCTCAATTTACACATCAGAGGCTGATTTAAGCTGCCCTGCATTCAGCTAGGAGTCAACCACAGCTGGAGGAAAAGCTGCTTTAAAAGGGCCAGCAGCTTCTCAAGTTCTAGGGCAAGTAGACTGATGGTATTTTCTCCTAGAAAAATTTCTGAAATTGTGATTATTAGGTCCAACATGCTTTTTCTCTTGCAATTACAGCTAGAAAAAGAAGAAAATGTATTTGGTTTAAATTTATAAGATTCATACAGTAGCTTCATTTTTGTTTCTGATTGGTCTTAAAAGTATAAATGTGTTTTGCATGTCTTGACTATAGAGTATTGGATTATAAATTATTGGGTATGATTAAAAATTATAACATTGGTAACAAAAAGGTTAGTATAAAACTGGTAACTCAGGGTTGGAGTTATCTTAAACAACAACATGTGGCATGACCCAACCCAGGAAAAACAGGCCTCTAAAGATACTTCTAAATTGGCATAATATTTTATGTAATTCTTATTCTAGAAATTAAACTTATAAGGGATAAGATTAAAAACAATGTCTCTTTAATGAGGTATTATAAGTTGCACTGTCATGCATTCAAACGTAAGAACTGGCAGACAAACTTTGTAATGTGAAAGTAATGTGTTTGCTATTGAACTTAAAGAGAAGAGATGGTTTAAAATTGGGTTTTGCTTTCCAAAGTTGTAGTTATACTCTAATATTGCAAAAAAAAAATCTTAAGAATTACAGTTAGCAACTGCCAGTGTACCATTGACTGCAGTTTGCAGTCTGATCAAAGACTCAAAATTCTTTTAGTTCTTAAGATTTATTTATTTATTATATGTAAGTACACTGTAGCTGTCTTCATATACCCTGAAGAGGGCATTGGATCTCATTACAGATGGTTATGAGCCACCATGTGGTTGTTGGGATTTGAACTCAGGACTGTGGGAGGAGCAGTCAGTGCTCTTAACTGCTGAGCCATCTCTCCAGCCCAAGACTCACAATTCTTAACTCAGCCATATTTTGTAATTAAGATGATTTCAAAAGTGATAAAAGTTAAAAACAGCTGTGGCCAGTATAGGCCTGTTGCCACTTTTATACAGCTTTATTAAATACAGTGGTAGAAGCAAAATTTAAACCCCCAAGATTGAAAAGTAGATCTCAGTGAGAATTTATTTGGAACCAAAGAGGCTCCTTTCGAACTGTTTCAAAACTTGTAGATAAGACTACTAAAAACAGCTAGTAGAATTTTTCTGGAAACCCTCAAACACAGAATCCCTTTGTTATTGGGCCCTCATACAATAGGGTCTGGTTGCTGGCTGCTGCCCTGCAGGACAGGTGGGCTTTGAGCCTGGCCTTGGGTGATAGACTCAGATTAGAAAATATTTACATTTGAGTTAATGCAAAGCTCAGAGCTACCTCAACAGAGGCTTGTGTGGCACTGCTTTCTTCTTGCAAACCCCACCTAGGAAGTTTCAAGCCAAAACAGCATTACTGACACATCTATTCAGATGTGGCTCAAAATAAAGTTCACACTTAAGATCTATAAAAAGTTAATAAGTCTATGTAGAATTTAGTAAGGCAGTAAAATATGGCCTATAATCCATAATAACAAAATTATTATGGATTCAGAAGGTTGTTTTTTTATTTACATCCCTATAATTGTAAAAGTATTTGCTTCTAATGAGCTAATTTTAAATAACCAATAAAGCAATCACATTGGAAGGTTTTTCCTCAAGGAATGGCTGATAGCCTTACCGTGTATGAGAAAAAATGTTTTGTCTCTGATTCAATACAAGAATCTAGGATTTTAAATATTTCTGTGTATATTATTCATAGAATTTTATTACAGGCCTCTGCTCTTGACAATAGGCTTTAAAATTTTTGGAGTAGTTGCTGCTCTAGAAAAGATTCAAAGACAATATACCAATTATGTCCTAAACCAATTGACACAGAAAATCCAAAGAAAAGATAATTTACTTACTCTAAATGATTTTCAAAGATGTTAGGATATATTAATTGGTTAAGACATTGCTTTAAGCTTACCAAAGGAGGACTTAAACCTCTGATGTTCTCAAGGTAGATGCAAATTAACTAGTGAAAGACAAATAACTTTATAGATAGTAAAAAATGCTACTATAATCAGTTGTTTATGTTATGTGTTCACATTAATTCCTTGGAAAAGGGAGCATTAATGTAGAGTCACCCTTTTCCATCTCCAAGTAAAGTTTTAACATCCTACTATAAAGCTGTTGGTATGTTAATAAAGTATTGTATTATAGAATCATGAAGGTATTTTGAAAAGAATGTCTTAAAAACCTGATGAAACATTTGACCCTTGTTTCAAACGGCAATCAAAATGGTCATTGAAGAGTATTGATAGTTGGTCTATTGCATCCAAGCCTTTTAAGCAAAATTAATAATTGATATCCAAAAGATAAGTTGTTAAAATTTGCTTCCATATATGCCTTTGTATTTCCTACAGATTTATGCATGCATTGAATAAAGAATGCATCCACTGTATTTATGAACAGCTGTTCTATGGGAGAGAAGCTGATTTAATTGGAACACATGTTTATTCTTTTTAGTTGCCCCCTACTTCAACACAGATAATTGAATTGGGTGCTGTAGCCACTATTTTTAAAATATTTAAAAAAACATCAAGTTTTAATTTGTACACAGATAGCACATGTGTATATACATATATGTGTATGTATAATTATATATATATATGTGTATATATACATATGTATATGTATATATATATACATATATATATACATACATATATATATATATATATCATGGCTTACAATTGCTTGAAATTTTTCCTTTTTTAGATACTACTAACTCCTAAATTTTGCAATTATTTATGCAAATACAACTCAAGTTAAGAAAAGGTACTGTTCCTTTAAATGACTGTCCTCTGGACATTTAAGAGTTCATCCAGGGGCTGGAGAGATGGCTCAGTGGTTAAAAGAACTGACTTCTCTACCAGGGATCCTGAGTTCAATTTGAAAGAATGAGAATTACAGGCTAAAAATCCCCTGTGCCTAACTCTTAAATGACCCCAAAAAGCAGAAGTTTAGCCCGCTCTTTTTTAGCCCAGGAGTGCACACGTCACACCTGCCTGAGCATCTAGCTGTGAACCACAGGCCTGGGAAGGTCCCCGGCGTCCTTTCCCATCTCACCTGCATGGAGCAGCTGGGGCGAGGGCGAGCACAGCTGGACCGGCGGGGTCACCGCATGGTCTGCAGGGGTCACTACACAGGCTGAGGGGGTCACCGCGTGGGCTGCAGGGGTCACTGGGTCACCACAAGGGCTGCTTAGGTGCTCAGGTCCCCAAGCATCTACTACATAATCCTGGCCCTGTAATAGAAAATGTGTATGTGACCCTAGCCCCATAACAGGAAATGCGTAACAGGAAATGCATGCATGACCCTGTGTGTGACACTGGCCACGTAAGTGGAAATGAGCTAACTAGTTGCTATCTGGCTTCTATGGGAAACTGACTGGTTCTCAGAGTACATGCTTGGATAATTTAGATAGCTTAGAAGCTATGGAGTGGTACAAATCAATTGGCTCGCACTGTACGGGCTCTCGATGCTAAGGAATGACTGGATTGTGATGCGCAGGTTTTGTTGTAAACCTATAAAAGCTGTCCTGATTCTGCACTCGTGGCTCATAATCCTCTACCCTGCATGGTGTACGTTTGTGAACCCCAGAGCCTCTGGAATAAAAATCCTCTTGCTGTTGCATCAAGACGATTTCTTGCGACTGATTTGAGTGTTGTCTTCTGAGGCGTGGGGCACTGAGGCACCCCCGTTTTTCTTTTGGGTCTTACAAATTCCCAGCAACCACATGGTGGCTCACAACCATCTCTAATGAGATCTGACACCCTCTTCTGGTGTGTCTGAAGACAGCTACAGTGTACTTATATGTAATAAATTAATAAATTTTTAAGAAAGAGCTCATCCTAGATTGCCTGGACAAGACCCCTTAAGGCAAGCCCCCAAGAGTTTTATATCCCAGGCAAACTGGCTATACAATCATATTCTTTACATTATCAAAATAGTAATGGGTTGAGAATAATTTTATATTTTTAGAAAATATGCACATCATATTGTAAAGACTTGTTCTCAGTGTCCTCATTTTCTACCTGTATCATATAATGGTGTTATTTCTAAAGGAATTAATCAATTATTACAAAATAATGGTACTCATATTTCTGATTTTAGAAAATTAAAATATGTGCATGTGACTAATGATACATTTTCAGGCTTTCTAGTTGCAAATGCTCTAACAGGAAAAGCTACTAAAAATGCTATGTTTATTCTCTATGCTTGCATGGTCATTGCCTGCATTATTGTCTATGCTTGGTGTTCCAACTTAGATTAAAACAGATAATAGAGTTATTTGGTTCTTTGGGGTCTAACTTCTTGAGTTCTTTGTATATATTGGATATTAGCCCTCTGTCGGATGTGGGGTTGGTGAAGATCATTTCCCACGGTGTTGGTTGCCATTTTGTCCTTCTGACAGTGTCCTTTGCCTTACAGAAACTTTGTAATTTTATGAGGTCCCATTTGTCAATTCTTGATCTTAGAGCATAAGCTATTGGTGTTCTGTTCAGGAACTTTACCCCTGTGCCCATGTCCTCCAGGGTCTTCCCAAGTTTCTTTTCTAATAGTTTCAGTGTGTCTGGTTTTATGTGGAGGTCCTTGATCCACTTGGAGTTGATCTTAGTACAAGGAGATAAGAGTGGGTCAATTCTCATTCTTCTGCATGTTGACCTCCAGTTGAACCAGCACCATTTGTTGAAAAGGCTATCTTTTTTCCACCGGATGGTTGTGGCTCCTTTATCAAAGATCAAGTGACCATAAGTCTGTGGGTTAATTTCTGGGTCTTCAATCCTATTCCATTGATCTACCTGCCTGTTGCTGTACCAATACCATGCAGTTTTTAACACAATTGCTCTGTAGTACTGCTTGAGGTCAGGGATATTGATTCCCCCAGAAGTCCTTTTATTGTTGAGAATAGTTTTAGCTATCCTGGGTTTTTTGTTGCTCCAGATGAATTTGAGAATTGCTCTTTCTAGATCTATGAAGAATCAAAAAATGGGGTACAGAGCTAAACAAAGAATTTTCACCAGAAGAAATTCAGATGGCCGAGAAACACCTTAAGAGATGTTCAACATCATTAGTCATCAGGGAAATGCAAATCAAAACAACCCTGAGATTCCACCTCACTCCAGTCAGAATGGCTAAGATTAAAAACTCAAGAGACAACAAGTGTTGGCGAGGATGTGGAGAAAGAAGAACACTCCTCCACTGTTGGTGGGATTGCAAAATGGTAAAACCACTCTGGAAATCAGTGTGGCGGTTCCTCAGAAAATTGGGCATGCCACTCCCAGAGGACCCTGGCATACCACTCCTGGGCATATACCCAGAGGATTCCTCTGCATACAACAAAGACACATGCTCCACTATGTTTATAGCAGCCTTGTTTATAATAGCCAGAAATTGGAAGGAGCCCAGATATCCCTCAAAAGAGAAATGGATACAGAAAATGTGGTATATTTATACAATGGAGTACTACTCAGCAATTAAAAATAATGAATTCATGCAATTTGTAGGTAAATGGTTAGATCTGGAAACTATCATCCTAAGTGAGCTAACCCAATCACAAAAGAATCCACATGAAATGCAATCACTGATAAGTGGATATTAATGAGCCCAGAAGCCCTAAATACTCAAGGCACAATTAGCAAGTCAAATGACTCTCAAGAAGAAAAAAAGGAGAGGACCCTGGGCCTGTAAAGATTGGATCCAGTATTGTAGACCCAGAACAGAGAAATCGTGGGGGGGGGAAAGAGTGGGGAATAGCATGGGGGGGAGAGGAATTATGGGACATATGGTGGGGGGTAACTGGGAAAGGGGAAAGCCTTTGGAATGTAAACAAAGAATATAGAAAAAAACAGATAATAGAACTAGCTATTTATTACAGTCATCAAACATTTGAGATGTTTTGACAGCAATTTAACAAAAATTTAATTCTTTATAATTCTCAAGGACGAGGTATTGTGAAACTTTAAAACAATATCTTCTTAAAAAACAAAAAGGGGGAAATTATAACCCTGTGCATATTATTTAAATCATGCTTTTATATTTTTAACAAAATTTTAATATTTGAATGCCAAGGAACTCCTTGCTGAGTGTCTATAGCATCCTACAACTAGGCATACTTAATGACTAGGTGAAATGGAAGGATCCACCTGGATCCACTTATTTGCATGTGGCATGATCCTCATCATGAATTTAATATGGGGAAGAAGGCATGTTTGTGTTTTTTCCACAGAATTCTCCAGGAGCATACTAGATGCCAGAGTGATTGGTGTGGCATGCTGAAGATAATGCTGACTGTAGGCTTGCTGAGTGCCCTGAGAGTGGTGACAGGAAAGCTGTATTGGGTGTATGTTCTTGACCCACCTTTTCTTGCCTATGTCCCAGATTAGATAAACTGCCTTGCTTCAAGCTTTTAGACCTTGTGGGACAGAGAACATGGAGACTATTAAAATTGACTTAGAAAACTTAATCTAAAGGAGGAGTTATAATAGCATTCTCTTTCCTTTAATGTGATGAGTTATCCTAACTCAATCATGGACTAGTCTAGAAATAAATCCAAAATTGGAGATTCCAATTATAAAGATGGCTAATAATCTTTATCAGCAAGCTGATTTAATTTCAATATAGTATCCACTTTTTTCTGAGAAGTAACAGCTTCTCGGTTGATTCTCAAAGCTACCTCCCACACTGGATAGGCTAGCCCTTGTGTCTGATAGCTGCTAAATTGCAACTGAATGGGATACCTTGGGCCATCCAAAGACAAGCTAATCCCATTTTGCTCTTAACTTCTGACTTTGTCTTTTAAGCAGGTGATTGTTTTCATTCAAGCAAGGTTCAGTGGCTCACAGTGACAATTTTTTCATCACTATGAAGAAATGGAATCAGTGCACATTTGTAGGTCCTTTTGTGGCTTGGGCTGTGTTGGGGGAAAAGGTGTGCTATGAAGACCTGTTAGCCAGAGAAATTCTATAATCCTTCATCAGCCTAAGAAAGAAACTTGTGCCTATAGGCCACATTAATTTATAATAAATGCTAAAAGCTGGGTTTGTGCAAATAAACACAAACAAGATGCACATGCATTTCCAAAGATGGGTAAGAGAAAGTCTAGAATTCTGACCTAAGGCAGGTAGATCTTTTGCCCCAGTCAAGTCAATTTTTAATAGTCAATTCTTCAGAAAAGAGGAATTGTGACCTCTCCTCACAGTCTTCTGAGCAGGAATTCCAGACCTCAGCACTAGCCACAATCACACCCACCTAGGGTGGAGTGCTCAGAACCATTGTTCTTCCAGATCTTCAATTTCCTGAATTAAGCAGGCAACCCTCTGAGCAGTGGAGCCAACACATGCTGAGCAACTGAATGGGTTTTGAGGACAAGTTTCCAGCCTTGGGGGAAAGGATCCCTCCCCCCAACCACCTTTATATTTGCAGCCCCCCATTAAACATCAAGCCTTGATCAGAAAACCTTTTATCTTGGCTCCTTATTTCTCTCCCAGGCCCATCCTATTTCATCCCCAGGTTTCCTTCCAGGTAACCTTGGTTCTTTTAGCTGCAGGTGGCTACACCTGAAATATTGATATTGGCCATTCTGACTAAGGTGAGGTGGAATTTCAGGGTCATTTGATTTGCATTTCCCTGATGATTAAGAAAGTTAAACATTTCTTTGGGTGCTTCTCAGCCATCTGGTATTCCTCAGTTGAAAATTTTTGTTTAGTTCTGTACCCCATTTTTAATAGGGTTATTTGGGGTCTAACTTCTTGAATTATTTCTATATATTGAATATTAGCCAAGGTAGGGAGAGATGTTGGATATTGAACAGGTAAGGACAGAGTGGACAGCCTTCTTTAGTCCCTGTCTTAATCAGGATTTCTATTCCTGCACAAACATTATGATCAAGAAACAAGTTGGGGAGAAAAGGGTTTATTCAGCTTACACTTCCACACTGCTATTTATCACTAAAGGAAGTCAGGACTGGAACTCAAGCAGGTTAGGAAGCTGGAGCTGACGCAGAGGCCATGGAGGGATGTTTCTTACTGGCTTGCTTCTCCTGGCTTGCTCAGCCTGCTCTCTTATAGAACCCAAGAATACCAGGCCAGAGATGATACCACCAACAAGGGGCCCTCTCCCTTTATCACTAATTGAGAAAATGCCCCACAGCTGGATCCCATGGAGACACTTCCACAACTGAAGCTGAAAGGATGAGGGCTGCAGGCTGGAAGGTCCCTAGTGTCCTTTTCTGCCTTGCCTCCTGTGGAGAAGCTGAGGCAAGGGCACTGCTGGTTTGGCAGGGTCACTGTGGCAGATGCCACGGCCCCGTAGCAGGAAATGCATAACAGGAGATGCCTGTGTAACCCTGACGTGACCCTGGCCACATAAGCAGAAATGACTTAACTAGTTTATCTGGTCTCTATAGGAAACTGATTGGTTCTCAGAGAGCACGGGCTCGGATAATTTAAACTGATTGGCTTAGAAGCTATGGAGTGGCTTGTGTTAGGTGGGTTCTGTTATAAGCCTATAAAAGCTGCCCTGATTCTGCACGCATGGTTCACTGTCATCTACCCCACGTGGGGAATGGCCGTGACCCCAGAGCTCTGGAATAAAAATCCTCCTGCTATTTGCATCAAGACTGTTTCTCGTGAGTGAATGGGGTGACGCCTTCCAAGGTGTGGGGTGCTGGGGTGCCCTCATTTTTCTTTCGGGTCTTATATCTTGGTGCATTGGCCAGAAAGTACAATCACCCCCCACACTCGAGAACCAACTTGGAGGTAAGGGGATCCCCTCTGACACATGTGTGTGCTGGCCGATGTCTTTGTTCTGAGTGTTTGAGTGTGGCGCTGCGGCGCTGCGGTCTGTGTGTATGTGTGTGTGTCTTGGTTTGGGTTTGTAACAGAGGGAGTGGATGTGGAATCCCACTCTGTATTACAGGGGGAGTGGATGTGGAATCCCACTCCGTGCAGCTGCCACTATGGACCGTAAGAACACAGGGGCCATGGGAGGGGACACCCTTGGGCCACAAGCTGCGGCCCTGGAGGATTCTCTGGGAGGTAAGGAGTGCCAGGGTCGCCTGGTAGATTCCTGGTGCTGGTCAAGAGGACCAAGGTCTGTTGTAAAAGTAGAAGCTTCCCCCTTTGTGGCCATCCGATTCTTTCGCCTGCTTGTGGGAGAAGCGGATGGGTCACAAGGGCTTGGATCTGTTGGTTTCTGTTTTGTGCATTGTTGTCTTGTGTGCCTTTATCTACTGAGCCTGTCTGATGCGGAGAGTTCGACTGGCAGTTGAAACTGCGGGAGTCTGCAGGACCCTGGAGAAGGCTCTTCTCTATCTATATTTGGTTCCTGCAACGGGCAGGAACATTCGGTATCTGAAACTGGGCTCGTCTAGAGACAAATTGTCTTTAATTTAGACGCCTGATGATGGCAGGGTCAGGCTGTCTATGTGGTGATTGTTTTTCTCTGTGTTGTTTTGTATATTGTTTTGTGTTCTCTGACTTAGATGACTGGTGATACTGTTAGGAATTTAGACCAACTGAAAAGCCTGCCATGTTAGGCTCTGTGGCACTAAGATCAGGTCACGTGACTCAAGTCCACCATGTTAAGACTCTGGCACCAAGATCAGGTCATGTGACTCAAGCCTGCCATGTTAGAACAAAAAAAAAGAGGAAATATTTGAGCTCTGAGGCCCCCTGATGGGGAAAATAAGTTTTAACAAGACACTCAAAGTGGCGGATATGGGAATTCTGAGTTTAAGTTACAGATGGCTTATTTTATTTATTTTAAATTGTTTAGATTATTATATAGATATGATGTTAAACTTCATGGTTGCATTGTTCCTCTGGGAAAGAGGTCAAAATAAGGGAGACCTCCAAAAGACTAGTTTCTGAAACATTAAGCGAAAAATCTGTCTCGGTGATATTAAAATCTTGTTTGGAGGTCTATATTACAGAAATTGTTAGTATGTTCAAGGCATAAATTCTTATTTGATGCAGATTTTATTTTGATACAAAATCAAGGTTTTCATTGGTATAAATACTAAAAAAGTAAAACTGCAGGATTTACACCCAGTCCTTCCTTGCTATTATTATTATAGATCTGAGATGTTTAAGTATGTGAGTTTTGGGCCAAATAAAAATATAAGGCTCTGACTTTATTATTAGGGTATTTTCTATGTTTTAATCAGAAATAGCTGAAGATAGTTTAACAGACAACAGCCCATGTTACTTTACATAGATAGTTGGTTTTTAAAAAATGTTAGAAGTCCATGGAATATGATATTTAATGTTAATTTTTTTGTTATAGAGACTAGTCTGCTCCTGACAGCTTCCCTTTCTTGGAGAAACAGCATGTGTAGTGTAGAGTTGCTTCTGTTATGGAGAGAGAGAGAGAGAGAGAGAGAGAGAGAGAGAGAGAGAGACAGAGACAGAGACAGAGAGAGACAGAGAGAGAGAGAGCCATAATTGCCTCTCTTCATTTACAAACTCAATGTGTCTATAGATTATTATATGGCTTAATAATTCCTGATTCTTTAAGTCTGTCAGATGTTCTTGTGCCAGAAGGCTGAATACTGATGCTCCAACATTTTAAAGTATAAACTGTTCAGGTGTTTAGCAGTCTCTATCATTTGGCTAAGTCTTAGAAGCTGTGTTAAGTTTTCTATATATTTTCAGATAATATTGGTCATTCTTGGATTTCTGACCGGGATGAAAACTGTTAGTCTCATAGACGACCAAAGCTCTTTAATCTTGAAAATGCTGATATAGATTTAAATAAATGATTTTCAGGTGACATAAAATTTGTAGTCAAAACATGAGTCAGGTGTTAATTCTTATAGTCTTTTAAGATAGTAAAGATGACAAATGTTCTGTTTGATTGACAGAGATTGGATTTTATGCCTATCTTATAGTTTATAATCTACAAAATGATAATAGTATGCTCAATTTACATTTAGAGAAGACGACAGAGTGGAGCAGGAGAAGATCTGAGACCACCTATCCTGATTCCACAGTGGCTCTCTTACTAAGGACATATTTCCCAAGAGACTGATTAATCTCTTTGAGACTGTTTTATTTGTAATACGGGAAGCTAGAAAAGAATACCCCCCCTCAGATGAAAGGTAAGAGGCACCTGAAGGACCAACACCAGACTCCATTGGCAGGTCTCAAAGGGCATGGCAGCCCACAGATTTGACGAAGGTATGTGAGGTTAAGCAGGGACCAGATGAGTCACTGGCAGCCTTTCTAGAGGAGCTCATAGAAGCATTTTGCTATTCACCCCATGACCCCAGACTAGAGGGACTTTAATGTAGTTTGCTGAGAAAATATATAGAGGGATTTGGTGCAGGTTATTTAGAAGGTCTATGGAGAGATTTGTTGGTGCAGGTTGTTGTTTGCTGAGACAGGAAGACAGAGGAGAAAGAAAAATTACAGAGAAGGAAGCTACAGAAAATCCTGGCTAAAAGACAGAAAGGAATCAATGTGCATACCATATGGAGAGAGGCCACTGGGCCAGAGTGTGCCCTAACAAGCTGGGAGCAGGAACTCCCAGGTTTTGGGAGAAGTGCCCCCCAAATGGCAAAGGTGTTATCCCTGGGTGAAGACAATGACTAGGGGATATGGGTGTTCTGACCACCTCCCCCAACCCTGGATAACTGTGAGAGGGAAAGAGAACCTAGTCAGCTCTTGATGGACACAGGGGCTTAACACTCAGTCTTCCAACCCAATGGCCCTCTTTCCAAGAAAAGATCTTGGGTCCAAGAAGCCACTGGTGCCAAAATGTGTTCATGGACTACCGAAGAACAATGGATCTAGGGATGGGATGGGTAACCCATTCATTTAAGGTCACCCCAGGCTGTTCCTGCCCTCTCTGTTGGAGCAAGGCATACTTTCCAAAATGGCGGGGAGGACAGATATACTTCCTGTCCAACGGGCTGCAGCAACTGGCACAAAAAGAGACTGACCCCTGCTGAAAGTCACTACAGACAGGAGCAATTTTCTCTATGAAGGACAGAGACAAGCAGGTGCTGCTATGGTGAACAAAAATAATGGCATCCGGGTAGAAGAATATTTACCCCTTAGCATGTCAACGCAGAAAGTGGAGCTAATTGCCCTAACCAAGACCTTGGAACTTGGAGACAGGGAGAAAATCAACATCCACATGGATGACAGGTATGCTTTTGCCACAGTCCACGTCCACAACGACGTCCATGCCAAGAGGACTGCTCACATCAGAGGAAACCAACAGGAAATCTTGGACCTCTTAGATGCCCTAATGAATCCAGCAACCGTGAGTATTACCCACTGCCCAGGATCTCAAAAGGGAAAAGACTCAGTGGGCAATAGCCCGGCAGAGCAAACGACTCCAAGGATGGATATACAGGAGCCTATACTGGTTGTGGGTCTGCAAGAGACACCCACTGAGAAATGGGACAAAATTAAGAGATAGCCTCACTTAAAATATGCTGAAGAAAAAAAAAAGGACTGAGATTGCTAGCCATCCGACCAACTATTACCAAGGGAAGGTGCACACAAGAAGGGAGAATTATACTCCCCAGAGAGTAAGCCAAGGACTCACCAGACCAAATGCACAGATGAACTCATTTAAGGTATTAATAGAACAGTGTAAGGTATGCCAGTAAGTGAATGCTTATGCAGCAAAGATTAAACAGGGCAAAAGACCTAGAAGAGAACAACCTAGAGTATATAGAGGTTTTATAAAAGCTAAGGCAGGAAGTATGGCTATGAATATCTTGTAGCACTTGTAGATACTTAATCTAGATGGGTTGAAACTTCCCCTAGCAAGCAAGCAGCAGCAGCCAGGGTTAGAAGAAATTTTCCCGAGTTTCAGAGTGCCCAAGGTAATTGGATCAGACAATGGTTCTGTTTTTGTTTCTAAGGTTAAGTCAGAATTTGACAGAGATATTGGGGACTAATTGGAAACATTATTGGATGTACTGTCCCCAGGGCTCAAGATAGCTAGAGAAAATAAACAAAACCCTATGAGAGACCTTAACTAAATTGACCTTGAAGACTGGCTTAGGCTGGGTGGTGCCTCTCCCCTTGTTTCTGAACACTCCTTGCCATTTTAACCTGATCCCCCTCTCCCCCCCCGCGGAGATCCTCTTTGTTACCCCAATTCCCTTGTCATCCACTGGTCCTCCCAGGAGGTGTACCACAACATGAGATTTGGCTCAAACTGTCTGCCTTAATGCTCCAGACATGTCAGAGACTCCTCACTGCTACCAGACAGGTTACTGGATATGTGAAAGAAGGCTTCAGGAACAGTTGCTGGAACCCTGGTGAAGGAGACCCTCACCAAATTGACCACAGAGACTGGACTTTTGTTCTCTAGGCTCAAGGCGCTCCAGTGGATGAGGCATCAAGGTCCGGGAGGCCTACTCACGAGAAGGAGATCTGCAAGTCCCACATTGCTTCCAAGTTGGAGATATGGTTTACGTTAGATGCCACCACGCAGGAAACCTTAAGACTCAGTGGAAAGACCCTTATCTTGTACTCTTGACCACCCTGTTTTCTACCCTGATAGGACCCCTAATGATAATGCTCCTGTTGCTTACAGTTAGACCTTATATAGTTAATAGGTTAGTTGCCTTCATTAGGGAACAGGTGAGCGTGGTCCAGATTATGGTACTTAGGCAGCAGTATAAGAGCCTCCGAGCCAAGAGGAGGCTGACCTTTAATTCTCCTGCTGGTTTGGCAGGGTCACTGCAGCAGATGCCATGGCCCCGTAGCAGGAGATGCCTGCGTGACCCTGGCATGACCCTGTGCTTGGTGGCCATGTAAGCGGAAATGGTTCTCAGAGAGCACAGGCTCGGATAATTTAAACTGATTGGCTTAGAAGCTATGGAGTGGCTTGTGTTAGGCAGGATCTGTTATAAGCCTATAAAAGCTGCCCTGATTCTGCACGCGTGGTTCACTGTCATCTACCCCAGGTGGGGAATGACCGTGACCCCAGAGCTCTGGAATAAAAATCCTCCTGCTATTTGCATCAAGACTGTTTCTCGCGAGTGAATGGGGTGACGCCTTCCAAGGCATGGGGCGCTGGGGTGCCCTTGTTTTTCTTTCAGTTCTTACAAAGCTTCTTTCTCTGTGATAACTCCAGCCTGTGTCAAGTTGACACACAAACCCAATCAGTACAGTCCCTGATGCTAGTGGGATTGCTTCAACTTTCTTTCCATTTAGTTTGATGTCGACTACTGGTTTGCTGTATATTGCTTTTACTATGTTTAGGTGTGGGCCTTGAATTCCTAATCTTTCCAATACTTTTATCATGAAAAGGTGTTGGATTTTGTCAAATGCTTTCTCAGAATCTAGTGAAATGATCATGTGGGTTTTTTTTTCTTTGAGTGTGTTTAGATAGTGGATTACATTGATGGATTTCTATATATTGCATCCCTGGGATGAAGCTTACTTGATCATGGTGGATGACTGTTTTGATATGTTATTGGATTCAGTTGGCAAGAATTTTACTAAGTATTTTAGCATTGATATTCATAAGGGAAATTGGTCTAAAGTTCTCTTTCTTTATTGAATCTTTGTGTGGTTTAGGTATCAGAGTAATTGTGGCTTCATACAATGAATTGGGTAGTGTTCCTTCTGTTTCTATTTTGTGCATAGTTTGAAAAGTACTGGTATTAGGTCTACTTTGAGAGTCTGATAGAACTCTATATTGAACCCACCTGGTCCTGGGCTTTGGTTGAGAGACTATTAATGACTGCTTCTATTTCTTTAGGGGTTATGGGTTTGTTTCGATCATTTATCTGATCCTGATTTGACTTTGGTACCTGGTATCTGTCTAGAAAATTGTCCATTTCTTCCAGATATTACAATGTTTTTGAGCATAGGCTTTTGTACTAGGATCTGATGATTTTTTGGATTTCCTCAGTATCTGTTCTTATGCCTCCCTTTTCATTTCTGATTTTGCTGATTTGGATACTGGCTCTGGGCCCTCTGGTTAGTTTGGCTAAGGGTTTATCTATCTTGTTGGTTTTTCCAAAGAACCAGATTCTGGTTTGGTTGATTCTTTGTATAGTTCTTTATGTTTCTACTAGGTTTCTACTTTCAGCCTTGAGTTTGATTATTTCCTGCCATCTACTCCTCTTGGGTATATTTGCTTCTTTTTGTATTAGAGCCTTCAGTTATGCTGTTAAGCTGTTAGTGTGTGCTCTTTTCTAGTTTCTTTTTGGAGGCAGTCAGAGCTATGAGTTTTCCTCTTAGCACTGCTGTAATTGTGTCCCATAAGTTTGGGTATGTTGTGCCTTTGTTTTCATTAAATTCTAAGTCTTTAATTTCTTTATTTTTTTGTTGACCAACTTATCATTGAATAGAACAATGTTCAATTTCCATGTGTAAGTGGGCTTTCTATTGTTGTTGTTGTTGTTGTTGTTGTTGTTTTTGTTGTTATTGAAGATCAACCTTAGTCTGTGGTGATCTGATATGGTGCATGGAATTATTTCAATCTTCTTATATCTACTGAGGTCTGTTTTTTGACTGAATATATGGTCAGTTTTGGAGAAGGTACCATGAGATACTGAGAAGAATGCATGTTTTAGGATAAAATGTTCTATAGATATCTGCCATATCTACAGATATGAGCCAAACCATTTGGCTCATAACTTCTGATAATGTCACTGTTTCTCTATTTAGTTTATGACTCCCTGATCTATCCATTGATGAGAGTGAGGTGTTGAAGTCTCCCACTAAATTATGGTATGGGGTGCAATGTGTGCTTTGAGCTTTAGTAAAATTTCTTTAACGAATGTGGGTGCCCTTGTATTTGGAGAATATATATGTTCAGAGTTGAGAGTTCTTCTTGGTAGATTTTTCCTTTGATGCATATGAAGTATCCTTCATTATCTTTTTAGATTACTTTAGGTTGGAAGTTGATTTTGTTCAATATTAGAATGGCTACACCAGCTTGTTTCTTGGGACCATTTACTTGGAAAATTGTTTTCCAGCCTTTTATTCTGAGGTAGTGTCTGTCTTTATGCCTGAGGTGAGTTTCCTGTATGCAGCCAAATGTTGGGTCCTGCTTATGTATCTAGTCTGTTAATCTATATCTTTTTATTGGAGAATTGAGTCCATTGATGTTAAGAGATATTAAGGAGAAGTGATTGTTGCTTCCTGTTATTTTTGTTATTAGAGATGGAGTTATGTTTGTATGGCTCTCCTCTCTTTGGTTTGTTAAAAGAAGATTAATTTCTTGCTTTTTATAATGTGTACTTTCCCTCCTTTTGTTGGTGCTTTCCATTCATTATCCTTTGAAGGGCTGGATTTGTGAAAAGATATTGTGTAAATTTGTTTGTGTTGTGGAATACCTTGGTTTCTCCATCTGTGGTAATTGAGAATTTTGCTGGGTATAGTAACCTGGGTTGGCATTTGTGTTCCCTTAGGGTCTGTCTGATATCTGCCCAGGCTCTTCTGGCTTTCAGTCTCTGGTGAGAAGTCTGGTGTAATTTTGATAGGTCTGCTTTTACATGTTTCTTGATTTTTTTTCCCTTACTGCTTTTAATATTCTTTTCTTGTTTAGTACATTTGGTGTTTTAATTATTATGTGATGGGAGGAGTTTCTTTTTCTGGTACAAAATCTGGAGTTCTGTAGACTTTCTATATGTTCATGGGCATCTCTTTCTTTAAGTTGGGGAAGTTTTCTTCTATAATTTTGTTGAAAATATTTACTGGCCCTTTAAGTTGGAAATCTTCACTCTCTTCTATACCTATAATCCTTAGGTTTGGTCTTCTCATTTTCTCCTAGATTTCCTGGATTTCTGGGTTAAGTGCTTTTTGCATTTTGCATTTTCTTTGACTGTTGTGTGATTGCTTTCTGTGGTATCTACTACATCTGAGATTCTCTCTTCTATCTCTTGTATTCTGTTGTTGATACTTGTATCCATGACTCCTGACTTCTTTCCTAGGTTTTCCTTGTCCAGAGTTGTTTCCCTTTGTGGTTTCCTTATTGTTTTTATTTCCAATTTTATGGTTTGGTTCAATTCCTTTACCTGTTTGGTTGTGCTTTCCTGTAGTTCTTTGAGGACTTCTACCTGTTTAATTGTATTCTCTTGTATTTCTTTAAGGGAGTTATTTATGTCCTTCTTGAAACCTTCTATCAGCATCATGAGCTGTGATTTTAAACCCAAATCTTGGTTTTCCAATTTTTTGTGGTATCCAGGGCTTGCTATTGTGGGAGAATTGGGTTTGTATGGTGCCATATTGCCTTGATTTCTCTTGGTAATATTCCTGCATTTGCCTTTTGCCATCTGGGTTATCTTGGGCGTTAGTTGGTCCTTCTGTTTCTGGCTTGTGCTTGTACCTCCTGTGGGCCTGCAAGCCTGTCTCAGCACCCCATGTGTGACCAGCTCTCCCCTGGCACAGAGTGCTGTGGTGTTGCCCACCTCCTGGGTGCAGGTAGAGCCTGGACTGACTCTGTTCCAGCTGTTCTCTGTTCCTGTTCCCCATGTTCCTGGCTGTACCCACCCATTCAGTCTCTGGAGAGAAGATGGTGGTGGCCTCACCTCCAAAGCCAGGATTCAAATCACTCCCTGCAGAGCAGTTCTCCCTGGCATGATCGGTGTACAGACGACTGTGGAGCTGCCCAGCTTTGGGTGCAGGTGGAGCCCAGATGGACCCTGCTACTCTGCTGTTCCTGTTCCCCGCACTCCTGGCTGTTTTTTTCTAGGTCTTAATCAGTCATGTATATTAGCTATATATTTAAATAGTATAATACATGTATTAAAAGTTTACCATTATTGAATATGTTAAATCATGCAAATTTCCTGGTTTCTACCAATCATCCAGAATAACTATTGGTATTATTAAAAGATTATCAATAATTCTAATATTATTTTAGTTAATTTACAAAATAAACAATCCTCACTAAAGAATAAAGGAGAGTGCATACATGTCCCTTAATATGTTTCCTGGTACATTACAAATAGTTAATAACTAACTAATAGTATAAGAATCTTATCTTTCAAGTCAAAGATCTGTAATGTTCTATAAAATAACTCAAAACACTAATTTCTAATTTTCAGTTTTAAGTACCCCTATTAAAAGATGTATCAAATAATTTCCTTAATAAAGAAAATAAAATTTGAATTTTTTCAAATTTTGACAAAGCCTTGTACAAATTTTAAAAATTAATTTGAAAACTGAGTTTTAAAGATTTAGTTGAATCTGATCAAGTTTCATGTTTAAACATAAATTTAGATGTTTACAGTCCATCTTTGCCATTTTGCCCAGAAGCATTTTGAATTCTGAGATGACTATTCTTGATTTCTAGCTTAACTACAACTGGAACTAACTAAAGCTCAGGTATCTGTGTATACCTGTGAGCAAGTTTTATTAATTGAATATTTAAAGTGAGAGGATCCACTTTTAATTCACATCTTTTGAATGAAACCTGTTTATTCTGGGCCACATTCTCTGGTAGCAGCCAATATGGAAAAGGAATCTATCTCTCTCTCTCTCTCTCTCTCTCTCTCTCTCTCTCTCTCTCCTTTCTCAACATCATTCTGGCTGGCAAATCTATTGCTTCATTGACAATAAAGCCTACTACTTCAGGATTCCAGTGTATACTGAATACTAGATGAGACACATAGTCTTACGGACTGAACAGCTACTTGATTCTTGGATTTCCCATTGGTGGACAGGCACTGTTGAACTAGCTGGATCATAACAGCAAGCCACTCTAATAAATCCATGGATAGACATACATGGACAGACAGAGAGACAAACAGACAGACATGGTGATAGATAGAATCATTTTATCTGTTCTATCTCTCTAGGGAACTCTGAATAATACAGTCTGTGATGCATGCTCTACACATACTCTGAAACTTGAAAACCTTCAGAATATCCCACCAAATTCTGACAAACATGTCTATATACTTTGATGAAATTTCTAGTGAAAACCAGATGTGCCTAATTAGCAAAAGCTTAAATGAAAGCACTTAAACTTATAATATTTGGCCAGCTTGTTTAGAAGGAAAGTTCAGCCTTCTGGATTCAACTGAAATTCTGGCACTCTCCAGAGTGGAATGAGCAGCTTAAGAAAGACATATAACAGCAACAGGCTAAATATATTTTCTATGGAGGTCCTTACTGATGATAGCCATTGTTTTGAGTGTAGATAGCCTTCAGCAACCGTCTGTTTAGATTTCATTTTATTCTACTTTTTTTTTCTTTTTTTTTTTTTTTTTGGTCATTTAGTTTTTGAAATAATGTATACCAAGATAGCTTCATTTCTTGTTAAGATCACAAACTAAGGCACATTAGAGCATTAGGATATTTTTGAAAAACTGAGGAGGGCTTTGATCATTTGGCCTTTCATTTATTTGATCACCTGTGTCTTCTACAAGATCACACACACACACACACACACACACACACACACATACACACAGACACACACACACATATATCCAAAAATCTCTTGATATTGCCATGTCCTTTGATTAAGGTCAGTGACAGTTTACCAGGCATAAAACTAATGGCCCAAAGTCTTCAGAAATGGAGATATGGGTCATCTTTCCAGGTAAATAACCAAGACCTTAGAGATGTTTGATCGTAGTAGAGGGAATACAGAATAGGTAGTAGAGGAAGATAGTTATAATTACCAGCTAAGGCTGTGTGTCCAGTAAGACAAACAATGAGTGTAATTAATAAGAGTGTTTCTGGACTGTTTTGGTAAGAATAGGTTTGTAAAGCCTTGTGGTGGTGGCAGTAGTAGTGCCTGCCTTTAATCCCAGTACTAGGGAGATATTTCTATAAGTTTGAGACTAGCACGGTCTACAAAGCAAGTTCCAGGACAGCTAGAGCTACATAGAGAACCACAAAAAGGTTGTATAATTATACACACGTATTAAGCAATATTTGTTTTCTTTCCACTACTTTTTAACATGTAATATAATAACAATTGAGATACTATCAATGCTAAATATTACAAATCTATATTATTATTTCTAACATGGGATATTGAAAGATTAACCTTTGTCAAGAAATTTTGCCATCTATTCTGGAAGACTATAATGTTTTCATTTGAACATGGGGTAGTAATATCATAACAAACATAATTATGACCTCATTATTGTATTCATTTTGAAATGAAGCAGGACATAAGAAAATTCTATTGAGGGTCAAGATGACAAAGGATGAATTTGTGATAATTAACCTTGATTGTCAACTTGACTAGATCTAGATGTTACTAAAGGGCATGCCTCTGGGCAAGTCTATGTGGATATTTCCAGGAAGAGTCTACTTAAAAAATATATCATACCTTCCAGCAGCAGTTCAGATACAAGGAGGTCCAAGTTAAAAACAGTGCTTCTGAATATTTGATCTTAGCCATTCTGACTGGTGTGAGGTGGAATCTCAGAACATTTTGATTTGCATTTCCCTGATGACTAAGGATGTTGAACATTTCTTTAAGTGTTTCTCAGCCATTTGGTATTCCTCAGTTGAGAATTCTTTGTTTAGCTCCATGCCCCATTTTTAATAGGGTTATTTGACTCTCTGGAGTCTAACTTCTTGAGTTCTTTGTATATATTGAATATTGGCCCTCTATCAGATGTAGGGTTGGTAAAGATTTTTTCCCAATTTGTTGGTTGCCATTTTGTCCTGTTGACAGTTTCCTTTGCCTTTTCAATTTTATGAGGTCCCACTTGTCAATTCTTGATCTTAGAGCATAAGTCATTGGTGTTCTGTTCAGGAAAATTTCCCCTGTGACCATGTGTTCAAGGCTCTTCCCCACTTTATCTTCTATTAGTTTCAGTTTATCTGGTTTTCTGTGGAGGTCCTTGATCCACTTGAACTTATACTTTGTTCAAGGAGATAAAAATGGATCCATTTGCATTCTTCTACATGGATGCTCCCAGCCAGCCATTGGACTGAGCATGGGGTCCCCAGTGGAGGAGACAGAGAATGGACTGAAGGAGCTAAAGAGATTCGCAACCCCATAGGATGAACAACATCAACCAACCAGATCTCCTAGAGTTCCCAGGGACTAAACCACCTACCAAAGAGTATACATGGAGAAACCCATGGCTCCAGGAGCATGTGTAGCAGAGGATGGCCTTGTCAGACATCAATGGTAGGAGAAGCCCTTGGTCCTGTGAAGGCTCAACGCCCCAGTGTAGGGAAATGCCAGGACAGGGAAGAGGAGTGGGTGGGTGGGTGAGCACTGTCATAGAAGCAGGAGCAGAGGCAATGGGATAGGGGAGTTCTGGAGGGGAAACCAGGAAAGGGGATACATTTGAAATGTAAATAAAGAAAATATCTAAGAGGTTGCTGTCTTGCCTCGGGTCACTGTGGATGGCTGGCAGCTGCCGTCAGGTCCGTGGACAGAGACCTAGCCTAACATTGACTACCCCATCAGACTCTTGCCTGCACCCAGAACCAGAGCAGCTCGGCAGGAGGTCTGTGCACCTGCAGCTCAGCGGCTGTCGCCAACCCCTGGGGGCCAGCCCACTAGTCTTGCAGCAAGGCTGCCATCTTGCCTCGGGTCACTGTGGGTGGCTGGCAGCTGAGGTCAGGTGCGTGGACAGAGACCTAGCCTAACATCGACTATCCCGTCAGGCTCTTGCCTGCACCCAGAGCCAGAGCAGCTCTGCAGGAGGTCTGTGCACTGACAGCTCAGTGGCTGTTGCTGACCACTGGGGACCAGCCCGCTTGGCTTGAAGCGAGGCCGCCATCTTGCCTCGGGTCACTGCAGGTGGCTGGCAGCTGGGGCCAGGTGTGTGGACAGAGTCCTAGTCTAACATCGACTACCCTGGCAGGTCCTTGCCTGCACCCAGAGCCAGATCAGCTCAGTGGGCAGTCTCTGCATAAATGGAGAGAAAATTGAAGCTATCCCACTAAAATCAGGGACTAGACAAGGCTGCCCCCTCTCACCATATCTTTTCAATATAGTAATTGAGGTACTAAGCTAGAGCAATTCGACAACATAAGGAAGTCAAAGGGATACAAATTGGAAAGGAAGATGTCAAACTATCACTATTTGCAGATGATATGAGAATATACTTAAGTGACCCAAAAAAAAACCTCCACCAGAGAACTTCTACAACTGATAAACAACTTCAGCAAAGTGGCTGGTTATAAAATCAACTCAAGTAAATCAGTAGCCTTCCTGTACTCAATGGATAAGCAGGCTGAGAAAGAAATTAGGGAAATGACACCCTTCACAATAGCCACAAACAATATAAAGTATCTTGGTGTGACTCTAACCAAACAAGTGAAAGATTTATATGACAAAAACTTCAGGTCTCTGAAGAAGGAAATTGAAGAAGACCTCAGAAAATGGAAAAATCTTCCATGCTCGTGGGTTGGCAGGATTAATATAGTTAAAATGGCAATCTTGCCAAAAGCAATATACAGATTGAATGCAATCCCCATCAAAATCCCAACTCAGGTCTTCATAGAGTTAGAAAGAGCAATTCTCAAATTCATCTGGAATAACAAAAAACCCAGGATAGCTAAAACTATCATCAACAGTAAAAGAACTTCTGGGGGAATCAGTATCCTGGACTTCAAGCGATACTACAGAGCAGGAATGTTAAAAACTGCATGGTATTGGTACAGTGACTGGGAGGTGGATCAAAGGAATAGGATTGAAGACCCAGAATTGAACTCACACATCTATAGCCAATTGATTTTCTACAAAGGAGCTGAAAACATCCAGTGGAAAAAAGATAGCATTTTCAACAAATGGTGCTGGATCAACTGGAGGTCAACATGCAGAAGAATGAGAATTAATCCACTCTTATCTTCTTGTACTAAGATCAACTTCAAGTGGATCAGGGACCTCCACATAAAACCAGACACACTAAAATTAATTGAAAAGAAACTGGGGAAGACCCTTGAGGACATTGGCTCAGGGGGAAAGTTCCTGAACAGAACACCAATTGCTTATGCTCTAAGATCAAGAATAGACAAATGGGACCTCATAAAATTACAAAGTTTCTGTAAGGCAAAAGACACTGTCAAAAGGACAAATCGGCAACCAGCAAATTGGGAAAAGATCTTCACCAACCCCACATCGGACAGAGGGCTAATATCCAATGTATACAAAGAACTCAAGAAGTTAGACCCCGGAAAACCAAATAACCCTATCAAAAAAATGGGGTACAGAGCTAAACAAAGACTTTTCACCTGAAGAAATTCGGATGGCTGAGAAACACCTTAAAAAATGTTCACCATCATTAGTCATTAGAGAAATGCAAATCAAAACAACCCTGAGATTTCACCTTACACCAGTCAGAATGGCTAAGATTAAAAGCTCAGGAAACAGCAGGTGTTGGCGAGGATGTGGAGAAAGAGGAACACTCCTCCACTGCTGGTGGGAATGCAAGCTGGTACAACCACTCTGGAAATCAGTCTGGCGGTTCCTTCGAAAACTGGACAGGATACTTCTGGAGGACTCAAGCATACCACTCATGGGCATATACTCAGAAGATTCCCCAGCATGCAATAAGGATACATGCTCCACTATGTTCATAGTAGCCTTATTTATAATAGCCAGAAGCTGGAAAGAACCCAGATGTCCCTCAATGGAAGAATGGATACAAAATGTGTAGTATATATACACAAGGGAGTACTATTCAGCCATTAGAAACAATGAATTCATGAAATTCTTAGACAAATGGATGGAACTGGAGAACATCATACTAAGTGAGGTAACCCAGTCTCAAAAGAATACCCATGGTATGCACTCACTTATAAGTGGATATTAGCCTAGAATCTTGGGACACCAAATACACAATCTACATACCAAATGATGTCCGACAAGAAGGAAGGAGTAGACCCTGGTTCTGGAAAAGCTCAAAGGATCAGTGTAGGGGAATACGAGAACAGGGAAGTGGGAAGGGGTGGATGGGGGAACAAAGGGAGGGAAAAGAGCATGTGGGACCTTTGGGGAGCAGGGAACCAGAAAAAGGGTAATGAAATGTAAATATAGTATATATCCAATAAAAAATATTTTACAAAAAAAATCTAATAAAAATTTTTTAAAAAGCAGTGTTCCTTGTTTGCCTGCCTTCAAATGTCTTCAGTTTCTAATACAGTATCAGGTGATAAGCCCTAATAGCTCCTTAAAGCTTTGTAGTTCAAGGTCTGTTTGGAATTATTAACATTTACCTATTATCCACATCCTTTGTTTTACCCGATATGGTACAATTCTAAGACACTGGTAAGTACATTAAACTCTTCCTCATACATTTAAAGTTCCTTTCAATTCTGCATATATCTGTGATATCACAATGTTTATATATATATATATATATATATATACACATATATATGGCATATATATGGCATATATATACATATATATATATGCCATTTTGTATGTTCTCAAGATGTAAAAATCAATACTAGGTTGGGACTATCAAAGGCTCTGGAGTGTGTCCAGTGTGTCAGTGGTCATGTGTGTCTAAAACATGAAAAACTTGAAGGCCAAAGAACAACTTCAGATATTCTTCAGGAGCCACCAACTCATTTTTTGAAGCAGGCTCTCTCACTTGGCATAGATCTTTCTAATTAATCTAGTCTGGCTGTCGGGGATCCCATGGGAAGCACCTGTCTCTGCTTCCCTCAAGCTGGAATTATGAGTAGTCACTAGCATACTGAGATTTTTTTTTAATATGGACTATGGAGGCCAACTCAGGTCCTGTTTATGCAAGGCAAGCACTTTTCCATCTGAGCCTGCTCTTCTGTCTGTGGGTTAGTACCTTGTACATAAAGTGTCTGTAATTTTACTGATTGTAAAATATTTAAGACTTCAAGGTGCAAATTAATGTAGCTTTACAGTGGGGCATAGACATGACATTTTATTGGCAACAGAATATCTTTCTCCAGGGTCGCTCAGTAGTTTTTAATGAAGTTATATTGAATTTTTGTACTGAAACTTAAGACCAAGTGAAATTTTCTTGATGTAGGGTTTATTTCCAGAGGCTTGAGGGCTCTCTATAAACTCCAAATTCATGTGTGGTTCACAGAAAATGCTGGTATGATTCAATCATCTTTGGAAAACCTAGATAGAATTTCAAGCAATTAGGAACAAGAGAATAAATGTGCTTCATTTACTTTAGACCAAACTGTGGGTTTTGAATTTAGAACTGAACAATTGGGGTTTAAGTTCTACTCACAGGAAAAACATGACTTCCTGATGGAATGAAAAAAACTTGAAGAAAACAATTTTACTTTGGAAAAATACAAAAATCATTTATACATGGGCTCTGGAACCCAAGTCCACTAGCCGAGAAGTCGTCTGAGAGGAATTTGAAGAAACTGAGTAACAGGATGTGTTACAGCAGGTTGTTACTCTCTATTAAAGAGAATTGCCAGGATATAGAAAGACATGGAAACAATCTTCTTGGGAAGAAAATGTTAACCTCAGTCATATGTTGCTGAATTCAAATTTAAAAAAAAATTACAGAAGGTCTTTCAAAAACAAGGAATTGGTTATCAGTGCATTGGCTAAACTCAGCTGAGCACATTCCAAGTAAGGAGCTCCTGTGAGTCGAGGGACAAAATCATTCTTCCATTACTTCAGAAACAGGAAATCTGCAATGTGATGTTAAGGGCTGAACCCAAGGATTGCCACTTGGCAGGGTGGGCCCCATAGGCTAATTTTTCACTCGAACATCTACAACTGCCATGAAGTTGGCTGATTCACGTGGCTGAAGATCACTCTGGTGGTTATATTTTTGAGCTTATGGTTTTCCTTTTTGGCATTTCATAAATTATGATTGGATGATTTCATGGAAGAAATAAATCTGTAATAAGTACAAGTTTAAAAAAATGTTAACTGGCAAATTAAAAGGAGAAAGCTTCCACTCACACAAAGAGTATGGAAACAAGGAGTGGGTCCTGAATTCAGAAGGGTGTAGTTAAAGGGGTGGCTAAGCGTCAGACTAGGGGAAGGTGAAAAGGAAGATTTGGAGATCAGATTTCTATCATGGCTCATGTATATAGATTTGGATATCCTCCCCCTCCTAGAGAAACATATTTGATGCTAAGGATTGAAATATGTGTAAAACTTCTAAAACAGATTACTAAATCTAAGACATTTGAAATCAGTTCTGCTACTTAAAATACAGCCAGATTTCTCTTTCAGATGAGACAGCATAGGAAAACAAGACATTTCTAAAGATGAGTTTTGGACTAACCAGGTCTGTAGTTCCATGGGATGCCTTTGGAACCAATCCAGTTTCATTCTACAGCCAGTGCATCTGGTTTTCAAATAAATCTGGACTGAGTTAAAGGTTGAGGTGGAAGCCAGGAGAACCCTGAAAACAGGTGAAATTTAGTGTAACCAGCTAATTTTAGTTGATCTTTAAGACCCCCCCCACCCCCCGACAGAGCACTGTTTGGAGCTGCAACTAAGGCACTGAAAGGTTATTCTCCATTTGGGCTTCCTTAAGTACATTTCTGTGCAAATACCCAGGGAAACAAAATGTCATGTTTCCTGTAACTTTGGTTAACTTGAATGTTACCTTCAGAAAAGACCCAGACATGACCCACATCTATAAAAAGTGTTGGAAAATGTTTATAAACCTTTTCAAGCTGATTGATTTGTAAATAATTTGAGGAAGAAGTTTGGGGGTTTTGTTCTGTTTTTAGTTTTAAATGTCACTCCAAGTCCACGAATTCTCCTTTCTTAATCAACAGGCAAGGGTGAAAAGCTTAAAGCACCCAAAAAAAAGAAGATTCCAGATAGAAAGAAACTGAAATAAAAGGTAGACTGAATTGTTGAAAATTCTCCTCTTGCATAACTGAAACTCATGAAAAGAGACCAAAATTCCAAAGAAAAAACTTGTGAAATCCCATAGGTTATAGAGGACAATCAGCCTGCAGTCCATCCTACAATCCGGTGAAATTTCTGAGCAAAACTTTTATTTCATTTATTCTTCATTATATTCATTATATAGTGATTTCCATATAATTCCCATATAATATTCATTTAAAACATTTACTTAGTGTAATCATTTGAACCTTGCACGGAAACAGAAAATTTAGAAACACTGTAACATCTGCCAATGGGAAGAAAAGAACAACAGAGTTAGGGATTAGCTCAATATGTTTCACTGAGCTTCTAGCATGCTGCTCTTTCTCCATCAGAGAGCTTAGTCCACTTGATTCAGCTTCTTTCTGTGTCTGCGTGTTCATTTTCAGGTCTACCCCTGAGGTTATGCAAAGACCAGGCCTCACACACAACACACATATGTTGTGTGTTATAAGAAATTTAAACACACATTCTGCGCTCTTATTCTACACATTCTGTAGCTGTATGTTTTTCCATTTACCCTCAGGCCTGAGGCTTTGGGGTCATTGACATGACTGTGCCCTCATCAACCATGACAACATGCACACACACACACACACACACACACACACACACACACACACACACTGAGGACTTGCCACACTCAGGGCTCCAGAATCTCACTTCATACAGTGTATATTTTATTTAAAGACTTAAATATACTTGATGAAACTCATTGCATTTTGTCTTTTAAACAATATACAATCTAAAGACTTAAATATACTTGGTGAAACTCATTGCATTTTGTCTTTTAAACAATATACAATGTCCTCGGATTTTATTCTTGGACTACCAAAATAAGCAAATGTACTGAAATATTTCTACATTGTGTTAGTCCCATAGAATGGCTACTTTGTTCTAGTAAGATTTCCAAGTACTCACTTAAAATTATTTTTAAATAAGTTTCCTAAGTAGAAGCTTAGTTTGTATATGTAAGAAATTTAAAGTGAAAAACCCTGGCTGCAATCGATTCCTTTAAAAAAAAAATGTATGGGATAAATGATGCCTTCAATGTGAAACCATGAATCATTTAAATCACTTTAGATAAAGTTTGCAGTAATGTTATCAAAGACTTGGGAGATTACAGTTTTGGTTATTCTTCCCGGCAACAATAAAAACAAAGCTACCTTTCCACCTTTCCTCCTTTTTCACATAACCCATCTGTATTAGTTACTTTCTCATGCCTAGAGCAAACTACTGGACAAAATTGACTTTAGGGAAGAAAGGTTTATTTTTACTTTAATTTTGAGGGGACAGGGTTCATCATGGTAGAGAGGTCTGGTGGTAGGGGCATGAAGCCTACTAAAGTGGCTACAGAATACCTAAAGGTGTGCCTTGCTAATGTCCCAGGTGTTTCCTAACCCAATCATGCTTAACAATCAGGAATTATCATCAAACTATCTGTAAAATAAGATTAGGAAATAAAATAGTAGTGGTTAAATCATCTCAGTATAATTCTACTCCATGGTTCTCCCAAAATAACCTAACTGCTGATGTCTTTGTTGGCTTTTGCTTTCGACCCAAGAAATCATGCAGTGTGCCCTTCCTGCAAGGAGGGACATTTCCTGGGTGTTCTGGGTGGTTTTGTGTCAATTTGACACAAGCGAAAGTCATCTGAGAGGGAGCCGTAATTAAGAAAATGCCTCATTAAGATCGAGCTGTAGACATGCTGGGAGGACATTAATTAGTGATTGATGGGAGAAGGCCTGGTTCATTGTGGGTGGTACCACCTATGGCCTGGTGGTTCTGGTTTCCATAAGAAACAGGCTGATAAAGCCATGAGGAGCAAAGCAGCAAACATCACCCCTCTATGGCTTCTGCATCAGCTCCTGAATCCAGATTTCTACCCTGGTTGAGTTCCTGCCCTGACTTCCTTTGGTGAACAGTGACATGGAGGTGTAAGCTGAATAAAACCTTTCTTGCCCAAGTTTCTTTGGTCATGGTGTTTCATCACAGCAACAGTAACCCTAACTAGGACACTGGACTTTGGAGTGTACTCAAATATTTTCTATCTCATGTGATAGAACTGATCTTCATTTTTTCATTTTGGATATTGTCTAGTCTTAGAGCCTTTATGTGGACCTTTTAGGTGCACTTAGGAAATCCAGAAGCTGCATCTGTGGGAATGCCCTGGAGTCCCATGGTCAGGTCATCCTCAAGGGAGTAGCCAGTCAGTTCAGTCCCACTGACAAGCCCAACTTTTCACCATCATCAGCAATTTGCTAAGATGGTGTTGACAGACTTATTAGGGGTAACTGTTACCCATCAAATATAGAACAGGTTCAGAGTGCTGAAACACTAATGGATTACCACTGGATTTGAGTTCATCTGTGAGCTCATTGCTCCTCTCACATAATGTATTTAAATTTCTGTCCGTCCAAAAACACAAAAAATGTTCATAAAGGATATTTAGGCTCTGATTTCTTCTTTTATTCATTGTTCTAGATTTTAACACCAGTCACATTGGTCTTAGAAAATACTTTTGGGGGTATCTTGTTCTGTCTTCTGAAAAAGTGTGTGTGGAGCTTTAACTACTTACTGAAAATATAAAGAAATCATCAATGACTATTTTTGGGCTTTGAGTTCTTTGAAGAAAAATATTACTATGAGTTAAATTTCTTTATATATGCAATTGGAAAGCATAAAATAAGTCACACATGAAAAACCTAAATTTAAAATTAAGGTGTATGACTTTTGTACATGTGATTGTAGGTCATGGAACTACAAAATGGATGCTGAAATGAAATTGTAAAGAATATGGGAAATAGAAAGTGTAATTGGGGCAAAGGATAGTCTAGTCAGCAAAGTGCCTACCTGGCAAGCATAATAGCCTGCATTTGATCCCTGCAGTGGTTTCAGGAAGATGTCCCCCCTGTTCTCAGGTATCTAAGTGCCTGGTCCCCTGTTGGTGACACTGGGTAGGTTTCAGAGGTGGCATTGCTGGAGGAAGTATGTTAACAAGGACAGAACTGAAAGCCATTTTTATTATGCAGCCTCTTCTGCTTTTAATTGTCTTAATGAAAGTGTTTTATGGACAAAATCAACAAATGTAAAACTCCTGCAAATGTCATATGCTTATTAACATAGTAATGGTTTGATGACTGTATGGGTAACTATTGGCTACCAAATTGTTAAATTCAAAACATAATTTAATCTCATATAAAACTATATGAATACATACTGGTCACCTCTCCACACACCCAAAATGACTTGACTGGGGATTGAGTATACATGTGGCTTTTCTCTTAGCATGGAACCCCAACAGTTTATATTATATTTCACTTATGACTTCACGTTTTCATGCATATGTCTGGCTTCTTGCACTATGTGAGCTTAACAACACTGCAATACTGTTGTTGAGGAGCCGATGTTTAGGTAATGAGTAAAACACATACAACTCCCTTGATGTGGTTTCTAACAAGGCACCCAAGAATATGATAACTCCTCTACTTGCACAGGAGTAGATCACTGCCCATCACATGTGTATTTTGTCTCCAGACTGATATGGCTTTGATGTCTCAACCAGAGAGTCTGTTCTACTTTGCTCTCACTATCTTCTCACCCATTCTTTGGTCCTCCTTCATTGGAACCCACGCTTCAGCTTTCCTAAGTATGCTCATCCTCCAGTGAGTTCTTCCTCTCCATCTTGCTTCATTTTCATGCTGTAACAAATAAGTAATACAAACCACTGTCCTTGTACTCTATTGACTTTGCTCAATTGTCTTAGAATCCACTGCCTTACCTTCTAAACCAACTATTTGGCAGCATTTGAGAAGCAAGATATTCTGATGTTAGTGCAGAAAACAAACATTTGATATAAATATAAATTGATATAAATAATATGCAACTTAAATCTAATACTATTTCTTTTGTATTAAATGTCCTTTTGTGTTTTTACAGTAGTGCCTTTTTCTTCTCTGACATGAGTTACACATTACTTGGTTTTCCATGGGTATTGACTTTTGCTTGGTGAACTCAAGGAAGATTAGGGCAAAGAGACTTCTGTTTACTTTGCTTGTGTCTGGATAACAGTAAAATAGTACTCAGTATGTAGAACAATAACTAGGCTTACTATGGCTCTAAATTCACATGGTAGTTTCTATGTTGACAATTCATACCCAATTAAAGGAAGAGACATGAATGTGTCAAAAACATAAATTATTCTGAGAGCAATCCATAGAGCCTCCCACTCGGTGCTCATCCTGGATGTGATTCAAGTGCCCCGCTCTAATAACTAACATCAATATTCCTCTTTAAGCTGCCACTCAGTGTAGCCATAGAGTGTGTATTTCAATGGACTCAGTGACTCACAAGGAAAGCATGACATAACCACACTGCTTACTTCCTTCTATTGCCTCTGATCGTTTTCATTTTCTTTCTTTTTCAGTGGCAAGACTAAATCCAAGACTTCTGTATGTTGATGAGTGTTCCAACACTGAGCAACCCCAGACCTGATGCTTTTGTTTTTAAGTGAAAATATGTAATTTTGTTTCTTTTTAAAATATGTAATTTTTAAAAGATATTTTAAGTAACTCTTTGTGGACCAGAAAACATTTATTTTCAAATTATGTTTATTGATCTTACAGACAGAATAATATCTTTAATTTCCATGACAATCAACAACACCATTACAACTTTGATATCAATAGCAATAATTACTAAAAATTGAGCAAGCAGTTCATCAGTTTTGAGAATCAAAAAGCATATAATGGCAGTACCAATAAAATATTGTGCATGTGTGTTAAAAAAGAAAGAGACAACATAACTTTTTAATGCCTTAGGCATTTTCTAGCTGTGGCATTTATACTATTTTTTTTCACACGAGAAGCACATTGGCCAGTTACCAATGATGCTGAAAAAGAAGATATATTAAAGTGCCTCTTTGGCTAACAGTGTGGCTGTGCACCTCCTTCGTTTGATATCATACAGTGCTGACATCATTCACAAAGCATAAGAAATCAATACTATGTTTGCCTAAAGCTTTTTCACAGATGACTAATCTTGATGAAGATAACCTCCCTTCAGAAACTAAGGTCATCAATGTTTTAGCTTCACAAGAAACCTTTCATACATGCCGAACCTAATTAAACAGTCTTAGACTACTGGGTGAACAGAGACATCTAGTGGTCAGCGTGTTAGCACTAGACAAATATTTTTAAAGCACTAATGTCAAGAATACCTACAAAACATTAAAGAGGCTCAGATGCTTCACCTTTAACACTGGCATACACCTACCTCCAAATAAATTACAGATAAGAATTATAATTTCCTGATTCCATAATAACATATACTGACGGAAAAGTCACTCTTTAACAATCCTTTCACAGGTAAATAAATACCTTTTGTAGACTTTTTTTTTTTTACACAATTCCCATTGTTACTTGTTTGTGCCTCACTTTTTATTTCTATCAGAACATTGTAAGAAATTCTGAATTACTAGTCAGTTAGTTTTATGGCTGTTGTATGAATACAACGACAGCAATGTCCTAGCAATAAGCAGATCAGTTACTCTGTGTGACACACTGATGGCAGAGGAAGATGGCATGAAGGCTGCTCGCATCTCCTTATCGTTGATCTGAGTTCACATGGAGTGTTAGGGGGTTTTTTGTTTTGATGTTGTTGTTTTGTTTTTCAAACAGGACACATCCTGCTCATGTGGGGTTTTTCAGTACATCTAGCTTATGAAATGGAATAATAGAATCAAAGTGGAATTACAGAATTGTTTTTGTCATCAGAAATCCATTGTTTGCTAGTTGTGACATTTTCCTATTAATAGAGAGTCAGTACATTCCTTGGCTATGTACATAGTGCACCTGAGGCCATCCAAGCAGGCTTTTTCTTTACTCACAGTCTTTGGACAAGCTTCCCACCAAATTCCTGAAGCTTCTCCTAAAGCTTTGACGGCTCCAGGAAAACGGCCTCCTGCTTTAATAGGAGGTTTTTCCTGAACAAAAATCATGCATTATAGTCTGATGGTTATTCCTAGGTCATCCAGAAACTGTCTCTTCTATGTGGACTGAGATATCCCCCAAATATTTAAACACACATGGATAAGTATAGGTGGGTATCACTACCTATATATTTTATCTCTCCAAAATTAACTGTCAATGTCTAGTGCTAGCTTTTCATTTTTTCTTTAATTTAAATATTGTGCATGAATGTGCTAGCCTCCCCAAATAAAAAATAAGTATATTTAGCTCTCATAAAAGTATCCACTACCAGCCATAAGCCATGATATTTACTTGAGACATTTATCTATATATTACTTGTATGCATAAAGAGGGCTATAGAGGCCTACGCTTGGTAGAATTGAACAGTCATCCATAGGAAAGTATCACATGGTCATGGGAGCCATGAAGACTACCCTACTATACCTTTAGATAATCATATAAGTGCTAGACATATGTTTCAATGGGCATCTCATGGTCAAGTGCATAATAACTTAATCTTATTAAATCAGCAAGTATAACCTATAATTAAGGTCAAATGAAGTGTTTTCTATGCAGTGTGTAGGTTTCTCCCCAGTATACTGCCCCCACTAACTTCCTAGCCCTCTCCTCCATAACTGTTCTCAGTTAAGGAGGGGACATAACAAAAAGTAGGTATATGTGAAATTTCCCAAGGAAAGAGGCAACCACAAGTAGCAATGGAGGCCACTGGAAGCTACCATCTACTGCTCTGTTCTCGATGTACTTCATTCTCTCATTTTCTTTCTCCCCGTTCCCATTGTCTCCTTTACTTATACCTAAAGCTGCTAGTGGAAGATGAAACAGTACAATGTTTTGTTTTGTTTTGTTTTTTGCGTCTGAACTCTGTCTAGTATAACAAAGATGACTTCTGAGTCCCAAAGGAGCATCCTGCCATTGTTCAACACCCAGAACTGCAGTCACTCTCAGGTGATGCACTATGAGCAGCCATGGGTTATTATTACTGTCTGTTCCTAATTATAACCTCTCAAAAAATACCTGCAAACATGAACTGACAATCCCCATCAAAGGTCTCTTCCCCATTGGCTAAACTGACCTTTAGAGATAGATTAGAAGTAAGTCATGTTGTCTACAAAAAAAGAAAGAAAGTGAGAGAAAGAGAAAGAGAGAAGAAAAACCATATTAGCTCTTGTCCCCACATGAACTCCCCCATGAATAATATAAAGTATGCTTCCTACTAGTTGCCAAGGTTAAGTCTTCACTAGGTCTGGACAAGCAGATGGGGGTCTAGTGGAGTGGTTAGATGTGCTGCTACCACAGATACCAACAAACCTAGAAATAATTTGGTCTGGGTCTAAGTGCTAATATCATGCTGCCTAGTCTCCTTCTGAAAAGCATAAATGCAAAATACCCCATTCCTACAAGCAAACCAACCACAAGAGTGCTGCCAAGAACTTTTGGGGCCCTTTTCTTGGCCACACGAAATGCTGTTGGCAGCACCGCAGAGATTAATATATTATTGACATGTCCTAAAACCTTGTTAAATGTTTTTCTCTTCAAGACACGCTCATAATAGGTTTCCAAGTTCGGTCTCTTTCCATGTCCCCAGTTTCTTCTTGCAAAGCCCAGGAACTTCAGCCGATGCAATGTGACAGCCAGTGAGACATCTGCCAGTGTAAAGGATTCTCCACAGAGCCAAGGCTGGTTGCCCTCCTCTAATCAGAGAAAGGGATTGAGAATTAGGGGCAAGCATTATCCAAACAGATTACAGCTCCCATTTGTAGTCTAAGCCCTAAGGCTAAAGACAGTCACATGTCATCTTGACCATCACAGGCCATGCACAGTTATCCCAAACTCACAAAGCCTTGTTTGACATCTGTCAACCCTTTGTTCTTTGTCATTATACAATACACCATAAAAGCTATTTGCATGCCCTTTGCATTATACTATGTATTGAAAATAATCAAGAATGACTTCAAGTATACAGGAGGCTATGTAAATATCAAATCGTTTTACAGAAAGGATACCATCCTTGGAGTATGGTATCTTCAGATGCTCCAGAAACTAATCAACCCTCATGGAACAGAATAGTTACATTTCCTTAAAGTAGAAGGAAGTCGGTCTTTCTTTTTATTTCTTTTAAGATTTTTTTTTTTTAAGACAAGGGCTTACTCTGAAAGTTCTTGAACTGCTGGCAATGCTCTATCTCAACCTTACAATTACTGGTGACAGGTGAGAGCAGTCAAAACCAGCTATGCCCCTGTTGTGAAAGAAGTTCCAGGTAACACTGTCTTCACAAGATGCACAAATAGGTCCCATGTATAAATGTGAACAATGGCGGACTGCGGAAGCCCACAGATGCAGTCTGTAGATGCTCTGGAGCCCGCCATTCTCACTTGCTGCCACTGGCTCCCACGTTACACTTTAGAGGCAAGATATTTCCCTAACTGAGGGGAAAAAACAAAACAACAGAGAGGACATACAAGAAATTATTTGTATTATTCAATCAAACCACTCTAAATCTTGACTTGTGAAGCTGGTTAAAGTTGCATCTCCCAGACATCATTGAAAATGTACAGAGGACATTTCTTGAATCACATCATTTATAGATACAAATTAGATTACAATCTCAGAGTTCCCCTGAATACAATAGCCTATTTAACACTGACTCTGAACAACCCCAGAAACAGATTGTAGAACACGGTCAGAGGGCTCTGAGAACATTCTTACGGACGCTCTTAGTGTTTCATCAAAGAGAAAGCTAATGAGAACCTACCTGGAGTTTCTTCATTCCTTCTTTGTAACTCAGTTTCCACCTGATCCAAGACCTTCTCCAACTCATCAAGAATTTTCTTCAAGTATTTGACATTGTCATGATCAAGCAGTTTTGACTAATAAATAACCCAAAAAGAAGCTATTTATGGTACTAACAACAACAGGAAAACTATAATACACAAAGTAGATTTTATATACATATACATGTATACTTTTGGAATTAAAACTATTTGTTTCACATTTTTTTTAAATGGGGAGATATAAAATAACTTTGCAGAGCTAGAGCAAAATGAGGAAATAGTCCAGATGTGAGATTAGCTCAGTACTACTGGTCACTCCTGAGAGGCCAGTTAACCAGTAGAGACAAACAACATGAAAAGGCCATCTCCTCTAGCCTTCAACTCAACAACAGAATTTGAGACACCTTAGGTGACTATTGGGAGCATCAAGAAAAAATCAGGTATTGGAGAGAGATAACTCAGTCTGTAAAATGCTTATCTTGAAAGCATGGTGACCAGAGTTCAAGAACCAGAACCTGTTTTTAAAAGACTAGGAGTGACAGAACACATTTGTAACACCAAATTGAGGAGGCAGAGACAGATCCCTAGACCTCTGCTTACCTAGCCAAATTTAGTGAGACCCAAGTCAATAAGAGGTGTTGTTTCAAAAATAAGGGGTAGATGGTCCCGAAGAACACCTATTGCTACACTTTTGGCCTTACACACAGAAACATGTGCAAATAGACATACCACATATATGCACACACCGAAGGGGGAAAGAAAGAATTTAAAAGAAGTCTAAATGTGATTGGGAATGGTAAGGAGAACAACTATGGAGGATTACTCTGAGCCCATCTAGCTAATAGAGGACAAAAGGAAGGCAGGAAGCTGAGGGAGAGGTGAGTGCGGCTTGCTATGTGCACTATACAGAAAGAGCTTCCATGTGCTGTCTGGGCATAGGCAAAGAACCAACAGAAGGTAAAAGACTTTGATGATTACTGATATTCCTTATGATGAACAGAACAAGTCACTCAAGACATGGAGGCCTTAAAGTAGCAGACTACCTGCTGAAAGATTCCTACATTATATTAACCAAAACTTATATGCATCATTCCATGCTCAACAGCTCCTTATCAGATAATTATCAATGAATCTGGCTGTCAAACATAGTAAAGAATTTTTATCTTGCTTGAAAGTTTATTTTTGTTTGGGAGTTTTTGAGACTGTATCCCACTTTGTAACTCAGGATGGCCTGGAACTCAGTGATCCTCCTGGCTCATATGCTGCTGAGTATTTCTAAAAGTAGAGCACAGGCCACAGGAGCCACGTGCACCGATGATCTACAATAGTACTCAGATGTTCTAGAAACAGCATTCATCTTTTTCAGAAAGAATAAGTGGTGTGAAGGACAGTAAGCCTGGCACTTACCTTAAGTCGCTTCTGCTTGGCAATGTATGCTTCCTGTAGGTCAGGGTTTTCTTCAGCAAGTTTCCTTAGTTCAGACTCTGTGTTACCAATCTGGCCTGATAATAAAAACATTTTGAAATGAAAACAACATTCTCCCTCTAATGGTACAGACACAAGGAGAAGTATGGACACACCCTGGTACAAATGTGAGTTCTGGGACTGGTAGCCTGCTGATACATTGGACATACTTTGTCTGCCTCCATTTCCCCATTTAAAATGTATCAAGAAAATTCCTAGCACACAGTCTAAGGATTTTATGAGAAGCTGTTGTGGGCAGCTCCAGCAAGGCGTGGCACCTTAGTGCTCTGTGTCACTAGACTGCCTTACACTTTCATGACTCTCCACTTTCTCTGATGAAAGGAACAGAGAACCTTGTTTAAAATAATGTTAGTTATAGGCAATAAGGTTGTAGTCAGTTTGTATTTCAAATCACATTATAAATACTTAGGAAGAGAAGAAAAAAGAATATAAGGACAGAGAATACTAGGAGAGGGTAGGGGAGGGGAGGAGAGGAGAGGGGAGGGGGGAGAGGAGAGGGGAGGAGAGGAGAAAGGAGGGGAGAGGAGGAGAGGAGAGGAGAGGGGAGGGGAGGGGAAGAGAGGGGAGGGGAGGGGAGGAGAGGGGAGAGGAAGAAAGGAGAGGAGAGGGGAGGGGAGGAGAAGAGAGGGGAGGGGAGGGGAGGGGAGGAGAGGAAAGAGGAAGAGAGGAGAGAAGAGGGGAGGGAAGGAGAAGAGAGGGGAGGGAAGGGGAGGGGAGGGGAGAAGAGGAGAGGAGAGGGGAAGGGAGGGGAGGAGAGCAGGGGAGAGGAGAGGGGAGGGGAAGGGAGGGGAGGAGAGCAGGGGAGAGGAGAGGGTAGGGGAGGGAAGGGGAGGAGAGGAGGGGAGGAGAGGAGAGGAGGGGAGGAGAAGGGAGAAGAAGGAGAGGGGAGGGGAGGGCAGGGGAGGAGAAGGGAGGGAAGGAGAGAGGAGGGGGAAGGGAGGGTAGGAGAGCAGAGGAGAGGGGAAGGGAGGGTAGGAGAGCAGAGGAGAGGAGAGGGGAGGGGAAGGGAGGGGAGGAGAGGAAGGGAGGGGAGAGGAGGGAAGGAGAGGAGAGGAAAGGAGAGGAGAGGGGAGGGGAGGGGAGGGGAGGGGAGGAGAGCATGATAGAGGGAGTGGAAAGAAGAGAGAAGAAGGGGAAATGGAAGAAAGAAGAGATGGAAAAAGAAAAAGAAAAAAAGTATCCAAAAGGAGCAAGGCAAAAATAATAGAAGCAACAAGGTGAGATATCATGTAAGAAAGACATGGTTTCTGTGTTTAGAAGAATTGAGATTGAGTGTCTCCAAACACTCCTGAGTGTGACCAGTACCACCTCTGTCCTTCCTCCTCTTCTTCCACACTCTCCCCTGCTCCACATCTCATACGCTGATGCTACCTATCCTCAAGACAGGAAGTAGAGAAGAAGCTGGATGTCACAACTCAATCTCAGAAAATTCCCAATCACTGAACATAGAGGTGATAGCTGCACATCCTCTCATCCAGCTTCCTCCCCTCATGAAATATGTGAACTGAGATACCCATACATCCAAGAAGGTGTCAGCCATTCAGTTTCCCAGTTCATCTTCTTGAGAACAGGTCATGTTCTCAACCTTTCTGTAAGTTACCTTGGCCACAAGAACAAAAGCTGACAAATTAGACCTGATAGATAATATATATCTAGTTAAATTTCTCAGGAACAGATTGACCTGACAGGTTATTGAAATGGTGCAGTCTCATGCATGTCCATGAAGCAAATTCAACAATCCTATTCCCTTATCTTCCCTCAGTGACTAGAAGATACAGCAAGTCTCAAAACTGATACAAAACTTCAAACAGAATCAGTCCCTGGCCTTTGAGATTTTTACATACTGCGAATCCTTGTGGTTGCATAAGCTGGAATCATAGAATCCACAGTGAGCTCAGGATGCAAAATGCAGCCATGTGTGTAAGCATCCATGGGCAAGGAGTCAAGAAGCTCTCGGTAATGCTGCACCCGTGGGTAATACATGCTTCCTTCATCAGGCATTAACCTGGGTGTTCTTTCTAAAACAAACAGAAAATATAAATACAAAATTGGAGGAAAGCTACAAATAAGGCATAACATTGAAATGCATTATTAATATCTCATTATTGTTGCACATTCACAAAATGAAGTCTTTCCAGCCCAGATAGTCAACATTTAAATTAGTATGTTCCAGATGAGAATCCAACCCGTGACCTGCCAGCACCCTCTCATTTTCCCACCTTGTAAATTCCTGTTCAACCCTCAAGTCTAACCCTCAGGTTCATCACTTCCTTATGAAGCATGCCCTTACCTCCTATATCCAGCTGTCTCACTTGTGTCTTCCTGTACATGCCATAAAAGGCCAACTGTGCTCTCCTATAGGCCCTATCACTTTGTTCATAGTTGCATTTTTTTACTTCATGAATGTTTTGGGCACAAGGAACTATGGTGTAGGCTATACAGTAAAGTATAGCAGAGCTAGTATTTATTATGAGAAGGCAATTGAGGGCCATTCTTTTCTATGTGTGAACCAACACGAGTGGTCCCACTGTTACTAAATGACCATGAAATAACAATCTATATAAAGTAGGAAAAACTTTTGCTCAAAAATCCATTTCACTTTCTCTAGATTTCTAGCAATTAAACCCTGGAAAATTAATTCTGCCTACATCTTCACTTGCTGGTGAAAATCTAGATTGTAAAACTCTTGTGATCTGGGAGCACATATCATGCTTCATTAGACCCCTCAAGCTTAATAAATATTTAACACATACTCAGTACATGACTAATTATAGTAAGTGAGCACATCCCCAAGTTGCCGGTTACTCTAGAATACTTATACTGGGAAGTCCTGTAGTATTTAATACAGAGGCTAGAATATGGATACTGGAAAGTTAACCCAGGATCCCACAACTACACTATGTAAAACAAAACAAATGAAACCTGACCACTACTAATTCAAGGCTCTACTTACTATACCATGATATCTTCTAAGAACTTATATTTCAAAGAGTACCCACAAAGAAAAGTGTGAAGGATGAAACCCAAAGGGCAAGGCTATGTCCCTTCAGAATCATTTCCCAATCTGCCTCTTAAACTGTTCTGAAAAACGCCAACTAGCTTATTTCCACGAGTACAAGGAAGAGCCTCAATTTTTTTTATTTACTCACTTCTTGACTCATGCTCTATATTTAATTCAGAATGCCCTGACATTCCACATTCATTCTTAAACATTGACAATTCAGAGTTGGTTGCCATTAACAGAGCATTTCAAACAAAATTTTCTAAGGCCAGACCAAGACAAACAAGCTTTTTAAGCCAGATAGAAATTTCCAACTCTCTAAGAAAAAAAGCATGGATAATTCCTCAGACTAGTAGGCTGCCTTAGAAAAACAAGAAATTTTCTCATTACAAACCCCATGTGAGAACAGACAGGGAAGCAGGATATACCACATCCATCCTCTCAACACTACACACCTTAATTAGCTCCTTACACAGACTTTTCAGGATCTCATCAGTATTTCCAGTTCCCCAGCCAATCCATTTCCATGAATTATGAAATACTGAGGCCCTCTCACCCTTGCATGTACCACTGGTCTTGTCTCAAAATAATAATGTCCTTAGATGCATAAAATAAAAGACATGGTACTACAGAGATTATTAAGACATATTAACAAAATAATACTTATTTATAAGATACTAACATATATACTTCTTTAACACATGACTAATATCCAGCAGCAGATCTGATAATTGCCCTAATATAAAAGTATCAAAAAATCTATAATAATTTACTATACTAGGGACATATCTGTGATTTCTATTGGTAACAAAGTCAATGCACTCTTTTTTTATTATTTATTGGATATATTCTATATTTACAATTCATTTCCCTTTTTCTGGTTCCCCACCCCCAAAGGTCCCACATGCCCTTTTCCCTCCCCCTGCTCCCTCATCCACCCCCTCCCACCTCACTGTTCTTGTACTCCCCCACAATGATGTTTTGGTCCATTCTAGCACCAGTGTCCACTCCTTTCTTCTTGTGAGACATCACTTGATATGTGATTTATGTCTTTGGTGTTCCAAGCTTCTAGGCTAATATCCACTTATCAGTGACTGTATAACATGGGTATTCTTTTGAGACTGGGTCACCTCATTTAGTATGACGTTCTCCAGCTCCATCCATTTCTCTAAGAATTTCATGAATTCATTGTTTCTAATGGCTGAATAGTACTCCATTGTGTATATATACCACATTTTTTGTATCCATTCCTCTGTTGAGGGACATCTGGGTTCTTTCCAGCTTCTGGCTATTATATATAAGGCTGCTATGAACATAGTGGAGCATGTATCCTTATTGCATGCTGGGGAATCTTCTGGGTATATTCCCAGGAGTGGTATGGCTGGGTCCTCCGGAAGTATCACGTCCAGTTTTCTGAGGAACCGCCATACTGATTTCCAGAGTGGTTGTACCAGCTTGCATTCCCACCAGCAGTGGAGGAGTGTTCCTCTTTCTCCACATCCTCGCCAACACCTGATGTCTTCTGAGTTTTTAATCTTAGCCATTCTGACTGGTGTGAGGTGAAATCTCAGGGTTGTTTTAACTTGCATTTCCCTAATGACTAATGATGTTGAACATTTTTTAAGGTGTTTCTCAGCCATCCGAATTTCTTCAGGTGAAAAGTCTCTGTTTAGCTCTAAGTCAATGCACTCTTAACTGCTTCGTGTTATCTATATTAGTAATAAAAGAATGCAGACTCCTGTTAGAAATAAGCAAAGTTAAAGACAATCTTACACTCATAAGACCTCAACTCTCCCTCCACTCATAGATCCATGGAGTTCTCAATGTGTGACCTTAGTATCCACAGACTTCCCAGAGGCACATTGAGGGGATTCACAAATTCTAGACGTTTTAGAGTAACATTGTGATACTAATGGCTTTTCACTCTTGTTATCTCTCCAGTTATAATCAAGCTTTCCAGGGGCTGCATAAAACACACTGGCTCTGTGACATGTGACAGTCTTAGACACTTGAGTGTTCTAGGATGTTAAAAGTTTTCTGGTTTACTTCTAAATAGTAAATATTGAACCACATAAACCAAACCTCTCAAGTGTCCTCAATAGTTTTTATTACAAAGAGATTCAAAACCATTAAGAAACATTGCCTTAGCAGTCCAGGAGCCTCGTGCTAATAACCATAAACAGTACATTTTTGATCGCTTCCCAAATGACAAGTTTATGGCTCCTGGGTAGGGCTGCTTTCTGGTGCCAAGTCCCAGTGCTTTCTCCAAAAGAACATACCACTTCCTTTCCAGAAAAGTGAACTAGAGGAAGAACACTAACATTTAATTGTTTTCTGGGTACAATCCATCTGGCTAAGCCTGACTTCAAAGTAGAGCAAACACTTAAAGCCATGAACATAATTTTCTCCTATCCAGTGGCCCACTGATAGTCACTATCTGCTGAAGAACTTTGTCAGGCACAATCTAAGATGTCCACTTCACCAATGTCCTCGTCCTAGCTCCCTTTCCCCAAATATCTCATGGGCACCCTATTCAGTGCCATGTAGGCCACCTCCTTTGAGAGCAAAGCACAACAGCATTCACTCCCTCAGAAAAGTTCTTCAAAAGGCAATTGAGTCCAACAAGTGGTATGCCTGCAAATCCAGCATTTAGTAGCCAGTGTGCACTATGTAGTAATGAGTAAGCAAACAACCAAACCAAAAAATAAAAAAGGCAAGTGGTAATTTCTTTTGAATTATACATATCCTCCTTCCAATATGTTTACTTTCTAATTCTTCCATAGAGTGTCATTGTGAAGATGTTTTTAAAGTATATTTTATTAGTATTCTCCCTCTGCCAGCCATGTGGATAATATAAAGCATATGGGGATCAGGAAAGGAAGTGGGGGAGTATTTAAAAGTCAGTGATAAAAGGAGATGAAAGCATTGGAAGCAAGGTTGCAATAATGCAAGCCAGGTTTAGTGACTTAAAGAAAAATAAATAGGAGCTAGGGGCTTGATTCAGTAAGAATGTTTGCTAATGATTTACAAGGCCCTGGATTAAATCTCAAGTACCTAAAATACTGATACATATATAACAGAATAAATCTATAAAATGTTTTAAATAAAATGACTTCAAAATTAATATTCTTTTAACATTATATGTTTCAATGCATAATGATAAAATTATGTCTAAAAATGAATTTATATATCCTAACCATATTTCTATATTATTTTTATTTTGCCAGGATAATTTAGTTCCAAACCAAATCCTACATTTCAATAGTATTTTAAATGATAGATATAAGATACCAGACATAATTTTCTGAGAACTGTTATATAATCAAATTATAAAAATACTGCATAATATTCAGAATTCCAGGTTGTCCCTGAGCTTTTTGGAAATAATAAAAGCCATATGTTCTAGTATTTTCTACATATTTCATGCTACTTTTCTTTTATTAAGTTTTGCTGACAGATTTAGAATATCACAAGATATAGTTGAATTTGAACATCAGCATTGGTATGTTTATTTACCTTGTCCTGTCCCCCATTCCTGTGTTTGCTCACTGTCGTTTCTCACCTAACCTAATTAATGTGTTCCTTTAATATAGTTTTCTTTATTATATGCCAGATTGAAAAAGGCATCATGGGCATAAAACATTCTACAAAACTGAATAGTATCAGCATATGCACATGTTAAGGACAGGTAAGGTATTCTTGTCAAACTGTAGATAGAAAGTATTTTTGAAGACCAACCAGTTTCTAATGATTTGAGGTCTGTGAACTATCCCTGCACATTCCATGAACTTGCACCTAATTAATGTCTGCTAAACAGTCTTGAGAGGATCGATACAGAGAACACTCTCAGGTCACCCTCCAATAAGCAATTATAATAGAGAACTTCTAAGTTCTTCCTTAGCCTTGGGAATATCAATCATATCTCCATGAGTCTACTTTCAATAATAATAATAATAATAATAATAATAATAATAATAAATGTCTATTTAATGTCTAGTTAATCATTATTTTGGGTTTAGACTTAAGAAGGGCATCCTGTTTCAAATTTCTTCTGTACAAGTGCCAATTATTTAACAGATATCCCAAAAGCACAGGATGCAAATGTATGAATATGGATACACAAAATGATTGAGCAAAACACTGTTTTAGCATAATTCTCTTGATTGGCTAACAAAGGATAGCAACTCACAGCAGACACCAGTTCCCAAAATTCTGGTCTTTATTTAAATGACTATACCTACAGGGCTCTTATTATAACTACAGATAATGATACACCTCATCAACCCATACTTAAGACCATCCTACCACTCCTGTAAAGTCCATTTTAGAGAGACAAAATGGCAAATAGTATGACCAGTTTAGAATGTAGAGTATTACAGTTTTCTGGTCAGGATAGAACCAATACTTTTAAAAACAACCCAAGACCACACTAGCCTGGCAGCTTAGTAAAAATCAGGTCACTTAACCATTCTAATTGCAACTAATTTTTAAAGCCAATAGAGCATGCATGGTATGTACTCACTAATAGGTGGATACTAGCCACACAAAAAAAGTACTGAACATCCAGGATACAATCCACAGAACTCAAAAAGTTTAACAAGCTCAAGGACTCAAATAAGGATGCTTCAATCCCACTTGGGAGAGAGGAGAAAGAAATCACCAGAGACGACCACTGGGGTCCAGCCCGATCAGCTTGCAGAGGAGGGCGCCATCTTTCCTCGGGGCACTGCAGGCAGCTGGCAGCTCAAGCCAGACACATGGAAAGACTCTTCTCCTAACATCAACTACCCTGTCAGACCCTTGCCAGCACCCAGAGCTAGAGCAGCTCGGTGGAGGCGGGAGGTCTGTGCACACAGTTCGAGGGTGCACCCAGAGCCATATCAGCTAGGCAGGCAGTCTCTGTGCCAACCTGGGCAGCACCAACTTGCAGGGGGGAGGCATCTGTGCCTGGAGTACAGCCCGAGGCCAACATCTTGCCTCAGGGCACCACAGACAGCTAACCAGACAGAGCCCTGTGGACTGGGAGCGCCACCATTTAGTCTCATCCAGAGCTGAGGAGGTTATTTCAGAGCCCAGTAGCAGAAACCTACCTTTCTCCACCTCGGGAGCATGGACGCCCTCTACGACAGAAGCACTAAACCTCAGGCTCACAGGAGCTTCAAACACCAACCAGTAACAAGACCAACTAACTCCAGAGATAAACAGATGGCAAAAGGCAAACGTAGGAACATTACTATCAGAAATCAGGGCAATATGGCAGCATCTGAACCCAATTCTCCAACCACAGCAAGTCCTGGATATCCCAACACACCAGAAAAACAAGAGCTGGATTTAAAAGCACTGGTTCTGATGCTACTAGAGGAACACAAAAAAGACATAAACAAATCTCTTAAAGAAATGGAGGGGAACATGAATAGGTTAGAAGCCCTTACAATGGAAACACAAAGATCACTTAAAGAATTCCAGGAGAATATGGGTCACCAGACAGAAGCCAATAAAGAGGAAATGAAAGAAATCGCTTAAAGATATGCAGGAGAAATTGAGTCAACAGGCAGTAGTCATGAAAGAGGAAACACAAAATATCTCTTAAAGAATTGCAAGAAAACACAAACAAGTGAAGGAACTGAGCAAACCGCTCCAAGATCTAAACACAGAGGTAGAAACAACTAAGAAATCACAAAGGAAGACAACTTTGGAGATAGAAAACCTTGGGAAGAAATCAGGGGTCATAGATGCAAATATCAACAACAGAATACAAGAGATCAAAGTAAGAATCTCAGATGCTGAAGATACCATAGGAACCATTGAGTCCACAGTCAAAGAAAATGCAAAATGCAAAAGGCTTATAACCCAAAACATCCAGGAAATCCAGGACACAATGAGAAGACCAAACCTAAGGATTATAGGAATAGATGAGAGTGAAGATCTACAATTTAAAGGGCCAGCAAATATCTTCAACAAAATTATGGAAGAAAACTTACCTAACCTAAAGAGAGAGATGCCCATGAATATACAAGAAGCTTACAGAACTCCAAACAGACTGGACAAGAACAGAAATACCTCCCGTCACATAATAATCAAAACCCCAAACGTACTAAACAAAGAAAATTAAAGGCAGTAAGAGAAAAAGGCCAAGTAACATATAAAGGAAGACCTATCAGAATCACACCAGACATCTCACCAGAGACCATGAAAGCTAGAAGATCCTGGGCGGATCTCTTGCAGACCCTAAGAGAACACAAATGTCAGCCAAGACTACAATACCCAGCAAAACTCTCAATCAACAATGATGGAGAAATCAAAATATTCCATGACAAGACCAAATATACACAATATCTTTCCACTAACCCAGCCCTACAAAGGATAATAGGAGGAAAACTCCAATACAAAAAGGGAAACTACACCTTGGAAAATGCAAGATAGTAACCTTCTTCCATCAAACTCAAAAGAAGATAACCACTCAAAAACAAAAATAACATTAAAAATGACAGGAAGAAATAATCACTATGCCTTAATATCTCTTAACATCAATGGACTCAATCCCCCAATAAAAAGACATAGACTAACAGACTGGATACAGAAACAGGACCCTACATTTTGCTGCATACAGGAAACACACCTCAGGGTCAAAGACAAACACTACCTTAGAGTAAAAGGCTGGAAGACAATTATATAAGCAAATGGTCTCAGGAAGTGAGCTGGAATAGCCATTCTAATATCAGATAAAATTGACTTTCAACCTAAAGTCATCAAAAGAGATACAGAAGTTCACTTCTTGCTGGTCAAAGGAAAAATCCACCAAGAAGAACTCACAATTCTAAACATCTATGCTCCAAATGCAAGGACAACCTCATTCATAAAAAAAAACTTTACTAAAGCTCTAAGCACACATTGCACCTAGCACAATAATTGTGGGGGACCTCAACACTCCACTATCCTCAATGGACTGATCAGGAAAACAGAAACTAAACAGGGACACAGGGAAACTCATTGAAACTTTGGACCAATTGGATTTAACATATATATATATATATATATATATATATATATATATATATATTTATATAACATTTCATCCTAAAGCAAAATACTATACTTTTTCTCAGCACCTCATGGTACCTTCTCCAAAATCGACCATGTAATTGGTCACAAATCAGACCTCAACAAATATAAGAAGATCGAACTAATCCCATGCCTCCTATCTGATCACCATGGAGGAAGAGTAGTCTTCAGTAACAGCAAAAACAACAGAAAATCCTCATACACATGGAGGCTGAACAATATTCTACTCAATGATACCTTAGTCAAGGAAGAAATAAAGAAAGAAATCAAAGACTTTCTAGAATTTAATGAAAATGAAGACACAACATACCCAAATCTATGGGACACAATGAAAGCAGTGCTAAGATTAAAATTCATAGCCCTGAGTGCCTCCAAAAAGAAACAGGAGAGAGCATATACTAGCAACTTAACAGCACACCTGAAAGATCTGGAACAAAAAGAAGCTATTTCACCCAGGAGAAGTAGAAGACAGGAAATCATCAAACTCAGGGCTGAAATCAATCAAGTTGAAACAAAAAGAACCATACAAAGAATCAACAAAACCAGGAGCTAGTTCTTTGAGAAAATCAACAAGATAGATAAACCCTTAGCCAGACTTACCAAAGGGCACAGAGACAGTATTCAAATTAACAAAATTAGAAACGAAAAGGGAGATATAACAACAGAAACTGAGGAAATTCAAAAAATCATCAGATCCTACTACAAAAGCCTATATTCAACACAACTGGAGAATCTGGAGGAAATGGACAATTTCCTAGACAGATACCAAATACTAAAATTAAATCAGGATCAAATAGATCATCTAAACAGTCCCCTAACCCCCAAAGAAATAGAAGGGGTCATAGAAAGTCTTCCAACCAAAAAAAAAAGCACAGGACCAGATGATTTTAGTGCAGAATTCTATCAGACCTTCAAAGAAGACCTAATACCAATACTCTCCAAATTATTCCACAAAATAGAACAGAAGGAACACTACCCAACTCATTCTATGAAGCCACAATTACCATGATACCAAAACCACACAAAGATCCAACAAAGAAAGAGAATTTCAGACCAATTTCCCTTATGAACATCAATGCAAAAATACTCAATAAAATTCTTGTCAACCGAATCCAAGATCACATCAAAACGATATTTCACCATGATCAAATTGGCTTCATCCCAGGGATACAGGGATGGTTCAATATTTGGAAATCCATCAACGTAATTTACTACATAAACAAACTCAAAGAAAAAAAACACATGGTCATCTCATTGGATGCTGAAAAAGCATTTGACAAAATTCAGCATCCTTTCATGCTAAAAGTATTGGAAAGAACAGGAATTTAAGGCCCATACCTAAACATAGTAAAAGCAACTTACAGCAGACTGGTAGCCAAACTCAAAGTAAACGGAGAGAAATTTGAAGCAATCCCACTAAAATCAGGGACTAGACAAGGTTGTCACCTCTCACCATATCTTTTCAATATAGTACTTGAAGTAACAGCTAGAACAATTCGACAATGTAAGGAAATCAAAGGGATACAAATTGGAAAGGAAGATGTCAAACTAACACTATTTGCAGATGATATGATAGTATATTTAAGTGACCCAAAAATCTCCACCAGAGAACTCCTACAGCTGATAAACAACTTCAGCAAAGTGGCTGGTTATAAAATCAACTCAAGCAAATCAGTAGCCTTCCTACACTTAAAGGACAAGCAGGCTGAGAAAGAAATTAGGGAAATGACACCCTTCACAATAGCCACAAACAATATAAAGTATCTTGAAGTGACTCTAACCAAACAAGTGAAAGATTTCTATGATAAAAACTTCAGGTCTCTGAAGAAGGAAATGGAAGAAGACCTCAGGAAATAGAAAAATCTTCCATGCTCGTGGGTTGGCAGGATTAATATAGTTAAAATGGCAATCTTGCCAAAAGCAATATACAGATTCAACACAATCCCCATCAAAATCCCAATTCAGTTCTTCATAGAGTTAGAAAGAGCAATTCTCAAATTCATCTGGAATAACAAAAACCCCAGGACAGTTAAAACTATCATCAACAGTAAAAGAATTTCTGGGGGAATCAGTATCCTAGACCTCAAATGATACTACAGAGCAGTAATGTTAAAAACTGCATGGTATTGGTACAGTGACAGGGAGGTGGATTAATGGAATAGGATTGAAGACCCAGAATTGAACCCACACATCTATGGCCAATTGATCTTTGACAAAGGAGCTGAAAACATCCAGTGGAAAAAAGATAGCCTTTTCAACAAATGGTGCTGGCTCAACTGGAGGTCAACATGCAGAAGAATGAGAATTGATCCACTCTTATCTTCTTGTACTAAGCTCAACTCCAAGTGGATCAAGGACCTCCACATAAAACCAGACACACTAGAGTTAATAGAAAATAACCTGGGGAAGACCCTTGAGGACATTGGCTCAGGGGGAAAGTTCCTGAACAGAACACCAATAGCTTATGCTCTATGATCAAGAATAGACAAATGGGACCTTATAAAATTACAAAGTTTCTGTAAGGTAAAAGACACTGTCAAAAGGATAAATCAGCAACCAACAAATTGGGAAAAGATCTTTACCAACTCTACATCTGACAGAGGGCTAATATCCAATGTATACAAAGAACTCAAGAAGTTAGACCCCAGAAAACCAAATAACCCTATCAAAAAATGGGGTACAAAACTAAACAAAGACTTTTCACCTGAAGAAATTCGGATGGCTGAGAAACATGTTAAAAAAATGCTCAACATCATTAGTCATTAGAGAAATTTGAATCAAAACAACCCTGAGATTTCACCTCACACCAGTCAGAATGGCTAAGATTAAATACTCGGGACAACAGGTGTTGGCGAGAATATGGTGAAAGAGAAACACTCCTCCACTGCTGGTGGGAATGCAAGCTGGTACAACCACTCTGGAAATCAGTCTGGCGGTTCCTCAGAAAACTGGACACAATACTTCCAGAGGACCCAGCCATACCACTCCTCGGCATATACCCAGAAGATTCCTCAGCATGCAATAAGGATACATGCTCCACTATTTTCATAGCAGCCCTATTTATAATAGCCAGTAGCTGGGAAGAACCCAGATGTCCCTCAACAGACGAATGGATACAAAAAAATGTGGTATATATACACAATGGAGTACTACTCAGCCATTATAAACAATGAATTCATGAAATTCTTAGAGAAATGGATGGAGCTGGAGAACATCATACTAAGTGAGGTAACCCAGTCTCAAAAGAATACCCATGGTATGTACCTCACTGATAAGTGGATATTAGCCTTGAATCCTGGGACACCACAGACACAACCCACATACCAAATGATGTCCAACAAGAAGGAAGGAGTGGACCCTAGTTCTGGAAAGGGTCAAAGCATCAGTATAAGGGAATACCAGAACAGGGAAGTGGGAAAGGGTGGATGGGGGAACATGGGGAGAGAAAAGGGTATGGGGGATCTTTGGGGGACAGGGAACCAGAAAAGGGGAAATGAAATGTAAATATAGAATATATCCAATAAAAAAATAAAATAAAATACAAAATTGTGGGGGAGTTCTTTATCCTACTTCTGGCAATCAGAAAAATTTGCTTAACCACGCACTCTTTGTTTTAAACTTTCTTACATTAGACAATTAAGGAAGATCTGCAGCAGATAGATTGTGGCATCCTTCCACATCCCAAAATTATGCACAAGCCATATAGAAAGATCCCCTAACTAACAAATGGCAGGGACCAGAACCTGTTCTGATTTGGGGAAAATGAGATGCCTGCCAAGCAGGCAACACTAGATGGCTACCAGATAGATTGATAAAATTATATAATCCACCCAGGGACACCCCCCCCCCGAGAAGATATCTAATTGTGCTTGATTTCAGAAAAGAAGAAAAATGTTCCCTCCATGGATGTTCCTGTGCCTCATAGTGGTAAATGCTGCCTCTCCCTATCAGGTTTGGAATTTTACCTGGACAGTTCAAAAATGAGGCTGGAGACATAGCCTATGCCTCTACCTCTATTGCAGCATCCCCTCCCTGGCCCATCTTAAACTAGCCACAGGAGGCTAGTTCCTCCCCACAGGATCCTCCCCGATGGATATTTGCCCTTAAAGTGCCTCACAACTCTGGTGTTAATGATAGAGAAACAGACTTCTATGTCTGCCCAGGAGTTCATAGAGACAGAATTTTAAAATATAAATGTGGCTATAGAGAGGCCTATTTTTGTGCATTTTGGGGATGCGAGACCATGGGAGATGCTTATTGGAAGCCCACTTCCTCTTGGGACTATATCCAAGTAAAAAAGGGCTCGTCAAATTCACGAAGAAATAATACCCTAACTGAGGAATGTAGAAACACCACTCCTTCTAAGGGATGGCATAACCCCCTCCAGATACAGTTTACTATCTGGAAAAAAGATCTCTCTAGAGAGTTGGCTCAAAGGTTTTGAATGGGGCTTTCGTATGTACGTGATAAATAGAGACCCGGGACTAACTCTTAAAATAAGGCTACTTAAGTCCATCCCAAATCAACAAAGTAAAATTGCTGTCGGTCCTAACTTAGAGCTCCACCAGAATAACGACCAAGCCCATGGTCCCAGGAAAACATTCTCTAATTCTGTCACACCCCTACCCCCTTCTTCTCTACTGCTGATCTTGTTTTGTCTTTAATTAATGCCTCAATACAAGCCATTCATGAGGCTAACCATACACTCTTAGAATAATATTGGGTTTGCTATTCCTCTACTCCACACTTTTCCCCTTGATAGGATTTCTTCTGCTCATTTCTTTTGGCCCCTGGGCCTTTCAAAAGCTAACTCATTTCATTAAGTCACAGGTGGATTCAGCCTTTGCCAACAAGCCAGTATTGGTCCATACCATCACTTGGAGATGTGGGATGGAGATCCTTCTGCCCATGAGGAGCCAATAGGTGCCCCTTCTGCTGGCCTAGATTTTTCAGTCCTGGCCATGGAGCTTAACACTCCCTGGTATAACAAGCTATAGAGACGCCAATGACAGGAGATAGCATGATGCCATGTGCCTTTAAGGCTGTAGAGTGACTCCATGACGGGAAAGTAGCATGAGGCCATGGCCCAGAGGCCCTCTCTCAGGAGTGCTGGGCATAGCCCAGAAAACTACTCTGGGAGAGCTGGGCATGTATGCACCTCATGTGGCCTAAGACAGAGAGGCTCTCCCCACATACACTTGTGTACAAAGGTGCTGGCTGTGGATGCACATCTTGTGGCCTAAGACAGGCTCTCCATCAGTTATACAAAATAGGGGGAGATGTTGGAAACAAGCGCCCACATTACGGGGCCAAAGCGCAACCATTCTGGGTCACATATGCAATTGACTCAGCACCATTCCTCACCTGCTGCTCCAAGAACTGGCTAAAAAAGGAACCGGCTATAGGAACTAGCTAATTGACCTTTACCCAACTTTCCTCACCCTCACACTCCAAGGATGTTTTCACCTGACTGTTCCAGTTTCACCACTTTCCCCCCTGCTCTTCTCCTTACTGCTTAAAACCCCTTGCCCTTGTTACAATAAACAGACCTTGACAAAGGTTCTGCTTGGTCTCCTCCTTTGTCCCACTCATTCTTCTTTCAGGCTGGATCCAACTCGGACCCACGAATAACTGAGTCCCGCAGGTCAGGACAGACCACCAACCAGGCAGGCCCCCAACACATATACACCAGAAAACTTTGCTTATTGCCTTGCTTATTCCTTGACTATTTGTATTTATTGCACTGTTTACACTTATTATTTGCATGTAATTAAAATGGTATAAAAGCAGATTGGGAAAAAGTAAACCTGCCTCAGCCTCAGAACTGGCTGGGGTCATGCTACAATATTGTCTAATCATCTCTTTCTTTTTAATCCTCATTCCTACACTGGAGAACCTGTTGACTGGTAGAGCTGGCTTGGTCAATGTATGCTAATTTTCTTACTCACTATTTACAAGATTTTTAATTTAATAATAAAATCTCACATGTCAATTCTTTATATTAAAAAAAAAAGAAGAAGACAAGCCGGGCTTGGTGGCAGACGCCTGTAATCCCAGCACTTGGGAGGCAGAGGCAGGCAGATTTCTGAGTTCGAGGCCAGTCTGGTCTACAGGGTGAGTTCCAGGACCAGGACAGCCAGGACTACACAGAGAAACCCTGTCTCGAAAAACCAAAAAAAAAAAAAAAAAAAGACAAAATTCATTACATTAGCCTTGTTAAACTTCATCTTGGTTTATTCTTATTCCACAAGAAACATTTTATAAGATAGTTTTCATTTTAATGATCCTAGCTTTTCCATCATTCAGAAATATGGTATCATTTATCTTAATTTTTAAATTTCATATGAATTAGTATTTTACCTGCATGTATGTCTGTGTAAGGATGAATAATACCCTAGAACTGGAGTTACAGACAGATGTGAACTGCCATATGGCTGCTAGGAATTAGACCTTGATCCTCTGGAAGAGCAGCCAGTTCTCTTAATCACTGAACCATCTCTCCAGCCCCAGTACCATTTCTTCAATATCCTTACTCATTTTGTATATTAAGCTCAAGTCAGGAAACAGAAGCTTTATAAAACCACAACTGGGGCTAGTAGGGTAACTTAGTGATAAACCACTTGCCTAGCATACATGAAGCCAGCTGTGGGCTGACTCTTACAACTTCAATCAATCAACCAAACAGTAAGAGAGCACTACAAAGCCCCATCCAGACTGGCAGATATTTCAATAAATCATTCATTTTATCCATTCAATATTATTTATCAAATATCTTTTCTGGAGTACCTACTTTCAGTAAGCATAGGGGCACACCTTTTAATAAGGTAGACCTCACAGTGACTAAAACGTAATTCAAATATAAATAAGTATAACAAGAGTTTATAGCTGGAGGACCAACTTAATATGCTAAGTCCATTCATCAGTATTCTTTAGTGTGGTAATTAATTCATCTGCAGATGCTTGTTACTTACCATCTGTGTTCTCCCCCACCCCACTCCCAGCCCTAGAGTGGGAAAATTCAGACCTCAGTGTTTTACCAGTCACCCACCTATGGTGGAGCCTTCCAACCTAGGTGATGACTATTGTTTTCAGGATCTGCAGTTTCCTGAGATGAGTGAGCCTCCCACTGAGCAGCCAAACCGGTTTTGTGGACCAGTTCCCAGCTTCCTGGGGGAGAGTTTTTCCCCCTTCAAATTCTCACTTATTCTTTAAAATCACTGAGCCTTGATCAGACAAACTTTGCTTGTCTCCTTATTTCTCTTGCCCACCTGCCCTTTCTATTCTAGCCCCAGCTTTCCTTCCAGGCGACCTCAGTTCTCCATAGCCCTGGAACAGCTACAACCATCCTCTAGTCATAGCTGTCTCTTTATTCCATAAGAATATTCTATAATCTCAAGTGTTCTAATTGGATCAAGATACATTATATTGTGAACCATGGTTTACCCATAGTAGACACATTTTAAAGGTATTTATAACATTCTCCAACAATGTAAAACTTAAGTTAGTTCCTTCTACTGACAGACATAAGGACAGAAAATATAAAGTTTTCTTTTAAGCTTTGCCAATGTTATCAATTGCAGAGATAAATAGATCCAACCAGCTAGTATTTCACTCATTCCTCTTCCCAGGAAGGTATTTCTCCAATTGGAAAGGATGAAAAAAGAAAAGAAAAAAAAAGCCAAGTTGGCAGTATATCCTAGAACTTTGTCAGACAGAGTAATTTGCAGCAGTGCTTTGAGAATAACACAGTAATTTATAGCATTAGTCTAACGTTGCATGGTACATATAAATCACCTGGGGTTCTTGCTAAAACAAGATTCTAACCCAACAGCTTTGCTATAAGATCTAAAACTCTGCATTGTAAACAATCTCTCAGATGGTTCAATGATGCTGGCAATGCTGGTAATAGAACACACTTTGACAAGAGTTGGTAGTTTATCTGTCCTGTTCTTTGACAATGAGATGACATTTGGTTATATACTGTTTGGCTCTTTTCCTATTCCCCAAGTCCTTAATGGTAGTTGCTAGATGTCTGGACTATGTTCGTTGTTTCTTTAAATCTCAAAATTCTGAGGTAAATTCTACCTTGACCTGCAAAGTGGTCTGGTTGTCATATTTGCCCAAAACTACAGGTGTCTTAATTCTTTTATCCTCTCCTATTGGATAACTACTCTCCTGGGAATGCAGAACATGAAGTAAGAGTTAGTTGGATTTGTTTTACCTTACAATGGCAAATTCTATCACCCAATTCAATGGTTACAAAAGATCTTCAACAGGGTCCCAGCAGCATCTGGCCGGATGGAAGAACTGACAGCTCCTCCCCAGAGACTCAACTAGACCTGAAGCTCATGATTCCCACATTCCCATCCTGTCACTCAGTCACAGTGCTTTATCTCAGCAGTAAAGTCATCAAAAGAAATACTTCCTTCCACAGTAGCTGAGAACAACCTGAGCTATTGAATTCTACTTCAAAAACAACCTAACAAAATCTATTTTACCCCATTTGACTGTGCTCTATCTATAACTTAGCAAAACTTAGAATATATTTTAGCTTTACTATCATATAATAAAAGCAAATGCTAAGGAAAATTTTAAGAAAACAACTATAATTAACATTTACTATACAGCATTGTTTCTTATGAGATAAGCAAGAGAACAGGCAAAAGTGGAGGAAGACCTAGAATAATGATACAAGCTGTATTAGTTCAAGCAATGTTACCAGAGGTTTAAGTATTACTTCTCACGTATTATATAGGTAGTGTATCTGATTATATAATATCTAACATTATATTGTATATAATACATAAAAATAATATCTAAATAATATCTAAATTTTAGTCATTTAAAATAAATTCCTTCAAAATTATTTTTGCTTTGCTCCTATTAATCAGTTTTCCCAAGAAATACATATAAATAACAGTCTTATCCATTTCCAAAAAGCTCAAGGTTGAGAAAATGTATATTAAATCAATTTATCTCCATTTTCAGCACAGTCTCCAGCATATAAACATATAAGGATAGCTAATAATAGTGAAAAGTAAGTAGTTCTTTACACTGTCTGGATTAGGCCAAGGCCAACCCTAATAAGACTTCTGATAGAGTTCTGGGTTATTAACACTTAAATTAAGAATGATGGCACCTCTCCACACAAATAAAAAGTCTACAAGTTCCTAGTCTCTATCCCCCATGAAGTCTAATATCCATTTTCCTCCTAGGTACCTTGGACACTTTTGGCCCATTAATTTCCTTCCATGGCTCCCTTAATTTGGGGTTGAATGCTGAGCTTAACTGCCCAGTTAGCACCAGCACAGCAGGATATATGCAGGCTGGACCACTTGGAGAGCAATGTCTGACAGAGCCATGGGCTCCACTCTGAGTTTTGCTAGTGGTCGGCCTTGCTGCTGTGCAACCTGGCCTGTCACTAAGCTACAGCTGACCTGAGGGGCTGTCCACAGAAACAAGCAAGACCATTTGTATGCAGCAAAGAAAACTGCAAATAGCCCAGGCTAAAGGCTTTGAGGACCAAAGACCTTGCCATAAAAGGGTTGCATTATCTTAGACAAGCCCTCTAGTTCTCTCTCCTCACATGCAAATTGGAATGCACAGTCTCCACACCTGTTTTCAATGAGCTCTTTTGGCAACTGACTAAAATCGAAATATAAAATGCCTGGCACATAAGCCATCATAAATGACCATTAATTTAAAACATGATACATGTTTAAGCCTATAATTCTGTAGAAAGGGTAAGAACTAAAACTATACAGTAATGAGAGCAAAGAACCCAAAGTCCAGGCGGAAAGGGTCTTCCCTTCTCTAGTACTGATTCTTCTTTTTCTCATTTTTAAGATAAAAATGATTTACATAATATATGCTAAGAATCAACATCATAAATCTTACTTTAGAGCTAATAAATCGCCACCATGACAAGTACAAGTGAATTCGAAATTTGATATTAACATTGCAACTCCACTTGAGATTCTTTTAAACATGTGTACTGGCTGATTTAAATTTTGGGTTAGGCCTACATTTTTGTGCTTATGGAAATGGAAAAGGTTTTTAAATCACTAAACCAGCATATTAAAACAGAGAGGGAGAAAGAGGGGAAGAGGGAGAAAGAATGGGGGTGCTCTTATGGAAAATAAAGCCAAGAAATTACAAATAGCCTTAACATTACCATCCAGGAAAGTCTGCTCAAGATAATCAATGATCTGAGTGGCCTCACAAATTATGTTTTCCCCGTGGATAAGGACAGGCACTTCTCCAGCTGAGTTCAAACGCATAAACCAAGGCTCATTGTGCTCACTCAGGGGCAGACTTACATCGTGTTCCTCGCACCTCAATGCCTTTTCAGCAATTACCAAGCGCACCTGCAAGAGTTCACAGGGGTTACTGCTGTTTTCCCCTTCCCTAGATACAGCTAAACAACCCTAGTTGTCTTCCTGAGCCAGCAGCACTTTAGAAGTTCACTTAATGAAGTATGTTCCTAGAAGGAATAAATAAGAAGCATTCTAGCATCACAGAAGAAAACATCAAGAATGAAAATTATTTTGTCCTCATTACAGTCATTCTTTCTTCATCACCACTGTGGTCTTTGTGCCCTAAACTAAACTGTGTTCTCCCCAGATGTACAGGAAAATACATATTAAATATTTACATATTAGATATTTACATTACAATTCACAACAGCAGCAAATTTACAGTTGTGAATAGCAATGAAAATAATTTTATGGTTGTGTTCACCACAGCATGAAGGACTATATTAAGGGGCTGTAGCTTTAGGAAGATCAAGAACCACTGGTTTGAGGGAATGTTCTGCTCTTGCAGGTGATCCAAGCTTGATCCCCTGCATCCACATTGGGTAATTCACAAGGGCCTGTAACTCCAGCTCTAGGTAAACCCATAAAAGAACCACTTTAAGTACAAACATATGTTTGGACCTTTGATATAGAATGCAAAATGGAAAAATAGAAGCAAGTTTCATTCCCTTGTTGAGGAGCAGTGCCTTTACATGATTTTATCTTGCCCTCACATTGCACCCACCTTCAGATGCTAGGGATTACCAAACCTTGGACCTGCTAGACAAGGACTCTATCTCTGTGCTAAACACCTAACTTCTTTCTCTTTCTTTCTCTTTCTTTTTCTTTCTTTCTTTTGTTCTCTCTCTCTCTCTCTCTCTCTCTCTCTCTCTCTCTCTCTCTCTCTCTCTCTCTCTCTCCTTCTTTCTGTATTTATTTTTTAAGGAAGAGCCTGTCATGGTGACCCAAAACTGCAATCCCAAAAGTAGAGGAGCAGAGTTAGAAAGGTTGCCATGAATTCGAGGCCAGCTTGGTCTACCCAGCAAGTTCAGGTTGGTTGGGCAGGTTTGCACTTCGAGACCCTGTCTCAAAACTATAATTTATTTATTTTCTTTCTTTCCTTCCTTCTTTCTGGGGAGTTAGAAGGAAAGTAGATCAAGGGATTGCAGGAAAGCACTCTTTCCTCCCTCCCTCTCCAGGGCAAAACCTCTAGGCCAAATGCAGATGCTGCTTAGTGGCGCTTCCTGAGTGGCAGTGCCTGTGTCACTGACTTCCAGAATCATCTCGCTTCTGCTGGTGCACTTAATGCACCCCAGCTCCGAATGCGCCCCAGGACTCTTGGAGGCCCACACGTCATGCAAGGGGAGCTGTCCGGGTGCTGAACCCGAGGGCAGCCCTCGACTACAGGCGGCTACCTTTTGAGAGCTGAAGGAGTGAGTCCAGTGGTACAGAATGAGACGGACCTCCGCGTCCGGCCGGCCTTCCGCCCTCAGGGACACGCCCGCCCGCGCCTCGTCCTGCCTCCGAGACATTTCAGGTGCAGGGACTCAGGAAGCCTTGTCGGTGGGCCGGCTGGCTGCAGACGCTTACTGTAGAAAGCGTCCTTTGGTTTCTCAAGGTCCCGTTAGTTACGGAAAAGACATGCTCCGCAGACGAACTGGCTTCTGGGAAATGTAGTTTCTCCCCAAGGAAGCTTTGCTGCCTAGGAGGCTGAGGCCCTTGAGATGTAATGGGATGACTTTTAGGTAACGTTTTCTAAAATATGACTGTATGGCTTTGGGGGTAAGGTAAAATGATAACAGCAAATGATGCTCCTGGGCTTTGGACATTGCATGGGCATAAAAGCACCAGTTTCACAAGACATTCAGGGCTTTTACTTAGGTAGGGAAGTTCTAGAGGACAAAGCAATAGGATTAAGTATCAATAAATTTTCATTAGAAGATATTATAATGGAGTAAAAAATATGTATTTCATAAATAAATCAACAATGGCAATGTAAAAGTGTGACTATTCATACCAGAAATACCTGAGAGCGTATCCTGCTGTTTTCATTTCTGAAATAGAAATACAAGTTTCACTTGTAAGCTTTTTGTGAGAACTGAGTAGATAAATAAGACAGTCCACGAAATGGCGATACTACTCACAAGACCTTAAAAATAGTCTCTTTATGTGCCTGGGGAGATGAGTCGGTGGTTAGGAGCATTCACTGCCCTTCCAAAGGTCCTAAGTTCTACTTCCAGCAACCACATGGCAATTCAGACTGTCCGATGCCACATTCTGGAGTGCAAATGCACTTGCAGACTAAGGACCCATGTGCACAAAAGACGTAAGTCTTTTTAAAGTCTCTTTTTAACCATGATCAGAAAGAATGGCAACTACAGACTATTCTAATTCCAGTTATAACTGCATATCGCTTAAAATCTGCAATCACAGTAAACTAATAAAATTTCTTCTTCAGCAAATTCAGATAAATACTATTGTGAAATAGTTCCTTTATAATTCACTACCAAATATTACTTAAGCACTGTGTTCTAGGCATTTTGCTGGATCCTAGAACTACAAAAAGTTGCTGTGAAAGATCTAGCGCCTGACACACAATATAAAAGTCTGCTGGCAGGTATACCAACATAAATAGCCACACTAACTAAGAATAGCAAATGCATAGAATAATGAAGATGTGTGTTAAAGGTGTGTGCCACCACACCTTTAATCTCAGATGACCTTGAACTCAGAGATCTCATTGTCTTAATCTTCTGGAATTCCTAACCACTATACTTCAAGAGTCCATGCCAAGATCCAGGTCAGAAATTTATATCTCTTAGCCTCCAGATTAGGATCACAGGTGAGCCTTCCAATTCTGGATTGTAGTTTATTCCAGATATGGTCAAGTTGACAACCAGGAATAGCCACTACATAGATGCATTTACAAAATTCTTAAATAATAATAAAAAATACTTAAAAATAAATACTTTTAAAATGAATTAAGAATCATAGTCCTGTAAGCTGGGAACACATCTCTGCATTTATGTCTCTAATTCCTAGCCACTTACATAATCCTTAGTGAGGGAAGTCCAGATGGATTTGACATTGTAAAACAGCATATCACAGAGTTTCTCTGAACTTTATTCACCATACCTATAAGTTATATTAAAACTTTACCAGATATTCTGGTGCACAAACATACAGTTTGGAAAGTTTTTCTTTTTAACTAAACAGTTATAATGTCTATACTTTCCTATATTTGATGACTTGATAAAGCTTTAATTTATTAAATAGTATTGCTAGCACTGAAATATATATATATATATATATATATATATATATATATATATACTAGATTTTTTAAGGGTGTGTACATATATGTTACCAAGTATATATTTCTATTGTTGATCTGATGCACTTTGGCACATGTTAGGTGATACTTACATTTTTATTTTGTTTTTGTTTTTGTTTTGTTTTTTGTTTTTTGTTGATTTTTCAAGACAGGGTTTCTCTGTGTAGCCCTGGCTGTCCTGGAACTCACTCTGTAGACTAGGCTGGCCTTGAACTCAGAAATCTGCCTGCCTCTGCTTCCCAAGTGCTGGGATTAAAGGCGTGCGCCAATACTGCAGGGCTGATACTTATATTTTTAAATGAATCTCACCTAAGCCTAAATTTGAAACCTGACAAATTCGAATACTTGTTTTTAAAGTATTATTCTGAATGACCACAAGAGGTCTCTAGCTTTTAAGAAAAGAACATCCCTTGCTATTCTTTCTTTCTGGACAAACTAGAAAACAGAGTGATTATATTCTCCAGAAAATATATTTAATTAATTAAACAATATTAAAGGCAGATTTTCCAAATTAAAAAAGACATATTTTGTGCATGTATGAAAATAGGGTTCTTTCCACTCTCTCTTGAGGGTGGCACTACTAATAGTAGGCACTCAGGAACTGGATTCCCATGTCAGGAATCTAGTTCATGGGAATCGTGTAGGATTTGGAAGTGAAGTACACTTAAGAAAAAAAAAAGGAAAACATTCATTCACACTGACATCAGCATAATCAAGCACCATGTGCCCAAGACATGATCTGACTAAAAGCACACTGTGGACAAGGTTGCCAAGGATTAGTGACATGACAAAGCTATTATATAACAAAAGGGTTCTGTGACCAGTATGTGGAAGTCTGGCAAATGGGTACTCTTCTTAAGAATTTTTATCTTTAATGTGAACAAAACTAGATAGACTACAAAACTCTATCACTATTAAAGCATAAAAAATTTAGTTTAATATTAACATTATTAGTCATTTCTGGAAAAAAGAAAATTAATTAGATATCATGTAACAATAGTAACTTCAAACTAGATCCTCTTGAATTAATAAACTGTAGTTGGGAATAAATAGTATTTGCTCTTGAAGGGAAGATCAGAGGAAATATATTAGAGACCCCTCCCCACTAATAAATCTTACATAACTCACATGGACTAAATTAATGACATGGCTTGAAGCAGAGGAGGCAGCCCAGTTTCCAGCTGCTCAGTTAGTATTAACCCTGCTGCCATCAGGAAAGAGTGGAGATAATTCTAATTTTCTACCTACATATGAGATCTTTAGTGTTTGGACATCTGCTTTCGATGCTGTTTAAGCATTGTCTAACTGAGTAAGATGAGAGACAGCTCACTAAATGCATTCATTCATGAAGAATTTCAGTGGTTCCGTGTAGGTTGACTTCCATGCTTGATGTATCACAGTAGTTCCCCAAGTAGCCCCCTGATTAGCTGTAGCTCACTGTTACCTGTGTACATTTTAACGAACCGTCATCTCTTCAGGCAAGACCCAGCAATTTGTGCTTTAACAAGCTTCCAGGTCTCTCTGATAAACATCAAATTTGAGACTTACCTAGTAAATGTATCTTTCGACAGTAACTCTCAGCTTCCTGTCTCATCAGTAAAACTGTTTGAGCAGAACAGCATCTGAAAGCCAAAAGACTGATTTCATACTCATCTTTAAAAAAACACTGAATAATTTGAAATAACTCCAAAACAGACAGGAAAAGCCCATGGTACACACCACCAGGCTCTAGGTGCCAAGACTGCCACCTTACATTAAAAGTGGTCTGAATATACTTGGCCCAGAGAGTGGCACTATTAGGAGTTGTGACCTTGTGGGAAGAAATGTGTCACTGTGGGATGGTGGGGTGGTCTCTGAGACCATTCTAATTGCCTTGGAGACAAGCTTTTTCCCCTGTTTGCCTTTAGAACAAGATGTAGCACTCTCAGCTCCTCTAGTACCATGCCTGCCTGGACACTACCATGCTTCCTGCTATGATGATAATTCACTAAACCTCAGAACCAATTAAATGTTGTCCTTTATAAGAGTTGCCTTGGTCATGGTGTCTCTTTACAGCAATGGAAACCCTAGGACATCAGGAAAAGCATAGACAGTTCTCCTGCTGCCTATGGAGCAAAAGCCATAGTGACTGGAGAACACTTAATCCTGCTTTGCAGCTGCAAAGCTGCTTTCAAGATTCAAGAGCACACAATTATATTTTCCACATAGTATATCTTATTAATCCAAGAAGCTCTCATTTTGAGATTACTATAGTTCCAACGAAAAACTACTCAGGTTAGCAGATCACTAATTCCCGCCTTTTTTCTTTCTTTCTTTCTTTCTTTCTTTCTTTCTTTCCTTCTTTCTTTCTTCTTTTTTTTTTTAGTAGAAAATTCACTCTGACTTTCCTTTCTGGTGGAAAGGATTGGCTATCTCTTATAATGCTTTTTTTTAGACATACATGGGAAGAAGGAATCTTAATTGAGAAAATGCCTCCATCAGAGGCAAGAATGTGGGGTATTGTCTTGATTCATGATTGCTGAGGGAGGATTCAGTTCACCTTGAGCATTGCCACTCCTGTAGGGAGTTCTGGAATGTATTAAAGCAGGCTAAGCCATGGGAGCAGGTCAATAAGAAGCACCCCTTCATTGCCTCCGTATCAGCTCCTACTTCCAGGTTCTTGCCTTAGTTACTGACCTGCCCTCCTTTCAAATGTGTAAGCTGAAGTTAAATCCCTTCCCAACTTGCTTTCAGTCAAGCAAGTATTTTATCTCAGCAACAGAAGCCCTAAGGCATCCCTCACCCTTGGCTCTCTTTGCACAGTCACAAATGATGCACATATTCAGAATAAATATGTGAATATTGTGCCATAGGCATATCAAACAAGAAATGAGTGCACTATATGGCTGTCATGATTTTGTTATGTTTAATATACAACAAGGGCTTTGTGTGACTTATTTAACACTTGCAAAAATCTTTTGAGGTAGAGACATAATCTTATTTTATTGATGAGAATACCAAGGCATAGAGAATTTGGATAAACTTCTCAATCTCACACTATTAGTACTTGTGTTAAAAACTGTGTTAAACTCAGTGGTCTGGTCTAGAAATTTCACTCTTACCAGTAAGAGGTCTAGCCAGTGTTACCAGCCATAATTTCCTGTCTCATATGCAAATATTACTGATGCCTTATATCACTGATTATCTAACTTTAACTCTTTTGTTCAACACTTTTGCATTCAGAGAAGAAACTGAAGGGGGCAGGATAGAGAGACTATGCTCCTAAGAGTAACTGGATGCCTATGATAAAGCTGTCCCATTATTCAAAGTCTGGCTTCCTCCTAACCTTACCAAGTGCCTTTATACAAAGTATTCACTTAACGCACTCCAGCATCTAGCTAAGGGGTCATTGCTGAGGTAGGAAGCTAGCATTGCTTCTAGTAATGGGTAGCTGGAATGGAAATGCTGGGCTTGCAGCTCCAACTTCCATATACATTTACCCAGAGCATTACTGACACATTCCACTCACCTTGGCTGTGTATAAAACAACTTTCCAGTCTGTATTTATATATTGTCACCAACAGTTTGACTTGTGTTATCTATTTGTCTTTACGATGATGCGTTTGGATATATTGACTGGGTATGGTCAATACTGAATGAGTGCATTGGTCAACTATATATTTCACTGTGAACTTTCTAGAACATGTCCACACTAGTTAGCACATGGAAGGCAAGAGATTAATTCAAATTCTGATGTTGCTACTCAGCTTTGTGATTATGAACTTAGCTTTCTTTCCTGCACACCAGGCAAAGTAACTTATTAAACCTTCATTGTGATATTTATAGAATTCAGTTTTTTTTGTTTGTTTTTGTTTTTTTGTTTTTTGTTTTTTGAGACAGGGTTTCTCTGTATAGTCCTGGCTGACCTGGAGCTCACTCTGTAGACCAGGCTGGCCTCGAACTCAGAAATCCGCCTGCTTCTGCCTCCCAAGTGCTGGGATTACAGGCGTGAGCCACCACTGCCCGGCTAGAATTCAGTTTTTTAAGTGAAGAATTTAGTGGATAAAATTACAATAAGTATTAATGACAAGATAGTATAAAAAAATTAAAATACTCTGTGTAAATATGTATTAGTAATAGTAACTCTATTGTGCACTTCAGCTAGACCTTGAAACTTTTTATTTATAAGGTCTAAAGTGGGTATGGTGGCATACACTTGTAACCCCAGTACTCATGAAGCAGAGGCAGGAGAATTACTACAACTCCAAGGCCAAATACAGCAAGACCCTATATCAAAAGAAAAAAGAAAAAAAACTATGTTATTTTCTCAATGAATTTCAGCTAGTCATACTTTTCAAAATGACACTTGAAATAATCTGAATCACTGTAAAATATTACAGTTTCTAACAAAAATCGATAATAAGGCAACAAATAACTTATAGCTCCTTTTGAGTTCTTCATTTTATGCCTGGTTGGTAGATTATTATACAAACACCCATGGTGGTTGTATTAATAGTCTATAATGTCACTTATGACATGAAGATAAGAGACATCAGGAACATGGAAAAAGGCTCTTTCCAAAAGTTCTACTACTGTCATAAAACAAGGAAGATCATACACTCACCTTTCCTTTGTTGTTTTGATATTAAGAGACCTAGTCATATGTGATTGCAACTGTGAATTTCTCTGGGAAATGTCAAACACAATCTTGGGACAGGTGTATTCCATAGGGGTATTTAATGTCTATGTTTTACTTATTTTTTAATGCCTATGTTTTAAATTGTACCTTTTAATTGTTTCCTAAAGTGCTTTCCTACTAATTTCCTATACATTTAAATTAGTATATTTTAAGTATCCTGTCCTCATAACTGCACAGTTCCAGGAATGTGCCTATGTCATACTATTTCCCAGTAAGTGATTTGGAGATTTGGAGTGCTATAAAAACCTGTTCCAGTTACCTTGTGGGTCTTAGTAAGATCCCACAGAGCTAAGTTAACCATGACGCCAGAATACAGAGTTGCATTCTACACTGAGTCTGTATCCAAAGCACTGTTTCCTTAATTTTTTTTTAATTTATTGAAAAGGGAAGTAAAAACAATTTATGATAAAATTAAAGATTTACATGGAAAATATTTCAGATAAACACGTTAAAATTGACAATTTTCTAACTCTGTGAAGAACTGAGTTGGAATTTTGATAGGGATTGCGTTGAATCTGTATATTGCTTTTGGCAAGATTGCCATTTTAACTATATTAATCCTGCCAACCCACGAACATGGAACATTTTTCCATTTTCTGAAGTCTTCTTCAATTTCCTTCTTCAAAGA